>CM032335.1:21296435-21896435 GCA_019022515.1 Quercus aquifolioides | reverse complement strand
TACTCTGTTCTTACAAGTTATAAGAGGTGCCAATGCACCATTTGAGTTAGAACAAAACTAAAACTGCTAAACTAATGACGTTCTGAGTTTATTCATACCAAGGACTGAACCTTTAGCAAAGAGAACATATGAATGCACTATATTAGTATTAGTTCAATAGGGGTAAAGATACAAAGACTCACTCTTCCATTTGACGTTCATATTGAGAACATAACTCGTGTAACCATGATGAGGCTTCAAACTCATGCTCAACACCCTGCAGGGCCAGCACCAACCATTTCAAGTGAGGTGAAATATAAGAACTCCCCTAAAAGAAACTAGAGACCCCAAAGTCCCATGAACCAATCTAGGCATGGATTAAACTCAAATACAGATGATCTCGTTCAGCACAGTCAGCAATTACACATGCATCCATAGTATATAACTTTTTACTTTGGTCATTGCCGTTATGATTGAACTAAAAAATAGGAGTTCCCAGTGTTATAAAGGTACAGTTTGCTCTTTATTTGCAAGACTGGACTGTCCAAAATAGAAGCACCATTTCAGATTTTGGTCTTGAAATTCTAATATGAGGGGGAAAAGACTTCTTGGTCGGTGAAAAATGTCATGTAATCTTGAAGAATTTTAGTCTGTCAAATCAAACTATAGTATCAAAGTCAAGTAGCCAGAAATTTTGAATAGGAGCGCATGGAAGAAAAACAAACTGCATTCCAGCCATGATTTGTAGTTATTTGGCTTAGGGAGTACATACCTATTTCATGGGGTTTTTTTTCTTTCTATAATATATAAAATATATTAAGGTATTAATATTCCAAATAATTTAACCAAATTAACTTGCAAGTAAACACCCATGAAATGAATCTATGCAAAAATGTCATCCCATAAGAAGCACAGCCAAATGGCACTTCACATATATCACCAAATAATTAACTGATTGTGTAAATCAGCCACAAATTTTAAATAATCCTTCCAATTCCGTAACAAAATACCTGAACTCCAGGAGTTTTGCCAACTCTGGCACCTACACATAAGATTTAACCAAGACAGATAAACAGATGTCAGATTGTATTATAATGGTGGAAAACAAACAAGAACAGAACTAGATCTCCCAACCAGCTGATCTGCGTGACAAAGCCTTTCGAGATTCTATCAGCTCTCTTAGCCGTTTTGTGGCCACAGATGCCTCTTCTGTCTTTCGTTGTAAGACCTGCACAAAAGGACCAAAGGTAGGAAAAAAAAATTTCCAGAAGGAACTCACTTCCCCTCCCCCACCAAAAAAAAATAGTAGGCTTATATCATCATAAAGAAAACAAGGCTTTACCATCTTTAGTCTCTGGTTCGAAGCTAATAGCTTTTGCATCTCATACGCATTCCTCCTTTTCTCCTTCCTAAGCTGTTGATGCAGATATTCCAAAGAAATCAAATATATTGACATAATGGAAATCCCAGAAAAAATGCCCACAATCATCCAGATGTTTCAACAGCAACCTTAAGAAAGCAAAGCAAGTTACTAGCATAAATCTCTGTAATGCTAAAGGTAATAAAAATTATTTGAGCGCATGTTCTCACACCATTGTATAATTTGCTCTAGCTTCAAATTTAATGGCTGTGTATGACCAAGTTTACACTTACTACCAAGACAACTTGAGCAATACGTATTTTGTCAACTAAGTCCAGTGCATACTCCATACAAGGAAATATAATAAAAAGACTTAACTGCATGATGTGTTAGACACTACCATGACAAATCCTGATATGATGACACATATTCAAAGCATGATCAAACAATGCATGCAAGCGATCTTTTTTCTATTGAGACTAAGTAGAATTCTATTATGTAATGTCAGTTGAAATGGACTTTGATGGAGAAGATAATTCATATTGCGTTACGGCACCTTGAACATATTTTCATGTATTAGAATCCAAATTCTATACAATATTATAATCAATCAACATGGCATCACATTCAATGAATAATACTTAAAATACAAGGTCTCATAGTAAAAAACCGAAAGAAAAACATTAACCCCAAGGTTTGTTAGTAAAAATCAGAAAGCAAAAAAATAAATAATCAAGAAATGGTTGCTAGATAAAGATTGGAACATCATGCAAGGTAAAGATCATGATTAGAGCCTTTATTGGACTTCATATTCCATATTTCAGTAAGGCTATATTTATAGAAAAATAAATGAATAAGATGAAAACAAATATGTGTAGAAAGACATCATCCTGAACAACCTAAACATAACAAACTAAAACATTAAATCTTGGACAGCCTGAGGAGGAGAAGGCAAATTCAAAGCAAAAATTTAAGACCAGTGCATAAGAATCAAACGAAGATCCCCAAAGATTTCTTTTTCAGCTTAACTATGGTGCCAATCTTTGAAATTCAATCTTAAGAAAACGATTAAATGATGCTGAATCCTGTAGTAATGCATATACCTGAAGAACTTCTTTTTCCAGTGAAGCCTTGCTTAATCTAAACTGCACAGACTCTAGCTTGTTCTTACAATGTAGTTGAACCTAGATATCAAGAAAGTGTTAATACTGGAAACCATGAAATGAACAACAGTTTATTACAACAATACGGCACCTTCTGAGCCTTTAAACTCTGAATCTCAAACTGCAACCTTCTTGTTGCTTCATCACCTTTCGGCCTTTTAGTTGAGAGTTGAGACTGAACATGTTGTTTCTTCTTCAACTCTGTAACCTGCAAAAGCAGAATATGGTTTCACAATATGCAATGATGTTGTTATTAAAACATGTTATCACTATGCAAATAAAAATTAACCTGTTCTTCAAGGACATTCAGCTTTTGCAGATAATCCACTTTAAGCTTTTCAACACTACCATTAGAAGCAGGTGAAAGTGAACCATTTGCAACTTTTCCCCTTAGTTCCTCAATCTCCTTCTGCCAATTTTGAACAAAATTTCAATAAGGAAGCAATAGTGAAGTACTCTTCCAAAGTTTTTGTTAGAATAATGGACAAAAATAATTGAACTCACCATTTTCTAACAGTTTAAACTTTTAGGACATGCGGTAATTTGTCATGTTGTTAGAGTAGGTAGTCCTAAGTTCAACCTTATACCCATTTTACCTCCCACTAAGAAAGTTAAAATATCCAAGGTGTTTGGTCCTATTTATTAAGGGGGAGTCTGGACTCACACGTGAGGGTAAAATTAGAATAATGGTTCAAATTTCATCATTTCTTAACAACTTAAACTTTTAGAACAACCAGTAATTTAGTTTTCTCTGAAAACACACTTGCATTGAGGGAAATTTTATTTTCAAAGAGCTCGTCCTTGTTTATAACTTTCTCTCATCAAATAAACCCTATTTAGTTCTAGTGTTCTACACTCCTAAGATCCAAATATCTGAAAAGCAGGATTTCGATCATTTCTGCACACAATCTCAGCTACCAAAGCAATATCAGTTTCAACCTGACGGAGTTTCTTTGTTAACTCAAAGTCCCTGTGAATGAAAAACTTTCAAGTAATACCTATAGCTCAATCAAGTTAAACTTCCAGATGAAAATAAAATTCCTAGAAAAAGACTCAAAAAAGTCAAACACACTTTAGCACCTACACTTCGACATTTTCTCATCATCCAAACAGACTCGTAACAAACACAATACCAAAAATAGCACACGATCAAATTCTCGGCAACCAAACAGACACTACAGAACACAGCCGATGACCTTGAAAATCAGAAAATCACTCGTCCAAACTAATAACAAAATATTTAAAAAAATTAAAAAAAAAAAAAAACTGAAAATCCAAATCCAAATCTAAACACATAACGGACCTGAAACGCTTTGTTTTCTTGTTCGAGCTGACGAACTCTCTCCTCGTAATTCTGCTTTCGCTTATCATCAGAACCTGGCGACGATGAAGAAGCAGCTGGACTCGCTTGCTTTGAGCGACGATTCGCCTTCTTCATCTTCTTCTGCAATTCAATTATGGCTAAGATTTTTCTTCAATCTCTCTCTCTCTCTCTCTCTCTCTGAAATGAAACCCTAATTAATACGGACTCACCTATTTGTTTGAATCGGATTCGAATCCGAGGGAGGCTTTTAAAAAAGCTAAAAAAATATCGTTAATGGTAGAGAATAGAGATCCATGTTTCACTGCTCACTGCTCCTTTTAATTATTACAATGATTTTCTCTTTCATTGTTCATCCATTCACTCCGCGACAACTCCTAGCTTGCCACGTCGGCAGTGGTACTACTACAATGGGAGCGAAAATTTTGAAATTCAAATTTGTAAAAGAAAAGTTGTCGTTTGGACTTTTTGAGTTTGGGCCGAAAAAGACCCAGACTCTCTGTCTCTGTGGCCCATCTGGCCCATATGCGGAACGTTGTTGTCCGGGATCGATTTACAAAACGCCGAGCCGTTTTTTTTTGTTTGTTTGTTTGTTTGTCTACATGATGTGAAGTGCCCCCTTTTCGATTCGTATTAAACATCCTCTTCATTTTAAAGAACACAAAGAGGGATTATTTTGGGGTGAATATTCAGTTTTTTATTAGCATTGGTTTGGATGAGCTTATTTTCAATGTATTTTATTTTATTTTTTTGTAGAAACCGAATTGCATTAACAAAAACTAAATAGAGTTAGTGCGAAGAGGCCACATCCTCTCATAATACAGGTCAGAATTGCTATAAAATAACAGCATACATAGTTCCACAAGTGGTCTTTCAAAAAGCATAAAATATTGGCTTGAATCCAAATCCCTTTCTAATTCAAGCTAAAGCATCTGCACATTTGTTAGCTTCACGAAAGCAACGCTTCATCCTCACTTGAGGAATTTAGTTGATGAAGGTTTTGCAATCTACAATAAGAGAAGTGTGATACAAATTACTATATATTCTTCAATAATCCAGCCAAGCACGCTTTAGCGTCAAGCTCTTTCTCAAATGCCAAAAGGATTTTTTTTTTTAATGATATTTGTCAAAAGGTTTATTCTAATACAAAGTATCAATCCAACCCTAAGAGCCCAAAGCTCAGCATCAACACTAGATGCCACCCCTATAGATCAAATGAACCCTTTAACCCATCTCTCACTATGGACACAGATTAAACCCCCCCACAACCAATGAGTCTTGAATGCACGGTCATACCCTCCTCTTGAACCCTGTTATGTTGACATGGTAATGTTGTCTATATAGGGAGTTCAAGTTGAACTCGTTTTGGAGAGACAATTTCAATGTTGAAACTTGGAACTTGTCTTTGAGACGGGTTTACAAGAAAGCTATTTATCAAATAGCTTTAAAAGCTATTAATTTAGCAAATTATTTCTAAAAATTATTTATTTATAATAAAAATATGACCTGGACCACCTGGTATACATGGACTCGCTTCTTCTTGCAAGTTATCTTTGATGGAAAACAACTTCGTACAACTTTATCATTTTGATAATTCGATAGTTACATGAGGACTATGGACATCTTTGTTGGACACACCAAGAGATGTCAATTGAGTTACAAGATTCTTGGCCACTTTGTTCAACTTTAAAATTATGAATTTAATCCACTTAATCATAACTCCAACAGGTATAAACTAAATAATCTGAATAACTAGCTAAACTTCAAAGGCAGTTGTAAGCATATGACGGTAGATATCATGTCTTTTGGATAAACCCACGAAAAAATTCTTTCATAAAATCCTGATAATTGTATATATCTCGAAGTTCATTATGTTGGTACCACATACCAAGTAAGGGCAAGGATATGAT
Source organism: Quercus aquifolioides (assembly GCA_019022515.1). NCBI lineage: Eukaryota > Viridiplantae > Streptophyta > Magnoliopsida > Fagales > Fagaceae > Quercus > Quercus aquifolioides. The sequence continues at coordinate 21,890,702 of CM032335.1, read as the reverse complement.
GTTGGTACCATTGTTCTCTTTTCATCTGACGTTCTTTTCGGATGGAAAGGACTTGTAGAGCAAAAATGCTAGACTCCTCCATTGATTCATCCGACTGACCAACATTCTTCCCGTCTCACTGAATAGATTGCTACTATTTGATGCAGCCCATTTTATAGGGTAACACAATACGAATAATTCTAACCCATATTGTGAGGTATAATTCTTCCTCACACTCTAGTTCCAATCTAGACATTTCGAGACTTAAAAAATGATCCCAATGGTAAACCCAAAAAAGTTATGGGAAAAAAGCTTACTTTACAACTCAAAAACTTAGCTAATTCTTCCACATTCGGCACAATTCCTACTGGCACTATCTCACTTTTGTTTAGGTTCACTCTCAACCCCGTGAATAACTCAAAAAAATACAAAATAAATTTCAAGTTTACAAGTTGCTCCCAGTCCACTTCACAGAAAATTATAGTATCGTTAGCAAAAAACAAATGAGAGATAGTTAAAGCATCACCATTCCTTCCCTCGATTTTAAACCCCGTCATCATTCCTTCCTTAACTGTCTTATCAATTATTGAACTGAGCACTTCCATGATAAGGATAAGCAAGAGAGATGATAGTGGATCTCCTTGTCTCAGTCCTTTGGAGCTTGAGAAAAAGCTTGAAGGACTACCGTTAACAAGTACAGAGAAACTGACAGAAGATATGCACATCTGTATCCATCTTCTCCATCTCTCTCCAAACCCGTATCTCTCTAACAAATATAGAAGGCTCTCCCAACAAACATGGTCATAAGCCTCAATATTAACTTTGAAAATTAGTCCTGGCAAGTTGCTCTGAACTCTACTTTCCAGGCATTCATTTGCTATTAGGACACAATCTAAAATATTCTTCCCCTTACGACTGCATTCTGTGAATTCGATACCAGCTTACCCACTACACTCCTCAATTTATTTGCCAAAACCTTCGTTAAGATTTTGTAAAGACTTCCCACCAAACTAATTGAGCTGAAGTCTTCAATATTAGATGCACTTGGTTTCTTTGGAACAAGGGTTATGAAAGAGACATTTAAACTCTTTTCAAAGGTGCCTCCCATATGAAACTCGTGTAAGAATCTCATCACATCTTCTTTGATCACTCCCTAACATTTTTGGAAAAAAGCTATGGTGAAACCATCAGGACCAGGAGTTTCATCCCCATTCATGGACTTTAGCACTGAAAACACTTCATCTTCTTCAAACACCCTCTCGAGCCATTCTCTATCTTCCTCCCCAAGGGTAGAAAATTCAAAACCATCCATCTTTGGGCGTGTTTCAACAGTTTCTTTGTACAAGTTCTTATAAAAAGCAACAATCCCATCTTTAATTTCACTCTCTTCCATGAGCATTGTTGAGGGTCATTTTTGAAATAAGCAGAAGACAGCCCAACCCAAAAAAAAAATACGGGCAGCAGATAAGCAACAGGCTAAGAAGAAACTATTGGGCTCGAACGGCAGGAATAATGGATCACAAGCCCTTAATATGGATAAACGGGCCTTGAGGAAGTAAGTGGGCCTAAAAGGCCCGGAAAGAGAGAAAATAACACCCATGGGCAGTATGTGGTATGAAAAAGTGAGAATGGGCCGCGGCGGGCCCAAAGTAATGTAAAAGAAAGTAGGGGATAATGGCAAGCCCATGAACCCCAAGGATGAGAATGAGGAAATTGGGCCAGGGAAGCCCAATTGAGTTAGTAAATGCCCATGAGATGCGAAGTTAGTAAATGGACCGAGGAAGTCCAAGGGAAGTAAATGGGCCGGGTAGGCCCAAGTGAAAAGAGAGGTACATTGGAGCCCACAAGCGAGAACACCAGTGGCCATATTAAGCCACTGGGGGAAAGAAAGGAACGGCAGGCCTGAAAAGAGGCCCAGCAGGAACAAATCGCCGCGGCAGGAAAGGCCAAGTAACACGGTGGGAAGTTAAGGCACTTAAAGAACTGGGCTAAAAAGAACACAAGGCTCAGTACTCGGCAAAGCCCAGACCCTATGGGAGTGGGAAATCAGAGTAGCAGCTCGGGAAAAGCCAAGAACAGGCGGCAGGCAATACAAGCAAAATGTCCAGTACACGGCAGATGCATGAACATCAGACAGATTTCAGAGATATACACGCGCAAGGCCCAGGCACCACCAGACTGTACCTAGCCAATACAGGACGTGGTGGGGTCGTGGGTCAGAGGTAAGAGGGCATGGTTTGGAGGTGGGGAGAGGGGAAAGCCTGTTTTGAGGTTCCGGCTCAAGCTCTTTTGGGGGATACGTCTTGCTGGGATGACATACCACCCAAAAGAGGCAAGGCTGAGTGGGAACCAATGGGTGCATGCCATGAGGGATAGAGAGAGAGAAACACCACCGCGGCAGGAAGAAGTGCCGAGGCAGACTAACGGATAAAAAGTTGTCTGTGTCTGTAACAGGGGAACTCGCAGACGGAACAGTAATGGTCGGCAAGTACGCCCAGACCAGACAAAGACGGTTAAGGGGTAGAATAGTAAAAATCGGTCACGGCAGGCACTATAAAGGAAGCCTCTGCCGTGTACAAAAGAGGGGCACGAGAGCAACACAAGATAACATAAAGGAAAATACTCTGTAACACACTTAGAAAAACAGAGGAGCATAATACTAAAAACTACCATTGTGGAAATCACTAAGAAAGGACTAGAAAAGTTAGAAAGAAAGAGGGAAAAAAGCAAGTGTTAGTGGCATGCACCGACATGTCCTTTCCCTTCTCTCCCTCTCGAATCCCTGCTCTCTTTGAGAATCGTCCTGGGCATTGTCCATTCAGGTCCGCCTCCCTCAAACCTATTAATTTCCATGGCAGGAATTTCATTTTTCTCGGAGGTTAATCGTTTTTGAGAAAAGGCGTTCTTCCTCCCTGGCCTTGCCTCCCGCGGACCAAACTGGGTTTATTCCCTTCATTCGTTGATTAATCTTATTCTCCATTTGCCCTTACTACTTTATTTGTCAAGATTATTCATATTATTGTGATTATGGATTATTTGATCATTCGTTATTAAAAGAATTATCTGGTCATTCCAGAATACATTTGCTCTGTTTTCTTTTATCAATTATGTCTGTCTGCCACAAGCTTCTCTGAAATAGCACTGCCTGCCGCAAGCTTCTCTGAAACAGCACTGCCTGCCACAAGCACTCCCCTGGCAGACGAGGCCTGGCTTGTGCACAAACCGGCCAAGTTGAGTTCCAGTTGGACCCGTCTCGACTCCCGCAACCCAGAACACTCGAGCCTACAACCACGAAGGGGCAGCCCAGCCCAACACGGTGAAAAAGGCCCCTACAAGCATTAAGCCATCCACTTTCAAACTCCCAATATACTTAGCTTGTCTATGGGAATTTGACAATCTATAAAAGGATTTTGTGTTACCATCCCCTTCCTTCAAACAATGTGCCTTGAAATTTAGTCTCCAGCTCATTTCTTCTACCTGAACAATCTTTTCTATCTCGATCTTCAATTCATCTCTAGTCCTTTTTTCTTCATCATTTAAGCCACTCTCCTCCTTTAACTCTAGCCACAATAGCTCACACAAAGCTCTACTTTTCTGCATCCCAATCTCTCCAAAAATCTCCTTATTCCACGTTTTCAGATCACCTTTTAGCTGATTGAGTTTCATGAACAAGACAAAGCTGGACAAGCCCATAAACCTATACATTTCCCACCAACTCTACACCTTATCCACAAACCCATGTACTTGTAGCCACATATTTTCAAATCTGAATTCACATTTTCCTCTACTAGAAGCACCACAATCCAACAAAATGGGGTGATGGTCTAACACTAGTTGTGAAATCAACCTCTGCACTGCATCCAGAAAGTGTTTCTCCCACGCTATCGAAGCCAAAAAACAATCAATGCAAGAGAGAGAAGGTTTGTCCTCGTTATTACCCCATGAAAAAGGGTCACCTTTTAGTGGAAAATCCAGCAATTGAAGCTCATTGATAAAGTCTGAGAAGCCATGCAATGCTTGTGAAAAATCACAACAATTCCATCTTTCATTTGGAAATCTGAAAAGATGGAAAAGAGTTAAATTCTTATATCATTGCTAAAAGAAACTATTTAAGTAGGTTACACATGCACTCGGCGGGTTTTAAATCCATGACTCCGCCGTCAACTCTGTTCTTACAAGTTAAGGAGTTGCCAATTGAACAAGATTTTACTGGCTACAACTAACAGAAACTTGAGTTGTACAAAGCTTAAATTACTAACTAAGGAAGTTCTGAACTGATTCAAGGACAGAACCTTAGAGAGACTAGCCACGAGAACAGATGAAAGGACTATGTTAGCCTTAATTCAAAAGGACATAGACCAAACAGTCACTAAAGAACACAATTGATGTCCTTGAAAATTAGATCACTCGACCAAACTAATAAAAAAATATTTTAAAAATCAGAAAATCCAAATCTAAATACATAAGATGGATATAGCACAGACCTGAAACGCTTTGTTTTCTTGTTTGAGCTGACAAACTCTCTCTCTGTAATGTTGCTTTCCCTTATCATCATATAAAAGAATCTAGAAACTGATTTGAGAGAAAAGAACTGAATCCCTTTGATTAATTGGGGAAAAATGAATTGAGATTAAAATTACAATGAGGCTCTGTTTATATACACGCACCAACAGAGCAAGAGAGGGAAAACCAAAAATAACTAACTTCTAACTAACTTTTAACAAACTATCCAATACTGACTTTACAGCTGTACAACACTATTCACTTCTCACGTGTCTGCTTCCTCACGTGCCAATCACTTATCTGGAACGCAGTCGTTTGTCTTCAATTTCCCTTTCTTCTTTTGCTTATACGTTCTGTCGTTTGGATCACTATCACACCTGAGTTGTTCTTTTGCTTCTGTGTTTCTTCGCTTCATTCCTTCTTTCTCAGTCACACTTTCAACACTCCCCCTCAAGTCATGATTCACAAAATCATCGACTTGATTTGAAGTCTTCAAATTTGGGGAGAAAATATCAATCAAACCCAAACAATTTACCAATTTACTAAAGGCTGGAAGTCCTAAAGCTTTGGTAAAAATGTCTGCTGTTTGAAACTGACTTGAAACATGAAAAGTTTTAATTACACCTTCTTTTATCTTGTCCCTGACCAGATGGCAATCAACCTCTATGTGTTTTGTTCGCTCGTGGAAGACAGGATTGGCTGCTATATGTAATGCAGCTTGATTGTCACAAAAGAGCTGAGCACTACATGGATGATCAACCCTTAAATCTCTTAGTATTTGAAGAACCCACACAATTTCACAGGTTGTTGTAGCCATTGATCTATACTCTGCCTCTGCTGATGATCTAGACACTGTACTTTGCTTTTTAGACCTCCATGAGATTAATGAATCTCCTAAGAACACACTGTAACCTGTGATTGATCTTCTGGTATCAGGGCAACCTGCCCAATCAGCATCACAAAAAGCTTTCACTTGCATTGTGGAGTTGCTGGAAAAAAATAGTCCCCTGCCTGGAGTTCCCTTAAGATATTGTAGCACTCTATTCACTGCCAGCATGTGAGGTTCTCTTGGTTCAGCTAGAAACTGAGTCAACCTATGAACTGCATAAGTGATGTCAGGTCTAGTTAGAGTGAGATAAAGTAATCTTCCTATTAACTTTCTGTACTGACTTGCATCCGGAAGCAGCTTTCCCACATCCTTTGAAAGGTGCAAATTTTGTTCCATTGGAGTTCTAAGTGGTTTAGACCCCAAGAAGCCTGTATCTTGCAAAATTTCCAAGCAATACTTCCTTTGATTCAAACTTATTCCTCTGTCACTTCTAGCAACTTCCAATCCCAAAAAATACTTCAATAAACCTAAGTCTTTTAGGCCAAATTTAGTGTCAATCAATTGCTTTAAGTCAGCAATGCAGCTAGGATCATTGCCAGTGAGCAGAATATCATCTACATACACTAGTAAGGCAGTGAAAGAGGTACCTTTAGTGTATGTAAAAAGAGAGTAATCTGCCTTGGATTGGATAAAACCAAAGTTCAACAAGGTGGAAGAGAATTTTGCAAACCACTGCCTTGAGGCTTGTTTCAAGCCATAGAGGCTCTTGTTGAGTTTGCAAACCAAAGGACCACAATGTGAAGAATTTGAAGTAGGAATACACTCCCCCTTGCTGTGAAAACCAGGTGGAAGGCTCATATAGACCTCTTCATCCAAATCACCATGGAGGAAGGCATTGTTCACATCCATTTGGTGAAGAGCCCAACCTTTCACAGCAGCTAAAGACATAACCATTCGGACAGAAACAAATTTAGCCACAGGAGAGAAGGTATCAGTGTAATCAAGCCCTTCCCTCTGGGTATACCCCTTTGCAACCAAGCGAGCCTTATGCCTTTCAATGGAGCCATCAGACTTATACTTTGTTTTAAAAACCCATTTGCAGCCAATGGGAATCTTACCAGGAGGAAGAAGGGTTAAAGACCAGGCGTTAGTAAGTTCAAGGGCTGCAATTTCTTTATCCATAGCAGCTCTCCAATCAGGGGATTGAACAGCCTCATGGAAAGAAGTAGGGTCAGGACAGGTTGAATCAACAGCATTGACAAACTGTTTGTAGTGTTTAGTAAGGTTGGAATAAGTGAGACAAGCAAAAATGTCATAAGGGAGGCCAGTGGAAGGTTTGGAAGGGTTGGAAGTGACAGATTTGCATGAGTAGTCTTTTAGATATGTTGGAGGGTTGTGTGGTCTGGTAGAATTACGAAGGGGTAATGGAGAATGAGGTCGAGTAACAAACATAGGTACAGGAGCATTCTCAGAATCAACAATATTAGGAGTAGCAATTGGAAAAGATGAAGGTGATTGAGGAACAGGAAGAAGGCTAGGAGCCTGATCTGCAGAAATGGTGTCTGCAGAATCAGGGAGTACAAGTCCATCCTCAGGGGAAAAATCAGAATCTGAAATGAGAGAGTCAGGAACAAAAAGAGGCAAAACAAAAGAATTGGAATCAAAAATGGAAGGATCAGTGTGGTGGTCAGAGGAAGAAGAAAAACCAGAAGCAAAAGGGAACAGATTTTCATAGAAAACCACATCTCTAGAGATAAAAATGGAATTTGTTGCCAAATCCATGACTTTGTACCCTTTAACACCACTGGGATATCCTAAAAAAACACATTTTTTAGCTCTTGGTGACAATTTGTGCCTGTTTTGACAGATAGTAGAAGTGAAACATAGGCAGCCAAAAATTCTGATGTAATCATATGAAGGAGATGTTTGAAAAAGCATTTCAAAAGAGGTTTTGTTTTGTAAATGTTTGGAAGGTAACCTATTGATGAGATATACAGCAATAAGAATACAATCCCCCCACATTTTCAAAGGCAAGGAAGAATGAAATCTCAAAGCTCTTGCAACATTCAAAATGTGTTGATGTTTTCTCTCAACAATTACATTTTGTTGAGGGGTTTCAACACAAGTTAATTGATGTAAAATGCCTTTTGATCTAAAAAAATCCTTCATAAAAAACTCTGTGCCATTATCACTTCTAAGGCACTTAATCTTTGTATCAAATTGAGTTTCAACTATGTTAGAAAATTGTTCAATAAGAGCATGTGTTTCTGACTTAGATTTAAGTAAATAAACCCAAGTACATCTAGAATAATCATCCACAATGGTGAGAAAGAACTTGTAACCTTCAATAGTTGGAACAGAAAAGGGCCCCCAAAGATCACAATGTATAAGATCAAAAAGACAATGGGAGACATGAGTGCTATTAGGAAAAGGTAACCTCTTTTGTTTAGCAAGATGACAAATGTCACAACAAGCTATTTTATTTGAGTTCAAACCAGATACAAATTTATTGAGTAAAGACAACTTTGCATATGAAGGATGCCCTAAACGAAAATGCCACAAATCAGCATTATTGACAGAATTGATAACAGAAGGAATTGAAACAGATTTCTGTGAAGAGGCAGCAATACTAGATGAGGAAGGAATTGAAACAGGTTTCTGAGGACTTTCTTGCAGAAGATAAAGGCCTCTTGATGCTTTACCCAGTCCAATCATGTTCCAATTGGCCAGGTCCTGGATAAAGCACAAAGAACCAAAGAATATAAGGTAGCAGAAACAAGTTTTAGTGAGTTGAGTGACAGATATGAGATTAAAAGTAAAAGAGGGAACACAAAGAACTCCATAGAGAGTGAGTTGATCTGAGATATGGACTATCCCTATGTGAGTAACTAAAGCCTTTTCTCCATTTGGTAAGTAAACAAAAGTGTTAATGGTGGAAGTTATAGATGACAAGCATGACACTGAATGGACCATGTGATCCGAAGCACCAGTGTCAATGATCCATTCATTTGCTTTATGAGCATGCCTATCAACTATATGGGCAGAAAAAATTGAATGAGCAAAATTTGGAGGCAACCAGAAGGGATTACCTGAAAAATTTGCAAGGTAAGGTGTGGAAGAACTAGCCCCTGCAGTAGCATTAGCACCATTTAAGAGAGACAGAACTGAGGCAGCTTGGTGAGGAGGTTGAGAGTAGGCATTTGACTTGGAGGCATGGAAGGAAAGCAGCTGCTCACACTGACTCTGAGTGATGGGACACTGAGGGGCATTGAATTAAGGCTGTGACATGGTAGGCTGTGACATGGTCAGTGGAGGAGCATAATGCATCTGATCAGGTTGGTTAGCAAAGCATTGCATAGGTTGAGAACCAACATTCCCAAAGCCATTATTGTTGCAAAAAAAATTTCCATACGAGCCATTTGCATTGCTAGAAACTTGATTAACAGATGCCTTTCCTTTGTGTTTATATCCTGGGGGGTACCCATGCAATTTGTAACACTTGTCTGCTATATGACCAACAATTCCACAGTAAGTGCATACAGGCCTCTCCTTCCTTGAATTGCCATTCTTTCCACTTTGATTGCCATGAGTCACACCCTGATTCCAGCCTTGATGAACCTGATTCCATCCTTGATGACCTTGAAATCCCTTTGAATTGGAATTATTAACATATAAGGCTGTTGGTTCGATGACCAAATCAGCTTAACCAACTTGCCTGCGCTTTTCTTCTTGCAAGATCAAAGAATATGCCTTGTTCAAAGCAGGTAATGGCTCAGTGATCAAAATCTGACTAGTGACAGTGGAATAACTGTCATTGAGTCCCATAAGAAAACGAAAAACTTGATCCTTTTGCTGAGCACATAGTTGATTTCTTTGGGAACCACAATTGCACACACAAGTGCAAGTAGAAAAAGATTGATAATGCACAAGTTCATCCCATAAAATCTTAAATTTTGTGAAATAGGAACTCACCGACAAAGATCCTTGTGAAAGCTTCGAAATTTCTTTCTGAATTTCAAAGAATCTAGGAATGTTTGGTTGAGAAAACCTATCACGCATGTCAATCCACAATTCCCTTGCAGTATGAATGTACATAACACTTGTAGCTAAATCCTTGCTCAAGGAATTCACCATCCATGAGAGAATGGTGGTGTTTGCCCTGTGCCATGCATTATACAGAGGATGAGAAAGATCAAGTGTGGAGATTGAACCATCAAAAAAGCCAAATTTATTTCTACCACTGAGAGATAGAAACACAGCCCTTGACCAACTGAGATAATTTTCTGGACCAATCAACGGTTGGGAAACCAGAACAACATCAGATGGTGGAATATAAAAAGGGCTTGAAGGATTGGTATTGGCATCCTCCATTGAAGGAGCTTGATTAGATGATCTGCGATTCACATTATCAGAAGTGTTTGGAAGATTTTCAGAGTCTGAAGCATTGTTAGAGATGGAAGCCATTGATGAGCTATTGAAGCTCTGATACCATATAAAAGAATCTAGAAACTGATTTGAGAGAAAAGAACTGAATCCCTTTGATTAATTGGGGAAAAATGAATTGAGATTAAAATTACAATGAGGCTCTGTTTATATACACGCACCAACAAAGCAAGAGAGGGGAAACCAAAAATAACTAACTTCTAACTAACTTTTAACAAACTATCCAATACTGACTTTACAGCTGTACAGCACTATTCACTTCTCACGTGTCTGCTTCCTCACGTGCCAATCACTTATCTGGAACGCAGTCATTTGTCTTCAATTTCCCTTTCTTCTTTTGCTTATACGTTCTGTCGTTTGGATCACTATCACACCTGAGTTGTTCTTCTTTCTTTGCTTCTGTGTTTCTTCGCTTCATTCCTTCTTTCTCAGTCACACTTTCAACACATCAGAAGCTGATGAGCCTTAAAAATAGATCCCAATGGTAAACCCAAAAAGGTTATGGGCAAGGAGCTTACTTTACAACACAAAACTGCAGCTAATTCTTCCACATTTGGCACAATTCCTACCGGCGCTATCTCACTTTTGTTTAGGTTCACCCTCAACCCCGTGACTGCCATAAAGCACATCAAAAGACATCTCAAGTTTGTAATATGTTTCTACCAAAAAAAAAAAAGTTTGTAATATGCTCCAAGTCCACTCCACAAAAAATTATAGCATCGCTAGCAAACAACAAATGTGAGATAGTCAAAGCATCACCATTCTTTCCCTCCAGTTTAAACCCCGACATCATTCCTCCCATAACTGTCTTATCAATCATTTTACTGAGCACTTCCATAGTAAGGGTAATCAGGAGGGATGACAATGGATCTCCTTGTCTCAGTCCCTTTGAACTTGAAAAAAAGCTTGAAGGACTACCACTAACAAGTACAGAGAAACTAACAGAAGATATGCATATCTTAATCCATCTTCTCCATCTCTCTCCAAACCCATATCTCTCTAACAAATATAGAAGGCTGTCCCAACTAACATGGTCATAAGCCTCAATGTTGACTTTGAAAATTAGTCCTGGCAAGTTGCTTCGAACTCTACTTTCTAGGCATTCATTTGCTCTTAGGACAGAATCTAAAATATGTCTTCCCCTTGCAAATGCATTCTGTGAATCCGATATTAGCTTACCCACTACACTCCTCAATCTATTTGCCAAGACATTTGCTAAGATTTTGTAAAGACTTCCCACCACACTAATAGGACAGAAGTCTTCAATATTAAATGCACTTCATTTCTTTGGAACAAGGGCTATGAAAGACGCATTTAAACTCTTTTCAAAGGAGCCTTCCATATGAAACTCATGTAAGAATCTCATCACATCTTCTTTGATCACTCCCCAACATTTTTGGAAAAAAGCTATGGTGAAACCATCAGGACCAGGAGCCTTATCCCCATTCATGGAATTTATTGCTGAAAACACTTCATCTTCTTCAAACACCCTCTCAAGCCATTCTCTATCGTCCTCCCCAAGTGAAGAAAATTCCATACCATCCACCGTCAGGCGACTTGGGCCCCATTCCTCTATTTCTTTGTACAAGCTCTCATAAAAAGCAACAATCCTATCTTTAATATCGCTCTCCTCCGTGAGCATTAAGCCATCCACTTCCAAACTCCCAATAAACCCAGCTTGTCTGTCGGAATTGGACAACCTATAAAATAATTTTTTGTTACCACTCCCTTCCTTCAAACAATGTTTCTTGGAGTTTTGTCTCCAGCTCATTTCTTCTACCAGAGCAATCTTTTGTATTTCAGTCTCTAATACATCTCTACTCCTCATTTCTTCATCATTTAAACCACTCTCCTCCTCCTTTAACTCTAGCCACGATATCTCACACAAAGCTCTACTTTTCTGTGTCCCAATATCTCCAAAAACCTCCTTATTCCATGTTTTCAGATCATCTTTTAGCTGGTTGAGTTTCATGAACAATACAAAGCTGGATGAGCCCATAAATGATAAACCTATACATTTCCCACCAACTCTACACTTTATCCACAAACCCAGGTACTTGTAGCCACGTGTTTTCAAATCTGAATTCACATTTACTTCTACTTGAACCAGCACAATCCAGCAAAATGGGGTAATGGTCTGACACTAGTCGTGAAATCAACCTCTGTACCGCATCCAGAAAGTGTTCCATTCTATCGAAGCTAAAAAGTAATCAATGCGAGACAGAGAAGGTAGGTCATTGTTACTACCACATGTGAAGGGGTTCCCTTCTAATGGAAAATCCAGCAATTCAAGCTTGTTGATAAAGTCCGTGAAGCCATGCAATACTTTAGGAAAATTACGATAATTCCATCTTTCATTTGGAAATCTGAAAAGTGGGAAAAGAATTAAATTCTTATATTACTGCTAAAAGACATTTTTTAAGTAGGTTACACATGGACCCAGCAGGTTTTAAATCCATGACTTCACCCTCAACTCTATTCTTAAAAGGTAAGGAGGTGCCAATTGAAAAAGATCTTACAGCTACAACTAACACAAACATGAGTTCTCCAAAACTAAATTACTAAAGAAGAATGTTCTGAACTAATTCATGCCAAAGACTGAACCTTTGAGAGAGTAGCAATGAGAACAGATGAAAGGACTACAGTAGTAGCAATTCTAAAGGAGAAAAGATACAAGGACTCACTCTTCCATTCGACTTTCATATTCAGAACATGATCCATGTAACAGTGTTGTGACTTCAGGTTCATGCTCAACAACCTGCACCAACCATTTCAAGTGAAGTGTAATATACAAGAAATATAAGAACTCCCCCAAAAGAAAATATAGACCAACAAAAACCCATGAACCAATTTAGGCACGGATTAAACTCAAAGATAGAGGATTACCATCCATCAGCCAGAAATTACACATGCACCCGAAGTATATAACTTCTGGTCCCTAGCCTTTATGATTGAACTAAAATAGTAAATGTTTAAGCAGTCCCAGTGTTATAGATGTTCGGTGCACCCTTACTATGAAGGCTTTACTGTCAAAATAAATATGATGTGTAAAAGACTACTTGCTTAATGGGTGTCATGCAATCTTGAAGAATTCAAATCTTTCAAATCAAACTGTAGTACCAAAGGGAACTTGCTACAATTTTGCAAAATTTGGATTGGAGTGGATGGAAGAAAGTTGTCTGCAATCTAGCCATGATTTTGTAGTTATTTGCACTTAATAAGTGCACAAGTATTTCTTCTTCTTTTCTTATTCTAAATTATGAAAACATAATAAGGTTTTAATATTTTCAACAAATAATATAACCAAACCAAATCCCCAACTCACACACACCGGGCAATTACAATGAGGAATCCCTAAATTCACTTGCTAGTAAATGTCCCCAAAATGATTATATGCAAAAATGTCATCCCATAACAAAACAAGTACATCTAAAGAGCATTTACTACTAAATGTAGAAGCACGTGTGTAAATCACTGAGAGTTTAATGCTTCCAATTTGGTTATACCTGAACTCCAGGTATATTGCCAACTCTTGCACCTACATGAGATTTAACTGAAAATAAGAAAAACAAATGTCAATGTATTATAGTTGTGTTAAATAAACGCGAACCGCTTTGATGATCAGTAGATCTCCTAACCGGCTGATCTGCATGACAAAGCCTTTCCAGATTCTAACAGAGCTCTTAGCCGTTTTGTAGCCACAGACGCTTCTTCTGTCTTTCGTTGTAAAACTTGAAAAAAAGGCATAAAGGAAGGAAAAATAGTTGTCCAGAAGTGTCTCACTAAAAAAGAAAAGCTTCAATTAGTAGTAGGCTTATAGTGCCTTAAAGAAAACACAGATTCACCATCTTCAGTCTCTGGTTCGAAGCTAATAGCTTTTGCAACTCATACTCATTCCTCCTTTTCTCCTTCCTAAGCTGTTGATTTAGGTATTTCAAAGAAATAAAACACATTGACATAATAGAAATCTAAGATTAAAAAAAGAAATCAACAATTATCCAGATGTATAAATAGCTATCTTAACAAAGCAGAGCAAGTTACTAGCTTGTATCTCTTTACCGCTAGAGGGTAACATAAAATATTTGAGCACATGTTCTATTTTACAATCCCCTCAAGCTAAAAATTCAGTGGCACCAAGCACGCACCACGTTACCACTTTAAACTAACATAACTTGAGCAATATATTTTTCCCTCAACTAAGTCCTATGCATACTTCAGACAAGGCAATATAATACAATGCCCCAACTGCATGAAGTGTTAGACAATACTATAAGATATCCTGATACACCAAAACATACTCAAAGCACAATCTGACAATGCATGCTAGCAACCTTTTTCTATATTGAAACTAAATAAGATTCTATTACGTAATTTTAGTTTAAAGGAACTTCTGATGGAGAAGTTTACATGTGAGTTACAGACACTTTGATCATTTTATGAAATATAAGATATCCAATTTCTAAAGAGTATTATAATTTACCAATGTGGCACCATATTCAATGAATATTATCTATACAAGGTCTCATAAGAAATTGAAAATTTTATGTGTTTCAGCTTTTTGACATAAATATAAAAAAGTCAATCAAATAATGAGAATAGACCCAAGGAAAATCAAATATAAAATACTAAAACCTCAAGAAAAGAACTCAATCTTCCCAAAGATTTGTCAATAAAAATCAGAAAGCAAGAAAAAATTAAACAAGAATTGCTGCTAGATAAAGATGGGAAGCATTATAAAACATTAAGATCATCAGATTACCCTTTTATAATATTTTTTATGACAATAGTCACAATATAGTTCAATATTTCAAAACAGATATATTTAGATAAATAAATGAATATCTGAAGCATGCATCTCAGAGACCTCTGAGGAACCCGAACAATGATAACATAAAAACCTCAAACATGAAATCCTGGACAATTTGAAACCAATACATAAAAATCAAACAAATCGAACTCAACCCTCCTCAAACATTTTATTTTTATTTTTCCAACTTAAACATGGGCTAATCTTTAAAATACAAGCTTAACCAAATGATGGAATGATGTTGAATCCTGTAGTAATGCATATACCTGAAGAGATTCTTTTTCCAATGAAGCCTTGCATTCTCTAAATTGCACGGACTCTAGCTTGATCTTACGTTGCAATTGAACCTAAATATTAGGGAAGCATTAATGGTGTAAATGATAAATATGAACAATAATTTACATAGACATGCTCATCTTCAACAATAAGGCACCTTCTGAGCTTTCAAACATTGATTCTCAAACTGCAACCCGTTTGTTGCTTCGTCACCTTTTGGCCTTTGAGTTGATAGATGAGATTCAACATGCTGTTTCTTTGTCATCTCTTTCACCTGCAAACACAGAATAAGGTTTCAGAACATGCAATAGTGTTATCAAAACATCTAGTTACAACGCAAACAAAAAATTCACCTGTTCTTCAAGGACATTCAGCTTTAGCAGATAGTCTTCTCTGAACTTTTCTACATTGTCATTAGAGGCAGACAAAACATTTGCAAGTTTTCCCCTTAGCTGCTCAATCTCCCTCTGCCAATTTTGACAAAAATTATGATAAGTAAGCAATACCGATATCCTAGCTTTTAACTTTTAAGGTGATGTTTAATAAAACTGACTTTCAATGGGTAGGGGGGGAGGGTTCTCTCGAAAAGCAAATAATCTTTTTAAAAGTGCTTTTCTGTGCTTTCATTTTCATATCTGGATTGAGAAATAATAGACTTAGTACACTGATTCATGAAATAATTATTGGTAAGGCTGGGGCTGAAAATCCTTCTAATTTAAATAAGCCAAATAGCTTTACAATGCCGAAATATTTTAACCCATAATCTTAGCAACCAAACTGAAATAAATAAATGCCCTATGGTCTTATAATGGAGTTTCTATGTGTTCTCAAAGTCCCTAAAAACATAAATAAATAAATAATGAATACTTTCAAGATTCAAAAACACATGAGTTTCTACTCTTCCTAATTTTCAACTTCCCATGACTCAAAATTAAAAATATTAAAGAGTCAAAATCACTTTGACACTTGCGCTTTGACTTTTACAAATTTTCTCACACAAATTTTCTCACCAGCCAAACAGACTTGTAAAAACAAAACCAAATATCTTGTATCAACTTCAAGTGGAAATCATCCTTTTCTCAAGTATCTTGTTCACTAAACTTTAGCCCGTGAGCCATTTTAGTCGTCAAGTTTAAAATGATCGTTTTTAGTCCCTAACAAACTTAAAGTGATAACTTCTAGTCCCTAAAAAACTTAAAGCGAATTATTTCAGTCCCTAACAAAGTTGAAGTGACCACTTCCACTTCCAAAAAAACTTAGAGCTATCAATTTTAGTCCCTAATAAACTTAAAATGATCGTTTTTAGTCCTTAATGTGTCTAATAAAGCGATTGCTACTAGTTCCTAAAAAACTTAAAAGCCAATCATTTTTATTTTAGTCCCTAACAAACTTAAAAGTGATCGCTTCAGGTCTCTACAAAACTTAAAAGCAATCAATTATAGCCTCTAACAAACTTAAAATGATCGTTTTTAGTCCCTAACATGTCTAATATAGCGATAAATGTAGGGCTAAACTTTAAGGACTAATAATTAGCAGAGGATCACATTGCTTTCAATTGTTTTCTCACATTTTCTCGGCAACCAAGCAGAGACTACTAATAGAACACAAAGCAACAATGACTTGGACCTGAAATGCTTTGTTTTCTTGTTCGAGCTGACGAACTCTCTCCTCGCAATGTTGAAGCTTTCGCTTATCATCAGAAGCTGACGATGACGAAGAAGCATCGACTGGGCTCACTTGCTTTGAACCGCAATTCTTCTTCTTCTTCTGCAATGCAATTAAGGCTGAGATTTTAAGCTAATGGAAACTGGAAAATGGAATTTCAAAACCCTGAGGGCTCGTTTGGTACATGTGTTTAAAAACTGAAAATTGTTGTTTAAAAACTTTTGTGAAAATACATGTTGGTGAAAAAGTGTATGAAAATGCGTGAAATGTTGTTTAAAAACTGAAAATTGTTGTTTAGAAACACTCACCAAACACCCCCTAAAAATTGGTGAATCAATTGTGATTTTGTGTATAATAAAGGTCTCGTGCTTAATGGAGCGAAGAATTTGGAGTTCAATTCAATGGCTTTGCCACGTCACCACTATTCGCTACTAGCACAATGGAGCGAAAAATCGTTAAGTTGGAATTTGAATTTGGAACGGTAAAAGAAAAAGTGGTCGTTTCGAGATGGGAACTCTGCCGTTTTCGGCGAGTATTTTGGGCCGAGAACAACCCGAACTTTGGCCCATGTGTGGAACGTTGGTCTGTACCCAATACATAAAACGACAATTGCGGCCCATTCAGCCATTTTTTTTTTTTTTTATAAAAAAATAATAATAAACAAGTTCATATTCCAATTGCTTAAAATACAGAGAAAAATCTACTTAACAAAATTGAAAACAATTCATACTTGTATTTTTTTTTTGTCTTCAAAATAGACTTTTTCAGAAAAACAAAGTGAATCTTAAATTAAATCTCCAAAGAGTGTAATGGATTTATTCTTTTTTTTTTTTTTTTAAGTAAGCCATGAACAATGTTGCCAAACAATCATCTTCGTCGCCCAAAACAATGGCAAACCCATTTCCCCAAACACTCAAAGATCAAAAGCAGAAAAATAAAAAAATAAAAACTCATGTATTAAAACTCGTACTACATTTCCCTACATAATTGAATTCTGCACAAAGGCTTAGAGCGATAGCCACAGCAAAAGATCAGGTGTTTGATATCATGTCTGTTCAACGAATCTGAAAAAAGCTTCATTTATGGAAACATGATAGCAGTACATGTCACACTGTTAGTACAAATATCACCAATTATTAGCTCAAAGGCCATTGTTGTTCTCTTTTTCTTCTGGCTTTTTTCTTCTATGCTGGACAGGACTTGTTGGAGGAAGAATTACAGACTCCTTGTTCACAACTGATTCATCCAATTGACTAGCATTCCTATCTCTTAATGGGTTGCTACTATTGGATGCTGCCAAACGCATAGCCCTCGGTAACTTCAAAGGAATATCTGCTACCTCGCTAGCACTATTATTTTCTGGCTTCTGAGGGACATCAGTGTTTTCTGGCTGTGAGGAAGGTGGAGGATCAGAAACAAGCACAATAGTAGATTTCCGCCATTTCTTTCTCTGAATAGGCTTTGGTGCATTTGGCTTGGCCTGTAGCAAGTTAAAAATTATGATCAACAAACCAAGTTAAAAATTATGATCAACAAACCAAACAGATTTCTGTAAGTGGAATGAGCATGAGAAGTAAATCACAAGAATAATGAGATATACAAAGGAATAATACTTATATAAGCTTATCAAAATGAGACATACCAATTTGTTTCCAATGTCAGCAAGAGCCTTCCTTCTAGGTCCGTTATCATCATTTTCCTCAACAGGCTTCTCAACCAATGCACTTTGTAGTAACAATGCTCCCTGAGAAGCAAGACTGTGACTCTTCTCAGTTTCATCAGAACCTGAGCCACTCCCGTTCCCTTCAACACTCTCTGACTCTGGTGAGCCACCCAAGTCCTTCAAAACAGTTCCTTTGTTGGCACACTTACTAGGCAAACAACCACACAAAGCCCCACAACTACCTCCAGAAGCTCGGCATTGGCATTTCATAGTTTTGCAAGAAGAGAATTTACTACAAGAGCAGCAAACACCTGATACAGCAACAATTCCCTCACCTGAAGTGTCTAATTTCAAACTTCCTGAATCTTTGGTATCTAATGTATTGGATGCTACACTTGTTCTAGAAATCCTTTTCTTAATAGGTTTTTCTTCATCTTCTTCTGACTCTACCACTGACTCTACCACCCAATCATCATCATCATTATTTCTTTCAATATCTGAATGTTCTGATTCAGATGTATCCATGTCTTCCAATATGAAGGAGCTCCGGTAGCCCTAAAATCATGTATAGAATAATTCAGCCAGTAAAATACAAAAAAAGAAAACAATTTTTGGCTAATGGTAAAAAAAAAAAAGAACAGAAATAGAAACAATTAACCAATAATATGTGACTGGAAATCATGTATAGAATAATTCAGCAAGTAAAATACCCAAAAAAAGAAAAAAGCAAACTATTTTTGGCTGATTGTCAAAAAGAAGAAGAAAAGAAATAGAAACAAGTAACCAATAATATGTGACTGGAAATTCAGCAAACATTGTTGTCCACAAGTGTAATTAAGAGACCTACAGAAGGGTGCGCTTACCTGCTTGCGCAAGTCATACTTATGCCCTCCATTGTTTAGGTCCCCATCCATTGCCATTCTCATTTTCAAGGCTGAATTCTATTGCAAAGTAAAATAGAAAAAAGAAAAAAAAAAATTGATAAGAATAATAACAGACAACCATTTCCAAGAAAGTCAAAAGGTTTGCATTTTTTTATTATCAGATAGAATAGTGGGTAATGACATTTAGGCAACCTTTTAAAAATAGTGCATTTGTTTGCGTCAGATGCATAGCCAAGGAAAAAGGTTCTCTTTCAAATTGCAAGCCAGGAATAAATCATCCATTCAATTACCAGGTAAAAATATTAAAATAAGTTTACAAATCAAAATGGCATAGAAAGCTATATAAAATTTTAGAACACCAAGTGGACAGTTTAACAAAGTATGATGTCACTTAATAAGCATAGCTATGTTGATCCAAATCCAATTTAATGAAATAGATGGCCCTCCCAAATCCAATAGATGTTATGTATATATGTAGAT
This sequence comes from Quercus aquifolioides, assembly GCA_019022515.1. Classification (NCBI taxonomy): domain Eukaryota; kingdom Viridiplantae; phylum Streptophyta; class Magnoliopsida; order Fagales; family Fagaceae; genus Quercus; species Quercus aquifolioides. Next base: position 21,871,173 of record CM032335.1, on the reverse strand, counting down.
TGTATCACTATTTGTTTTTTCCCTCTCCCAAGATATATTACTCATGACCAGATTAGAGGAATCGTAAAAGGCATGGATCACACTGAGCCATGCACTTACCTGTGACTTCACTTGATGTATAAGTTCAGCTTTTTGCATCTCCAACTGCCTGACATAACTACTGAGTCTCACAATCTTTTCCTTCAAATCTCTTATTTCTGAGTCCTTTTCTCTATAGGCAACTTCTTTATCTCGTACCATGCACCTGGAGATGGAGAAAAAACATCGGTTAAATTTATCATAAAGTATATATTTAAAAAACACATGAAAAAGAACCTTAAATTTTGGCAAAGTTATCAGTACAAACTTTGACTTGACAAAATTACTACCTGGAGGAGGATGCTAAATTGAACAAATAATTCATTATATTTTTTGCATCAGCAAGGGACCGGACTTGGTTCCAACGACCCCGGCCACTAAAACCCCGCTCACGCTCTTCTGCTTCTGACAACTGTGACGCCATCGAAACCAAGGTGCTAGATGAAGTTGCAAGCATGTTTTCAAGTGCAAAGATCCTTGAATTTCTTGCACCAGGAGATATTGCTTCAGGGCAGTCACTACATCAAAAACAATTATAAAAAAAAAAAAAAAAGAACAATGTTATTTAAGCATTGGTTGCCATCTAATGATAATCTTAAGAAACCCAACAGAGAACATTCAATTAGGGAAAAAAAAATCACCTTAATTTTGATTGCCTGAGCAAGTCTGCTTCTTCTTTCAATCTTGCAACCTCCTTGGCCATCGTTGCCCTCCTATAATACCAACAAACATCACTTGGATCAACTCAGGCAGTAAAAGAACTGAGTAAAAGAGCCATTAAAGTCTCAACATTCCATGTGAACATTTATATTATACAAGCAAAAAAGAAATTTCTGGAATTTCTATATCAAAGGATAATGAAATGTACTAAACATGAAACCAATGCTAAATTAATATGGCTACGACAAAGAAATTTCAAGTATTAGAGATAACATTGAGTCAACATTAATTTAACCAAAGCTTGAAAGAGATTAATATCCAAATCTTCTCATCTAAGGAATAATGCCATCAAATTAAATAGAGTTCCATTTATAAAACATTAAAGTTGTATTTTAACCACTTACAGAATGTTGGTTTTTTTTTTTTTAAATTCCAATCAATGGAAAAATAAAGCTTTGTGAAAATAACTTCTAAGTACTCCTTACACATTCTTCATCATTTTCACAAATAAAATGGGCAAAAAAAAAAGATAAACTTTTAGAGTTTAGACAGAAAATGCATGAAACTACAATACAAAACCATTTAAAGATGCCTATCAGAATACACAAAAACCTACAAATAGATTATATACACCCTGTAAATCTGACCATCAAATTTTTTATATTAAAAAAAAAAAATGAAGCCTTTTGATCAACACACCCAAGACACTAAAAGACAAATCAAATGAAAACTGATAATCTTCAACCTTGTCAATTCCAAAAAGCACATAGGCATCTAAGTGAATTCCTAAAGTGGAAGAATTGAAATGAGGACAACTCACTCTTCCATTTGACGCTCATACTCAGCACGTACTTCATGTACCCGCACAGTAACTTCAAGCTCATGCTCAATTGCCTGCATCAAAGCCTTCTCAATAATAAAAATATGTTAGTAAAAGAGAGAGACATCCCAGATTCAACAAAAACATGAAATAATGAATGACATCCCATTTACACAACACCGTGTACACAAAGCAATCCTCCTAAGACAGTTTATTTTTTTCCTTCTTGAAGTACTCCTTATACATTATAAATACCTGAATTCCAGGACCACTGCCATTTCCAGCACCTGCACATAATAGTTTACTTGTTAACAAATTATAATCAACATGCTACGGAGAGAAGGGAGGGGGAGTGAACTGCATGATGTAGTATATCTCCTAACCAGTTTCGCGAGAGGAAGCCTTTCGAGATTCTAAAAGATCTTTTAGCCTTTTTGTAGCCATAGAAGCTTCTTCTGTTTTTCGTTGCAAAACCTGGTATGAAATAAAATATAATATAAAAAAAAGCACGAAATAACTCTCTTGAATTGGGAAAACCATATCATCCTAGGCAAACATCAACTTACCATTTTTTGTCTCTGATTCAAGGCTAATAGCTTATGCATCTCATACTCATTCCTTCTCCCCTCTTTCTTAAGCTGGCAATTGACAAAAATGAAATCCAAATGACTAGCTATTGTATGATAATAAACAATGTTGATAATACAAGACACGATAGTCAAGCTATTCTATTGATAGCATCTTAAAACTTAACAAATAAAAACTTTATCTATTGTTCAGCATCTAGCAAAAGCAGATATTTGCTGTCTCATAAAAGTTCAAAATGGAAAGATGGTTTAAGTTAAAATCTAGGATTCAAGAACAATTCTCCCACATTTAAAAATGATGTCACTTATTTATTTTATTCACTTATCAACACAAATTATTTTTAAAGAATGAACTTTCCAAAGACAAAGTTGAACAAGATTTTATATCAATATTTCATAATGAAGTACATCAAAAATTATTTCCTAGACTACATGTACACAGTGAAAGCCCTACACGTAAGCAAAGGTAACACACAATGATGATAAAAACGACAGTCAACTATACACAGGCAACTTTGTCACACAAATATGTGCTTTTTTATTACATCTAATATCTTCAATTTATATTGTTTTGATTTTTTTAGTAATCAACTAGAGAGAAATTACCTGGTTTCAGTATGCTGCACTCAAAGAAATAACAGCCTCAAAAAATGACTCACAAGTTGCATTCAATCATAATTTCTTTTGCTTTGTAAAAAAAAATTGAAATAAAGAAAAAGTTGTCATAATTCGATAAAGCCAATTAAAAAACACATAGAGAGGGAGAGAGAGGGGTAGACACATAGATTGATATATGTATGTCTAGCTACACTCTACCATATCCATGACCAGGCCCTAAGAAAGATGGGATCTAAGAGGCCCACAAACAAATTTCAACGGTAGATTCAACCAATAAAGTATGTTGAGCATCAAGCACTTGATTCTGAATCATGTAGATTAATTTTATATTCTTCATCCAATTGCTGTAACCTTAGTTTATATGCATAAGAATATTTTATTTTTAAATCTTTCATAAGTGAACATTCATACCCAACTTTCATCATTAAGCTTATGCAATCTATATCCAGTATTAGCATTTAATCTCTAAAGTATTATAAAGCCATCAATTGAACATGCAAGAAAGGATCACTCTATAATTTTTGCATACCTGGAGAACTTCTTTTTCTCGTGATGCCTTCCATAACCTAAATTGCTCAGATTCTTGCTTAATCTTATGTTGCAGTTGAACCTATAAAACACAATATTACCTATAATGAGAGAAATGATTATTTTATCTACTTAAAATAAAAAAATTATTATTGTATCTATTTGACTGCAACAAGCTCCTCTGCAATCAAATTGCACCTTTTGAGTCTTTATTCTATGAATCTCATCTTGTAATCGTCTTGCTGCCTCATCACTCTTTTGTTTTTGTCTCAAAAGTTGAGCTTGAGCATCCTGTTTCTTCTTCAACTCTGAAACCTGCAACAAAAAGTATATGAGTCCTGAAATTGTAAATGCCATTGAAAGGGCTAAAGTGATTCAATTTCAATATTCACCTGTGCCTCCAAGGCATTTAACTTTTGAAGATATACTTCCTTCAACTTTTGAGCACCATCATCAGAAGTAGACGAAATATTTGCAAGATTGTGTCTCAGTTCCTCAATCTCTCTCTGCCAATTAACAGAATAGGTATTTTAAAAAAGCGTTACTAACCAGGACATTCAAATCAGAAGCCAAGGCTTACAGAAAGAGCACTGACCTGCAACGATTTCTTCTCTTGTTCTAATTCCTGAACCTTCTTCTCATAATGATTTTTAAGAACCGAAGTATCAACACTTGCAAACCGCTTCATTTCAGCCTTCACAGAGTAAATTATGACAGATGTGAACAGCCACAGCAACAGACAACAATGCAGATCCAAGATAGTAAGAAATGTAAATATTTAGCACTAGATTCACAACCAAATATGTAAATGGCTGAGACCATATAGTTGTTATTTTTTGTCCTGATAAGTTTAAGATGCCCACAAATTTAAGCTAGTGATTTATTAGAAACTTTTTACAAAAGTCTAGTGATTCGTGTGAAGTCTTTCAGAGGAAAACAAAAACATGTCCCATTTTATGAATCAGAAAACATCTATCAACAAAAATGCTTTAATCTCCTTAAATCAAACATACAAGTAAATCTAGGTAGCCAAGATGGTGTAACTAAAAATGTGATATTTTTTTACCTCTTTCTGTTCAAGTTTTTTGTCCAATTCTTTGAGCTCCATATCTAATTTTTCTTGGAGAGAGGAATGTTCTAGCTCCTTTTCTTCATCTACAGTCTCATCTGTACATCAGTTTTATATAATTAAATTTGATCATTGTCAGGTAGCCAACACTTAGGATGGAAGATAAAATGCAAAGATCACTACAACAAAAGGAACTGTTGAGCAAAGATGTCCAGTCAAATGCAGAATATTCCTAAATACTGTGGTACCCTAATCACTAAATATAAAATAAAATAAAAATGGCATGACACAGCTTTCATCCTGTGGACAACAACTAATGAGGGATTGGCATTAGCTGTAATAAAGAGCAATGCGTTCAACAAAATGAAAGACAGTAAAACAATAAAAAGAGCTTTACAATGCTACCTGGAATATCCATGGCTTTTATGTCATAATCAGATGAAAACTCGTTAGTACATGGAAATAATTCGTTCTTTGAGTGGAGCCCATCATCATCTAAGTCAGCACATCCAACAAATCGACTGCGTTTTGAGCTATTCAAGTTTTTCAGATGCAATAATTCTCCTTCTAACTCTTGAATTTTTGAGGCATAATTTTTCAACACGTCAAAATCCTGAAATGGTTAATGATGTTGTGTCAACAAAGTCTTTTCTTTCATCAGAAAAATGCAATAACTTGGAGCAACCAAAAAAATTAAAAAAATCAATGCACTCAAACCTGATTTGAACTTGAATCGATCTCATCCCAAGATTTACCATTTCGAGCTAATTCAATTTTCATGATCAACTTGTCTTTTTCAACCTGAAGTGTTTAATGTAGGTGAGATCATATAGCTGGATTTTAACTAGTGTAGGGAAGATTATAAGAAAATCATGACATCTTATATAATTACTAAAGAGAATTTCGAATAAAACCTGAGCATCAAGAGCACGTTGTGTTAAATGCTCAAAGGTAACTTTACGTTCTTGAAGCTCCCTGTGTAACTCTGCATTGCTTGCTTCAAGTAAAGATATTTTGTGTTTGAGAATCTGGAAAAGCCACTAAAGGTTAATAAACATCGAAAACCAGCAAATTAGGACCTTAGGAGCACAAACTGACTTTTCTTATTCAATGACATACCTGGAGTTCTTCAAATGGTGCATTCATTCCACCTTGATAAAATAGAAGCTCAGTCTGCAATTGCTCAATTTGGCTCCGCATTCTTTGCATTTGGGCTGCCATTGGATCACGATTGATCTAAATTAAGAATGAGGGAAAGATCATCAGAAAGAGAAGCATAACATGTGGAGGTGAAAAAAGAATATAATTATGAGAGAATACTTACAACTGCCTTGTTCTGAATGTTGCGGGCACGATTTGCATACTTCAATGTGTTCAGGGTTTCCTCAGCATTTGTGTCAGCAGGACTTACACAAGCTTCAATCAATACAAAACATTGTAAACATTAAAAATAAAAATAAAAAGTAGGAATTACAAGAAAGAAAGATCTAAGATGCTTGAATAAGTATATTGACACATACCAATCATAACCGTTTTGCTGTTTCCTCCAAGAGAATCCTACAGATTCAAATTTCAATAAACAATCATGAGAGAATTTTTTACAATCAGTCAAATTTTCACTTTAAATATCAAAAAATGTTAATATTAACCCTTATTGCAGTCTCCATATTACACCTTCTTACTATGTTTTCTTGTGTTATGTAAAATATAATGTACTAATCCAATTTCCACAAATATTTGCATCTATCTGAGAGTAATCAAAAGCCTAGGTCAATTTTCTTTATGTATACTTGTTTTCTAGTAGATCATCTAGACTCAACAAACAAAAAGCATTCCCGTTTAACTAACCATAGGTAAATGAAGTCCATTACTTACATGTGTCTACATAAAAAGTAAAGAGATTTAAGAACTTTAAAAAAATTTCAATTTTCATTGGTACAAGCAAATTCTGAGAAATTATACTTACAATTTAAGTAAGAAAAATAAATATTTATTCACTTGCCTGTAACAAGCGTGTTAACTTGCTGTCACGATATGGAACATGACCTCCTTCTTTCCTCTTCCTTTCATCTCCCAAGGCACTTATCACATTGCCAAGTGCCAATAAACCCTTATTGATATGAATTCCTACATCAAATAAACTATTAAAACAAACACAAACGGGAAAAACTCCAATTTAAATTATCTAACATAGTTATCATTCCATATATCACATTCACAACAGATAGCTATTTTAAAATTTAAAACAACAAAGCTATAGATGTTCATCTTGCCACTATCTTATTAACCATATTGTAACAGATTGAAACCCCTAGACCAAGTCTCTAGCATCCTACCTTCTTTAAAACGCATGCCATCTGCACCCGTTCGTTTAGCACGTTCAGAACCAGCAAGATCCACTAAATGCAGTTTTGCACATAATATGTCATCACCAATGTCTTCATTTGTTACTCCGGCTACAAAGTGAGCAACTTTCTTTTGCTCCATAGTAATTGTAAAGATAGCATGTGAGCGACTGGAAAACGATACAAAAGGTTAACATGAAGTTCAACATTATAAATTATACAACTTTCAACATAATAGATCCTTAACCCAAGACTTCAACCTACACTAAGCATTTGCAAAGAGGGTGCTAGTTGAGCCAAAGCTCATTGGCAACAGTTCAAATTATGAAATGTTCATTTAAAACTACAAAGCTATAGATGTTCATTGGCAACATTTCAAAAATATATAGCATTATGAAATTTGCACCTTGATTGGCTATTCATATTAGTACTCCCAGTGGCACGAGAGTGGGAACCGCGAGATAGATATGTTGCCATCTCTTCTTTTGTCCTAACTTCTGCCTCGGTGACTCCAGCAAGTGTTATTCCTCCATTCACCGTTTCTCTAATTTGTATGGGAACCCTTGCAGGCCCTGCATGCTTTACTAGAGTTGCCCCTTCAACTTTAGAGAAGACGGGCGAATTTGGATCTAGTAAATCAAACACTTCTTCCTTGAATATCTGTCATCACATCATACCACATCAAGCAAATAAACTCAAGTAGTGAGGCGAAGGAAAACAAAACAAAACAAGCTAAATAGAAGTATTTTTTTTACCTCAATAAATGAGACTCTGATCAAAAATTCTGTCGAATCTTTTGTCATTTCAACTCTTTTGAATATGCTTTCCATTACTTTAGGTATGACTCCTACATTACTTCCCTCCCCTGAATAGTTAGTCCCCATGGTGTACGTCTTCCCCGACCCCGTCTTAAAAAAACACAGAGTAAACTCAGCAATGTATCAAAACATATATTCGAGTAACTCTATAAGATAAAATGAAAGTTATACCTGGCCATATGCAAGAACAGTGGCATTATAACCATGGAAGAGTGCATCAACAAGAGGAGAAACACAATCTTCGTATAATGCAGAACAGGGCGAGCCAGTACTACCATAAACATAATCGAAGGTGAACGAATGCGAACCAATTTGCACCTAATTTTAAACACCAAATTTCAAAATTCTAGCAGCTCAATCATACACATATCATGAAAACCTAAAAAATTCAGATTCGATCAAAACTAATTTTAAAAAAATCAAGTACCTGAGGTTCACCAGGAACCACTGAAATGCAATCTGTACAGCCAAGTAGGAGCTCGGACGTAATCAAAGGCCTGACATTAACCGCGACTCGCACGCATTGTGAAGAATCTACACTCCTCACTTCCGAATTCTCCATCTCCAAACCCAAATCTCAAACCCTAAATAAACAAATCCCCCAAATCCAACACAACGAACAAACAAAACAATAGCAAAATTAGGGTTTATCTAACAAAAAACTCATCCATCTACCAAGAAAAATATATATCATTCAGCGATTGAAATTAGGCTTCAATGCGAAGAACAAGATTTGAATCGCAGAACATGTAAAAATGCTATAAAATCTGGATTCAAAGATTCAATAGCTTGAAGATGAGCTAATAAAACTTGGATCTGAGAGTTTCTGAGAGAGTACCTGTAGGAAATGGAAGTGTTAGAAGTGAGCGAGTGATATAGAATTGGAGAGTGGAAATCGAAGAAAAAGTCTCTGAGAGAGAGAGAGAGAGAGATTGAGAGAGAGATCGATGGGCTTTGTTTGGTTGCGTTTGTTTTGTTTGGTTTGGTTTTTTTTGAAACGAAACAGAGAGAGACACACAATGGGGGGGGGGCTTGACTGAGTTGTGAGAATTTGAAAGCGGACGAGAGGGGTTGATTAAAATGAATTGGAGAAAAGGCGCTTAGGTCCGAATTCAAATATAGCAATTGGTCACGTGCGCGTCATGTGCGTTGGGAAACGGTACTAATTTGCGGGCATATTTGGAATTTTACTGGAGCCGGCCGGACAGGCTGGCTGGCTGGCCCGCTCTAAATGGATGGTTATATTGGTTTTGGATTGGATTAGGGTGTATTTAATAATCCAACTCAATTAGTAATTTTTTTTTTTTAAAAGAGCTACACTTAGCTAAAAAGTCCAAAAATTTTAGGTTAACCCAATTAAGTTTTTACACGCATTTTCTTCTCAAAAAAAAAAAAAAGAGTTTGTACATGTATTTGGATTAGTTTTTGACTTTTTTTTCAATTTGTTTATCTTATTTAATTATGTACAATTTATTAAATACAATTATACCCTTTTTTTAAAATTGTAATAGGAAATAGCATTAAGTAGAATAAAAGTTTACCTATAAGCTATTTGCCAAGTCAAAACTCCAAAGAGGCTCTCTACATTAGGCATGCACGATGGGTTTTCAAGTAAAACAAATTCTTTAGTCTGCATGAATCCTTTTTATCCCAAGGCATCTACACACTATACTTTTGTCCAATTTTTTCGTAATTACACCTTAGTTCATTGTCGATGACGCACAGGTGTGATAGATTTAATTAATTTAAAGAATGTGCTATAAATCTAGAGGTTTTAAATTTTGGGGTCTGTTTAGTAATGTTGTTCTAGTAACGTTGTTTATATTTTTTAGAAATATGTATGGATTAAAAAGTGTGTGAAAATACGTGTTAAGTGAAATAGTTTAGACACAACTTCTTTGTATTAAGAATAATCAAAAATAAAACCACCTTAGTTCCTTCTCAAGTGTTAAGTGGTAAATATAGAATGGTAGAGCTTGATCATATTGGAGCTAAAGTAATCAAGTTATTTTGGTTCTTCTGAATACATTAATACATTGTAGTTTTTGCTAATTTATATTGTATACGTACACAATTTAGGTACCATTTGTTTCATTGCAAAATGTTTTTCTAATTTAAAATGATTTAACCCGTAAGTTATAACTTATAACTAGATGAAGCCAACAACTTTTAGCCAGTTCAAATGCGTATTTACATGACTTCTTCTTCTTCTGCTTTCTTTCTATTCACTGAGGTATAGTCCTACATTTTAATATCGAATTAGAAAACGACAATGTTAATTAGTAATGCTTATCATAAGTGTCAAGAGTTTTTTTTTTTTATAACAAATTATTTATAAAAAAAAAGTGCCAAGAGTTTTGCCCTACTGTAGCATTGCCAATTTCGTGTATTCCAATAATCAGTTCATTTAATATTTCTTATTCAAATAAAAATCTATCAGTTTTTGACCACTTCTATCCAAAATTATTTTTTTTTTGTCAATTTCAACTACTAATAGAAAAATGACAATGTCTCTTATTATCGAATAAGAGATTTAGCTATTTAGAGTTTACTTACACTAAAAAATTTTCTAATAATCAGTTCATAATATTTCTTATTAGACGAAAAGTTTGTCAGTTTCAACTTCTAATATAAAGAGGTACGGGAGGGGGTTTAAGTTATTTATACTTCACATGAAGCTCTAAAAAATATCCTTCAAGCATAATAAAGGCTAAAATGTGTAAAATCTATATATTTTAAGGCTAAAATCATAGGTTGCAGAGTCTCACTGGATTGGTCCATGTCTCCATGACACATAATTAGAGCAAAGCCTCTTTCAAACAAGATGAAAATTTACAGCAAAGCCCTTTTAAAATTTTAATCCATCACGATTGTAATTTGCATAGAACAGGCGGGTTAGATTTTCAAATTGAACTCTTAATTACAACGGTAACCGACTAACCGTTAACTCTTTTCCACCTACTACTACCTTTTTTATTTTATTTTTAATTTAACAGCCATCATTACAAATGTGCACTAAGGAGAAGATGAGGAAGAAAACACGTGTCCAAAAAGGGAGAAAGATGAAGAATGAGAAAAAGGTATAGCAACGTCTACCATGTTTGTCATATTAGTTGAAAAGGTGTATTAATCATGGTGGAAGAAACTCATAAATTTGGGAATTTGTTTCATTGAATTAATTAATTAGAAAGATGTAAGAGACTATATTTAATTACTCTGAGTGTGAGTTTCAGAGTTTGGATAGCAGTGAGAATGAAATTTTTAGCTGCCTTTGGCGTTTTGTGTAGTTCCGTGTACTATTTATAGGACTCGCAAGTACAGATTTCAACAAATTTTTTTTTAAAACTGGATTTCACAGCACTATTCACATATTTAAAAATTATTTTACTACAGTATTTTCAATTTTCAGTTTTCAGCAATAAGCGATATCCAAACAGACCCTGAGATTAAGTTTGTAATTAGTTCCTACACAATACTCTCGTAAGTCTTTGAAATGACAATTTCAAACCATAAAAAGTTTAGAGAAATATGTTCAAGTGAATTGTTTAGATGAGTTTTTTTCTTCTTCTTCTTTTTTGCATTTTAATCATAATGTACAACTTTTTAAATATCATCTTCCTCACTGCACAGTCATATTTGTGCAAGAAAAACAAAATAAATGGAACAAACTGATAAAAATTAGCTCATTCAAACACGCAATAAGTGTAAGGTGTTTGCAGCCTAGTTGCTTGTTTTGTTTTGTGGAAGTAATATTGTATTTTTAATGGTTGAATAAATTTTCAATTCTTGTTAGGAGGTTCTTAATCAGCAATTCACCATTGCAAAGACTTTATGAGTTAGGATAATCTCAATTAGAAAGCATTTATACTATAAAATGAGATTTTCATTATATACTATTCATTATCCACGAGTGATGGACATGCATCCATCACATTTAATAGAGACAACTAATTTAAGGGATCTTGTAATCTTTTAGCTATTTCAACCTCTCCTCCTTCCTCTATATATATAGACTTAAGTTCTCACAAATGGAGAAGCATTTTGAGAAACATTGAGAGCAAAGAGAAATATGTGTATTCTATATTAGTTTCATAAATAATATGTTGTAGTAGATAACCACTAGAAAATAAGTAATTTAAATATAATCTCATCTTTATATTTCATTTTTCTTATCATTATATTTCCTTTATTTTACAAAACTTTTTTTTATTTTTTCTTCTTTTCCGTCTTACATGAATAAAAAACTATTAACTTATTAAGTAGCGATGGCCCTTCTTCTTTCCTTCTTTTTTTTTTTTTTTTTAAGGTAAAAAAATAAAAAAAAATAAAAAAAGCTCATCACTACTTGAGCTGGGAAAAGTGCAGGTACCAACTATGGTGAGTAGTGAGTACCCTAGAAACCAACTGAGAAATAGCATAGATGGTCAATGGCCCATCCCACTATAACAAAAAATAGTCCACTCTACCTGGCCCTAGGCACAAAATTAAAAGATACATTCTCAAAGTTCCTACACAATACTTTCATATCTTCCAAGAGGGCTGTGATAAGGAGCAAGGTGTCGTTAACAACTTTTTTGAAATTTTTTTGTCTGTTTTACAGCTTTATCTTAATTTTTCAGCTTTATAAGTACTCTTCGATGTCTTTTTTGACTTTTTTCTTATAAATTTTTTGTCTTTTCTACACCTTAACAAGTGCTCATCGGTACTTGTTAAAACATTTCCCCTTCCAAAATATACACACAGACCTTTTTAGGTTTTTTAGTGTCATCCTCATCCAACTGTTCATCCTCATCCAATCGCTTCACGTGGAACCAATTTGAACTGATATGAAGCCTCTTCGGGCCAACAGCTAAATAGAAACAAGACTTCGCTCTTTTTTAGCCCAAATACGAAGGTTGGAATTAGGGAAGATGTGAAAATCATGTTTGGTGCCGATGTGATCAAACCCCATGAATCCTACCTCGGATTACCCTCGCTGGTTGGGAGATCTAAGTCTAATTCCTTTGCCCACTTGAAACAAAGAGTGGCGAACAAGGTGTCTGGCTGGAAGGAAAAATTATTGTCTAACGCCAGCAAAGAAATCTTGATTAAGGCAGTGGCACAGGCAGTGCCGTCTTACACCATGAGTTGCTTTCTCTTGCCTAACAATCTCTGTGATGATCTAACTGGGATGACCAGACAATTCTGGTGGGGCCAAGCAAATAAAGAGAGAAAATTAGCTTGGTTAAGCTGGGAAAAGCTGTGCATGCCGAAAGATAGAGGGGGGTGGGCTTCCGCGACTTGAAACTATTTAATATAGCTCTCTTAGCGAAACAAGGTTGGAGGCTGCAAACAAATACCTCTTCCCTGTTCAGCCGAGTCTTTCGTGCTAAATACTTTCCTCATGGTAGCTTTTAGATGCTGACATAGGAAGAAATCAGTCCTATGCGTGGAGGAGTCTTATGGCTGCTCAAGGGGTGGTGAGAAAAGGTATTAGATGGCAGGTGGGTGATGGAGCTAACATTAGAGTGTGGTGCGATAAATAGGTGCCAAGACTGAGCACCTACATGGTGGTTTCCCCAGAAAAGGCGAGTCCTAAGGTTACTCTGGTTAAGGATCTTATAAACAGAGGTGAATTTGAATGGATTGTGGAGTTGGTCAAACAGTGCTTCAGCGCCGAGGGTGCTTCAGCCATATTGGGTATACCACTAAGCTTGATGGGCAGACAAGATAGACTGATCTGGGCTGCTAATAAGTCTGGGAAGTCGGCGTACTCGTTAGCGTATGAGGAAAAGCTAGAACAAAACAGGGGAGATTGTTCAAATGCTTCATTGCGCAACCAGGTGTGGAGAAGTATTTCGCAACTGAAACTCCCTCACAAGTTGAGACATTTTGCTTGGAAAGCAGGCCGGAATATCCTTGCCACCAAGGACAACCTCATACGAAGGAAAATCACAGAGGATGCTACCTGTGTCTTATGCGGTCAACCTAAGGAAACAACCTGCCACTTGCTGTGGTTTTGCAAGCATGCTCGTAAGGTATGGGAATCCAGCAAGCTTGCTCTGCCTTTCGTCTTCGATCAATCATGGACCTTCTTGGATATTGTACAAAACTTGCAAAACCGAGAAGTAACGCAACCGGGTTTGTTAGAGAAGATCATCTCGGTTTGCTGGGGAATATGGAAGGACCGAAATGAAAGAAGGATGGGGGGCTTAGGCAAATCGGGAAGAGTGATCTTGAAAACTGCTCTGCAGCTTGTGGATGAATACAACGCAGTGAATGAAATTAGACAGGGAGATAAGCCGGGTGTGGGTCCAGTGAAAATTTGGAAGCCACCTGATCCGGACTGGTACAAGGTAAATGTTGACGGTGCAGTTTTCGAACACCGGAAAAAAGTGGGAATAGGAGTGGTGATTCGGGATGAAAGTGGGGAGGTAGTTGCAGCTTTAGGGTCCGTTTGTTTCGGGTGAAAACGTTTTCAGGAAATGATTTTACGGAAAATGGTGTGTTTGGTTGTTACTTCAAATTTGGTTAAACTGAAAATAATTTCCAGTTGACCGAAAATAATGCCAAAAACGGGTGAAAGCTATTTCCGGTTTCATTTTCACTTCAAATGAAATTTTCTGGAAAACAAACCGAGAGCACGAAGAGAGAGAGACAGAGAGAACGACGAACCTAGAGCACGACGAACCCAGACCCAGACCCACGAGCACGACAAACCCAGACCCAAGAGCACAAGCACGAGCACGACGAACCCATCGCCTTCACCCGACCCAGACCCACGAGCACGCCTTCACCCAGACCCACGAGCACGACGAACCCATCGCCTTCACCCAGACCCATCGCCTCCTCGAGCTCGCCGATCCACGAACCAGACCCATTGCCTCCACACTCTCTCTTCCTCGATCTCTCAATTTGTTTTTTTTTTTAATTTGATTGTTGTTGTTTTTTTTTTTTGGATGAACTGATTGTTGTTGCCGGAATTTATTGTTGTTGTTGTTGTTGTTGTTGTTGTTGTGTTGTGTTTTTGTTGCTGGAATTTGTTGTTGAATTGATTGTGATGTTGAAATTTTTTGTAATAAAATTTGTTTGGATGCTGAGAAAATGTGAAAAATTTTCCAGAAAATAGCATTTTTAGAATACATCCAAACACATGAAAATATTTTCCACAACAATTTTCATAATTCAACCAAACACTTAAAAATATTTTCCTTTTCCGGAAAATAGCATTTCCGGAAAATATGTATTTTCCGGAAAACGTTTTACACGAAACAAACACAGCCTTAAGCAAGGTTGTGAATGCACCGTTGGGGGCTGTGGAGATTGAAGCAAAAGCTATGGAGGCCGGGGTGTCTTTTGCAAGAGATGTGGGTATAAGGGAGGCGGTGTTTGAAGGCGACTCATTAATCATTTGCAAGGCTCTTCAGGGAGGTGGGGGAGCACCCTCTTCCATTCAAAATGTGCTAGAAGGAACACGGGAAATGGCCTCAGGCCTTAGGAGCTTTGCCTTCTCTCATGTGAAAAGACAGGAAAATGTCCTGCTCACTTATTAGCGCAATATGCTAAAGAGCTTGAGAACTATGTAGTTTGGCTAGAGGAATGTCCTAGCTTTTTAGAGCACACGTGTGCTCACGACATATCTGTAGTTTCTCACTCTTGTTTTTAATGGTATTTCAGTATTTTCTTATAAAAAAAAAAAAAAAAAATTTGAACTGATATGAGTAAAAGGGCATACCATTTAATTCAACTTCCTTCGTGTGTAAAACTCCAATGAGCCTAACACAAAATTTGGATTTTCAATGAGTGTTAAGTATTCAAAATTTAGGATTATCCATTTATTTTTAATTTGAATCTGAGAGTTAGCTTTTAGCTCATAAGCATATTAAATTACATATATAAATTTGGTTCATTTTCATGTCAAATAAATTTGACATTGTTCTCGACATATTTGATTAACTTTTTTTTAATATATATATATATATATAATAAATATCATGAACAAAGTTTTTACCATTTCGCAAACATATGTTAATAATTAATAAGGAAATTATAGTTGATATTGTATTATTTGAGTTCCTTAGATAGGGTGATTTTTGTTTCTGAACTTATAACAAATAAATTCACAAACATTTTAGTGTTAAAAATTGTGTATCATTTCACTACAAGATAAACTACTTATTATCAATAAACTATAAATAATAATTTCATATCTTATGAATATAATTATAAACACATACAATCTAATAAAAGTATATTTTTAATACATAAATACATACAAAATATAATATTATATAGAGCTAAATAAAGTTTCATACTCACAATTTTATTCTCAAACACTTTATTATGTTTGAACTAAGTTCATTAATTATTTAAGTTACCTAAGTACTCCGATTTCTCATTAGCTTAAAAAATTTATCTACACACACCCTTTATAAATGAACAATAATATGTCCCAAATATTTTAGGGTTCTAGTCCAACTTGATTAGTCACTTACCTTATGCAAACATTCATCTCTCCCAATACTCTCACCGCCATCCTTTTCTTCTCTCTTATCTCTCTCACAAGAGACAAAGCTACGTTCAAGGGTTCCTTTAGATAAATAATTAAGATTTTTACTCTTTTGATTCCCCCCGCCCCCCGCGCCCAATATATGAATTATCTTTCAAAATAAAAAATAAAAAAAATAAAAAAAAAGGGTGTTAATTTTATTAATTCTTAATATTTAAGATGTTCCAACATTTGAGAAGGTAAAGGGGAACTTATAAATGTGAATACAACTATAAATATTTCATAAAGACTATATAAATGTATATTTTTATTTACTTTTAGTACAAAAGCTAAGTCTTTAAAATTCTTAATTTTGTATGACGATATCTTAATGAATTTATACAATTTTTTATGAACCAGTGATATCTAATTAAAACTCATAATTTTAAGACATTATATAGTATATAATTAAGAAGTTCAAAGGAGTAATTGAATCAATAATTATGCAAGTGTTGGTTTGCTACTCTCTCATAAAAGATGAAAAATTTCACTAGCTCTAAAACAAAACGTGTGTATAATATATGTGCATATGTGTGTGGACATGAAAATTTGTCCTCCCTTTAAACAATAAATCATGGCTCTGGCCTTGTCTCTCACAATATCACTCTCAAAAGTGTCAATGCCACACTTGATGAAGATGGGCATGGGGAATTTCTACCGATTCTAGGGCCAATGGTTTTGTCGTCTTTATTAAACGTACTCTATTTTGAAAAGTGTAAGGGGGTGGGCCTGGCTTGGGGTATTGGGCAAGCTCCTACCGCACTAGGCCCAGGTAGTTTCTGGGTGAGGAGTTGGGACCGGCCCAATTGGAGCACACCTTGGCCCGGCTTCTGCACAATCTTTGCCGCGTTTGCCAAAGTCTATTTAAGAACTCACAGCAGGCAAAGTCATTGTCAACAGGTTATGGCAGGCAGACATAAAATAGAAAACGTAAAGAAAAATGCATTCACTGTTTCTTCCGCAACGAACAAGATAAATGTCTTAAAGGCCTTGCTTTTAAAGAAAAACGCTTAAACAAAATATTAGAGCGAAATTAGTAGAGTAAAATAACGAGTTTGCCATATTTAGTATTGCCGCAGGATTCCAACCATAGAAGGGAAAACTACTCCCTCAACGCAAGTAAATTCACTTGGTGAAATTAATTGCTTTGAGAGGACAGCCCCAAATGGTATATGCCCAAGTATAGATTTTGTATTGCCTTTTGAGGACAAGGCTATTGAGGGGGGGGGGGGGGGGGGGGGGGTGGTTAACCCATGTAGGTGCATGCCTGCCATAAGCACTCTGTTTTTTCTTTCTTATAATTTCCTTCTCTCTGCTTTCTTTCTTCCGATTCTTTTCTCTCTGTTTTCTCTCTTTCAATTCTTTTCTCTATGTTTTTTAATCACCTTTTTTTGTTGTTCCCTTGCACACAGCCACGGGTCCCTTATATAGAGCCTGTCGTGGCTGATTTTACTGTTCTAACCTCTCCATGGCCCTATTCTGTTATGGTAGCCTTTTGGCGACCGCTTACCGAGCCAATGGTTCTGATAACCACCATTGACCTGTGGCTTTCAGACAACGAAGGTTCCTTCTCCACTTCGTCCAGTGTGCCCCCTCTCTCTCTCGGTCTCTCATGGCATGCACCTAGTGATTCTTACCCACCCTTACCTCTTTTGGGTAGCATGTCATCCCAGCAGGACTGTGCCCACCGAAAGAGTCTGGGCAAGAAACACGAAATGGGTTTCCACTCCTCTCCCAATCGCCAGACCATGCCCTCACCCATGACGTCACCCTTTCCCATAGTGGCTGGGTATAGGCTGGTGATGCCTGGGTCGTTCGCACGCATTACCTTATTGATGTTTCATTCGTTTTCCGAGATCTGAAAATGGGTGCGCATATCCTGCCGTGCGCTTTTTGGCATTTTCTGATATGGATTGTTTTTCCAGCAGGCCAACGCCCATGTGTTGTCCCTTTCTTTGGAGGGTTGAGCTCTGTAGTGGGCTTCCCTTTAGTTTGGGCATTTCGCTTTGTGGCTTTGCGCCTCCTGCCATGCCAGGTTTGCTATTCCTGCTGCTCATCTCAATCCTGCTGGGCTCTTTCAAACCTGCCGTGTACTTTCCTTTTCAGTAGCCCAGTATGCTTGCTGGGCTTCTTTTTCATTTCTTGCGGGCTCCAATGTCCCTTGTTTTTCTTGTGGGCATCCCTGGCCCATCTTGGTTTTGCTTCACACATGGATTTTTGCTAACTCACTTTGGGCTTCCTTGGCCCAATTTTCTTTATAAACTTTATCCTTTGGGCTCATGGGTTCTCCATTTGCCTGTTACTCTCTTTTTTCTTATTGCAGTGGGCTTGCTATGACCCATTCTTTCTTTTCCCTCATCCTTTCCACGGATTTGTTTCTTTTCTCTTTCCGGGCCTATTCAAGCCCATTTGCTTCTTCTGGACCCATCTCATGGACCCTTGAACCATTCATATGCCTTCTTTTTCTTTTTGTTGTTTCTTTCAGTTCGCTCGTAACTCTGGGCCTTGGGCCTGCTGGGCTTCATAAAAATGAGCCTCAACAAAAAGAATACATTCATGATCCAACCTTGGTTTGCTCTACATTGATAACATCCATATTTTAGGTTATGATAAAGGAAGGTTGAGCAAAGTAGAATCTACTATGCTCAACATCAAGTAAAAACGTACTTAGCATCTAGCGTGGACTTATTATGCTTGATACACAAAGCATATCCTATGTACATCATGGAAAAACATATGAAGATTTTAGACTTGTGGGCATTTACCATATAGAAATTAATGATCAAACTACTTCCACATGGAAAACACAGATTAAGCCCGTAGCACATTCATTTGGATATGCATTATAAATCATTAATGACCCTTAAGAGAGTAATAACAATCTCAATAATTTTTAAAGGGAAAAGTTAATGGATGCTCTAAGGACATCAAGGGCAGCACTATATATGATTCAGGATGGTCACAGGACCATCATGAGTTTTGAATTTTTTTTTTTTTTTTTATACCTTAACAAAATGAATTTTAAATTAATATGGGTCGTTGACCACCCTAGTAGGGACAGAACTGGGATTCAAACCTGGGGGGGGGGGGGGGCAAAGCTTAAAACCAAAAAAAAAAGTGATGAAAATAAAACTAACATCTATTTCATATTTAGGAAAAAACAATGATTTATTATTTCCATATTTCATAGTTCTATTGTACCTAGTCAAATAAAAAAACAAACAAACAAATATGCCCTCACAAGCCACAACAATATTAATGTTAAATTGTTAACGTGTTAGATTCACCAACTAAAAAAATGGACTTCTCAAAAAAAAAAATCTAAAAGAATGGAATACAATTACACAGCCACGCCCACAACATGACACCAATGTTTGTACTCTCTAGAATGTTTGCTAAAGCCATGATTTAAATAGTTATTTAATGCTATCTAATTATTGACTATTGGGCATTGGCCACACAAAGACTTAAATCACAACCACACAAAAAATTAAATTAAATCACAAGAGACAAACACAAGTTCATATATATATGTATATATATATATATATATATATAATGTATATATTGGCCACACGGCCCACACCACACAAAGTGACAAAGAGTTAAAGACAAAGTTTAATGACTCAGTACCAAAGACTTTGCTCTCAAGCTCAGACACGGTACTCACATAAAGTAATAAAGTTATGTCTTTATTACTAACTAGCTCAGACAAAGTTTTTCAGTATTTACAAGCTTAGATAAAGTTATGCCTTTATAGATAAAGTAATAAAAGTAAAAAACCAAAACAAAAAAAAGTCACAAACAATTAAACACAACACAAACTATGGTCACAACTCACACAGTCCCTAAAAAATGCAAAGGGCAAATGCAGAGCAATAGAGCAGAGAAAAAAAAAACACAAATATGAACTTGAGAGAGAAGAGAAAATTTTCAGATTCACCATACCTTAGCCGATTCAACTTGTGTGTGAGTGTGAACACCGACAGATGTAGATCGAGGATCTAAGGAACAGCAGCAGCAAGCCAGCAACTGTAGATCGGATCTGATATGAGGAACAACACAGTAGCAACAACAGATGGCAGTGATGGAGGCGTTGAGGTATTTACGGAACCTGTAAGTACAGATTTCAGCAAATTTTTCTTTAAAACTGGGTTTCACAGCACTATTCACACATTTAAAAATTATTTTACTATAGTATTTTCAATTTTCAGTTTTAAGTAATAAGCAGTATCTAAACATACCCTGATATTAAGTTTGTAATTAGTTCCTACACAATACTCTCATAAGTCTTTGAAATGACAATTTCAAACCATAAAAGTTTAGAGAAATATGTTCAAGTGAATTGTTTAGATGAGTTTTTTTTTTCTTCTTCTTCTTTTTTGCATTTTAATTATAATGTACAACTTTTTAAATATCATCTTTCTCACCGCACAGTCATATTTGTGCAAGAAAAACAAAATAAATGAAACAAACTGATAAAAATTAGTTCATTCAAACACGCAATAAGTGTAAGGTGTTTGCAGCCTAGTTGCTTGTTTTGTTTTGTGGAAGTAATATTGTATTTTTAACGGTTGAATAAATTTACAATTCTTATGAGGAGGTTCTTAATCAGCAATTCACCATTGCAAAGACTTTATGAGTTAGGATAATCTCAATTAGAAAGCATTTATACTACAAAATGAGATTTTCATTATATACTATTCATTATCCATGAGTGATGGACATGCATCCATCACATTTAATAGAGACAGCTAATTTAAGGGATCTTGTCATCTTTTAGCTATTTCAACCTCTCCGCACATGTTTGTTGTTCCTAGAAGAAATCTGAGTGGTGGTTTGGCGCTATTTTGGATGAATGAACTTGACCTACATATTCACACTTTCTCCCCTCACCACATTGATGCAATGGTAAACCCAAGGATTGATGACGCCTGGCGGTTTACGGGGTTCTACGGAGCTTCGGAGACAGTCAACCGGGAAGATTCTTGGTCCCTGCTTTGCCACCTCAGCTCTTAACTTGTCTTACCTTGGGTCTGTATTGGCGATTTTAACGAAATCACAAGGCTAGATGAGAAGTCTGGGGGTCCTTTAAGGTCGGATCAGCAGATGCAAGTCTTTAGAGATTGCCTTGATTTTTGTGGTTTCAAGGACATTGGGTTTAGTGGGCTTCCATTCACCTGGTGTAATAATAGGTTTGATGGCCCTCTTGTATGGGTCAGGTTAGACAGAGCTGTTGCTTTGGCGGATTGGTTGATCATGTTTCCTTCTGTTCAATTACACCACCTGACCAGTTTTTCCTCAGACCATAAGCCTATTTGGCTTTGCTCTGATGATGTGCACTGTTGTTTTTATTGCCCTCAAAGGCCCTTTCGTTTCGAGGAGATGTGGACTAAGGATGAGAGGTGTGAAGGGGTGGTCCACGCTGCCTGGGATTTGAACCTTGTAGGTGACCCTATGAGTCAAGTTCTGCATAAGGTTGGTAATTGTCAAAGTCAGCTGAAAACATGGAATAAGGACGTATTTGGCAATATTAAAGGGTCTCTAGCTCGTAAAAGAAAGTTGTTAGCGAAGGCGAATCCAAAGCTATCTCAGGACAGGGCACCTGGCAAGTCAAAGCTCTCAAGGAGGAAATTAATAAGTTGATGGAATTAGAAGAGTGCATGTGGAACCAGAGGGCTAAAACAGATTGGCTTAGACATGGAGACCAGAATTCAAAATATTTCCATTGCCGTGCCTCTGAAAGGAATAAGAAAAATTTCATCTCTGGTCTTGAAGACGATCATGGTAACTGGGTGGAGGATGAGAATAGAGTTGGTGAGTTGCTTAATGGTTTTTACTCTGCTTTGTTCTCCTCATCTTGCCCTACTGAGTTTGATGATGTCCTTGATGGTGTGGAGTCCCGGGTTACTCGGGACATGAATGTGAATTTGCTTCGCCCATTCGTTGCCTCGGAAGTCCAGGTTGCTCTTGGGCAAATGAAAGCCAATACTGCCCCTAGCCTGGATGGGCTCCCACCCCTGTTCTATTAAAAGTATTGGTCAAAAATTGGCCCGGATGTCTCTACTGCGGTCTTGGATGTGCTAAATTCAGGTAACCTCCCTTCTGACCTTAACCACACTTTCCTTACTCTCATTCCAAAGATCAAAAGTCCGAGGCGGGTTTCGGACTTTAGGCCAATTAGTTTAAGTAATGTGTTGTATAAACTTATTGCGAAGGTACTTGCTAACCGTTTGAAAAAGTTTCTTCCTCGACTGATTTCAGAAAATCAGAATGCCTTCTTAATAGGTCGCCTTATTACCGATAATATACTGATTGCTCATGAGACTCTTCACTACCTAAAGGCCAAGCGGACTGGGAAGTTGGGGCTGATGGCTCTGAAGCTCGATATGAGCAAAGCCTATGATTGGGTAGAATGGATTTTCCTGGAAAAAATCATGTCGAAAATGGGCTTCAGCAGTAGATGGATTTCACTGATTTCCATGTGCATAAGATTTGTATCCTACTCTATTATGCTGAATAGGCAACCACATGGTCTTATTTCTCCTCAAAGGGGTCTCTGCCAAGGTGACCCACTGTCACCATATCTTTTTTTGTTGGTCACTGAAGGATTGCATGGTCTCTTGAAAAAAGCGGAAGATGAGGGCAATTTGAGGGGTGTCTCCCTATGCCCGGCTGGCCCCCGGATTTCTCACTTGCTATTTGTTGATGATAGCTTCATATTATGTCGCGCCTCCACCTCTGATTGTCAGAAAATCCAAGAAATACTTTTGAAGTATGAAAGAGCTTCTGGTCAAAATATCAACCAGGGAAAAACCAATCTGTTCTTCAGCTCCAACACGCCCACTCAAACTCAGGTTGAAATTCAAGATTTCTTGGCAGTCCCCGCCGTCCAAAGGTATGAACAATATCTTGGCCTCCCTTCCTTGGTTGGTTGGGCAAAAAAGAAATCCTTCAATTTGATTAAGGAGAGGGTATGGAAGAAGTTAAAGGGTTGGAAAGAAAAATTATTGTCTTAAGCGGGTTGTAAGATTTTGATCAAGGCGGTGATCCAGGCGATTCCCACCTTTACCATGTCGTGTTTCAAAATGCCGAAAGGGTTTATCAATGAGATTGAATGCTTGATTAGGAAATTTTGGTGGGGTTACCGTGGTGATCAGAAACGAATTCATTGGGTCAGTTGGGAGAAATTATGCCTCCCAAAAAGTGAGGGAGGGATGGGTTCAGAGAATTAAGCAGATTTAACGACTCCCTTCTTGCTAAACAAGTGTGGCGTCTAAATAACAACGAGGATTCTCTGTTTCAAAGGGTCTTCAAGGCTAAATTTTTTCCAAACTGCACTATTATGGAGGCAAATAGCTCAAGTAAAGGGTCCTATGCATGGAAGAGCATCGCCCAAGCTAGACGAGTTATCGATTTGGGCTCGGTTTGGCGTGTTGGGGATGGTAAGTCCATAAAAGTCAGAGGTGATAAATGGTTGCCAACTCTACACAGTAGTTGTGTTGTCTCTTCGCTTCCGTCCCTCAGCTCTGAATCAAATGTTAGTGCTTTGATTGATGAAGAGTCCCACACATGGAAATTGGACCTGATTAAGAGTGAATTTTTAGCCCACGAAGCTAATATCATCTCTGGTATCCCATTAAGTATACACAATACCACTGATAAACAGGTTTGGCTTCCCTCCAACCAAGGTGTGTTCACTACTCGCAGTGCCTATAAGCTTTTGGCTTCGGCTGAGAGAATGTCCCTCCCAAATTGCTCGGACTCTGTAAGGAGTAGCCAAATGTGGAAAGGTATTTGGTCCTTACATGTGCCTCACAAAATTAAGCATTTGATGTGGAAGGCAGCTAATGAGGCACTCCCCACGTTGTATAATCTGTGGAAAAGGCAAGTGGTCCAATCGGTCTCCTGCCTTGGTTGTAAATTAGCTTGCAAGGATACTATTCATGCTTTGTGGGGCTGCCCTGCTCTAATGACTGTCTGGGAATCTGATGGCTTAAGGAAAAATCTGCTCAAGTATAAATTCTCCAAATTTGCGGACCTCCTCGAGTTGGTGTTCATGAAGCAAAGTAGTACTGACTTGAACCTTTTGGCAGTGATGTTCTGGCTGATATGGGAAAAGAGAAACTCCGACTGGTTGCGGGAAAGCTCCTTTTGCTACCAAGATATTCTCCCCAAGGCCTTACGATTTCTCTGCTGCCCAGGTACCGCAAAAAACTCTTTTCCCCTCTGTGTTTGCTGGGCGTGTTAGGTGGATCCCTCCCATCTCCCCGAGCTACAAAGTAAACTACGACGGGGCGATATTCAAGGAAATTGGGGCGGCGGGTTTGGGTGTGGTCATCCATGATGCGGATGGTAACGTGATTGGTGCATTAATGGAGAGAATTCCCCTCCCTATTGCTATGGCTACGGTTGAAGCTCTTGCCTGTAGAAGAGTTGTCCTGTTTGCTAAGGAATTGAGTATTTTTTATGCTACTTTTGAGGGTGACTCATAAATTGTTACTAAGGCTCTATGTGGTGGTGGGTCAAACCACCCTGAATTTGGTCTTGTCATCTTGGACTCCCTTGTACTTGCACGTAGTTTTCGCACATGTAACTTTGTCCATGTAAAACGTCTAGGCAATTTAGTTGCCCATTATCTTGCTAGAAACTCTAAATCTGGCAATGAGCTTCAGGTTTGGATAGAATCCGTTCCTGACGACATAGCTCCTCTTGTAACTCGTGATGCTTTGTAATTTCTCTTTTTAATCAATTTCACAAACTTTCGGGTCTGGTTTCTCAACAAAAAAAAAAAATCTCTCCGCCTTCCTCTATATATATAGACTTAAGCTCTCACACATGGAGAAGCATTTTGAGAAACATTGAGAGCAAAGAGAAATATATGTGTATTCTATATTAGTTTCATAAATAATATGTTGTAGTAGATAACCACTAGAAAATAAGTAATTTAAATCTAATCTCATCCTTATATTTCATTTTTCTTATCATTATATTTCCTTTATTTTACAAAACTTTTTTATTTTTTCTTCTCCGTCTTACTAGTATCATGCCCGTGCGATGTACAGTTTAATAAAAGAATTATATATATATATTGATAATATAATTAAATTTAATAACAAATAAAATAGTAAAAATATTTTAAAGATTACGGCAAGTTTTTAAATTTCTAAAAGCTATTAGTAGTAAACGGGTCAGGCTTTGCACGGTTTTGGTCATAAACTTATAACATGAATAATTTTATTGAGAAAGACTAATTAATGATTGAAGAGAAATGCTATACCCGATCGAACTAAGAGATAACTTTTACTTATTCAAATAACAATTAAAGTGAAGTAGGGTAAGGAACAACAAATAATAATTATAACAAACTGGCATAATAACATTTATATTTAATTATAATGAAGCGCTTGCATCTCAAAGTGTCAAATTAATATCAACACTAAACATGCTAAGATGTTTATGTTAATTAATGTAAATAAGCATAAAATTAATATCAACATCTAACACCCAATTATTGCATGAATTATGATTAAAATTGACCTAATATTTTTACTTTAACCCGAAGCAATCATCCCGGATTTACAAATTAAAACTACCCAAATTTATAAAATTAAAAAAAAAATCGAAAGAAAAATTCACAATAACACATATAAATATATAGACACAAAGAAACTCTGAATTCAATAATTACAAACAATATTAATTTCTAAACATTAAAAAAAAATATGGAATTAGAGTTAAAGTAAAAATACTCACATGAAAACTAAATTAGCTTTGATAGCAAGGGGGAGGCAGTGAAGTCATGGAGATTTCACATCACCTTAAATATCCATTGTTTTTACATCACCTTTTTTATATTTAATCAATTTTCTGTCTCCATTCTTTGTGGAGTAATGTTCATTATCATGGTTTTGGATGCTCAAATCTTGGTCTCATGGCTACCTGTAGGATCTACACATATTGGAAAACAGATCTTTCAAAAAGTGAATAAGATTTTTGTTAAAATTAATTTGTTAGTTTTTCATGGAATATATACAATTGATTTTGAAGACCATAATAAGCATTTAAATTAGATCAAAGTTAACAAAAATAACTTAAACAAAAGGCAACCCGCACACAAAACATATTCAATTTGATGAAAAAAAGAAGAAGAAGGGAATTTTATGAAAAAACAAAAGAAGAATGCAAATACATACATGCAAGTTTCATAGGTAAGGTAAATATGAGAAGGAAATAATACATCAAGAAACCATACGGTAGGAAAAGGGAAAAATATACCAAACCGTATATATACTCCCACTTTTATATTAGATAATTTTAAGTTGTGAAAAAGTTGATAACTTGATATGAACAGAAAGAAAAAGGAGTTTGCGTAATTAAGAAGTTTATGTTAATTACATATTTTTTTTATTTTTTTTACTTTATCCCAAAAAAATAGTTAATGTTATTAGAATTTTTTTTTTTTTTAGTTTACGATAAAGTTAATAAATATTAGCTATTTTTTATTATTTATTCCACAAAAAAAAAATTTTGAGAAGAAAAAATAATACTTTTAAATTTGTTACTTTATTATTAGGAAATAGATGATGTAGGATAAATGTTTATTCCAAAAAAATAAATACTATCGTAAGCTATTAAAATTGTTACTTTATAAATTTTTTTTTTTTTTTTTAAAGAAGAAGAAGAAGAAGAAGAAGTTCATTAGAACACTTATTGTTACTTTATCCAAAGAAGTTGATAAAGATCAAATTTTTTTTGTTTTTATCTAAAAATTTAAGTGAATGAATTTATTGAAAAATCTAAAAAAATTTCTGCAATTTGGTGAAGTCACTTGGCATTCAGAAGTTTATGTTAATTACATATTATTTTATTTTATTTTTTTACTTTATCCCAAAAAATAGTTAATGTTATTAGATTGTTATTAGAATTTTTTTTTTTTAGTTTTCGTTAAAGTTAATAAATATTAGCTATTTGTTATTATTTATTCCAAAAGAAAAAAAGTTTGAGAAGAAAAAATAATACTTTTAAATTTTTTACTTTATTATTAGGAAATAGATGATGTAGGATAAATGTTTACTCCAAAAAAAAAAAAAAAAAATACTAACGTAAACTAGTAAAATTGTTACTTTATAATTTTTTTTTTAATTTTAAATAATAAGTTCATTAGAACACTTATTGTTACTTTATCCATAGAAGTTGATAAAGATCAAATTTTTTTTGTTTTTATCTAATAACTTAAGTGAATGAATTTATTGAAAAATCTAAAAAAATTCTGCAATTTGGTGAAATTACTTGGTGCAACAATGGCTTTTAAACCCAACTTTTATTATATAGTATATGATATGAATAAAAAACTATTAACTTGTTAAGTAGCAATGCCTTCTTCTTTCCTTTTTTTTTTTTTTTTTTTTAAGGTAAAAAAATAAAAAATAAAAAAAGCCCATCACTACTTGGGCTGGGAGAAGTGTAGGTACCAACAATGGTGAGTAGTGAGTACCCTAGAAACCAACTGAGAAATAGCATAGATGGCCAATGGCCCATCCCACTATAACAAAAAATAGTCCACTCTACTTGGCCCTAGGCACAAAATTAAAAGATACATTCTCAAAGTTCCTACACAATACTTTCATATCTTCCAAAAGGGCTGTGATAAGGAGCACCGCAAGGTGCCGTTAACAATATTTTTGAATTTTTTTTGAATTTTTTTTTGTCTGTTTTACAGTTTTATCTTATTTTTTCAGCTTTATAAGTACTGCTCGATGTCTTTTTTGACTTTTTTCTGATAATTTTTTTTGTCTTTTTTGCACCTTAACAAGCGCTCATCGGTGCTTGTTAAAACATTTCCCCTTCCAAAATATACACATAGACCTTTTTTGGTTTTTTAGTGTACCAATCGCTTCACGTGGAACCAATTCGACCTGATATGAGTAAAAGGGCATACCATTTAATTCAACTTCCTTCGTGTGTAAAACTCCAATGAGCCTAACACAAAATTTTGATTTTCAATGAGTGTTAAGTATTCAAAATTTAGGATTATCCATTTATTTTTAATTTGAATCTGAGAGTTAGCTTTTAGCTCATAAGCATATTAAATTACATATATAAATTTGGTTCATTTTCATGTCAAATAAATTTGACCTTGTTCTCGACATATTTGATTAACTTTTTTTTAATATATATATATATATAATAAATATCATGAACAAAGTTTTTACCATTACGAAAACATGTGTTAATAATTAATAAGGAAATTATAGTTCATATTGTATTATTTGAGTTAATTAGATAGGGTGATTTTTGTTTATGAACTTATAACAAATAAATTCACAAACATTTTATTGTTAAAAATTGTGTATCATTTCACTACAAGATAAACTACTTACTATCAATAAACTATAAATAATAATTTCATATCTTATGAATATAATTATAAACATATACAATCTGATAAAAGTATATTTTTAAAACATAAATACATACAAAATATAATATTATATAGAGCTAAATAAAGTTTCATACTCACAATTTTATTCTCGAACACTTTATTATGTTTGAACTAAGTTTATTAATTATTTAAGTTACCTAAGTACTTTGATTTCTCATTAGCTTAAAAAATTTATCTACACACACCCTTTATAAATGAACAATAATATGCCCCAAATATTTTAGGGTTCTAGTCCAACTTGATTAGTCACTCCCAATACTCTCACCGCCATCCTTTCCCTTCTCTCTTATCTTCTCTCTCACAAGAGACAAAGCTATGTTCAAGGGTTCCTTTAGATAAATAATTAAGACTTTTTCTCTTTTGATTCCCCCCACCCCCCCCCCCGCCCCGGCGGCCCAATATATGAATTATCTTTCAAAATAAACAAAAAAAATGTGTTAATTTTATTAATTCTTAATATTTAAGATGTTCCAACATTTAAGAAGGTAAAGGGGAACTTATAAATGAGAATACAACTATAAATATTTCATAAAGACTATATAAATGTATATTTTTATTTACTTTTAGTATAAAAGTTAAGTCTTTAAAATTCTTAATTTTGTATGACGATATCTTAATGAATTTATACAATTTTTTATGAACCAGTGATATCTAATTAAAACTCATAATTTTAAGACATTATATATATATATATATATATATATATATAATTAAGAAGCTCAAAAGAGTAATTGAATCAATAATTATGCAAGTGTTTTTTTTTTTTTTTTTTTGAGAAGGAATAATTATGCAAGTGTTGGTTTGCTACTCTCTCATAAAAGATGAAAATTTTCGCTAGCTCTAAAACAAAACGTGTGTATAATATTTATGCATATGTGTGTGGACATGATGAAAATTTGTCCTCCCTTCAAACAATAAATCATGGCTCTGGCCTTGTCTCTCACAATATCACTCTCAAAAGTGTCAATGCCACACTTGATGAAGATGGTTTTGTCGTCTTTATTAAACGTACTCTATTTTGAAAAGAATACATTCATGATCCAACCTTGGTTTGATAACATCCATATTTTAGGTTACGATAAAGGAAGGTTGAGCAAAGTAGAATCTACTATGCTCAACATCAAGTAAAAACGTACTTAGCATCTGGCGTGGACTCATTATACTTGATACACCAAGCATATCCTAAGTACATCATGGAAAAACATATGAAGATTTTTTTTTTTTTTTGAGAAACTATGAAGATTTTAGACTTGTGGGCATTTACCATATAGAAATTAATTATCAAACTACTTCCACATGGAAAACACGGATTAAGCCCGTAGCACATTCATTTGGATATGCATTATAAATCATTAATGACCCTTAAGAGAGTAATAACAATCTCAATAATTTTAAAAGGGAAAAGTTAATGGATGCTCTAAGGCCATCAGGGGTGGCGCTATGTATGATTCAGGATGGTCACAGGACCATCGTGAGTTTGGAAATTTTTTTTTTTTATACCTTAACAAAATGAATTTTAAATTAATATATATGGATCGTTGACCACCCTAGTAGGGACGGAACTAGGATTCGAACCTAGGGGGGGTCAAAGCTTAAAACAAAAAAAAAAAACAAAAATTATGAAAATAAAAATTAACATCTATTTCATATTCAGGAAAATTAAAAAAAAAAAGATTCATTATTTCCGTATTTCATAGTTCTATCGTACCTAGTCAAATAAAAAAACAAACAAACAAATATGCGCTCACAAGCCACAACAATATTAATGTTAAATTGTTAACGTGTTAGATTCACCAACTAAAAAAATGGACTTCTCAAAAAAGAAAAGAAAAAAATCTAAAAGAATGGAATACAATTACACAGCCACGCCCACAACATGACACCAATGTTTATACTCTCTAAAATGTTTGCTAAAGCCATGATTTAAATAGTTATTTAATGCTATATAATTATTGACTATTGGGCATTGGCCACACAAAAACTTAAATCATAGCCACACAAAGAATTAAATTAAATCACAAGAGATAAACACAAGTTCATATATATATATATATATTGGCCACACGACCCATACCACACAAAGTGACAAAGAGTCAAAGACAAAGTTTAATGACTCAGTACCAAAGACTTTGCTCTCAAGCTCAGACACAGTACTCATATAAAGTAATAAAGTTATGCTTTTATTACTAACCAGCTCAGACAAAGTTTTTCAGTACTCACAAGCTTAGACAAAGTTATGCCTTTATAGATAAAGTAATAAAAGTAAAAAAACCAAAACAAAAAAAAGTCACAAACAGTCAAACACAACACAAACTATGGTCACAACTCACACAGTCCCTAAAAAACGTAGAGGGCAAAGGCAGAGCAATAGAGCAGAGAAAAAAAAAAAAACACAAATATGAACTTAAGAGAGAAGAGAAAATTTTTCAGATTCACCATACCTTAGCCGATTCAACTCGTGTGTGAGTGTGAACACTAGCAGATGTAGATCGAGGATCTAAGGAATAGCAGCAGCCAGCAAGCCAGCAACTGTAGATCAGATCTAATATAAGGAACAACACAACAACAACAACAAATGGCAGTGATGGAGGCGTTGAGGGGTTTTTTTTTTTTTTTTTGTTGAGAATTGGAGGCGTTGAGGTTGAGTGGAGGAAGAGTGAGGTAGAAATTTGGGACTTGTAATTTAGGTTTTCTGGAATTTATTGTTTTGTGCGTGATTTTTGTTTAGTCCATATTTATTTTGTAGCTAGGGCATGAATTTTATTTATTTTTTTGTAGGTCAATATCTAAATACTTTAGAGGAGGAGAGCCAAAAATATATATATTTTAGGGCAAATCTTAATTTTTTGTATACCAGTTTTTTTTAATTGGGGGGGGGGGGGGGTATTAGGGCGGAAATTTAAATTTTCAGTTTATATGTATATACTAGTTTTTTTTTTTGGGGGGGGGGGGGGGGGGATGGCCCCCCTCTGCCCTACTGTAGGTCCGTATTTGCACTATAGAAAAAAAAAACTTGAACACCCTAAATAAAAATTTGAGTCCATTAAAAATAAAATTTGACCTCTCCAAATTTTGTTCTATTAAAGATTGAACCAAAAAATTGTGAAAAATTCTATATTCACAATATTTTCACAACAAATTCTAAATGGTAGGTTATTACCGATGAACAAAAAAAAAATTTTAGTGATATGTAAATTAGAACCAATAATTATTGTCAACTAAGATTTGTTGTGAAAATTTTGTGGACAGTATTTCTCAAATATTGTCCAAACAAATAAATTAGCCTAAAAGCCCAAATCAAATGTTCAATTGTGATATTTTAAATTATTTTTTCAAAAGACATATTTTTAAAATGCTATTTTTTTTATATGAAAAAAGTATATTTTCAAATAACTAGTTGGTTAGTGCTTGCTTTAGTCTTTAGCTGAACTTTTTGGATTTATATGATACATCTTATATATACGCATATGCACTAAAATAATGTTTCAATACTTTATTGAACATGATTAATGTAATGGTTTAATGCCTAAGTTGAATATTTTGAATGAACTTATAGTTTATCATTTATTCTTCTGTTAGCACTGTTAACAAATTTCTTATAAGGAAATCACTTTTATTGCAAATTTTATCTTCTAAGCAAATTCATAATTACTTGAATAATTTTCTTTCAGATTCTAGACTATGAGAAAAGGTCTTATTTTTTCATCCTAATGATAAGGAGAAAATAAAAAGAGTATATTTACAAAGATATTCTTGTCAACCTCTTAACCACGATTTCCCTAAAAAGGAAATTAGTAGAGCATTGCATTGATTTAATCCTAATTAGTTTAAAGAATACAAAATATTGGTTGAAACAAGGAAATTATTGTATACTCTCGGAGTACCATAAATGCGTACTTACTCCTCTCACATAAATGGTAGGTCTTACTAATTAAATTTATGGTGAGACCCACCATTCATGTGATAGGAAGGACTACACATTTATGGTACTTCGGAAGTACACAATAATTTTTTGGTTGAAACATGTCATAAAAAAGGATGATGCATTTTGTTTATATTGTTACTTATTTAGGCAAGATTTTGGTAATTGAATAGGAGATTAGTAGTTTAAAATTACTTGATTGTATGTATTGAAAAAGATGTAGTTAATAGCATTAATAATAAAGCTATCATACAACAATTTCAAATATGAAAAACTCATAGAAGAAAATTTTAAAACTTTATGTATTTGAGATTTTTTTTTTATGGCAATATATTCAAGTTTTATTTTTATTAAATTTTGTTTAATTTAAGTTTTTTAATGACCATCTTGAAAAAAATTTATGGAGCCGCCACCTGTGGACATTGATTTATAAAACATTTTTAGAAACTTTTTAGAAATTTTTTTTTATTGATAATTTTTTATATTTCCTTTAAAATTAGTATTAAATTTTTTATTAAACTAGTTTATTAACAAAAGTCTTAAAGCCATCCGTTAACCAAACTCATTTTAAAAAGGAACCAAACCAAAGGAATCAACCATCAATTTCCATTATCCTTTAATTTTGGGTGAACCGAGGATAAAATTAAGAATTTTAAATTCAATTTAAACATAAATTTTTTATATTTGAATCATTTGATAACCCAAACCGCGTGATAGCTCCACAGTCAGCACACACCCAAACAAGCTACAATGAAATATCACCAACCAAACCGTCACGTTGGCGGCAGCGAAAACCATATTAAAATTTTTTTTAAAAAAAAAAAAAAAAAACCGCACGCAACTCAAATAGTCTTTATCACCCATCGGTCGCCACATAAATTCAAAACTAGTAACTATCCGGTCCCACCTAATAGGCTTAACACATCCAAAACCTCGCAATCCAATTGGAACACGTGTCCTTCCCGAACTTTTTTACCCACTGGCGTATTTTAGCGTCACGCCAACTGTTGAATCGTATTCTCTCTGATCTATTTTGCTTTTTGTTTCTTCGAAATTGATCGGAGAGTGTTTTTTTTTTTTTTGGTTCTTTGTGTTTGTTTCTCAGGAAAGTTGTTGGATATCTCTCGTTGCTGGAATTTTTCTCGGCTAAGTGAATTTGAAGTTAGTCTGGTATGTCTGGTATAATTATCTGAGAATTTATTTATTTTAGCTTTTGTTGTTAATTTAAGTTCAATAGTATGAAGTTTGTTAACAGGACGTGTAAATTATTAGATTCTTTGAGATCTAGGTTTTTTGGTTTAGATTCTTTGAATATTGGTATTATATTATGGGTGCGGTTTGGATAAGCTGTCGTAAAGCGCTCTTTTAATCTCCGCTTAACGAAACGGACCTCATATAATAATCATTTTTTTGTTTACAAAAAATTAAAAAGGAAAATTGCACTTAATTAAATCATATAGTACTATTAAATGAGCTAAAAGGAACTAAACAGTACTAGTATTTAAATATTGGTACATTTAAATGAGTTAAAGAAACCAAATAGTACTACTATTTAGATGGATTTTTTTTTTTGGGGCCATTTCCTGTATTTGCTTTTCCTTGCACTGAATTTTGAACTCTTTACATTGGCAGGTGCTATATAACTTGATTTTAGAGTCTGGACTGCATAATGATATTTTGTTACTAGTGGCATTTGCACAAATTACACCTCGATCCAATAATGGCACCCGCTGCTGGTTCTATCCGATTGTCCCGTGAATTGGGGATATACAGTGGTCATAGATGTAGTAACCAACACGCTGTACGTGATTATTATCCTATTAATGTGTTTACTCGTGCCTAAGAGTTTCTTTTTTCGGGCCTACAATGCTAAGCTTTTGTTTTTGTTTTTGTTTTTTATTTTGTTTTGTTTTATTGTTTTTTTTTTCTTTTTTTTTGGTTTTGATCACAGAGTGTGACGAGAAAGGATCGATTAAACTTAGTTAGCACCAATCTTTCATCGAATGGTTTGGTATGGTTTCTGTGGCTTCAGAATTTCATGCGACTTTTTTGTTGTTTTGTGCATGACTGCATGTTTACTTATGTTGCTTTCAACATTGTTTCTCAAAGGACAAAGTTTTCTTCCAAACTGGATTGGAAAAATATCCTTCAACCCATTACGTGGTAGTTTAGAAGACCATCAATGTGTATTAAATCACATGACTGTTAAGTTGGTCATGTGACTTATTTAGTCCTTTCTCAAATGCTTGTTATGCAACCATCACATACCCTTGGTGTGATGGTTACTCCACAAGTATAACTGTTTGTGAGGTATGAGGGCAAGGATCGGGGTTCAAGTCAAGTCTCCAGGAGGGAGTTTCACACACACATATACACTTAGATTAGGCTAGAGTAGAATTTCTATCTTGTATAAAAAAAAAAAATTAAAAAAAATTCTTGTTATGTGTTTTTGCATTCTATTGTGTGGTTATCTATTCTTTATTCTGCATGCTAAGATCTCGACAGGGCCATTCTTATAGTTTAGCGGGCGAAGCCTGCAAGTGCAAGCATGTCTCTTTGTATGTGAGATGAAATTAAAAAGTTCTTGTTTTTATAGAATCTGTACCTATGGAAAATTCTGTCTGTTGATGTCAGCGACAGGATGCCTGGAGT
The DNA here is from genome assembly GCA_019022515.1 of Quercus aquifolioides. Lineage (NCBI taxonomy): Eukaryota > Viridiplantae > Streptophyta > Magnoliopsida > Fagales > Fagaceae > Quercus > Quercus aquifolioides. Next base: position 21,836,104 of record CM032335.1, on the reverse strand, counting down.
CTCCATCTCTTGAGCAGTGTGCGAGGTCCAGTATGTCCTGTATCCTCCAGATGTAATGTTTTCTTGTGCCGTTCTGTTCTAGTACCTGGTGGAGGAAATGAGATTCCTCTTCTGAAATCTGCAACTGTGGTTTTGACAAGGTATATCAATTTTTGGTGTTTGTATTTTATCAGTTTTTTTTCTTTCTTTCTATTTCATAGCTCAGGTAACATGCTAATGTAGTTCCTAATATTATTTGTACTCTCAGAATATTAGAATTACCTGCATTTTGTGATTGTCTGTTGGTGAATCTAGTTTCACTGGACTCATGGAAAGGTTGTGATTTAATAGCATCTCGTGAATGTCATTGTGACTCTTTAAGTGGATCAGCATCCTATGATGTCGCTTATCATGTTGTAGCTTCATGCACTTACTTTTGGGGTATTCCTTTTGTAGCTTGTTAACTGTTGAATTAAGGAGCCCAATTAGTTTTGGGGTTCAATCTCTCTCTCTCCTCCTTCTAGTTCCTCCCTCCCTTTGGACTGGGTGAACGGGGATTATATGAAGGGCATCAAATACATTGTTTAAGTTCACAAAATTATTGTCTATTATGCGAATAAGAGCTCCATTTATGGCCTAGGTTGACATCCTGCCTATACTTGCATCAATAACATAGTGAACATATCTGAGAATGGTACTAATGGGATCGCTTCTGAGTTTTTTGTACCTTTACTTTCTATTCTGGGAGTTCTCAGGTAGCTAGGTGGGTGTGTGTGTGTGTTTTGATGTATTTGATAGACTGATGGTTCTATTGGCCTTACGTTACTTCTCAGTGGGGGAAAAAGAGGTTTTGAATTGTTTTCTCATTTCTAAACCATTTGGCTCTTCCATATAATTTGGCCTTATGGAAAGAATTCTTACTAAATATTCAGGAAAAAGATGTTTCAATCAGAAAATTTTCTTATCACTTTAAACCAATCATTATGCTATAGTCTCCCCCCCCCCCCCCCCCAAAACTTCTCCTTTCTCCACTTTAGAAAGGGCAATGTTCCTGTCCTGTGTTGCTAAAAATTAGCCGCATTTTTCTTCCATGGTCTTGTACTTTTTTTTCCTCTACAATTTTCTAATTTATCTTGCAGGTCATATGATGTTTTACGTGGAAACCCTCATATACATAAATTGATTCCAGCAGTTGGTATCATTGCTTTTGCTGCTTGGGGTCTTGGTCCACTCATGCGACTGGGCAGGATTGTATTTCTTAATGTATTTATTCTACTTTCCTTCTATCATGCTTTTTCTTAAACAGTGGCCAAATCCCTTAATGGATTAATTCTCTCCTTCATGACAATTTGCTGCAGAGAACTGATAGTAGCTGGAGGAAAAGTAGCACGCACTATGTTATGACTTCTTATCTTCAGCCTTTGCTGCTATGGACTGGGGCAATACTCATCTGCAGGTGCATGAATATTTTGCAAGTAATTTGAGTTAAACTGTCTTTCCAGAGCATCAATTTTCATTCACTCTATCTGTACTAACAGCCTTCTTGTTTCAGAGCATTGGATCCTGTAGTCCTACCTTCAGAAGCCAGCCAGGCTGTTAAACAACGACTTCTGAATTTTGTACGATCACTATCGACAGTGCTAGCATTTGCCTATTGTTTTTCAAGGTGAGTGTGGTGCTATGGTGTCTCTTAATGCACGCCTCTGTGTGTGTGTGGAGATTCACTGGTTTTCTAGAATATTCTACTTTGATCTGTTGTCATTGTTTATAATTGGTTTGATCTATTGTCATTGTGGTTGATCTTTGCTGTTGATTGTTCAGTTATTCCATATGTCGCATCTGGTAATGTGGTTTGAATTATGATTCTTTTTGGACATTATCTTTTTCTTTGCAGCTTGATTCAACAAGCACAAAAATTCTTTATGGAGACAAATGAATCCAGTGATGCAAGAAATGTATGCTTCTGTTAATTTTTCATCATGTGAATTTCTTCATTTCCTTATCATGTTTCCTTGATGCATATTGGTTTGCTGCAATAATTATTTTGGGAAAGCGAACGTATGGAGAAAAAAGTGCAGTGAAATTAGGAATCACATAGGCTAGTAAACAACGAACACATATTTAAAAGACACCTTTGTAAGATAGTATCTCATCTATTACACCTTTTAGCCTTTCTGAGAAAGCATCATGGCATACTCCCCAACATTTTACTTTTTACTCATTTGGTCTGATTTTATTTTTTATTTTTATAGTTCAAGTGGTCAGGAAATGATTTAGCTCTTTTGAGAGAATAATTTGAGAGCAAATACAAAGTCTCATTTTATAATATTTGATTCTTTCTTTGGCAGATGGGCTTCAATTTTGCCGGGAAAGCTGTTTATACTGCAGTTTGGGTTGCTGCTGTTTCTTTGTTCATGGAGTTGTTAGGTTTCTCTACCCAAAAGTGGCTAACTGCTGGTGGTCTTGGTACAGTATTGCTTACCCTTTCTGGCCGTGAGGTACCACCACATTTTCTTTTCATATAGTCTATTGAAGTCATTGCAGTTTTTATGTTTGTAGCGCGCCCTGCATCATCCTTGTATATATGTTCAAAAATTGCTACCTGTCAATGTGTTTTCCTTAAGCCTTTTGTTGTCAAGATAAACATCATTTAAAACAAAACTTGATTCATATTCTTTATGGGTTCAGATATTTACCAATTTTCTTTCAAGTGTAATGATTCATGCAACACGGCCATTTGTTGTAAATGAATGGATTCAAACAAAGATTGAAGGCTATGAAGTTTCTGGAACAGTAGAGGTTTGTATTAACTGTCTTTTTACTAAATTCTCTAAGAAAGGGAATTTGCATGAGCGGCAAATATATATATATATATATATATATTCACAATTTACAGCTTTTTCTTCTATTTTATCTAACCTCTAAATAAATGCATATTTTATTTTTCCAGCATGTGGGCTGGTGGTCTCCAACAATTATAAGAGGTGATGATCGTGAAGCAGTTCACATTCCAAACCACAAGTTCACTGTTAATGTTGTGAGGAACCTTAGCCAGAAGACGCATTGGCGCATCAAGAACTATCTAGCCATCAGTCACTTGGATGTCAACAAGATCAATGTTAGAAGCAATCTTGGTTTATCTGTGCCATTATACTTGTGTAACTAGGGACTTTCTGTTGGTTCTATCACCTGTTATGAGCAACTTGGTTGTCTCTTTTCTGTGTGCAGATTATTGTAGCCGATATGCGTAAGGTTTTGGCCAAAAATCCGCAAGTAGAGCAGCAAAAGTTGCACAGAAGAGTTTTCCTGGAAAGCATCAATCCAGAAAATCAGGCTCTTATGGTAAGGGCCTTGTCTTGACCTTTTAGTTTAGTTTAGTTTTTGTTTTTGTTTTTTAAATTTCTTTTAAGCAATAAATTTTTTTAAAGTTTTTTATTGTATGATTTTTCATTTCTTGAGAACGTTTCAATGATGTATTCACAGGTTGTATCTTTTTTTATTTTAATTATAAATTTTACTGCTCGTAAAAAGAAGACTTAAAAACACATTATGAGAATTAAGTGTTTTAATTGTGTCAACAATTTCGACTTAAGTTTCGGTTTAATCATCTAAACTCCTTGAGGGTTACATTCCACCTTTGAAAATAGTGTTTGCTGACAGGCCAGTAAACATCTATTCAATTGCTTCATGTAAGATAACTTTTTATAGCTTACAGAAGTTTTAAAAAAGGTTTATATCCTATATAGCATCCGGTGGGCCCTCTTCCCAACGATTTGAGTTCATCTTTTTCCTGCTTCTATCCTGGTTATATAATCAGAAGATATACACTCTGCTATAGTGCCTTTCTTCGAGTGGATGATGGTTAATAATGACTTGGTTTTATTACAAGTGTTAACACCTATACATTGGGCGATGTTGTTGCAGATTTTGGTTTCTTGCTTTGTGAAAACCTCTCATTTTGAAGAGTACCTCCGTGTCAAGGTATGACTGTTACTAAATGCTTCATGCAATTGTGGTGCATCTTGTGCAAAGTAATGTAATAATTATGATTATATCTCTAGAAGTCTAGCTGGGAAATTGTATGGGAATATTTTTAAACCTCTCATTTTGGTTTTTTGATTATATCTTTAAACCCAATTAGCTGGAATATTTTTTCTAGTAATTTACCATGCTGTATTTTGTCATTAGCATGAAGTTGACCTCGTTAATGATTAATTAATGCAATTAAACAGGAAGCAATACTCTTGGATCTTCTCAGAGTTATCAGTCATCATAGAGCCCGGCTTGCCACACCCATCCGCACAGTTCAGAAAATATATAGTGATGCTGACTTGGAAAATATTCCATTTGCTGACACAATTTTTAGTCGTTCAAGAGCAGGTACTAACCGTCCCTTCCTACTCATTGAACCACCCTCTTATAGAATCAGTAGTGATGATAAAAGTAAGACTTCAGCTCGTCCCACACATAATGGTGAAAATGATGGCAAGGTTGAAGCAGTGTCAACACCTGACTCTAAGGCAGATACCAAGGCTGGATCAGTATCAAGTCTTGACCCCAAAACAGATCATAAGTCTGAGGCAATATCAGCCTCAGATGGAAGCTCAAACTTCAAGGCTTCATCAATGCAGATATCTGACACCCAAACTGGGAATCCGGTGTCTACAAGTTCGGTCCAAAACAACTCTGAAATGCTGCAGCTCAAGAATGAAAACAGAGGAGATGCAGGGAAGGAGACAACAAAATTAAATTCCAAAGATGTAAACCCACTTGAATCAATGGCTGAGAAATCATTAGCTACTTCCCAGGAAGCTGGCAGTGAGAAAATGGATATTTCTACTGCCACTTCACAAGTAAAGCTAGATGGTGGGAGGGCTACTACATCGCCATCAACTGCAAGGCCTCCCTTAGAAGAGAATATTGTTCTTGGTGTGGCTTTGGAGGGGTCAAAACGAACGCTTCCAATCGAGGAAAAAGTGGCCCCATCTCCTTTGCTTGCCGAATCAAAAGAATTGACTGCTTGTAGGAATGGGAGTGAATCTCCTCTCGTTAGCAAGGATAAGAAAGACCGTCAAAGTACAGCGTTTCCTAGTGGATCACAAAGTGATTAGCTGCATCAGAGAGGTGATAATTGCTGATGCAGACATCTATGCTCCTATTGATTCAAGTTGTACAAGTGTATGCAGCTGAATTTTTAAAAGCTGCATTACATGATGTATGATTGTAAATAATTTTCAAATCAATTAGGCACATTCATGCCCAAATTCATCCACCACAGCCCCTCTTGGGGTGGGGGTGCAGTGTGGTAAAGGATGGGCCAATTATCAGTTGCAGACATGAAGATTTGCCATTGCTGTAGATTAAAGACTCGTAAAATAGTGTACGTATTGTTTTTCATCATTGATAGTGTTTTTGCAAGTCTTATATTGCAATTCGTCAAGAGGGCTTAAGTCCCATTAAAAGTACATCCTCTTTAGGGCAGCCTTGTAGAGGAATTACTTGCATAGTCTCTAGAGCAATTCATGGATAACAAGGGGATCGGGCATGCCCTGGGAACTGCACCTCTTATTTATTTATTTATTTTATTATTATTTACTGGTTGCAAACTCACACGATGAGTAGAAAAATATAATATATTTATTTTATAAAAATATAATGTAAAATTTATAAGTTAAATAGTGCAATGTGCATGTGTTATTTAAAAGTGTATATATATATATATATAATTTTAAAAAAATTTAAATTACATAATTATAATTTTATATATATATATATAAATGGAGAAGATGTTATTAAAATGACTTTAAAAAAAAAAACCATAATTGATTGACTAATTTGAACACATCAAAGAATTTTTTTTTTTTTTAATAAAAAATTATACACCCTCATTCCATTAATCTTAATGTAATACATTAAGTTTAAATTATTATATAAGTTTAGAATTGTAGCATTTTTTTTTCTTTTCAAATATGAATATTAATACCTATATTATTAAAACTTTAATTTTAAAGTAATCTATTTTATTCATTTTTATTGCTTTTTTAAGGTTCATATCTCTAATTACTAATGTCTATTTTGTTTGTATGGTGTATGGCTAAAATAGAATTAAATTTCATACTTTTTAGCACAAAAATTAATTTTTAAAAAAATTTGAACCCAAAATTGAAAAAGCAACCTAAAAAAGAATCAATTTAAAGCTTAGTTCAAAATGGACCGAATAGATCGAAGTGGATCAATTAGACTAAAGTGGACAACAATGGACCGAGGTAGACCAAATGAATCAAATAAACCAAAATGGACCAAATTGGCCCAAATAGACCTAAATGCAACACTAATATGGTTTAATAGAAGCATAGCAACAATAGATGTTTTATGCATGTTTGTGTCTTTTGATTTCACAGCATAAGCAGAAAAGATGGAAGATTGGTTCAGACCCAGTGAGAGAGAGAGAGAGAGAGAGAGAACACTCAGTTTATTGACTGGCAATGAGAGGTGAAACCTTAAATAGTATAAGCTCAAGTGAAATCCACATCTATACATAATGAGAAAACTGATATCACAAACATTTTTGATACACAAGGCGCAAACAGATAAAAGTGCTTGGCAATCATAACATACAGAAAGTCGAGTCAAAATCTGTGAGATTGGATTCAATTAAGCTTGACACGTGCAATCAGGAGCAGGATAAGTATATATGGATTGCTTCTCCTTTCTTAACCTGATCTGCCCTTGTCTATTCTTATGTCCTTCAAGAACTGCCTATTGGAACTCTGACCACTCCATGCTTTTATTCAGAAAGAGCTGGCCCAAGAGTGCCATGTTTGGTCTTATGGTCTTCAAGTTCATGTAAGCTCGATGTCCCACCTGTTGATAAAAGTAAAATTCTATTTGATCCATAATTTTGATATGTGGACAGAAGAATTAAATGTTTCAATTTCATAGAATTAAAAGTTAAGACTTCAGCTCGTCCCACACATAATGGTGAAAACGATGGCAAGGTTGAAGCAGTGTCAACACCTGACTCTAAAGCAGATACCAAGGCTGGATCAGTATCAAGTCTTGACCCCAAAACAGATCATAAGTCTGAAGTGGCTCCATCTCCTTCGCTTGCTGAGTCAAAAGAATTGACTGCTTTGCAGGAATGGGAGTGAATCTCCTCTCGTTAGCAAGGATAAGAAAGACGGTCAAAGTACAGCATTTCCTAGTGGACCACAAAGTGATTAGCTGCATCAGAAAGGTGATAATTGCTGATGTGATCATCTATGCTCCTATTGATTCAAGTTGTCTTAGTGTATGCTGCTGAGTTTTTAAAAGCTGCATTACATGATGTATGATTGTAAATAATTTTCAAGTCAATTAGGCACATTCTGTGGTGGTTCAGTAGGGTAAAGGATGGGCCAATTATCAGTTGCAGACATGAAAATTTGCCATTGCTGTAGATTAAAGACTCGTAAAATAGTGTACGCATTGTTTTTCATCATTGAAAGTGTTTTTGCAAGTCTTATATTGCAATTCGTCAAGAGGGTTTTAGTCCTGTCCTTGTAGAGGAATTACTTGCGTAACAAGGGGATCGGGCATGCCCTATGCAACGTACAACTGTACCTCATTTATTTATTTATTTTATTATTATTTACTAGTTGCAAACTCATACTATGCGTAGGAAAGTTAATATACTTATATCTCATAATGTGTGTTGGTGCTCCTTATATCCCATTTTCATCACAAACGGTTAACTTAACTTAACTGATTGGGAGTATGGGGTCCTGCTCGGGAGCGGTTAGGGTGTTACTATGGTTACGCCTAGATAGGGAAGTCACACTAATCGCCCCCCAACCATTTTTTTAACTATATATATATATAAAATAAAAAGATTTAAATTACATAATTATAATATTGTTTATATAAATGGAGAAGATGTTATTAAAAGGATTTTTTTTATAAGCCATAATTGATTGACTAATTTGAACATATCCAAGACTTTTTTTTTATTATAAATGTACACCCCCATATCCAAGAATTTTTTTTTTTTTTTAAATGTACATCCTCATTCCATGGAACACATGTAACATGTTACATTAAGTTTAAATATTATATAAGTTTAGAATTGTAGCATTTTTTTTTTCTTTCCAAATATAAGTATAGTGCCTATATTATTGAAACTTAAATTTTAAAGTAGTCTTGGGAATATTTATCATTTTTATTGCATTTTTAGGGTTCATGTCTCTAATAACTAATGCCTATTTTGTTTGTATAGAATATTGCCCAAATAAAATAAAATTTCATACTTTTCGGCCCAAAATTTAAAATGCAACTTACAAAAAGAATCAATATAAGGCCTAGTCCAAAGTGGACCGAATAAATCGAAGTGAACAAATTAGACCGAAGTGGATAACAATAGACTAAAATAGACCAAATGGACCAAAGTGGCCCGAATGGGCCTAAATACAACGCTAATATGGCTAATATGGTTTAATATGGTTTAACAGGAGCATAACAACAATAAATGTTATGCTTCAAGTTTATATTATATAGATAATGTGTAGTTTTAAATATTATACAGATAAGTTACACATGCACCTCAATCTCTAGCTCATTATTATGGGAAATGAAAGTGTTAGTTGAGCCCATTGGTAACAATATTCAATTGAATCAAGAAGCCAAACTTCTTTATGTAACAAATTTGCACCTCATACATTCCCTTTTATGTATGTTCGTGTCTTTCGATTTCGCAGCATAAGCAGAAAAGATGGAAGATTGGTTCAGACCAAGAGAGAGAGAGAGAGAGAGAGAGATAGGAGAGAGAACACTTAGTTTATTGACTAGCAAGGAGAGGTGAAACCTTAAATAGTGTAAGTTCAAGTGAAATCAACGTGAGAAAACCGATGTCACAAATATTTTTGATACACAAGCCGCAAACAGATAAAAGTGCTTGGCAATCATAACATACAGAAAGTCGAGTCAAAATCTGTGAGATTGGATTCAATTAAGCTTGACACATGCAATCAGGAGCAGGATAAGTATATATGGATTGCTTCTCCTTTCTTAACCTGATCTGCCCTTGTCTATTTTTATGTCCATCAAGAACTGCCCGTTGGAACTCTGACCATTCCATGCTTTTATTCAGGAAGAGCTGGCCCAAGAGTGCCATGTTTGGTCTTATAGTCTTCAAGTTCATGTATGCTCGATGTCCCACCTGTTGATAAAAGTAAAATTTCATTTGATCCAGAATTTTGATATGTGGCCAGAAGAATATGTTTCGATTTCATAGAATAACTATATATATATATATGAAATTACACTTTACCACCCTAAATTATATAACATGCTTAACTATATATGTAACTTTACATTTATTTTATAACATATAACAGGCTTTTGTGCCATTACACTAACCCTTTATCCCATTGGTCCTACCATGACGTGGCCAACCAAAAAAGTCATGATTTGATGATTTTGATAATCTTGTCTTACTACAGTCTTTGTGAAGGCAATTTCACTAAAATTTCTGGAGATACTTACCAAAGCATTATGCATATTGCCAGGAGAAGCAGAAATGAAGATGTTGCTCTGCATGCTCACATAATAGTCAACTGCTGCTAATAAAGAAGCTTTGCCTTCAACCTTGGCCCTTTCCTCTACAGAGGCAAGGCTCTTCTTATCTTCCATTAGTGGAAATAACTTGCGCAAAGTTGAGATCCTTGCCTCTCCACCATAAACCTGATTTTTAAAATAAAAATAAAAATCATTGATCCAGGTCTCAAGTCCTAACAGAAGACACCTGTTACCACTATTGAATGAGAAATCTCTAACAGACATAAAAACCACTTAGTTGTCAAATGATTGCACTCAATGAAAAAGTCATGAAAAACCTTGTGGGAAGCAAGATAAAGGCGGGTATTATTGTCAAAGCCCAAAGCTGCTAGCAGCAATCCAATCTCTTCTGGAGTCAATGGGCAACGTCCCTGATTCCGCAACTCCTCATCAGTGAACTGAGAGTTTAGGACCCTTCCTTGCCAAAGCACCTGCCGGTATTTTGCAAGAGCCAGTTTCTCGGCTTTACCCCCACCAAAATCACAAGCTGAATGAGCAGCCATATCCTGCTTGAGGACAAGTCAGCATTAAGAACACCAGGAATTACCTAATACATTAAACTGAATAACAAGTAAAAAGGTTATTCTTTTACCCTGCCCCAAAAATTCACAACATATTCATGTAATGCTAAAATAGTCATGTGAGATGGTCATAGAAAGATGGTGCTGTTAGGAATCCATTCTGGGGGTCATTATTGGAATTGGATTCACTACCACTTCCCGAGACTAAAATCTAAATACTTTCTTTTTAAAAGTATATAATCCGTTAAAAGTGCAAGGGGGCGCATACTATATACGTGGTAAGTATATAAGAGATATGCCATAAAATCTAAATATCTATCCCAGAAACTTTCATTGGTAAACCTGCTCCAGCACTAGCCTTTTATAATACATAGTATTTATGGTCCACAGGAAAAGCATTAAGATTTCTACAAAACAAAATAAGGGAAGCCCCAAGTATCACCTTAAGATATCGGTCCATAAAAAAACAAAATAAAATAAAATAAAAAACAAACCATAAATGGTTCTTTATAAAAGCAGATAAGTATATACCTTATCAAAGCGAAGATGTAATACAACAAATTTCCCAGCGTTCTGTTTCCCGATCTGATCTCTTCCCAGCAGTAGGTACTTAGTCTGTGCTGCTTGGTTTTTGTTGGGAGAGGAACGGAGGCGATTGACAAGGGTGTCTCCCAATGCTCTGATATGTGGAACAAAAGCTAGTGCTTGAAAGTTGACTTTACAACGTAGACGCTGAAGGTTTGCAGGCAGGTTTTCAAAAGTCAATCGATGAGAGAATGGAGCAATAGCAGCAATTCCATAACTGCATCAATGAAAAACTTTCTACGTAAACAATAGATATATTTTGAACATTGATAAGATTTTTTTTTTCCCTTCTCTTTGATAAGTAAAATTTGGCTAAATGCTACTGGATAACCATTATATCATCAAATTTTGGCATTAAGATTCCAAATCATTAACTATATTAAGAAACAGGTGGCTCCACAGGATAAGATAGGAACACTTCATGATTATCTTAATTCACTACTTCAGTGTGTCTACTCTACACATCTTATCTGAGTAGCTTGTTTTTCAAAACAACATTCCCAAAAACTTAGATCTTTCATGTCATCCCCCTATTGCGACCACCTCTCCATTGCAAAGATGCTTTCCATGTTTTTTAAAAAACCACATCTATCATGGACCAATAGAAAAAGAAGTGACAGTCAAATGCCTACCCTAGAGCAACAATACCAGGAATCCAAATTAACTGCAAAAAAAGGAAGGACTCTAACGGACAAGAGCAACATAGAATCAACTGATCATAAAATCATCAACAACGAAAAAAGGATTTAGTCTAGAGTATCTAGCAAGAATTCTTAAGCCCAAAAAATAAGATCTAGTTATTCACTGACCTCTCCAATACAGGCAAGACATTTTCCAGATACCAGTTAGCTGTAGCATGAACAGGAGCTGTTTTGATTCTAGTAGCTCGAATGCCTGTACCATAATACTCCCTTGTGCTCCAAGAATACTCACTAGGTAGATCTTTCACTATAGAAACTTCATCACGCAGTACATCAATAAAATGATCAACATCAAATATTTCCGTGAATGAACTGCCAAATCATACACAGATATTATAAATAACTTATTTTCTGATTAAAAATAAAAATAAAATGCAGGTAATGTAACAAGTATAAACTACCTTGAATCTTGCCATACAGGATTCACTTCTAGATGTGGAATAACCAGGGTTGCATTCAAAATTTTAGCAACAGCAACTGCATCACATATCTTCAAAGAAACAAGGAAAACACTGAAGTTAAATAGAAATATACTATACACGCAAACTGTTAGCTACAGTTGCTACAACAAATAACATTTACTGTATAAATTTTCTTTCCCGTTCTCTCCCAAATGCATTTCCACAGCATATTCTTGGTCACTTACCCCCATTTTCTGCTGGTTCAATCCTCCATCAAGGAACACCTGGATATACCCCCTAGATTTTTCCGGCACTGCCACATGACATTAAATGTGTGAGCTAACACAAGAAAACATTCTCAACAACAACAACAAGCCTTAAACCAAAACATTGGAGTCAGCTATGGATCTCAACAAATTAATCAAGGTCGGCCAGATGTATTCTTTTCCAACATTCTATCCTACCTTAAATCATACTCAATGTAAGAAAACCTTCTAGTCACCACAAATACTGAAATCACATTATCTCCAAGATTACCTACCCAACACTTCCATCTCAAATACAAGAGCTAGTAATAAACAAACCATTATATGCTCTAATTTCGGCACTCACATGGTACTTTTGTAGTGTCGGCACACGGCTTCCATCCTTGGTTAGCCAAGGGAGACCAGAGTCTACTCTGCTGTTGAACTGACTGAAACAACAATAACAAGAAGAAGAAGAAGAAAAATCTTAGGGAACAAAAATATATATATATATATATATATATATAAAGTTTAGACACAATTTTTCATAACTGTTGAGACAACATGTTATGATTGGTGCTAATAAAAGCAATACCAATAATGAATCCATGAGAAAATGATATTTTTCTGATCGCAACTTGTCATGTCAGCAATTATGAAAAACATTGTAAGAATTTAGCATCCCTAGCATTACTAATAAAATAAAAAAACTAAAAAAGGAAACAAAAATAATAAGTCTGGTGACACAAAAATTTACAACTTCTTTTACAACTATTGAGGTGCCATGTCATGATATGTATACAGTAGTGGTGTCAGTGTTGGGACCCATGCCCCTATGAAAGTAATATTGCTTCAATCACAACTCGTCACCTCAATTATGGAAAACATAATTCACAGTCCCTAGCATTACTAACAACAAAATTAAAAGGAAATAAAAACAAAGTGACACAAATTTTACAAAGTTTATTTTTTTCACATGGCATGTTATATATATACAATAAAAAGCCATGTCAGCGATGTAGCGATGTGCCTATATGAAAGTGACGTTGCACCAATCACAATTTGCCACATCAACAAGCTGTGAAATTTTGTGAGCCCCAAGTAAGAAGTGCTTGGTTAAGTTAAGTTAACACCTACTCACAGTTTGTCGCTGTAAAGCTCCGCGTAGTAAAGCCATGTGTCTAGGTTTTGGAGCGTTCCATTCCTGCAATTCATCAACTCATAGTTTAGCTTTATATATAAAGAACCCACAATGAGAATGTTCTACAACAATTTTTCTCCAAAACCAAAAATAAATTCTTCACAGAAATCATGAAAACTAAATCACAGCGAAATTACAGAGAACATGGAAGGAGAGGCACGGCCCAGTGGGCCGAACAGATTGGGGAGGAGAAGCGGCAAGAGGAGCAAGAAAAGCCCAGCGATAGTGTGGCTCTGGGAATGGGAGCCACTGAAATTGAGCTTCATGGTTGAGAGAGTTGGGAATTGAAACTCTTTAAAACCCTAGAATTGAAACTCCAAACTGAGAGTGGAAAAGCTTGGGAGAAGAGATAGCGAAGTCATTTTCGTGTTTTTTTTTTGATGAGGAGAGGAGGCGGTGGAAGTTGGAACTGGGTGACAAGTGTGAAATAGCAAATCTCGAGGTGTCTGCGTGTAATGGAATCCCAACACGAATCGGGAGTGGACTCTGTAGTAATAAATACTAATAAAGTGGGTAAATATGCAACGGTTAAAAAAGGAGAAGGTCCAAGACTCCTAGCTTGTTAATTCGCATTTAAATTGTCATGGTAAAGTATACAGAAAATGTTATACAATATTTTCGCAACATAATAAATTTTAACTGTCAGATTTACGAGTTCTTATTACTAGGCAAAAATGTAATTTTAATGACAAGCTTCAATTAGAACCAATAGCAACTTATCATTAATGATTTTATTGTGAAAGTGTTGTAAAAATATTTTGGCCATAGCACTTCTCAAATTGTATCGGTTCGGTTATTTTCATAATTTTTTTTAGTAATGCTACAAATGCAAATTATTTTACAATATTTTTACTAACTGTTGTTGTGACAAATTTGTATTAGTTTTCATTTGGACTTACTACTAACATCACATTTTTACTTGTCAATAATCATTCATCATATCATCACTTTGTAAAAAAAGTTTGTGGCTTTAGTATTTTTTTTTTCCTTTTATTTTTGTAGGAGGACAACCCCTCCACTGAAGAGTAAAATAGGCTAGAGATGTTGGGTCTGAATAACGCCCCGAGGTTGGTCAGAGATGTTGGGCTTGGATAACGGCCCAAGGTATTAGGCCCAATCCACAATCCATGGAAAGTTCTCATCGCAAGAATAAAGGGAAAGACCCAGTCAGTCTGGATCCATTATACCTGAGAAAAGATGGCAAAACTTGCTAAGTCGTGGAAAAGTTTCACCAGAAGATTCTTGACCTTGAAAACCGCTAAGGGGGGAATTACCCAGAAACACAGTTGATGAGCTATGAAAAGTGGCATGCAATCCAAGTAATAGTTACTTTCGCATTAATTAGGTGTTCCTACCTAATGTATGTCGCATTTAATGATGAATGACTGACCTAAACAATGTTTGACACCCCAAAAGTCCATTTTTATCATGAAATTGGAGGAGAAAACACCTAATGGGACAACGCTTCACTAACATTTGGATAATTCATTGAGAAGAAGGATGATTTGAGGGTATAAATAACCTCTTCCCACTTACTAAGTGAGGGACTGGAAAAATTAGGAGAGAGAGTCAAAGTCTTAAGAGTGTTCTTGCTTATGAAAGCTTGCTTGTAATCTCGTCAAATGAGTAGTTACATACTTGAAATATAAGTGTTTCATTTCAATCATTGATCTTACATGTTCAATCTTCCCATTATGGATTACCTTTTTGTTTAACAAATTAATTGTGACAATTAGAACCTTAGGATTTTCGTTGAGCTTCCAAGTGTTTTTGACCCCCAAATTTATTTATTTAATTATTTTTTTTTTATTTTATATACATTCATTGGTTTAATTTTAAGTGATACTTCATTGGTAATAGTATCTTTCATATATCATCAGTTTGGAAGTAGGTAGGTCAGTGACACTTTGGAAATTGCTCATTTTTTAAATTAATTCGTTAGTATTAGAGGTTTAAAAAAAATCAAATTGTATTTCTTTTCACAATCTAGCAAGTCGAAACTACTCACATTTTCATTCTTAATTTCAAGTGTATTACACCAAGAAAATTGTTACATTTGACTTTTAAAATTTTGCGTTTTTTTCATAAATTTTAAATTGAGAATCTATGTCAAACTATTAATGTGGTGAAATATTCAAACACCATATGCATTAAGCTTGCAAAATGATCTTAGTTTTGACTGATACTTAGCAAACACCATGTGCATTAAGTATTGCAATTTTTTATTTTCTTTTATTAGGCGAGAACAATTATTTAAGGGTTGACTATAACATATTATTCAGCATTTCATCTTATCATTATTTCTTTACTGTATAAATTTTAGGACAAAGTTCAACTACAAAATTAGTTGTAGCCTTAGGCTACAATCTTACTCAATATTTTTTTTTTATTGGAGGTTAATTTTGACAAATCCACCATTAAATTACATCTTCTTCTTATATCCTCCATGTTTGCAAAATTTCTAGAAAATTAAAGATCAATAGTTATGTCATCAATAAATTGTTTGAATTGCAAGTTTTTATAGTTTAAAATATAAGCTTATAGATTATATAGTAAATAATATCCGATTAACACAAAATTTGACATGTGTATTAAAAGCGTAAAGAACATGCAATTCAACAGTTAGATTTTTAAAATATGTAATAATGTTTATTTTATTGAGTATGATTGTAGCCTTAGGTTACAACTAATTTTATAGCTAAACTTTATTCTAAATTTTATCCACCATTTATTTATCTTTCTTTCAGTCTTGTAGTATAATTTGAATGTTCTTTTGGAATATTAATATTATTAGATGGTTTAAATATTACCAATGGTAATAGTAATTGGTAGACATAATCACAAAATTTTCAACAAAAATATTTATAGATTAATATTACTCAATGTATGTTAGGCCTCAAGACTAAATATAGTGGCTTTAAAAGTTGAATATGATCTAATAGTGTTTTAGAACTTAACAATAAGTAATGTTAAGTTGAAATAAAATAGATAAATATATGGGTTTGAAATGAATTTGGATTCATTAAATATATGTGAAGCAAATTTGGGATTAAACTGCTCAAATTTAATAGAATTTGAAACGAGTTTGGCATTTATTTTTTTTAAAAAAATTCAAGTTTAGAATAAGCACTTTTAACCAAAACCTGTATTTTTCAATTTTTAAGTAAGTGCACCTAAATAGACTGAATTGAAGCGAAGTGGATTGAAAAAAAAAAAAAAAAAAAAAAAACGACCTGGAGTGAATGGACGTAAGCAATATGTCTTTGCGACAATGATAACCTCTTTGTACTCTTATATATCTTGTTGTACATCAGCTTCTTCTTAAAGCAATATGTTTTTTTTTTTTCCCCTTTGATGGATCATTCAACCTCTTTGTACTCTTATATATCTTGTTGTACATTAGTTTCTAGCTTACATGGGAGATAGATGTGTATTGCAATACTGGTATCTATTAGAGAAAAACACTGGAAGTACAATAAATGCATTTTCCCCCCTCTCACTTGAATGATTCCATTAATTAAATCCTTGATGAGACTCACTTTTTATATGAAATGAGGAAAAGTTTACTCCCAAAATATTCTATAAATTTTCATCCATCATATTAG
Organism: Quercus aquifolioides; assembly: GCA_019022515.1. Taxonomy (NCBI): domain Eukaryota; kingdom Viridiplantae; phylum Streptophyta; class Magnoliopsida; order Fagales; family Fagaceae; genus Quercus; species Quercus aquifolioides. The sequence continues at coordinate 21,819,275 of CM032335.1, read as the reverse complement.
CTTTAAAGTTTTCCTTTTCTCCACTTTAATGTTTGCAATTGGCACTACATGAGAAAAGAAAAATGGAAAAAAAAAAGAAACCGTTGAAAATTTATTACAAGTTTTTCTTAAAATTGCAATTTATCATTGATAAACTCAAAGAAAGATTATAGTAACTTCATATAGAATCCAATGGAAGACTCCTTACTTTTATGGAGAGTTATTACTAAAAATTAATAATGAAGGGCCTACTTGTACAAATTTTTTATCAATCCATTACATAACGATTCATAAATCCATCCATATATATTTTTAATCACGTAGCATTATTCATGTTATTTATGAAACATGACTTAATAATTTGAAAGAGTCCACCAATCTGGTTTGGAGGAAAGCTGTCATTTCTATAATTTGTGTTGCTTGAAAAAGAAGAAGTGAAATTACATTTTTTTCCCCCTCCCTCTCTTCCCCTATTCTTTTTTCCCATGTAGCGGGCTGGCTAAACCCAATTAACATCACAACACGGCCCATGTAGCTCCAACACTCAAACACAATCATCACTAAAATGGGTGATGGATTTGGATTTGGATTTGGGCCAGTATGGGGCATTCAAAAGAAGCCTAAAGAAAGACCTCAAAATTAAAGCAAAACTAAGGAGACCCAATCTTTTTTATTTTTTAGGTAAGTAAACCAAGGAGACTACTCTAATACAAAGAAAATTAGCATAATTTCCACAATAAATTTTTCCTATGACCTAAAAAAAAAAAAAAAAAAATTTCATTGCAAGGCAAGGAAAATAATGAATTTTAACTTCAACTAAAAGGTGTACCTAAACATGTTCTATCAGTTCATCCATCCACTAACGGTACTATATATAGAGCCACAAACCTATTCACAGGTTGGCAAATCATTCCTAGAGTAGATAAAAGATAAACAAAAAAGTCATCCTCGGTCCTACTTACAGAGGGGAGACCTTTGATGTACTTTATGTAATTGTAAGATTCCCTTCCCCTTCGAGGGGTGATATAAGACGCGGTTTTTTTGCAGGTGGTTGCTCATGCGTGTCTGCAATGTGATCATCACCAATCTCCTGCACGTTATCACAAGCAACCTCCCCGTTACCCACTATCAGCTCTTTTGCAGGTTGTTGCTCATGTGTCTCCGCAATCTGATCGTCAACAATCTCCTGCACGTTATCACAAGCAACCTCCCCGATACCCATTATCAGCTCTTTTGCAGGTTGTTGCTCATGTATCTCCGCGATCTGATCGTCAACAATCTCCTGCATGTTATCACAAGCAACCTCCCCGTTACCCACTATCAGCTCTTTTGCAGGTTGTCGCTCATGTGTCTCCGCGATCTGATCGTCAACAATCTCCTGCATGTTATCACAAGCAACCTCCCCGTTACCCACTATCAGCTCTTTTGCAGGTTGTCGCTCATGTGTCTCCGCAATCTGATCGTCAACAATCTCCTGCACGGTATCACAAGCAACCTCCCCGTTACCCATTATCAGCTCTTTTGCAGGTTGTTGCTCATTTGTCTCTGCAATCTGATCGTCACCAATCTCCTGCACGGTATCACAAGCAACCTCCCCGTTACCCATTATCAGCTCTTTTGCAGGTTGTTGCTCATGTGTCTCTGCAATCTGATCGTCACCAATCTCCTGCACGGTATCACAAGCAACCTCCCCGTTACCCATTATCAGCTCTTTTGCAGGTTGTTGCTCATGTGTCTCTGCAATCTGATCGTCACCAACCCCCTGCACGTTATCACAAGCAACCTCCCCATTACCCATTATATCAGAATCTTGATGCAACAAGATATCTGAATTTTCTTGATGGGAGGGGAGGCCATCATTATTCTCATTACCACCATACATCTTATCAGGTTCTTCGGAACCTTCAACAGCAAAAGCATCCAGCAAAACACTATCTGCCAAACATTCCATGTTTGCCGTTGATAGACGTCTTTGATCATCTGTTTCTTCCCTCTGACTTGTACCCACATTTTCCCTGACTGGGCAATTTTCAATGATCCCTACATCTGAATCATCAGAGGCACAACTTAATGTCTCAGGAGATGAGTCAACAACATTGTCATGCTCTGTGTGCATGGAGATCCCTAAATTATAAGAAGTTTCCATTCCAAGATCTCTTGATGAATATGGAATGCTACTTTCTTGAGGTATGATGCCAACCATTTGCTGAAAACCAGTATCACCGGAAGGCAAAAACACAAAATGGTCACTGTTTTCTGCATCTTCCTATAACGACACAGAAGGATAAGGCATTAGACTTGCAAATATGGCAGTTGGGTTTCACAAGAAATTAGAATCACATAGATCTTACAAAATGGATACCGTTTTCCATGGGTTCTGAGGGCTTGCATGTGACTTAAATGTTTTTTATTGAACAGAAAAACACAACTTGTAAGCTGCATAAATATAATAAAACTTGAAATTACTAACGAAATGCTTTTTATTTTATTTTTAAACAGTACACAATCTTATTTTTTCTTTCTTTTTATTTATTTATTTATTTTACAATCAAATAGTTGGGGAAGAGGGGTATTTGAACTTGGGTGTCTCCTTTGGAAATATCTAGAAGTGTAACCAGTTGAGCTACAAAGCTCTTGGCTTTATACCAAACAGTTTTCAGTTATTGATTAGAAAAATTGCTTGCTCTTTAATCTCTGTCCCTTTTTCCATTTTGGGAAGTTCCACAAATAGATGTTCAGTTATTCACTTTCCAAAATGGGAAAACATAATTATATTACTTCACTAAACTTTGTGTACTTATTATGAAATATAATAAATTAAAAACCATATATATGAAAAGCAATGGATTTTTATTTGCATGTGAAAGCAATAAATGTTGTTCCCTTAAATAGTTAAGATTTAAAGGTTTTTTTTTTTTTTTTTTTTTTTTTTTTTTTTGAGAAAAAAGATTGGAAGGAATGAACAAACAAAATGAGACAGGAGTATCCGTTAGGTTTATTTCATAGGTTAGTCTAACCCAGAAATTGGCAGGGAGAAATTATTTCCAATGCATTAACTAGCAAAGGGAGAAAATAAAATTCTAAATCAGTTTCATGTTATCACCAAACACTGCTTTCAAACTCAATGATATGAGAGGGAATTGGCAAATAATACAGAGACACAAGAAAAGTGTTAGAAAGCAACATCCAGAAACACTGAAGCTGCACGAAATTTAATAAACTTCCTTGAAAAAGAACAGCTTGTAACACTCACATAAACAGAAAGTGTTAGCAAGCAACATCCAGAAACACTGAAGTAGCACAAAGTGGAATAAAAAACTTCCTTAAATAGAACCAGTTGTTTTGATCAATTGGCATCCTTAGTTAATATTCTTAATTTCTTATAACTGAAAAAATAAAAATAAAACTGAGATATTCTTAATGAAAAAAGGAAGAAAAGTTAATACCTCTGTTGGACCATTGAGATGGTAATAAGATGATGGATGATCAAAAGATGGTAACCGTCCAAGTAATGATCCTGCAGTTGCTCCTGACTCAAGAAACTCTTTGAGAACCAAGCCTGTGTCGTTGACACATTGAGAACTGATCGAAGATACTGATAAAACAGTCATTTCAATCCCCTGGCCAGCCTGGGAACTAGATAAATTGCCCTGGGGAGCTATTGCAGGACTGCATCTCTGAGAAAGAAACTCCACACCAGTTTCACTCTTATTATTCTCAGGAAATTCAGAGGGCCCATCTTCGTCACTGCAAGCAGCTGACGAGACTTCTGGAGAACGATATTTTAGGAGTACAGATATTAGCTTCTGGATAAGAGTACGCTTCAGAGAAGCCTCAGCAGGTGGAAACCAATTCACATCAAGCTGGGGAAAGACAAGTGTAATTATGCATGAATAACATCTAAAGAATCAAATAAATGAAAGAGCATAATCAATAGGTTATAGTGAAATACACAGTCCACACAGCACAAGCAAACAGAAGGGGAGATGGAAAAAAAAAGGGGGGGCAAAAATAGAGAAGATTTAAATAAGGGGAGAAAAGAAAAGAAACATCAAAAAAGATTGGCTTAAATTCAAATTGACGTGTAATATAAGCTAAAAATTGCAATTCAAACAAATTATAAAGCTTACACCACAATCAAAACACTTGTAATAAAGGGTTCCACTAAGTATGTCAGGATTTCATGCAATCAATTTCAATACTTTACATGCTACAATCAAAAATCAAGGAACTAAAATGCGAAAACATATTAAAATGTTCATGACGCTAGATGAAAAGTGACAATTAAGCAGTCTACTTACAAACTTGGAGGACTTGATTATTTTGAATGGACTGAAATTAACAGGAGCTTCTGCTAGGAAGAGCTCCAGATAGTGGAGCAGAAATAGACCACAATCAAATGAATTCTCCTGCTGTGGCAGCTGACATGGAATGTGAATTAATGTCAGAATAACAAAAATTATACATAACCCATGATTTTTTTGTTTTTTTTGGGGGGTGGGGGGTTGTACAAATTACAGCCAATTCCTAGCAAAAATTGGTCATAACAAATTATATGCTAGGGAAATGAAAATAACCAGATAAATTACGCTAAAAAAGATTGCATATACTTCATAATTTTCTCAACTGGTAACTATAACTCAAAAGGAGAGTTGATTATTTTTGGTAGCAAAAGGGAGGAAAAATATGTTAAAATTAATCTTCTATTAAATTTTATTATCTTGTGTAACTTTACAGATTAGTTATCTATGTAACTAAACAAAGTAGAATGCATCTTCATGTAAATTTTATTATCTTGTGTAACTTTACAGATTAGCGATCAGCCAAAGAAAGCGTTAGAAAGGATACAACAAAATACATTAATGTATTTCATTCATATGAGATATCTATAACAGGCTCATTATATAGAGTGCACATTCCATCCACCCGCTCACACATGGAAAAAAAAAAGGGGTCAATAATTCAATATTAAACCCATAAATGATGCATTATATAGCTCGAGAAACTAAACTTCTTATAAAAGAAAACTTAAGAAACCATCATCTTCCAAACCCCCCCACACACACCCCCCCCAAAAAAAAGAATAGTTAACAAAAAAGATTTACATTGCAAATACAATCATTTATATAGATAAATGAGATTAAGCCACATAAAATAAAATTAAAAAAAAAAAATCAAATTTTTGGGATTTAATACATTTGTGGTTAACCCCATTTCTTTGAATAATAGGGAAAAAAATTCTTTAACTGATATGAAATAGCATTAACAAAATTGGATAAATATCTCTGGATAAATCAAGCATATTTTAACTAACTTAATTTAATTCAATAAGGTATGTAGTAGGGGGCCCCATATAGAAGAATATTAACTGAATTCAAGCTCCATCAAACATCTCCAACTTCTTCACAGTTCAAACTTTTTTTGCAGGTATTGTAGCTAAGAATGGAATAATCATAAGAATGGAGGTTGATTTAGCCACATTTCATTGTAATTTCCATAGCATTGAAATTCCATACTGACAAAAGGAGACTCACTAACATGATTTTGATTGCATATAATGCTGAGAATAAAATCACAGGTGAAATAGTTGCTCTGCTGTATTGAATAACATTAAAATGTTATTCTGATGATCTACAAAACATTCAGTTGGGCCAATTCCCTTCCAACCCCACAGCTTACCCATAGCTGCTTGGCTGCTAGAAGCAACTTTACAAGCAATTTTTTTTTTTTTATCCATGATTCCACTTTTAAGTAGAAAAAAGATTGTTAACTAAAACTAGAGACAATACCTCAAGTGAGACAAACCGCAGGTTAAGAAATTTAGAAGAGAGATCTTCTGGTGCCTCCTTTTGCCTCTCTTTCCACTCTTCCCACAAATAACTGTCATTTCAAGATTGTAATGAGTATGTGCACAATTTGCTGGATGTAACTTTTGAAAAGGTTTTAACAAAAGAAGCTTAAAAAGAAACAGAAATGATTAATCAAGAATAAATTTAAAAATATTAGAGACACGAATTCTGAAAGGGAAAATGGAGAGAAAAACAGAGAAATATTAAGAAACACAATGTGAAATTTTGAATCATAAGCAATGTAGTTATTTCATTGACAAACCCCAAGTAAAAAAAATGCTAGCTAAAGAATGAAGTCCAATTCGGATGTTTACTCCATCTAAAATTAAAAATAAAATTCAGCCTGCTCATCAGTCATATATATAAAATTTTCTAAGTAACAAAAGAAAAAGGGTCCAAATTTACAAAGCAGTAGAGGATCAGAAGTGATGATTAACAGGCCTTAAAATGAGAAACAGAAAGAGGTAGCTAATACCTCTCATCAGCTCTTATCTAAGTAACGCTATTCACTAATTTAATCTACTTGTGAATGGAAAATTACTACACATGACCTAGTGCAGATTTGGCTCAACTAACACAAGAAATGGATGTAATTGCCAATATAAATAATCATGCCTAAACTTAATAAATGGATAAAAGATATAGAGAACAACTTAAAAAGTACCTACTTTTATTATATTTAGAAGGCAACAAAAAAAAAAGTATATATAACTCAGAAATGGTTCCTGTTGAATGAAAAGAAATGTTTATTACTGTCAGCAGTGCAATCAGAAAAAGACTGCCCATGTTGATATAATATGCACACAAGTTATAACATGCTCTAATTTTTCAATTGGTATAAAAAGAAATAGCCAATCATTCAAGAGAAATGACATTGATAAAAATAATAATAATAACTGATAAAAGCATACCTAAACACACATAAACACAAAAAGAGTCATGTACAGGACAAAAAAAGAAATGAAACTGAGGTCAAGTTTTATTTTTAACAAAACCTGATTTAAGCATAAACAATCTTCTGCAGAAACTTGAAAGTAATTGTCACGTAACAATTTATGTTAGGGTAAGTCATACTTTTGGTCCCTGAAATTTGGTGTAGGTACGGTTTTGGTCCCTCAATTAAAAAGTTCTAATTTGGTCATTGAAATGTTTAAAGGGCAACAATTTTGGTATCTCCATGCTATGGCACCCCATTTTTCAGAGGACCAAAACTGAACTAAACACATATTAGAGGGATCAAAATCAAATTGAACCCACAGACAAAGGGACGAAATTGCTCACTTTTCGAAATTTTATGGACCAAAATGGAACTTATTCTAACTATCTAGGACCAAAGTACAATTCACTCTTTATGTTATTAAAGTGTTACAAGAAGAAAATCTGTTATTGTAAAATGGACTCAGAATACTTGGGTTCTTTGGTTTGAGAATAAATGTAGTACCACCATCTTCCATTAGAATCAAATCTGAAGAAGAAAAAGAAAAATACCTAACAGTTTGAGGGGACACAAAGCACTAATTATTTGAAATTATTAAATAGTACTAGTAAATGCGTTCTAATTATTTCATCAGTCAAAATCATTATAATTAATAATCATACTATAAAAAAGCAATTTACCATGTAAAACAAACTCAAATACAAACTTTTTATAATTACCGAAAATAAGAAGAAGAGAGAACTATCTCACAAGCAAACACAATTATTGATTAACCATTAAATAGATAACATGAATATATCTTGAGACAAAGCGACACGTTTGAACAAAACATTGGAGCAACCATCATCCCTTTTTTTTTGTGGGGGGGGGGGGGGGGGGGAGGGTTGTTGTGGAACTCTACATAAAGAGAAAAATATTTAGAGCAATACAGGAAGACACAAAAGTGCACTTATAATTCCATATAACGTGGCACATTCTTAAAATAACATGCCAAATCTATCAGAAAACAGAAACATATGAACTTCAAAAGTTCAAGGATACCTTTGAATAAGAGTTTTGATACCCGTATGATTTCCTTTGATAGAATCCATATGCAATATACATGGTACTTTAGGTGACTTGTCCAAATCTTCATCTGAAATACAACTAAATAATGAATGAAGGGGAGATTCAAAAAAAGAGGTAGCAAATTCCAAAAAAGAGCGTACCCTTTAATCTAGCCACTTCACCAGGATGACATATAACTATTAGGCTCCAATGTAGACTGTCATCAGAATGCAGACACAGTTCATATCAGTGCTCAAATTTAACTAGAGCCTACTGCAAGAAGAATAATGTTTTTTCAGACAATCTTACTTGAAGTTTATGGGAATGAAGATGAAATCTTTCTCAAATATATCAACTTTCCTTGTCCATTTACGGACACGTAGAAAAGCAGCCCTTCCGTCGGAAGCACTGTTTGGATCTTTGTCCATGTCAGCCAACTTCCGAAAGAAAAAACTATTAAAGAAGTGGAAACGGTTCCTTTCCTCAGGTTGAATCTGATTCTTCAAATACCTGCCAATCAATTAAGATTTTAAATCAAGAACATTAACATAGGAACAAAAACTCATAATCAGAACAAATTCAAACTTTTCAAACAATGGTGAGTAAAGCTCCCTTAGTAACTAAGCCATGCTTAATTCCAGTCTAAAAGATAAGCCAATGGATATAGATCATAACTACAACCTGGGCAAATATTATGCCTCAATGAGAACAAACAATTTTTGACAAACATGGACAGCGAAAGATATGTTTTATTTGGAGAGAGGACTCAATTGTGTCCCAATATGAAGTAAGGACATAAATTAATCCAGTTGAAACTTAAGATCCACCAAAGAAAATAGGTAGGTCATAATTGAATGAAAACAATAATGTCTGCATATTACTTACTTGATATAGAAGTCGATGATTGTATCATTTACATACGTGTCTGGCTGTAATAAATCAACATCTCTCTTACTAATGGAAACAGCATCGGGATCCCCTTTTGGATATATAACTTCTTCAAAAGGCTCATCGAAACTGTACATAAACATCTCACAATTATTCAATAGACATGATACAGCACATAACCACATCAATATCACCAAAGCATACCGTTCTCTATGGCACAAGTTGAACATGAGCTATCATTAGGGAGTATCAACATGAATAGTTTGAAAAAAATACACCATTCTCTACAAATAGTGAAGGAGTGCAAATCATTCTAAAATTCAAAAAATATGATGCTATTATCTAACGTAAAGAAAATTCTAAATCTTCTGATGAGGATAACTTGACACTAAGTGATGCTTAAGCACCAAAATACAAAAGTCTCTTCCAGTTTACTAAGCACTAACAGCATAGCCATTTTAGAACAGAAAGGCTACCTTCAGTTCAGCATTTGTATTTTCTCCTTTATTAATAATTTAAGCAATCATTACAAATATTACATAGGAATTTCATGCAAAATTGACTATTAATGCAAGATGCAACATGCATGCTTCTACTTTTTGACAGTTATGGACCACAAGTATTACTAATAAAAATATTACCAATAAAAGGGAAGAGAAGGTATAATTTAGGTATAAATCCTAAACCATTCATCCTATGTTAATCACTGAAAACTTAACAAAAATCCACAAAATGCACGTCCAAAAATTGTAAGAAAACATTTTCAAGATACTATTAAGACCAAACTGATTTTGGAATCAAATAGAAGTTAATCACATGGAAAGAAATTTGCCTATATTTAAATTGATAAATTATCGGCACAATATGCCAGGACATGGAAAGTGCAAGGACCTCAGCACATTCCAAGCTTCAAAAGAGAAAGAGAACACAAGAAGGAAATAAAGAAAAAAGAGGTAATCCTCAAAGGCATATGACAGATGACATAATATAAGATGACCAAAGAACATTCTGACAAAGCCAGCCTGATGCATCAAAGTTTACATCTTCACAGTTACATCAAACAAAGGAGCAAAAGATCACTTTCACTCACTTTGGAAAATAGCGCCTCCTTCCAAGTAGATGATCCTCTTCCATTCCCATGTCCATACTACAAGAAAAATGTAGAAAGTTATATTCCAGCAGATTAAAGAGTTAATATGCAAGTGTTTTTTTACAAACACACACAGAGTTGAAAAAATAACATCTGCAAAATTTTTGCACCCGGCCAGCATCTTCACAATTGTACACAAATCAAAGCAGATCAAGAGAAAAATATCCACACCACACGTCATTAATACAACAAAGCATGGTGTAACAGTTAATGACAGCATAAAATATAAGTTAGTTAACATGCAGTTTCAAATTCTACCTTGATTGACAACTTCTTATAAAACCAAAATGATACTGCAATCAGTACATACAATCCATAAGCAACTTCATATTGCTGCAAATGCAGTACATGGCTAAACCACGGACCTTAAATTAGAACTATTTTATTTACAATTTACCTAATTTGTAAATCATTGTGATACAAAGGAAAATAAGAATATTAAGCAGTAGGATACAGAAACCCAACATGGGTGGTTAATTGGGGTAGACTTGCGAGGCAGTTTCAACATCAAAACTGGTTTAATGACACAAAAGAATGGCTTACTTGTGCCACCCCCCACCCCCAAAAACACACACACAGCATATTCATTACCAGAATCAAATATTTTTTATATCCAAGGCATATTCTTTGAGGAAGCTCCTATTTTGAGTTTTCACCTTATGTTACTTACCAAAAAAAAAAAATTTATCCAATGCATATTCACTACTCAGTAATATTAGCAATACCAATGGCTTCAAGCAATCTCCCCCACCCCCCCCACCCCCCTCCCCCCTCTCCAATGGCATGATGCAGCAATAGCAAGGTTAGAGAAGCAATATCCTCTTTGGAAGCCTGAGGTTTTCCAAAGGTTAAGGCAAAGCCCAAGAAAAGGTATCTATGGTAGTAATTAGTAAATTAGGTTTTTATATTTTAGGCAAAAATGCAAATAACACCCTTAAAGTTTGCTCAATTGTCACTTTGGTCCTGTAAGTTTCATTTTTGTCATTTTGGTCCCGTAAGTTCAAATTTGTTGTCACCATTTGTCCTTACTCCATTCCATTAAAAGAAGTTGCCTTAAACTAGCCTTAAGCGAAGGTAGAAGATGTAAACTTTACCAACCAAAATGACCAAACTTAAAGGATGTAATTTGTACTTTTTTTCTTTAAAAAAGAAAAGAAAAGAATAAAGAGAGATTTTAATATGTTTTTAACATTTAACAAGACTTATGGATGGAAAGGATGATCAAATGCGAATTTAGAGGAACAAAATGACAAAAATAAAACTTACAACACCAAAATGACAATTGACCAAACTTAAAGGGTGTTATTTGTATTTTTGCCTATATTTTATTTGGTTATTCAAGAGTCAAAAGTATTTTAGTAATTCTATAATTGTTGAGTATGGACCAAAGTAGTGGACCTTGGGTTTTATTTTATTAATAGTAAGTATTTTCCTTAGTTTATTGGTCTTTATGTGTGGGCTTTGGTTTGATTCAATTGGGGGTAGGAGTCATAATTCTATTAGGCCATCAGGGGAAGTTAAGATTTAGGATCCATATAAGTATGGTAAATTTGAGAAGTCCTTGAATTCTTCTTTTATTGCTCTTATTCCTAAGAAATATAAAGCATCTAATATAAGAGATTTTGAACCGATAAGTTTGGTGGGTAGCGTCTATAAGATCTTGGCTAAGGTGTTGGCATATCGGTTGAGAGGGGTGCTAGATGGTCTCATTTCTGAATCTCAAAATGCTTTTGTGGGGGGTCGTCAGATTTTGGATTCAGTTCTGGTTGCGAATAAGCATGTAGATGGTCGTATTCAGAGTAACATATCATCTAATTTAGGAGGCTTTGCTTTACTTGTTAGAGAGGATGGGTTTTGGAGTTAAATGGCGACAATGGATCCATACATGTATATCTTCTGTCCAGTTTTCAGTATTAGTTAATGGTTCTCTAGTCAATTTTTTTCACAATTCAAGAGGCTTAAGACAAGGGGGGATCCTTTATCTCCTATGCTATCTCTTGATGATGGAAGTGTACTAGAATGCTTAGGCGAATGGAGGGGGCTGGTATTATCAGGGGATTCAAGGTGCATGGAGTTGAAGGTGAAGAGTTATGTATATCTCATTTGTTATTTGCAGATGATACTATTCTTTTTTTGTTATACTAGTGTCGAGCATATTCTTCATATTAGGATGTTGCTGACTTGCTTCACAGCGGTTACAGGGCTAAGGATAAATGTTAGTAAAAGTGAGATAGTTCCAGTTGGTAATGTGGATAATGTAGACGTTCTAGCTGACATTTTGGGCTGCAAGGTTGGAATTTTGCCTATGTCTTACTTGGTATGGCATTGGGAGCTTCCTATAAGCCGTCCTCATATTTTTTTTTTGATAAGTAGAAGCTATCCTCTATTTGGAATCCGATTTTGGAGAAACTGGAAAGACGATTGGCAGGATGGAAGAAAAGGTATCTATCTATGGGGGGTCACCTAACCTTGCTTAAGAGTATGCTTTCGAGCATTCCCACTTATTATTTGTCTTTGTTTACTATTCCTACTAGAGTGGCTAATAGGATTGAGAAGTTACAGAGGGATTTTCTGTGAGGTTTAGGGGATGAGCATAAAATTCATTCGGTAGGGTGGGATAAGGTGTGTTCTCCTATGGCTGGTGGTGGGTTGAGGATTAGGAAAATCACCACCTTTAATAAAGCCCTTCTGGGCAAGTGGTTGTGGCAGTATGGGGTTGAGGAGACACGCATATGGAGGCGGGTGATAGCTTAGAAATTTTTGGAGGAATGTGTGTGGGTGTGTGTGTTGTGGGGGGAGGGGGCGCTAGTACTTGAAGTTGCGAAGGGGTTCGCAAGGGTGTGGCTTATGGAAAGATATATGGAAGGGGTTGGGGAGTTTAAGTAAGTTCATTTATTTTGAGATTAGGTTGGGAAGTGTAGGGTCCGGTTTTGGCATGATTGTTGGTGTGGGGATCAACTATTGAAAATATCCTTCCCGATTTTATTTAAGATTGCTACTCATATGGAGGCATTTGATTTTATTTGAGATTGCTACTCATAGGGAGGCATATGTGGCTAATATGTTGGTGAGTCACTGGGTGGAATTGGGATGTTTGGCTCCAACATGGTTTCAACGATTGGGAAATGGAATTTTGACACAATCCTTTTATGTTGGTTTTAGGGGATCTAGCTCCACTACTTTTCCTTGGAACAGCATTTGGGGTATGAAGGCCCCATGTCAAGTATCTTTCTTTGTTTGGATAGTTGCATGGGGGAAGATTCTAACAGGTGACTATTTGAGGAGAAGGGGCATTCCAATTGTGGATTGGTGCTGCCTATGCCAGTGTAGTGAAGAGAGTGTTGATCATCTCCTGTTGCACTGTTAGAAAGTTCTTGGTTATGGACTTTTGCATTTAGATCGTGCAGTGTTGCTTGGGTTTTACCCAAGAAGGTTTTTAATTTATTGGCAGGATGGAGAAACTGTCTGGGGAAGCACTCTTCAAATATTTGGAATTTGATAATTGATGTCGCAGTAGCTACATTGTGTGATGTGGATTATTTGGAAGGAGCATAATAGTCGTACTTTTGAAGATGTGGAGCTTACCAGGGATCAGCTTAGAAGCTTTATTTGCAGGGACCTTGTTTGATTGGTCTCGTGCGTGGGGATTTACTTCTAGGAAATCCATTCTGTTGTTTTTAGATTCCCTTTCTTCTTGTACGTATATTTTTTTTTTATGGTTACTTCATTTTTCTAACAAAAAATAATGAAGTAGTCTTCTCTAAATAGTAAATATAAGCTTTCTTACCTATAAAAAATAAAAAATAAAAAAAGTATTTTATTGTACTAAAGCAAGAGGAAGTTGATTAAGAATATTAGTCAATGTTTTTAGTGGTGAGGCACAGTTGGCCTTATCATTTATTTTCTCCCTTTGTCTTCTCTCATTTCTTGTGGTACCATTCACATTTTTTTTTATAGGTAATAAAACTTTTATTCAAAAATGTTGAACATCACATTCACAATGGTGAACATTCTGATCAAGAAAAGATACAAGTTCAAAAACTTAATCTAATAGAGCGTAAGAATTCAAAAATGAAAATACAATTCGTAAAGCCCCAAACACACGCCCACATATACTATTCATACAGCTCCAAGAAACCATAAAATTCTCTCTTCCTTTTTACAACCCCAAATTAAGCCCTTTCATTTACCTATCAAATTTCAAAAGCCTATAACCCCACATACTTCTACCAAATAGCCATCAAACAAGTCATCAAACTACTTTTTAATTCCTACCATCAACCCCATAACCCTTTTTTAAACAATTCTAAAGCCTAGACCCACAAATTCTCCTAACGCTAAACCCACCACAAGCACACAGAATTTGTCCTATGTCTATTACAAGAAAGGGAATTTGTGCTTGTAGTGGGTTTAGGGTTAACATGAATCAAATAAGGATTAAACTGGAAGCACAAAAAAACATAAGAAAAGTACTAGTCTCAATTCAAAAGTCATCACAGATTTTGTTGTGGATGCTAAGTTTAAAGAAATAGGGCTTAGATGTGAACGTTCTAGGCTAGAGATTAAGTCTTTTTTCTTGCAAACTCTCCTTGATTGGAGTGTGGCTTTATCCCATTTTTCTTGTTTTTCCCTTCCTGTTTTACTTGATCGTTGTAATTTTGGTTTTTGATTTGTGCCCTCATAGTACATCCCCAATGTACTCGGGTTGGCTTTTTTTTTTTTGGGAAATTACACTTTACCACCCTAAACTATACACTAGATTACACTTTGCACCCTAAACTATTCGAATGCACACTTTGCAACCTAAACTATCACAATTATCACACCTTGCACCCCCACATTACTTTTACTATTAAGTTAGACATAAATTAATATCACATGACTTGCACATGATTTTTACTTAGGTGGCACACTGTTTAAAGACCAAAACACCCTTTTCGCTAATAATTAAAATCAAATGCTTATTTCTTTTCTGCCTCCTTGGTATGAGGATAAACTGCTTAACCCGTCAGGGGTGAAAAGCCCCTGGATTACCCGGTAACTGGTTCTGGCGAGTGGAGTCGGTTGCCCGTAGGAGTTTGATTAACAGTGAGGATTGTTGTTCAGTATGCTCTGCGACGTGCAACTAATCTGAGTGAAGTTCTCCTATGTTATCAAAAAAAAAAAAAATGCTTATTTCTTTTCTCATTTTTTTTTCCAGCTCTCTCTCTCTCTCTCTCTCTCTCTCATGTGTATAGGTACAGCTCTTCCCCTCTCTCTTGTCCATGGCAGCTCTTCTCCTCTTTACCATTATTCAGTTTCTCTTCTCCCCGAATCAATTGCTGATAAGCACAAGTCCTCCTAAGGTCAAATGAAGTGATTGGTAGCTAGGGCGTTTCCCTACTTTTGAGCTTGCCCAAATATACCACCCTTGTTTTCAGGGAATTATTTGACTTTATGTTCGGTTTTCCAAATAGAGGGAAATAGATTAAAACATTTCGGTCTTGTTTTACTATTCATTTCTAAGATTAGCTCATAAGTTATTACAAGCAACGCAAAGATGGTGTTGAATTGGCTCTTGTTTAATGGAATTAAAGGACTAGCAATATTACGTAGTTCTTTGAAAATTAATACTCATTGCAATGTCCTTCAGTGCTTTATAAAATACAATACAGTCAGTCATACAGTGCTAGCTTTGACCTCTGATGTTCTTGGAAAAGAAATACAGTCAGTCATACAGGGGAAGAGCTGCTGGGCAGGAGAGAGGGGAAGGACTGTACGCAGAGAGAGAAAGACCAGAAAAAAAAAAAAGAAATAAGCATTTTGTTTTTAATTGTTTGTGAAAAGGGTGTTTTGGTCTTTAAATAGTGTGACACCTAAGCGAAAATCATGTGCAAGTCATGTGATATTAATTTCTGTCTAACTTAACAATAAAAGTAATGTGGGGGTGCAAAGTGTGATAAGTGTGATAGTTAAGGGTGCAAAGTGTGCATTCGAATAGTTTAGGGTGCGAAGTATAATCTAGTGTATAGTTTAGGGTGGTAAAGTGTATTTTCCCTTTTTTTTCTTTTAATAAAATTTTTACATTACCTATCAAAAAATATATATATATTTAAAGAAATAGCATTATTAATTTATCAAAAATAAAAGAAATAGCATTAGTAAATCTTTTTCTCTTGATTTGATAATTTAGCGAATTCCAATATTAAGCAACAACTTTATCTAGTTAGACGGCTCATATGACCATTTGGCTTTCACAAGAAACATGAAACATTATTTGAGTTATGAAGAAAAAACATAAGAAAAACTAGAAGAAAAAAAATATATATGAATACATTAAGGAGAATTTAAAACTTACTCTTCCACAATATCCCACACAGCCATGTATTTCACATTCATAGAGGTGATCATTTCCTGTTTGTGGGACCAATTAGGCTCAACTACTGCAATCTTCAACTCCTCAATGCCTAGAAATCCAGGTATGTGGAGTAAATCAGCAAAGTTAGAACCTACTATTAGCTTAATAAAACAGCATACTGCAAAACAGATAAAAACTTTAAACCACATCCTATTCAAGAAAATGAAAGTTCATACATATTTATTCTTCTAGACCAAAAAGAAGCAAATGTTGTCTTACAATAAGGTATAACATATCTTTGCAAGAAAATATCTATATACATATAATTTGAAAAACAATAAACACCTCATCAATTTTTTTGATAGGTAATCAGAGAAATATTATTAATGAGAAAAAACTGAAAAGTACAAGTTGTTCATGATGATGAACAACAAGGAACAGAAAACACAAACGACAAAACAAAAGAGAGGGAAAATCAGAAAGATAATCTAAGGGAAAGCATAAACTCTGAAGGAGACGAAAAATCCGTAAAGCCCCAACAACGAGAAGACTCAAAAAAACTGCGCTGGCATAAAACCTTTAACTCATCCACCGTCTTCTCCAAGTTCTCAAAGGAGCGACGATTTCGTTCCAACCAAACAATCCACATTAAACACCCTGGAATCAAATTCCAAATATGCGAGTTATGTTTCCCAAGCCACTGATGCCAACAAGATAACAAACCCACCACCGATCTTGGCATAACCCAATGAATACCAAAAGCCTGAAGCATGAAGGTCCATAAGGTATGTGCAACAGGACAATAAAGAAGAAGATGGTCTACCGACTACCCATCACAACAACACATACAACAATAAACACCTCATCAATACTTACAATGAAGACTAACTATTAGTATTTACTAACCATAAAATTACATTCTAATAAAGTAACTTTTTGTTATTGCAATATGCCCAATTTATCCACCCCCATTTCTTTAATAATGTCACTGTGAATATATCACGTTGGCTGTTGCCCAATTTTGTGTCTTCACTCATAGCCATAGGTTAAATGTCATTGAAAAGGAAGTGACTGTTTGAACAAAAACTGTAGGGAGGATGAATAATAGCAAAAAACACAGGACTTTACATTAGTTTCTTTCACCTAACAAAATATTTGATAATTTACCAAATAAATGTCAGTGTCACTAAAAATTTAGAAATCAGAACGGTTGACTAATTACGATATGAAGTGCTAATCGAACTAAATGGATGTGAATTTTAAGAGCACTGACCTTGAGTGCTACATTCATTATTTGTTTGAACTGCATCTTCTGTAATTACACGGAGCTTTATAATGACAGTCTCAACCTGAATGCAGCCCATATAAGAAAAAACAGAACTTCAAAACCAAACATATATGAATATCACCAAATATCCTAACAGGAGCATTAGAACTCACTCTTCGAGTCCACTGACAAGCAATATCAATTACATCATCGACTCCGCATTCAAAGTTAAAGGTTCCTTCATTTCCATGTGGATTTGAACCACTAATTTTGATGCAACTGTGTGAGAAAGTTAACTGGGGACCCGTACAATAAATATCCCGATATAAAACATAATCCGTATAAAGAACGACCTCCATATCTGTGTCATCCTGTGAATTGCAAAAAATGATAAATAATCACAACTCAAGAGGCCTTCTGACCACTACAAATAGAGATATTAGTAAAATGTACCAAATTTTAACAACAATGGTGCCAAGAATTTCCTAGAAATTTAAATGGCTATCTAGAGAATAAGTACTAATCCTATTTGCAAACACCATACACCCCAACCAATTATGGTTTATTTTAAAGAATTCTCAGAGTCAGACAGAAGCTAGTGTCTTCAGTCCCGGCAAAACCATATGCTATTTCCAATTGGATGTAAAGCATTATCCCAAGCCAGTGTGAATGCAACCAAGGATGAACAAAAAATATGAGGTGACAACAGAACTGAGTAACTTACAAAGCCATTTATTATAATCTATAAATGCAATAAGCATGACTTGATGGGCGTGGGGAACAAATAGTGGTCAATTTTTCCCTTGATGATAAGCTGTAAATCACCACATGCAATCATTGCAAGGAAAATGTGGACAAAAATACCATAAGTGCGAAGTGGCTCTCCAAAGCATTACATTATCCATCCAAAGTAGGTGGGAAAAATGACACAATAATGTTTTACATAGCCAATCAACAAATAATGCCCCAATAGATATGGAGAATTTAGGTGAAGGACTCCATAATCAAGAAATCCTGGACGGTTTAGTCTTTCAGATCTAAACAACATCATTTTTGAAACCCTCAAAGGTCAGGAAATTCTGCTCAATCTCTACTTAAATAATCCTAATATTTTCAAATTTATAAAAAGAAAATATAATTACCATTCCCATATCGCCAAAGGACTGCTCTGTTGCATAACCATTCAATGAAACTGAAATTATACAACAGAGTATAGTAAGAAGATGGAGGTGGTCCACATAAATGTAAAACACACAATGCAGTTAATAAGTATCATAATCCTGAGAAATACCTCCATCTTCTGCAGTTTCAGAGGTAGGACTTGAGGGAGAATTCCCACTCATGCTCTCATCAGCATCTGAGATCACATCAACTGGCTCATTCTGCACAAACTCCAGATAACGTAAAAATGATTTTGAATATTCATTTATAATTAGTAAACATATGAAAGTAAAAGTACTTTGGATGGAGCCTCCAAAAGTGCAGAATCTATTTGCCCTTTTTCTGGAGTAGGAGCTTCAAGGATTGAATCTTTTCTCTCCAGTTCAGAAATGAAACATCTAGATCCATCACTATCTGGCTTTAAATCAGGTTGTTCATGACTAATAGAATTGGAATCCCGGGTAGCATCCAACCCAGAGAACTCCCTTTTGTCAGCAAAGCTCTCTCCCTCTATGCCCAGAGGTTTAAATGAATTAGCATCGTCACAACCATGTTTACAGTCAATTGCATCAACATCTACACAATGTATACTACCAACTTCCTTCGTTCCATGATTGGCTCCCTCAGTAACTGCAAACAGTTATAAATGCATTAAGAATACATAGAAATGGATTAAAATATTTAAGTTGAATCAGTTTAGATTCAACTTAATTAAAATAACAAGTTAAACAAGTCTTAAAAAAAATATAATAAGAAAAAAAAATTCGGAGGCAAGAAAAACCAATTCAAACATAAGAACAGGTTTAACATAAACTCCTGGCAACCAGCATGACCAGCAAAGTCTATAATTTATGGTTCATGACCACATGCTAATAATTTACCAAATTATGCAGGTAGAAAGACAGCTAAAGATTTTCTAATTCTTTACCATACTGATACAAAATTCTTGACCAGAAACCTTTCTTTCCCTTTTGTCAAGAAAGAATTTCAAACAACAGTTTGGCTCAGCTACAAGCCTTGACACACACAATTGACAGGGACATCCACATGTCATTACCTAGTGCTTCTTAGGGTATCTTGGGTCATACTTTTTCTATTGTTCCATTCCCTTTTCTTCTCTTTTTTTTTTTTTTTCCTTGTGCAATAGGATGAGGGCAATTTAGAAGAGAATCCATTTAATATGAAAGTCTGTAAACTGAAACAAACTTCTTAAACAAGCATTCAGTGTCACCTTAAAAAAAAAAAAAAAACTACTAAATAAAAAGATGCTACACACAAATTTCAGCCAATTTAGAATTGGTATGGAAGCTCAATCTATGCTGTCTACAGTAACTTTAAACAGAACGTTTTAATATTATATATATCACCAGATTAATGATTAATTGAACTCAAAAAAGTGAGCTTGGTTAATACAATTCCCCCCCCCCCCAAAAAAAAATATATATATATATATTAAAAAAAAACAAACACACACAAGTGTGAAAACCATCAACACAATTATACAAGGTAGTTCCTCGAGCGTCTTGCTAAAACTTCCCTCTAATGTACTGTAGTGCATGTAACATAAGAAATTACTTCGCCATGCAATTTATTTAAATATAAATTACTAAAGGGTCCCACAATATATCCTCCTTCAGTCAAGACAAACTCAAGAAATGAGAGGTTCAACATACCTTAACCCCAACTAATCAGAAACGATTTCATAAAATTCAATCTTTCTTTTTTTCCAAATAACATAATAACTTAACAGACCCAATCAAAATTTTCAGCAATTACCAAACAAAGAAAAGGTCAACAACTGCATACATTAAGCCCAGTCTGGATCATTGACTTACAGTTTACTCATATACTATACTTCCAATTCCTCCTACATCTGTGTGTGCGTGAAAAAACATTCGGTATCTTAAAACGCACCAACACACACATACAGCTAGCCAAGACTCGAGACGTCCATTAACTACTCCCGCACGAGTATAAAGCAAGTGAAAATCTAAACTCTAACTGGGCACACCCTTTTTGTATCATAAGAAACCGCCTCGGTTTTACTAATCTTGCCAATGTGTAAGACACAATGGAACTTCCTCTGCTCTGGACAATTGGTTCCGAAATCGACGAATCACAGTCAACTGGACATGCCTAGCTCCAATTTGGGAGCTAAACTAATGGTGGAGTGTGAGATCGTGGCTCAAGTGTGTGTGTAAGTAACAATTAATAAGAAAAAACGAGTGGCGCATCAAATTCTCAATGAGAGATTCAAAACCAAACCTATATCGAAATCGAACACGCTCACTTTCTGTAGCGTACGTGCTCTACAAATTTAACGCCAATTTATTCAAATATATATAAATAATCACGTAGAGAACAACTATTTTCCGAATTCTCGGAAAATTGCCAAATAAAGCAAAAAAAAAAAAAAAGTCTGTTTGGTTCCCGGGAAACTGTTGGAAAATAGAGGAAAGCATTACCACATTCGAGAAAGTCGTCTTTCAAAGTGGATTGGTGATCGACGCTAGAGTCTTTGAACTTCTCGAGGAATTTTTCGGAAGCCAAATCAGGAAGCTCATCTTCTTCCTTGAAATCGAACACATCGAAACCACCAGCTCCTCTTCGCGGAGAGCTTTTCATCGTGATCGCGAATAATTAGGGTTTTCAAACTCGGTTAAGCTCGACTCAGTGAGTGAGGAACATTTAGGGTTTAGGAGAATCGCTGAAATTGAGAGAGAGAGAGAGAGAAATTGGGGAATTTTGGGAGAGTTGAATCGAGCCCTAATTTTGTACAGAGCAAGAACGAATTAAAGCCGGTAACCAGTTTTCAATGAAAAAAATTAATAGTTGTGGAATTAGCAGGGTTTAGTGATAATTTTCCACTCGCAGTGACGGAGCGTGGAAAAGATTTTCCGCGGTTTGTAAGGGGAAAGCGTTTTCTACTCGTTTCAACAGAGCGTAGAGATTTGGAAATTGTGGATTTTAGCAGTTTATATATATATATATATATATAATAAAAAAGTGGGAAGTAGCTGCTTTACTTTTCTTTTCTTTTTATAATTTTTTTGGATAATGGAAGTAACCAAGTACTTGCTTTCCTACTTCCTAGCAATTTAGGACAATGAGACGCTCAAAAAAAAATGGAAATTTACAATTATTTTTTTCCGCGGTGAAAGTGTTGGTATATTTCTGTCTTTTTGACTCAAATTATGTAGGTCTATCCTAAAATTTCAGAGCACTTTCCCCTTTTTGAGTAAAATCAATGACTCATTGGACTTGGACCACTTTGGTCACCCCCTTTTGTTGATTGGAGTGGCAAGGGGATGGCTCGGATTAGGTGCTCACACGCGAGGTGGAAGCAGGTAAGTGCGGCATAGAGTATTTTATATCAATCCTAATGAGGTGATTTCAACATTAATCAGATAGGACTTGTATGAAATAAAATTAAATCCGCGTCCCTCCTTTAAGACAAGAAAAACCCATGGACAGCAAGACAATCAAGTAAGGTAGGTAATTTTTGTCATCCCTAATTGGCAAACCTCTTATAAGTTAAGAATATTGTTGTACATTATATCTCTTTCTCTTTTCTTTTCTTTTTTTCCTTTTATTCCATGAAAACAATAAATTTAAATTTTTTATTTAAATGCATTAAAGATGAAAATAAAAATAAGGATAAAGTTTAGTTACAAAATTGGTAGTAGCCTAAGGTTACAACCTTACTTAATATCTTTTTATTGAAGGTGAATTTTGACAAATCCACCATTGGATTACATCTTCTTATATACTCAATACTTGCAAAATTTCTAAAAAATTAAAGATCAATAGTAATGTCATCAATAAATTGTTTAAGTTGCAAGTTTTTGTAGTTTAAAATTATGCATAAAATATAAGTTTATAAATCATATAGTAAATAACCTCCGATTGACACAAAATTTGACATGTGTATTAAAAGCGTAAAGAACATGCAATTCAATGGTTAGATTTTTTAAATATGTAGTAATTTTTATTTATTGAGTAAGGTTGTAGTCTTAGGCTACAACTAGTTTTGTAGCTCAACTTTGTTCTAAAAATAAATAAATAAAAAATTTATAAACGAATAAGAGATTCACAGGGTGTTTGGCATTGCGAGTAGGATGTAGCTATTTAGCATTTTGAGTAATTGACAAAATATCATGAATAGTAAATTGTAAATCTTTATCCTTAAAATTGTTTTAATTTCTAATGACTCCTTTAAAGTTATTTAGTGTGAAAATTGCCAAATATTTACCAAATTCAGCTAAAAGAAATTTAACCCCTTAACACAATTTTCAACACATCTAAAAACAAAACCAAATATCTTTATAAATAAAAATGAAAATGTTTTTTTGATAAACTTCTTAATGGAAGTCATACTAGAAATTTGAATGAACTAAATAACCAATTAAATATAGTATTTATGGGTTGGATCAATGATAAACTGTTAGTCCCTTATTGTGTATGGTAATGTTGCTAGACTGAGAATCACCAACACAGACAAAGAAAAAATTATGTAACGTAACAATGAATGGGTAGTATACTCCGGATGTCTTATCATTCACTATTATTTCAAATGAATGGCATCAAACATGTGGAACGTTTGTTACCACACACAACCGGGAATCTTAGTCCAGACCCGCACTGCCAGTCAACATCCTTCAGCCACACATATCAGACGTGTTAACTTGCATTGAATCACTTGATACTTCCTTTAAGCCAGTATTCTAAAGGTTTTCTCATACAACTTCAACAACTTTTCATTGTACAAGCTGTGTTATGTATGATACACATTAGTGGACTTTACATTCATACACTAACTTCTTATACAATGCTATTTTGCCTAGTGCTGACCAATTGTGTCCCCAAAGCAAAAGATGCATAGCCATGTTCTCCGGGCGTCCCCAGTCCTTCCACCTATGCAAATACATATAGTATCCCACTTAGGTTTTTGGATCCACGAGTCCCATATTTCCTACATGCACTCTAAATCTATCGAAAGTCAATCATTTGGTCATGGGATCAGCCACCATCTCGTTTAAGGGGATAAATCGGACTCGTATTTCACCCCTCTCCATTATATCTTGAATATAGTGATAATTTGTTTCGATGTGTTTGCCTTTAGAGCTATTTGCTCCACTTTTTATTAACGAGATAGTGGATTTATTGTCACAAAACACATCGACTGGTCTATTTGGTATACCTAATTTTAAATTGTCAACAAATCGCTTAATCCAGACCGCTTCACTTATCGTTGTGTTGCATGATATGTATTATGCCTCCATGGTATGTTTTGCAACACAACCTTGTTTCTTACTTAACCAAGAGATAGTTGTTCCACCAAATAGGAATACATGACCACTAGTAGATTTTTTATCATCTACATCTCCTGCAAAATCAACATCTATATATCCTATTATTTCTAGATCACTGATCCCAAAACATAATTTCATACTTTTGGTGCCTTGGAGATATTTTGACTTCCTGCCAATATGCCTTCCAGGATTAGATTGAAATCTACTTGCTAATCCTACTGTATGACAAATGTATGGCCTTGTGCTTGTTATTGCATAAACTGCCCACAGCTTGGGCATAGGGGACATTTTCCATAAATTCTTGTTCTTCTTTATCTTTAGGGCACAGATTCTTACTTAATATCGTTCATTTACTTACAAGCGTACTCAAAACTTTAGATTCTGCCATATTAAATTTCTTGAGTACTTTCTCCAAATAGTACTTTTGATCCAAATATAATAATTTTGCATTTCTATCTCTAGTTATTTTAAATTCTAACACATGTAGCATGACCCATATCTTTCATTTCAAATCTTGATGTTGGGAAAGATTTTGTCTTTATCATCATATTTAAACTATTTCCAGCTAATAATATATCATCAACATATAATGATAATATTGTTAACTCATTGTAGCACCTCCATATGTAAACACAGTGATCTAGTGGATTCATCTCAAAACCAATCTCCAATATTGCTTGGTGGAACTTTAAATACCATTGTCTAAAAGATTGTTTGAGTCCATACAGATAGGGATGGCAATTATAGCCCGACCCGCGGGTACCCGGCCCGGTCCGACCCTAATGGGGCGGATTTTACCCGGTCCGATAAGGAATAGGGTCGGGTATGGATCTTAAAAAAAACCCGAAGTGGGTCCGGGTCGGGTCCGGGTTTATAAAAAAACCCGGTCCGAAACCCGACCCGGATACAAGTTAAGAAAATTACAAAAAAACCCTACTATATATATATACTTATAAACCCTAATCCTCTCATTTCACAACACACACTCACAGCCTCCAGCCGCCCACTCTCCTCTCCCACTCTCACTCACTCTCAATCTCACTGCCCACTCTCCTCTGGGTCTTCTTTAGAATCGTCTACAGCCATATTATCCTGAACTTGTTGCTCTTCTTCTTCTTCTTCGTTTTCTGGGATTGGCTCGGGCTGCGGTTCGCGCTGCACCTCTTCGACTAGCTACGGTTCGTTTTGAGTAAAAGGGCATTTACTCATCTTCTTCCCTGTTCTTCGTTCTGCACATCTTGGAAATCTGAAGCTTTCTCAATGAGATAATTTCTGCTAAAAGAACCTTGAATCACGGGCATAATTAAGTGTAACTGATTCCAAACTTTAGGGATTCGTTAGAATGGTTTTGGTGTCAAAAGCCTAACCTTATTGTACAGCTCTATATAATGAGCCAACACTCTTTGTAATTCATTCAGTGTTGCTAATACACTTACATAGGCTTATATTTTCTCTGCCCTCCTTTTCATTCCACCATTGTTAACTCAATATAATGGGTTTTGTGGGTTTCCAATCTATTTAGATCTAGATTTTCTTTTGTTCATTTCCCCAGTTTGGTTGCTGAGAAAATCAGTATCAGGCAAATTTTTTTTTTTTGATTGGGCCACGCGGATTGGGCCCAAATCTGGCTGGGCTTAACGGGGCCCGCGGGGCCCGGCGGGGCGGGTCTGGGCTCCGGAAAAAAAACCCGTTTAGTAAACGGGCCGGGTCCGGGCCTTAGGCCTTGGCCAGCGGGTCGGGTCCGGGTATGAAAAAACCCGGCCCGAACCCAACCTGTTGCCATTCCTACATACAGAGATCTTTTTAATTTGTAAACTTCATCTTCCAAGTCCTTTTATTTCAAAACCTTCTGGTTGTAACATGAATATATCTTCTTTTAATTCACCATTAAGAAAAGTTGTTTTGACATCCAATTGATGCAATTCTAAATCCATTCGTGCCACAACAGACATAATTATTCTATTTGAAGCAAATTTAGCTACTGGTGAATATGTATCAACAAAATCTACACTAGATTGTTGAGTAAACCCTTTAGCCACCAATCTTGCCTTATATTTTTCTAAACTACTGTCAGCCTTAAATTTCTTTCTTAGAACCCATTTACATCCAATGGCCTTTCTTCCATCTAGTAAAGCTGTTAATTCCCAGACATCATTTTTCTTGATGGATTCTAGTTCATCCATCATAGCATCTTGCCATTGTTTTGAATCATTGCACACCATTGCTTGTCCATAATTAGTTGGGTCCTCACTTGAATTTTCTTCTCTGGTACCAATTTATTTGATTTTCTTTTGCTCCCACTTTCAGAAGCATCCTTATAGTGATCCTAATGTTCATTATCAAGGTCTTCTTGTAACCTTATCTCTTCAAGAATGTTCATTATCAAGGTCTTCTTGTAACCTTATCTCTTCAAGTGGTGTAATTTGATTGGTGCTTTCAAAGAAAATAGTATCCTTGCTTTCTATTAGTCCCTTTTCTTGATCATGAAATCTATAACCACTACCATTTTGAAAATATCCAATAAATTTGCACTCCCACGTCTTCCTTTTTAACTTATCTCTTAATGGTTTCAGTATTAGTACATGGGCTTTGCATCCCCAAACCCTTAAATTTGATAAATCTGGTTTGTGACCAGTCCAATATTCATAAGGTGTAAGATCCTTGGATTTTGTATTAACTCTATTTAATAAATAATTGGGGGTTGACAAAGCTTCCCCCCAAAAAGTGAGTGAAAATTGTGAATGAACCATCATTGATCTTGACATCTCTATTAGAGTTCTATTGCGTATTTCAGTAATACAATTTTGTTGAGGTTTACAAGGCATAGTGTAAATATACCTAATTCATTCCCCCTTACAGAACTCATTAAAGGTTTCGTACTCACCACCTCTATCATTATTTATACTTTTACTTGGTCGTGCTAATTATTTTTTTACTTCAGTTTTATAATTTTTGAGTGCTTCAAATTTGTGTTTGAGTAGATATACATATCCATATCGAAAATAATCATCAATAAAGGTGATAAAGTATTTAATTCCTTTGTGTGTTTTGGTTCTCAAAGGTCCACAAATATCTGAGTGGATTAGTTCTAATAACTCTAAAGATTGCCAATGTTTAGCGAAAATTTTTGTTGTCATCTTTCCTTTGATGCATGATTCACAGACATCAAAATTTTCAATGTTTAAATTAGGTAATATACCGGTTTTACTCATTCTTTCTATTTTATTTTTACTTCTATGTCATAATCAAAGATGTCATAAATAAGAAGAATTTGACACAATAGAGTAACTGCAAATTGAATCTTTATAATAAATATTATTATTAAGTACATATATATTATCAATTCTTACTCCTTTGAGTTTTACTTTACCTTTACAAATAGTCACACAACTGGACTTTAACTTAATTTCATAATCTTTTTTATCTAATACAAAAACATAAATAAGATTCCTAGAAACATAGTTGTCAAATCGTGAATTGTATCGTGAATCGATTTTTGATTTTGTTGTATCGTGTATCATATCGAATCGTGTATCGTAAGATACACAAACACCTAATAAAATTATAAAATAATTATAGATATACATATATAAAAGGTATATTCATTATAAATTCAAAATATATTCAACTAAAGACCAATTTAATCATTACTTATGTAATAAAATTTAACAAAACTAACTAAATAAATCAAATTAACTTATGTTTATAACATGCACATTTAAATTGATTAAACTCAAAAGTAATACATGATATATGAACCAAGGTTTTCAGACTCGGACCGCTCATTGAACCATAAAAGGGAGAGGTTCAAGGTTTTTAAGGTCGAACCGTGATGACGTCATAATTAATTTAATAATTATTTTAAATATATATAAAAACATTAAATTAATAAAAAAATTAGAAAAATTAACTAAAATAGTCTAATTCATTTAGAGATCTATCTTTCAAATATTTTTTATATCATAACTTTCAAGACAAATAAGAAATGTCAAATCCTTAGCAAACATAAATATGAATTACTCAATCAATCCATAAAAGTACAAAGTAAAAATGCATAAACAAGCCTCCAAGTTACACTGTAACTTGGAGGCTTGTTTATGCATTTTTACACTGTTTTAAATTGTCTTCTATTTACACTATGTTTGACACCATGAGTCAGGCATGAGAAACAAGATAAAAGAGTACTAAATTGTCTTCTATTTACACTGAGTCAGGATCAACCCACAAACCATGAAGTGAATTGGATCAAAGAATTCTGCCAACCCACAAACAAACCACGTAGTTAATTGGATGAATTCATTTTTAGCACACATACAGCCTTACAAGTGTAACAGTACACAACTACACATTGTTTCTTACAAAAATACATAAAACTTATTTCTAAAAAACAATAATAAAACTTCAAACTCCAAGCTAGACACTGTGTCTCACAAAAAGACAAAGAAATTATCTCTAAAATACAAAATAGAACTTCAAAGTTCAAACAGAATTATTATGATCATAAATCATCAATGTCATGAAAGTTATCATGCTCATCATCATTCCTTGGAAATCTAGGAGGAGGGCCAATAGGTTGTCCAAATGTTCCCAAATCAATTCCTTCAACCTTACTGCTATCATCTACAGATTCTACACACAAGTTTGAACAAAATAAAAAGAAAAATCATTATAATGTTTACACAAGTTTGAAAAAAATAAAAGAAAAATCACTATAGGTTATCAAATTGTTTACATATAAACTAACCTTCAATATTAGAAGAAGGCCCTGCACTTGCTGGATATGCACCCTCTTCATAAATTGCATTCTCCAACTCTTCATAATTAAGATATGGGTCTTCCTCTTCCACGGATACTCAAAAATCAGTTTTGTCGATACTTGCATAATCAATGGGGTCAAAATTAAACTTTTTGTTGTAAAGCCTGCATCATAAAATGTCATGCTCATTATTAGAATTTGAACAAAATTAGTAACTAAAAATTACATTATATAAATAACTTCTTAAAAATTAATATAATGACAAGATATAGCATTTAGTTACCTATGTCTCAATCGCAAGTTATGATGAACAAACACAAGATCATTGAGCCTTTGATGCTCCAACCTATTTCTCCTCTTAGAATGTATTTGGTCAAATAAACTCCAACAACGCTCACATCCAGAAGAGGCGGAAGTTTGGCTAAGGATTCTAATTGCCAATTTTTGCAAGTTTGGAGCATCTGCACCCCACAACTTCCACCATTCATCAGATTTTTCATAACACAACGTAATCTAATATTAATCAACATAAACAAACAAACTTTCAATTGAATAATCACTTCAGTTATTCTAACTATAGTGACAAAACTAACTTTCAACATGAACAAAAAAAACTAAGATTTGTTTATAGTATTAAAGTAAACTAATTACTTCTCACCTGGATGAGTGGTTTTGCTTGTTGACAATGCAAAATCTCTATCAAAGCTCCCAATACGGTCTTGAAAATATTGGGTTTCCTTAATTACCTTTTCTTTGTCACCATCATATTTTGTCCTAATGTAGTCCAAAACAGCCATATTTATTGCTGGTTTCCGACAAAAATTATCCTCATCATATTGAAAAGCGGGATTTAACCAATATGCAGCAGCATGAAGATCTTTACGCAAATGTTTGTCCCAACGGTTTTTTATAATTGAGGTGTATGGCTTGTACAAGTGCTTCTTCATTCGGAAGATCTTCTTGATTCCCAATCGTGCTCTATGCATGCCCTCATACACATATCCTATTATAGGCCTTTAATCAGAATCAACTATCCGTAACAAACGAATGAGTGGCGATGAAATCTTGACAAGAACATTAATATCATCCTAAAAAGAATAATCCAAAATCATAGAAACTACTTATTTTGCCTTTGACTCTCTTGCCAATCTATTGTCCACAAAGAACTTGCTAGTCACTAAGGCTTGCAAGTCATGCTTATGCACATGAAGGCTTCCAAATGAAAGGAAAGTAGTAGCAAATCTTGTTGCTCCTACACGTACAATATATGTCCAACCAGGTCTCTTCCTCAACCAATCAATCAAAGCCACATGATTATAAATAAAGACTGTAACTTTCTTTGCACGGTTTTTGAGTCTCTCCACATGAGGCATGTCTCCCATATCCTGCAACACAAGATTCAGGCAATGTGCTGCACAGGGAGACCAACTAATAGTTTTATACTTTTCACACAACAATTTACCAGCAGCTACATAATTGGAAGCATTATCAGTAACCATGTGAACTACGTTTTTTGGAGCAACCCATGTTCATCAAACAATTTAAACAAGTTTCTGGTACTCTTCACAATATCTAAGGCATCAACTGATTTTACAAATACCATTCCCCTAGGACAATAAACAAGGAAATTAATCAATGACCTATGTCTAGTATCTGTCCAACCATCAGCTATAAGTGTACATCCAACTTCTACCCAATGCCTACGTTGTGACTCAACCAACAACTGAACCTCTTTCTTTTGATCCCTCAACAAAGGGACCCGTACAACATGATAAGATGGACCTTCGTAACCAGGACCAGCAGCAGCTACGGCATCAATCATCCTTTGGTAGTACACTGAATTCACTACATTAAAAGGAATGCAATTGTCATACAGAAACCTTGCAATAGCCATATCAGCTTGCCTCACCCTTTCTTTACTTTGGAACACACTTTTAAGACCAGGTTGAGCTCCTGGAGTAGTTCTTGGAGCAAAGTAATTATCCACTAGCTTTGTACCCTTTCTTTTACCTAAAACAGGTCTTTTAGGCAACCCACTACTAAATACTTCTTGAACATCTTCATCTTCTTGCAAATCACTATTTGTGGAAGGCACGCTAAACATTTCTTCTTGACGTTGTTTCTCAGCTTTTTTCTTCAATTCAAACTCCTTCACATATTCCAACATTTGGTATCTCACATCATGAGAAACCTTTTTACATGATCCAATATCACATTTTATCCCCACAAGGTGTCGTTTCATCCTATTAATACCCGTTTGCCTACAATACACACATGTAAAAGTATTCTGTCCCTTCTCATCCTTACCAAGGCTAAAATGTTCCCAAGCCGGATCAACCTTTTCCCTTACTCTTGAGCTAGACTCCACTACATTGGAATCAACTTCATGTGATGGAGTAGACCCGGTCTCTGTTTCCATTTTAATCTAAAAGACTAAACAACCAGTCAAACACGCATAGACCCATCAATTTTTGAAATACAGATAGTCAAAAAATCATAACTTCATACACAGTCAAATTAACAAACTTGTTAGGTTCTAAGGTCTTAGGATTTTATGTATTTAGAACTCTAATTTGTAATGTTGGCAAACCATGATCAAAACATTGTATTTAGTCTTGTTTAGACTTGCTCAAAGTTGGTTTATTATTGTACAGTTGGAATCGAGTGGCTGCATAAGTACTTGGGACTTTTGGCCTGGCTCGATCGATCGAAGATTAGACTCGATCGATCGAAAATCGCACAGGTTGAATTTTCTGCAGAATTTCCAACTCAGCCCTACTTCATTAAACGTTTAGGGTTTTGTGTTTTTACCCTAGGTATATAAACTAAACCCTAGCCACGTTTTTGAGGTTGTCCATATTGTTATTGTTGCTCATACTTTCTGTTTTGTGTAAATCTCTTGTGAGATCTTAGAGGAGCTTTCCTTTACACAAAGCTTAGGGTTTTCAAGGTAGAGATGATTTCAACATCTTGAAGATCAACTTTGTTGCAACCATTGGAACTTAAAAGAAAAGCAAGCGGGGAGCTTGTAGCTGATTGAAGAATTCAAGAAAGAAGTAGTTCGTGGATTCGGAGCTTGCGCGTGGTCGTGTCAGGAAGTTCGTACTGGTGGGTAGCATTAGGAAGTCGAGCGGGGAGCTTGTAGTCCTTCTGTAAGAACTTCAATTCTTTCATAGTGAATTCTTGTTTGCCTTGAGGATCGGTGGGTCAAATCCTCCCCAGGTTTTTACCGTGTGGTTTCCTGGGTGATCATATCTTGTGTTATTTATTTTCCGCTGCATTATTATTCTTGATATGATTGTTGAATTGCTTTAACCTAGAAATTGCATAATTTGACTAAGTAACAACTTGGCTAATTAATCTAGGCTACGCAATTTGGTTGTTTAAGGGGTCTAAATAACCTATCAAGTGGTATCAGAGCCAAGGTCATAGGTTCGAGTCGTTGGAGCCGCATTGTGAGGGAGGGATTGTGAGGGATTTCACAATTCGCTCCAATACCAATGGGCTTGGTCTGCGACCGAATGCTATAAAAGATTTGTGCCCCCTCATCCTTCACCAATTGGTCGTTGGATGGATCGGTAAGGCACACGGTCCGACAAGTGGTATCAGAGCGGGTAGCTCTTTGTTTTTGAGATTTTTAATCTCTGAACTGATCCTTGACCCCTGTTGTCATGGAGCATGGACACTCTTTGTTTGTTCCTCCTCATTTTGATGGGAACAACTATGCTTATTGGAAAGTAAGGATGAAAGCATTCCTGAAATCCATTGATGAAAGGGTTTGGAATTCCGTTGAATACGGATGGGTGAAACCCGCTACTCCTGTGAGTGAGTGGCAAACTTCTGAAAAAGAAGCAGCAAGCTTCAATAGCAAAGCTATGAATGCCATCTTTAATGCTGTTTCTATGGAGGAATTTAAGAGGATCTCTAATGTTGAGGTTGCTCATGTTGCATGGAAAATCCTCCAAACTGTGCATGAAGGCACAAAGGCAGTTAAGATTAATAAATTGCAACAATTGACTTCTAGATTCGAAAGCATTAGAATGTCTGATGATGAATCTTTTGATGAATTCTATGCTAAATTAAATGATATTGTCAATTCTGCTTTTAATTTGGGTGAAATCTATGATCAACCTAAAATTGTTAGGAAGATTCTTAGATCTTTAACTGAAAATTTTAGACCCAAAGTGACTGCCATCACTGAAAGCAAGGATGTGGACTCCATCCCTGTTGATGAGCTTGTAGGATCTCTTCAATCCTATGAGTCTGACCTACCTAAAGTAAACAAATCCAAATCAATGGCTCTTAAGTCAGTTGATGATGTTGAGGGTGGTGGATTTGATGATGAGCTCTCTGCTACAGAGATTGCCTATCTTGCCAAAAACTTTAAGAACTTTCTGAGGAATACAAATAGAAAGGCAAGAGGGACTTACACTGCTGAACCTAGAAATTTTAGGAAGAATGATCCCATTAAGGTTAACAATTTTGAAAAACCTAGAGAAAATTTTGGTCAATCTTCTAATAACTCTTTGGGTCCTCAGTGTTTTGGCTGTCAAGGGTATGGTCATGTGAAATCTGAATGTCCTACATTCTTGAGGAATAAGGGTAAAGCTATGGCTATAACCCTTAGTGATAATGAGGTTTCTGATGATGAGTCCGGTGGGGACGAGGATGGAAACTTCATTACTTTCACGGCTACTGCTATAGTCAATGAAAGCATATCTGCTGAGGAGAACCCTTCTGATGGGGAACTCTCTGAAGATGCAGATCTTCAAGAGGCCTATAACAAACTTTGCAAAATTGCTGCAAAGGATGCTATGAAAGTTGAACTTGGCCTAAAGAAAATTGATTCTCTTGAGCTTGAAAAGAGAAATTTGCTTGTTAAACTGTTTGATGCTAATGAGCTTTTGAATAATGTTAAATCTGAGAACATACTTTTGCTTGATAAAGTTAGAACTTTGGAACATGATTTATCTGTTGCTAGATCTGCTAGTTCTAAACTTGATCACATGCTAAATGTTCAAAAGTCTCCTGCTGATAAAACTGGGTTAGGATATGTTGAAAGCATTTTTGATTCTGGACCACATTCCACTACTTTTGTTCCTTCTTCTTCTTCTGAACCTTCTGTGAGTGAGGTTGTGAGTGAAACTGTCAAACCACCTGTGAGTGAGATAGTAAAACCCGTAGAAGTTTCACCACCTAAGAAGATTAGGGTAAACTTAAGAGAATCCAAACCTAAGGAGCCTACCAAATCTAAGGACAAGATGCATGGTAAACCTGCTTGGGTTTGTCATTATTGTGGTAAGTCTGGACACATTCGTCCTAACTGTTACAAGCTTCAAGCTGATAAGAGAGCAACTAAACCAAAAGTGCCTGTGCCTCAAGCACATGATCCTATGGCATTAATTGGTGAATTGGTAAAGGTGTTAAACCTTTATTCCAATCCTGGAGTTGGGAATCACTCGAATGTGAATAAGAACTCCAATGCTCGTGGTGCATCTAAAAAGTTTTGGATGCAAAAGACTCGAACTAACTGAGTCTTTCTGACATGGTCCTTGTGCTTAATTGCTCTATTCTTTGGTGACCATTGTTCTTTGGTTTGTGTCTTTTTGTTGTTTTTGTTCTAGGACTTGCATTGCATTACATTCATGCATTTCATTCTAGGATGTATTTGTTTTCTCTTTTAAAAAAAAAAAAAAAAAAAAAAAAAAAAGGGAAAAGTGAAAGCAAAAGTTTTGTTAGACACTACTTTTCTTGATTTTTGAAAAACAAGGTTGGTCTATCTTTTGACACATGTCATGTTCTGTGTACCTTGTTTAACTTTGATGAGCTTAAATATTGCACCTGACTAGTTAAAGCTTTGTAGTGCATGTTGTGTGGGAAAGATGTTTGTGGTTATTAATCACTTTGTCTTGATCTTGACGTCACATGTTATTTGACTGTCGGACTTGATCCTTTTGAGAAAGGCATAAATAACCATCTCACCACTGTTCACTAGTCAATCATGAACACCTTAGTGCATATCATAAGATTTTGTGCTCGAGAAAGTGTAGCACATGCACAAAAAGAACATAAGGTGTAGCCTCTTTAAATGCTTAATGCTTAAAACTGGTGTGTACTATTAGGCTTGATGCCAATTCACTTAATTCAAACCGGTGTGTACTATTAGGCTTGATGTCATTTCACATAATCTAATCTGGTGTGTACTATTAGGCTTTATGCCAAATTTCACCTAAATAATGGGGCAAAAATACAAGAAACTTACATGATTGCAAGCTTTTGTTCTAGGAGATGTGGAGTTATAGGATGTAACTCTTTAGGTGATAGTCTCTTTTAAATTCTATGTGATGAATTGTGTAGACTTTGTGTTTGATTGCTATTCACATATCACCTCACATGTATCTCAAGTTTTTGCTAGTATCACACACTACACAAGTTACTCTTTGTTAAACACTGTACATGCTAGTGTGTGTGTTTTTGGTCTGACCAACCAAGTTTGAAATTATCTTGAGATTTGTGTACAACATATTTGTTGTTTGAGAATATTCAAAGGAAGAATGATTGAAACTTGTTTTTGAGAAAATTGGGGTTTAAAATTTTGGGTTTTTGAAAAATCATTCCATCTCATACTCATGCATTTTATTTCTGTAATTTAATGCTTTGAGGAGTTGTTTTTCAAAATTTGGTTTGTCTTTCAAAACTGTGATTTTTCTCAAAATTTAGTGAGCCTCTGCCCATTTCGATCGATCCAGCCTGATTTTCGATCAATCGAAAAAGTGCTTTCATTTGACTCAAAATGACTGTGTGTTTCGATCAATCGAATCTGATTTTCGATCGA
This sequence comes from Quercus aquifolioides, assembly GCA_019022515.1. Classification (NCBI taxonomy): domain Eukaryota; kingdom Viridiplantae; phylum Streptophyta; class Magnoliopsida; order Fagales; family Fagaceae; genus Quercus; species Quercus aquifolioides. The sequence goes on along the minus strand of CM032335.1, from coordinate 21,783,757 downwards.
TCGAACATCGTGAAAAAGCTTTTTAAAAGGCACTTTTCTGACTTTTTCAAAGTTCCTATTTCAAAACCTTCTCAAAGTTTTTTCCTCTCTCCGTGTTGGCAAGCTCTAATCAGAAGATTTTTGTCGTTTTCCTCCGTTCTTTTTGCAAAATCTCTCTCTCCTCAAGTTGGTAAGACACTTGTACCCTTCCTTTTGAATTTATTTTCAAGTTTACATGCATATTTTCATGCATTTGAGGGTAATTTTCGGAATATGCATAATTGGGATTTTCTGTTGATTCAAGCCTTATTTTATGAAATTGATCATTGGGTTTTTGTGGGGACACTTCATTAACATGATTCTTACCTGTTAATTTGATCAAATTTGAGTTTGGTGAAAAATTGAAAAATCTAGGGCTTGTTCTTGATCCGAATTGGGGCTTTTGTTAAATTGGGATGATTTTGATGAAATTGACTTGTTGTGTAGGTGTAATTAAGCATTATAATCTATGTAATGTGTTTTATAATGCTCAATTCATCTTTTTGGTAAAAAATTTCAACAAGTGGTTTTCAATTTTTGGGATTTTTGATAAAAAATTCCATGTTCAAGCCAATTTTGTCAAATTCAATCTCAATTGAACTTATTTGATTACTGCATTAGATCATGCATCACAACATTATTAATGTTCATGCATCATATAGATTTTTGTTCTATATTTTTTATTGTGCTAATTTGCAGTCTGCCCTTGGTTATGTTTTCTCTTGTTCTTTTGGTTTTTCACCTTGTGTCTCTGTCCTTTCCTTAGCACTATGCCTAGGAAAACTAGAGCCCGTAGGAATGTTCCCTCACCTTCTCCTTCACCCCCTCCATCCTATGATCGTGAGAAGTTTTCGAGTGAGAAAAACCAAGAGATTTTTGAGAAGCTGAATGTTAGGAGAAAAATTTGGGCTGAGCGTTCTGTTCACTTAGATGAACTTGATCCTGCCATTAGGGCAAACTTTGAGCGTAGGGGCTGGTTACCCTTGGTGGATGTTTCTAATCCTCCTCCACCTTCTGCCTTGATTAGAGAGTTCTATTCGAACATCTCTATCCGCATCTATGATTCCAACACTCTAGTCAAGAGTTGGATACGAGGCGTAGAGTACACCCTTACTCCTACGGTAGTGGCTGATGCTCTAGGGGTACCATTGGTTCGACATCCTGTCTATCCATATGATGTGTCTCCCGAGATTAGTGATGTATTGTCTTACATCACTGGGACTACTGTCCAGTGGGGTTCTGATCCTCGGATCACCTCTGCTGAGCTCTCTGGGTAACACTATCTTTTCTTTAGGATAGCGTGTCATTCTATCTGGCCCATTTCCCATGTTCACACCATTCCTCTTGAGAGGTGTGTATTTCTGTACGCTCTGGTTACTGATGCTCCTATTAGTTTTCCCCATCTTTTTCTTCGTTCTTTGAACGATGTTTTTAGGAGTTCATCATCTGCTCATGCTCTTGTTCATCCTATTTTCATTCATAGGATTCTCCTTCATCTTGATCTTGGTGGCTTCCCTTTCTCTGAGCCCGTTCATGTTATTGCTCCTATAGGTGCGTCTTTTCTTAGACAAAGGGCTGCTCATCTTCGAGCTGGTTCTAAACACCCTAGGTCTGAGCCCTCTAGTAGCGCACCTCCTCCTTCTTCTTCTGCAGGTCTTGCTGGTGAGGATGTTACTGATCCAGTTGGTGATGATGCTGCTGCTGCTGATGTTCCTCCACCTCCTTCGGCCGACTTCGATGTTCGTCGTACTTTGGAGACTCTCATGACCGTTCAGGCGGCTCATGGACAGATTTTGGTGGACTTGCTAGATGAGTTTCGTGCTCTACGAGCTGACTTGGCGCGTCTTCATTCACCCTCACCACCTCCTTTTGATGGCGACTTGTGATTGCTCTTTGGCATTCCGTCACAAAAAGGGGGAGTGGTATTTTTGACTTGTAGAGGGGTTTTTGTAGTTAGGGGGAGACTTTTTGTTTTGAGGAGCTTGTGGAGTTTTTTAGATTGTATCTAGGTGCTTCACTTTGTATATCATTTTTGGGGCTATTCATGTTAGGGGGAGTAACATTGATTGATATACATGTTATATTCATTGATTCTTGTTGCTTTATGATTCACTGCTTATTGATTTATATTTATGAGTTGATCATTCATATATGTCTTTATTTTGTGTTGTGTGAATCTTACAAGAATGTTATACCTGTTGTTTTACTCTTTTCTGTCACACATGCGTTTATGCGTTTGTTGAGTATTTCAGGAATATACAGGTTGATTCAACTAAAGCTGCTGTCTACACTTGCAACTGATGGATAGTAGTTAGGCTGAATTTGATTTTATGAGCATTACTTTTGTAAAGGGCTTTTACTTGTAAAACTTTGAGCTTTTAATTATGGTTTTGTCACGGATTGCCAAAGGGGGAGTTTGTTAGGTTCTAAGGTCTTAGGATTTTATGTATTTAGAACTCTAATTTGTAATGTTGGCAAACCATGATCAAAACATTGTATTTAGTCTTGTTTAGACTTGCTCAAAGTTGGTTTATTATTGTACAGTTGGAATCGAGTGGCTGCAGAAGTACTTGGGACTTTTGGCCTGGCTCGATCGATCGAAGATTAGACTCGATCGATCGAAAATCGCACAAGTTGAATTTTCTGCAGAATTTCCAACTCAGCCCTACTTCATTAAACGTTTAGGGTTTTGTGTTTTTACCCTAGGTATATAAACTAAACCCTAGCCACGTTTTTGAGGTTGTCCATATTGTTATTGTTGCTCATACTTTCTGTTTTGTGTAAATCTCTTGTGAGATCTTAGAGGAGCTTTCCTTTACACAAAGCTTAGGGTTTTCAAGGTAGAGATGATTTCAACATCTTGAAGATCAACTTTGTTGCAACCATTGGAACTTAAAAGAAAAGCAAGCGGGGAGCTTGTAGCTGATTGAAGAATTCAAGAAAGAAGTAGTCCGTGGATTCGGAGCCTGCGCGTGGTCGTGTCAGGAAGTTCGTACTGGTGGGTAGCATTAGGAAGTCGAGCGGGGAGCTTGTAGTCCTTCTGTAAGAACTTCAATTCTTTCATAGTGAATTCTTGTTTGCCTTGAGGATCGGTGGGTCAAATCCTCCCCAGGTTTTTACCGTGTGGTTTCCTGGGTGATCATATCTTGTGTTATTTATTTTCCGCTGCATTATTATTCTTGATATGATTGTTGAATTGCTTTAACCTAGAAATTGCATAATTTGACTAAGTAACAACTTGGCTAATTAATCTAGGCTACGCAATTTGGTTGTTTAAGGGGTCTAAATAACCTATCAAAACTAATATACACAAAGTAATTAAACTTACCCACAAGAAGTCATAGTAATTTATGAAAAGCACAGGAAAAAAAAAAGAGTAAACAGTCCTACGTAAACAGTCCACTACTCCCACTATTTATTGTAATCTCCAGACAGAATCAAGGTATTCAGATTATCCCAAGAGACTAATTTGTTAAGTTTATCTTGCTTATAACTAGACTTCTTTTCTATTTTTTTCATAAAGATATTTTTGGAGCAACTAAATCAATCACCATTTTTGTAGTTCAATTTATGAATTTTGAAAATTTGACCTCTGATCTATATCAATCCTAGCTATAATATTTAAAACTTAAATACAATTTTTTTATTTTAACTGAAAGAAATTAATGGGTCTGAATCCCACACACAAAATCAGCATAACAAAACTTCCAATAAAATAAACCCAAAACAATAACTACTAATCCCAACCAATACCTATGCTTTCATTTTCCACACTTCAAATCACAAATCACAAAAAAAAAAAAAAAAAATATATATATATATATATATATATATATATGTGGGGCCGGAGAATTTGGCAACCCAGTGGCCTACTTTACACCAAGCCCAGTGCCCTCGCCGAGGACAGTCATGTCCTCGGCAAAGCAGGACCATGGGAGGGGGAAGTAACGGCTACCATAGGCGGCCCTCTAGGGCATCTAAGGAGAAAGACCAAGTACAACACATCGGTCGTGGAAGGGTGGCCGAGGAGCAAAGTCAGGATTGAATTGTCACTTCCACAATTAATGCGCACGACTGATGTTCAGACAGCATTAATGGGGAAGTGACCCCTGAGCAGTGCTACCTCGGTTGCTGCAACTCACTGGGAGTTTTGGTAGGGTGGCTGATGGGACGGGCTGTCAGAAAGAGGCATGGATGATCAACAAGTGGGGGAAAGGGATCGTGAGAAGAGGACTATATAAGGAGAAGAAACAGATAAAATAAGGGACCTTTTTTGGGGGGATTCTTAAGAGAGAAAGAAGGACTACCACCAAGCTCCTCGGACTGGGCCAAAGACAAACTTAGGAGGATAACTTCGGTTCGTCTATGTTGAATGGTGGCGAACGCTGCATTGAGCGTTGCCCGCTTGCTAGGGCCTAGTTCTTGAACCCGCTCTCTACAAATTCATTGTATTGGGTGAGTTGGACTTGAGTCCACTCACTCAATAGTTGAAGTGCTCAAACCCAGTCACTACAATATATATATCAAACCAAAAACAATATGACAACTGAAACATCATACAACACATGTTATTATTATGATTGACAAAAAGAAGAGAAGATAGAGTAGAAAGATACCATGTTGCTGTGAAGCTGGGACTAGGGACGCCAAAATTGAAAACCAAAATTAATGCATTTCATTTACACCAAAATTATCCATTAATTGGATAGGGATTATGAAAGCTTCCAAACATCAAACCAATCAATTTCATCTACTATATCTATATACATCAAACATTATTAATGCAACATAAAAGAAAGAATAAAAGAAAGAATAATTAAAAGAAAGATAAAGTACCAAACGACGGCGACGGCGACGAGGCAAAGATTGAGCTGCAACGGTGATGAGGGAGAGGGGCAGAGATGAGCGTGAGAAAGAGGCAGAGAGTGAGCTGCGGCTGCAACGACGACGAGGGAGAGAGGCAGAGACGAGAGAGTGATTGAGAGAGTGAGGAAGAGGTAGAGAGTGAGGGTTTCGTATCAGGAATCAGGGTTATTCAATCAGTGATTCAGTATGCCCCAAACGTGAAACGACGCCGTACTAGGGGAAAAAAAAAGGGACGGAACAACGCCGTTTTAAGCTTGAAACAAGGCAGCCCGTTTGAACCGTGTGAACCGGTCACGGTTCACAGAACTGGACGGTCAGACCGCGGTTCGGACGGTTCCATGTTTTTTTCGCATGGAAGAGTTCTTCACCTTAAACGGACCGCAGATCTGAACGGTTTGAGGGTTTCCCGGTCGGACCGTACGGTTCGGTCCGGGTTTAAAAACCTTGATATGAACCAAAATAATAATATCTTTTCATCATCTTGGCTAATCAACTCCATCTAAGTCAATGTTATCATTATGTCCAACATCTTGCAAAATTATTTTTTAATAGACATTTTCTTTATTATTATCAACATTTACTTCTTCTTTTTTTAGTTTTTTTATTCTAATAATTTTTTCTTTATATTTTTTCTTAGCATTTTAGCTTTTTAGACTCAAAATAATAATAACAAAATAAAAAAAATTATATTTTCATTTAATACATTATTAATAGCATAGAAAATAAATTTGCACATATGAAAGTGAGTGTTATGAGTATAGTCTAAATTTTGTAGGAGAAAGAGAAGGGAGGAAAAAAACTCATGAACTCGCTATTTCATTAAACTCAATTAAGTTTCCCAATAATTTTGTGTTAACAAAGTCTAACAATTTGTTTAAATCAAATAAAATAAAAAATTTTAACAAAAAAATCCCATTTTAAACCACATGTCTATGTATCGTACGATATGTACGATTCACAAATACGATACGATTCATACGATACGCACCTATGTATCGGACAATTCATAAGCACTTACGATACACCCTTACGATACGAAAATTTTTGTACACGATACAATACGTATCGCATATCATACGATACTGACAACTATACCTAGGAATATCTGGTACACATAATACATTACTTAAATTTACAACAATACCATTAATGGATAATTTACAGTTTCTTTTACCTAATACATCACTATAAGTATTATTTCTCATATAGACTTTATATTCTCCTATCTTCTCTTCCTTCAAATCGACGAACAATTCTTTACTTCTTGCTATATGACGAGTCATGGCTGAATCGATCCACCAATTGTCTGATGATGGTTCAATTATCATTACTTCAAAAATGGTCATCATAATATGCTTTGTTCAATTGTTTTTGTTGTTATTATTATTATTGTCACACCCCAAACCTTTACTTTAGAATTTAGAGCATAACTGGCAGGTTAATATCAAGTTTATCTCAATACTAACACAAACCAACCTAAACTGAAGGTGCTTATCAATAATTTGTTTCTTGAATTCTGCTTATTTTCTTACATAAAAACCATAATATACAAAAAAATGATGAAAACCTTGAACTTCATCTCACTTGAACTTTGCAAGATTATCACTTGGCTAAAACTTCAGGTATTCGTGTAAATATTACATAACTAAACGTTTAGCAAAACTCTTATTACAAACCTAACCCCAAAGACATACAACTGGGGTTCAAAACAAACTAAAGTTCTGAATTTACATCTGTGCTCAAGGATCAAGTACATCTTGATTCCTCCTATACAACAAAAGAGCTAAACTACTATACAAAAAAAAAAAAAAAACTATACATTCTAACAAACGAGATTTACAGAATCCTTGTCACCTCTAATACTCTCGCTGCTTCTAGGAAGAACCTATGCACTAAAATATAATAGGGTGAGCTGTGAAGCCCAATAAGGTTTTAAGCTCCATGGGCCTTTAATAAGAATGCACGTAAATCAAATATTTTATAGACATGTCAGCTTTGATAAAATAGCCTTCATACTATTCATATTGCTCTTGAACTAACTTATGAGCTCTTAGATAAAACTACTTTATTTTCCTTTCATAAAATCATAAAATGACATAATAAAGGACATAAACATAATTCATTAACTTTATCTTAAAAAAAAAAAAAACTATAAAATGTTTCATCATAAACTTCTTTTCATGAGAGCTTTTACATTTTTATAATGCATTTAAACAAAATCATTCTCTCTTGATCAATAACATAATATAGCGATTCATAACATATTGGTTAGTCCATATCTGATAAATCTGTACTTGGTGTATGTGCACAACAGAGAAGGCTTCATCACATTTGGGTGCCCTCGTGTGTGTGATATTGTCCTCTTTGGGAGGCCTGATGGCACATTCCCTCAAGGTTTTATTCCTCCTCGCCGTCTATACACATTGGGGAAAAGGCCTTGTTCGTATTAGAGTTACGGGCAGCCCCATTTCCTCCACTTTAAATGGCCAAACAGATAACATTTTTCATGAAAAGTCAATAATTAACCCCTACTGATTGAGTTCAGATCACCAGATGACATAACCCGAAAACATTTCATACTTATACATCATACTAAAATTTCTTATTTTGCATAATATTTCATAATAATAGCATATCCACTTCATTTTTAAATATTATGTTCGTGATATAGATAATAGCATCAATATGCTAAAATTATCATGTATATAAGATTGAACAAGTCACGAACATATAGTTTACTTAAATCATGCTTATATGTAATATCTTTAATTAAAAGGTTTTAGGCGTAAATGCACTTTTGGTCCCTATATTTTGGGGTTATTTCTATTTTGGTCCCTACATTTCTATTTTACCACTTTTAGTTCCTAAATCAATTAACGCTTGTTATTTTAGTCCTTTCCGTCAGCCAACAAACGGAAATAGTTGACGTGGCTAACAGACTGATTAAAATATTATTAAAAATCCAGCGTGACACTCATCACCCATGCCACGTCAGAAACCACATCAAAAAAAAAATTTAAAATAAATTTATGAGGATTTAAAAAAAAAAAAAAATTCTTTTCTTTTTATTATATTTTTGGAAGATGTGTTCTTCGTTGCCCAGAAAATTTTATTTACTTATTTGCTGAATCTTGAGGTCCTTGTTCCAACTACCAACATAGCAACTACTATCAGGCCTTCCATGCTTCCGATCGAAGCTCCACGACCCGCAGTAGGTGTCCCCGTCATATCCGATGAAAGTACCCAACCCTTCCATTAAATGATGAAATCGTTTTTACGGCAAGAGAGAGAGAGAAAAAAGATAGGTTTTGCGAGTTGGCGAATTGCAAAGGTGGGTTCGAGTGGAATTGGTAAATGGTGGGAGATTTGGAGAGAGAGGACGAGTGGGTCACAAGGGTCTCTCACTTGTACGGCATGGAAGACGAGGAAGAAGATGGAGATGGAGACGGAGGGGCAAGAGGGTCATTTTGCTTTTGATGATGATGCTGATGTTGTATTTGTTGTTGTTGTTGTTGTATTTGTTGTTGTAAGAACAATTGTTGTTGAGACAAAGATTGGTGAAGAAAAGAGGGTTGGGGTTGTTTGTGATGGTGAAGAAGATGAGTGGAAGTAGGAGGAGGGGATGGGTTGAAATCGGAAGAGATGTCGTGGCTTAAGGTTCGATCAAGGGAATCTTCTGACAGAAAGAGTTTGAGGTGTGCTGGGTTAATGGTTTTGTGGGTATTTTGTTCAAATTTGGGTGGGAGTTGTGTTTGATTTTCTGGGTTTGTGCTAGTGTGTTCTGGGTTTGATTTTCTAGGTTTGTGCTTGAAATTTCTGGGTTTGGTGTTGGTGGGGATAGTTGTGGTCAGCTGGTTTCTTTTAAGATTCTAGGTTTGTTGTTAGTGTGAAATGTGGATAGTTGTTAGTGTGAAATGTGGATAGTTGTTTGTAGGTTATTTCTGCCTTTTTGAGTGTTTGATTTTCTGGGTTTGTGAACAAAGAGGATGTAGGTCTGTTGATTTTGATTGGTGTCCGTTGGGTTCAAATTTCTGGGTTCAATTTCTAGGTTCAGTTTCAGATATATAGATCTATTGATATTGGTTGATTATTGTTTGAACTGAATTTTGAATTTTAATGTGCGAACATAAAGAACAAGAAAAACAGAGAAAAGAACAGAGAAAAGAATTTTAATTCTAAAGAAAATACAAGAAAAACAGAGAAAAGAAAATAAAACAAGGATTAATTTGCTAAGAAAATGAAGAACATGAACAGTCACGTTTTGGGAAGAAGAACATGAACATTTCCGAAATATTAATGAAAAGAAAAGAAAAGAAAATTTTATTTTATTTTTTAAAATCAAGTTTAGAATTTTATTTTAATTGTTTTTCTGACAAGACTTTTTTTAATATTTAAAATTCTGACGTGGCATGGGTGATGAGTGTCACGCTGGATTTTTAATAATATTTTAATCAGTCCGTTAGCCACGTCAGCTATTTCCGTCTGTTGGCTGACGGAAAGGACTAAAATAACAAACGTTAATTGGTTTAGAGACTAAAAGTGGTAAAATAGAAATATAGGGACCAAAATAGAAATGACCCCAAAATATAGGGACCAAAAGTGCATTTACGCCAAGGTTTTAATGCATAATAGTTTTCTAAACAATTATTATACATATCAAACGCACATGTCACATATCCCTTACCTAGAAATAGAAGACGCGAGAGATTTGTACAAGAGGAGCTCAAGTGTCCATGTTCTTATTCTCTTCACCTAAATGAAAAGTCAAAACTTATTACTGACAAACTCTTCCTAATATATAAACTTATACTTCAAGCACAACCTAACTCTTAAATTCAAGAAAATTCTTACTTCCCATCACATAAGGTTGCCCAAAGCACAAGATACAATCATCAAACACATTAGGTACCTAAACCATAGAGAAACCAAGGCATAAAAATTCATCCATGATCTAGACATATCAAAAAATAAGTATATTAAATTATAGCTCAAAACATTCAACCTAACTTCAAAATTAAATCCATAAAGTCAGAGTTATCCTACACTGTTTACTGCTCATTTTAGCAGCAAATGCCCCATTTGTAAAATTGGAATGGGCTGTCCATATACATTCAAATGTCATGTAATTTTACAGAACTACTCCGCTAGATGTTTAGTATATACCATATAAATTTTAGAGTCAAAGAATAAAATCATGATTTATTAAAAATCATACAAGACAACGTGTTCAACTCTGTCCTGATAGAAATTCATGCAATTTAGAAATTAAATGATTACTTTTATATTAATCCAAATGTTGTGAGACCACTTCCATTACAACTATATGTGTCTTAGGGTTCATAAAAACTACTCCTAACATCCTAACTCACAGAATATGATTTAATACATATTTTTCTTATTGTAAACACAAAATCTGTCACAATGACAGTTTCAGCACATGTTCTTACAAAATCATTAACTAATAGCAATATGCCTTCATTTCATTTGGGTATTTTTATACCTATACTATACATATTAAAATACGTTAATAAGCATCCAAAAGACCATAATATCAACAATCTTTCAAATTACTAAAACAGAATCACAAGTTCAGCTTCTAAAATCAGATTAGAGAACATAGAACTGAAACTAAAGCAAATCATTACCCATTAAAATACCCATAACAGAAAATAAATATATATACTTACCCACAACTGAAGCTAAAACTTTAGTAAGAGTTTGATTCCTTCTTAGAGAGAGATGTCTATGATTTTCGATGAGAGAGTGAGAGAGAGGTGCAGCCGTGTAAGAGCAAAGGAAAAAGAAAAGAAAGAGCAAAAGAGATGAAGCAATAAGCTTCTGGTACAGCAAAAGAAAAGATAAGAGAATTGACTTTGGGGTGGGGGCACGTGTAATGTGTTGATGCCCATTTTTGCAAATCTGTACCAGTCTGCCGCAATCCATATGCTCAATCCATACGCTCAAGGCTTATGAGGAAGAAAGCCCAATGAAGAGCAAGGCCCAAAGGCCCACGAAGAAGACCAAAGAACAAGAAGAGTCAAACTAAAGGAAATGACAAATGCAGCAGGAAACGCATGAAGAAACAAGACAAAAACACGCAGCAGACGAAACAGAGCTAATCTGTTGCGACAGGAATGGCGTGGGAGACAAAAACAAAAGACAGTGGAGCAAGAACAGAAGGGCCGGGGCACCACCAACCTGTACCCAGCCAATACAAGGGAGGTGGGCCCACGGTCAAAGAGATTCAGAGGGCGTGGTTTGGTGGTGGGGGGAAAAGGGGGTCTATATTTGGTTTCCTGCCATAACCTCTTTTGGGAACATATCCTGCTGGGATGATATCTTACCCAAAAGAAGTAATAAATGGTTGGGACCACTGATGCATGCCATAGAGCTAGGTAGTGAGGTAAAGGTATACGGGAGGAACAAACAAAAGAGAATTTTGTCGTGCAACAAATATGTTCTGAGCAGATGGCAGTGGTCGGGGCAACCAATGGGTGAGTGGGTAATCTTGAAAGGATGCCCACAACAATCCAAAAACAGTTGGTGAAGCCCTAGGGGTAAAAGGGAGAAATCCATTAAATTAGCTCACTATAAAAGGGAGGTAACCACGGCAGAAAAGAAAAGGAGAGCCCGAAAAGGGGAAAGGAAGAAATGGACCGAGGTAGAGGAAAAAACAGGGGAATGAGTGAAAAACAGGGGAAGAAGAAAAATACCCAGAGGGGAGAAAAAGAAAGAAAGAAAGAAAGAAAAATAAGAGAGAAAACGCGGTAGGAATAGGGGCATGCATCAATAGACCTTCTTTTCCCTCCCTCTTAGCAAACCCACTCTTTGAAATCTCCAAAAGTAATAGTTAGTAGCCATTTAGGCCTATTCTCCAAAATGAACAACTTTTACGGCAAGAGCCTATGATAAGGTTGTTGAAGTTGGAGTTTGGGTTCCTTCTTGGTTTACTTATCTTATGGGCAGATTTAATACTTAATTTTGATTGCAAATATATTTGATTTTCAACTTATATTCACTGTATTTAGTCATCCTGCCGTAGCACGTTTTCACGTCTGCCGCAGCAGTTGTCCTGATGTGGTGTTTTACTTGCTGTATTAGTTATCCTGCCGTAGCACATTTTCATTATATTTACCGTGTTAATTATTATACAAGCTAATCATTTCCTGCCGAAGCTTTCTTCTCTATTTGTTATTACGTATTTTGCTTTTGATACAAACTAACCATTATCCTGCCGTAAGTATATATATACATATACCCTGTTTCTGGAAAAATATATTTTATATATGTATATGTGAATATGTATAAGTATATATACTCATATATGTATGTATATATTTGAGAATATGCTAACCCATTTAAACTAACACTTGTTTGATGGGTATTTTCTTTGGGTTTTTTAGATTTGTTTATGCGCAGGAAGTAGAAATGTGTTTCTGCAGTAAAAATGGTAGTCATTCACATTGCCGAAGGCTTTACTGCACGGCAGGCAGCTTTAAAGCACGGCAGGCAACTTCACTGCACGGCAGGAAGCCTTAAAGCACGGCAGGCAGGAAGCTTTAATACACGGCAGGAAGTTTTAAAGCACGGCAAGCAGCTTCACTGCATAGCAGAAGCTTTAAAGCACGGCGGACAGACTTGTTGCATAGCAGAAAAGTCAATCCTGCGGCAGAAACCGGAGAAAAGTTCCTGCGGCAGGAACAAAGGATAAGCCCATTTTGCAGCGTCTTCCCTTGGACTTGGACTCAACGTTTGCGCACAAGCCGGCCCAAGTTGAGTTCCAGTTGGACTGGTCTCGACTCCTTTACTCAGAATACTCGGGCCTACTACCGCGGCAGGCAGCCCAGCCCAACACACAAAAAAAGGCCCCCACATTTAAAATGGCGACTCCACTGGGGAGTTGAGATCAAGATGGGGAGAATGAGATATTTCTCCTCCGCAAACATGTTTCCAAGTCCTTACCAAAGCGAGACGTGCTGACGTTCTTGAACCTTCCAAGCTATACTCTCAGGCAAGTATCCAAAATGTCATAGCAATCCCATAACAGAATCCTGCGGCAAAATGCAGCAACGTTACCGCAGGACAGTACCATAGCAGAATCCTGCGGCAGAATATATACAGCAGCGTTACCGCAGGACAGTACCATAGCAGAATCATGTGGCAGAATACAACAGCGTTACCGCAGGACAATACCATAGCAGAATCCTGCGGCAGAATACAGCAGCGTTACCGCAGGACAGTAGCAGCGTTACCGCAGGACAGTACCATAGCAGAACTCTGCACAGCAATGTTAAAACAGAGCAGAAATATTGAGAACTCTACAATAGAAGGCCTTCACAATACTTGGCCCTATCCTTTAAATGCCACTTGTTTCCCTTGTCATGCATGTGAGACATGTGGCAAGCCACTCATTGAAACATGCAACTCTCCTAAAAAGCATTCTAAGCCACTTATCACCTTTTGCTCTCATTTCCTTCAAGGAAACACTAGAAGCTTTTAAACTCTCTCCATCTTCACCTTTGGGTCCAACACTTAGAGGAGAAAAATCCCTTCATTCCCTCATAAGGTTTCGATCATTTTCTTCATGATAGCGATTCTAGCTTTACTCCCCCCTCAAAGAACCAAAAGCTAGAAACAAAAAAAAAAAAAAAATGAAGCTACAGTGGTCAAAGGAAAATTTTCATCATTACTATACTGTTGCAAATAACTATTTCCTCCGTGAAATATCTTCCAGTAGACTTTTCTAGAAGTGCAAAATGTCCCTTCGCAGAAATTTTGCAGCAGAAAGTACAGGTCCTGCGGCAGACTGTTCACGGCAGAATCTGCTGAATTTCAGAAGTGCAGAACGTTCATCTGCTGAATATTTTATAGCAGAAAATTTCAGAAGCCAGAATGTAGATCTCTCCGCAGATTATTTACAGCAGACTGTTCACGGCAGACTGTTCGCGGCAGACTGTTCACGCCAGACTGTTCTTCGGCAGATTGTTCACGGCAGAATCTGCTGAATTTCAGAAGTGCAGAACGTTCATCTGCTGAATATTTTATAGCAGAAAATTTCAGAAGCCAGAATGTAGATCTCTCCGCAGATTATTTACAGCAAACTGTTCACGGCAGACTGTTCGCGGCAGACTGTTCACGGCAGACTATTCTTCGGCAGACTGTTCACGGCAGAATATTTTGCAGCAGAATTTTGTATTTCAGCAGTCCCTTTTTACAGAATATCCTACCACAAAGTTCAGCACAACAAATTTGAGATTTGTTCTCAAAGTAAGAGAGGCGCATACAAAGCCTTTCATATTCACTTTTGCCGAATCCATATTTTGCTACTACATCAGCAAATATATCAGTATCAATGAAGGGATGAGGGAGAAGTAATCGATTCGGCGATATCGAAACATCCGCTTTCAACCAAAGCATACATTGAAGGCATGTGTTATGGTGGTGAAGTGTCCAAATTAAATCCAGACCTTGGGATGAAGCCAACCACTCAGTAATTGCGTACTCTCCATAAAGAAGCCCAAATCTACAAGCTACTTGCAAGCTGCTCTTTGTCCATTATCGGGTCTAGCAAACCGATTCAACAACCTTGAAGAGTTGAGAAGTTTTCTGTGAAGCACCTCGGAGGATTTATGCCCAGAGAGGCATTAAAAACATTATCTTTATGATGTTTCTAAGAAAGAATGTAGCAGATTACTTGTCCTACGAACTACGCAACTCCACCATCACTCTTCAAGTCATCAAGCTCATTGATGCCCATGTCTCATCCTAGAAGAACTCTGGAGCAAAGTGCAGAAACAATTGCTCACTCACATCCTGCCGTAAATAGAGTTGCTTGTCCTATTACCGCAGAAAACTATTACGTGGTTTTTATTGAAGGCGTTCTGCTGCAAGGGCATTCTGCCACAAGAATAAAGAAGCATGCTGTCCCAGGAAGATGTTGGCACGTCATGGGAAATTCTATATTAGAAGCCGCTGACTTTTGGCTATTACTAGCCAACCATGAAGCAAGAGACGTAGCAAGCTCCATCTAAATATTCCCATACTCAAAGCAAGCGAAGAAGAAACCCATGAAATATGGGTCTTGGTGGCAGTAGCCAACAAAAGGGTCGTGGTTATGAATTCTTGGCTAAAAACCAGCAAAGGAACCATGGTTATGAGCTCTTGGCAAAAGCCCATAATGGGGGCTACACTCAATCAAACCCGCAAAGGAGCCGTGATCGCAAGTCTTTAGAAAGAATCTGCGGAAGAGCTATAGCCACAATCATATGTAGCAGAAAATACATGGGAAGCAATTGTGCTTGCAGTGGAACGAAGTCAAAGCATGCTTGGGAAGTAACTTTTTTCCAAATTCTCTAACAACGAAGAATTTCTACAATATGGCAACTTGTAGATCCATGGCATCTAATTTTCTCTTTACTGAAGAATGCATGAACCACATGACGGAGCATCAACACCAAGAGAAAGTGATATCAAGCTCATCCAGTTGTCTCACGTGCTGGGGGCTAAAGCTTATTCTCGGCAAACAAGGGAAGCCTCCTACTGAAAGCTAAGGGCTTATTCTCGTATATTGGGGGTTGTCCCATTCTGCAACAAAATTTGGGAAGTCTTCTTTAAAAAGCCAATGACTCATCCAGTTGTCTCACATGCTGGGGGCTAAGGCCCATTCTGCAGTAAATTTAGAAAGCTTGCCGCAAAGTGCTTAGAGTACCAATATGAAGTAGCAACATCATGTATCTTCTACAAAAGCTTGGTGTGTTGCGTGGTTCAAGAAAGCTTGGAGGAGGAGAGTAATGAAGGGAAAAACAAAGAAGTTGTGGCAGAAAAGGATATATAGGTTGTGGCAGAAGAAGAATTTGAGGAAATTTAACCTGGGGTCGGACCCACAGGAACCAAAACCCATCTCAATTAGCTCAAGACTTTCAGAAAAGGAGAAATCATAATTGATACTATTGCGGAAAAAATTCAAAGATGTCTTCGCATGGGATTACAGTAAAAAATGCCAGAATGGGATCTTGGGCTAATAGTGCATACATTGAATGTGGACCGTGAGGCTAAGCTAGTAGCCCAGCCTGCCAGGGCATTCCACACAGCCTCCCGGGGCGTTCCACTCTGCCTGCCGGGGCGTTCCACTCTGCCTGCCACGACGTTCCACACAGCCTGCCAGGGCATTCCACACTGCCTGCCAAGTTATTCCACGCTGGGATAGAAGGGGCAAAGCTTTGAGGAAAGAAATACAGCAGGCAGCCTTCAAAAGGCTACAACAGATCACGATGAACCTTCCTACTGTGCAAGCCCCAAAAGGCCATTGATACTCTACCTAGCCACCAATTCATGTGCCATTGGTGCATTAATGGCCCAGAAGATGGAAGAAAAGTTTTCAACTCTTGAAATAGAACATGCTCCAAGGAACGAAAAACAGTTTGCGGATGCGTTGGCCACATTAGGCTCACAAATAATTTTCGAAGGGGATAGCACCGGGATAGAAGTCAGCAAGAGGAAAGAGCCTACTATTGAGATGTTGAAAAAAAAAAGGTTCCAGGAGGAACAGTGTGAAGGAGATTTGTAGATCCCCATAAAAAAGCTTTGATGAAGGAAGGAAATGACGCAAAACTAAAAGTATTGAAAGACTACGTCCTGGTGAGAGAAGAATTATACCGCAGGATGCCGGGTGGTGTATTGTCCAGGTGTGTGCGGCAGGCGGAAGCCCAAAGAAAGATGAAAGAAGTATATGACAAGACTTACGGATCCTGCGGGGAAGTCAGCCTTTACCGTAGGCTTCAAAAGGCAGAATTTTATTAGCCAAGTATGGGTAAAGACGCAGAGCAAGTCCAAACCCAGTGTGGGACCTACCAGCTTACGGCAGACAGAGAAGAAAGTTATACTGTGTTTGTCAGTGGAGATTGGAGAAGCCCATTCACGCAGTACCTGATAAAAGGCATCCTGCCGCAAAAAACACAGCAAAAGGTACAATCTTGAGAGGTTGGCAACACGCTACTTTTTGCATAGCAAAGTCCTTTTCAAGAAGGGGTATGATGAGAACCTTTTAAGATGTCTGGGTCCCTGAAGAAGCAAGAGAAATGATAAAAGAAATACACTCAGGAGAGTGTGGGGAGCACCAAAGGAAGAAGAAGCTTTACAGATGCCTGCTGCAAATAGGTTACTACTGGCCTGCCATGAAGAAAGATACGACAGAAACATATGCAAAGGAACAAAAGGTGGAAATCAACGATGAAGTCCAAACATCTCTCGAGCAACGCATTCAATGGCAGACCACGAGAATTGGAGAGACACAGCCAAGCTTAGCAACATGAGAAAGAAGAATTGGGAGAAATAAGATCTGCGGAAGACTACAACAAAGTTAAGAGATTTAGTTCACAACATCTATGCCTTTTTCATCAAAGAGGCAGTGATATCCTCACCAACAGAGGCTATGGCAGAATGACAAGAAGAATATGTTAAAGAAAAAAAAAGGGAGTGGGGACATACCCATGAATCTAGCCTCGGGTGGAGCATCCTCTTCCTCCTCGGATTCAGAAATCCTTCTCGGCAGGACGGGCTCACTATCAATATCTTCGGGAGCATCCTCTTTCTCCTCGGACTCAGAAATCCTCTTCGGCAGGACGGGCTCGCTATCAATATCTTCAAGAATATCCTCGGACTCCTCGGAAGACAGGTCAACATCGGGTTCGCGAGTGGCCGAACTGGGAATGGAAGAAGGAGTGACTACTAAGGAAGAACCATCCTTCACGGCCTGAGACAGTCGCAAAAGGATCACTGGTAGAGATGACAAGAGGAGCAACGGGTGAAACAGCCTCGGTTTGAGTTATGGCAGGAGGAGCAATTTCCTGTGGGGAAATAGGCATCTCGGCTGAAAAGGGAGTGGCCTCGCTAACCCCCTCAGTGTGAGTACCCTCTTCTCTGGGTACCAATCCGGTGGGAGGGCTAGGAGTCTCGGCAGGAATCCCATGTGCAGCAGCAGAAATAATGGACATTTGAGAAGCTTCACCAGCCCCATCAAAAGAATCCGCCACGGGTGTGCCCATGGAGGCGGGTAGCTCCTCGGCTGTAGGACGATAGATGGAAAGGGGCTCGGGCTGATCCTGGAAAGCAAAAGAAATGAAGATGCAGAGAAGAAGAAGGCACAAGAAAAGGGAGTGAAGTCACCCTTTGATTTACACACTTAGAGGAAGCTTTTCCTCTTGTGAAAGAACTCTACTTGAAGAAAGTGAAGTGGCAGAGTTGTTTTGATGAAACTCTTTTCAGTTGTCGGCTTAGATACGAAGGGAGTAGAAGACAACACTTTCTCTATTTTTAGAGAATGAATCAAGCCCGAAGTGAAGCAATCTTAAGTGGCTAAAAGAAAAGAAAAATGAAGACTGTAAGAAGGATCCTTGGTCCGCAAAAGTGTTGTTCGCGAAGTTGGCAGAAAGAAGAGTTAAAGAATCCGAAGAGCCAATTTTTGAGCATTCTGCAGAGATGAGAAAATGTAAAACATCATAACGAAGAAGAACCCAACAAGAAAGGATGAAGAGATGAAGAGATGATGCTAAGGAATATGTGGAGAAAGTAAGCAGTCAAGCCTAATTCTTCTGCCGCAGAATCTGCTACAACCTTCACTTCCTACAGTATAGATGATGCTCTAGCAAAAGCAGAGTAAGAAGTGCATTAACACAGAGAAATAAGTGCATTGCGGCAGAAAGTGTCTACATATTCTGCGGAAGCAGAAAAATGAGTATTTATCCCTACAAAAGCAAAGAAATAAGTACGTGCTGCTGCAGAAACGTGAAGAAATAAGTATACAAATTGCCGCAGACATGAAGAAATGAGTACCATTGTAGAAGTTCAAGATCACAAAGAATTTCCAAGAAGCAAACCAAGAAACAAGCAAAGAAATGACGAAGAGAAGGATGCACACATCATCATCATCAACAATCCCTTTGAATGAAAACCATATGGGAAGAAAAAAGTTAGTAAAGTGAGAAAAAAACCATTAAGCCCAAGCGGCAGGAATAATGGATCACAGGTCCATGAAATAAACAAATGGGCCTTGAAGGAGCAAACGGGCTTAAAGGAGCCAGGAAAGAGAGAATAACAATCCCATGGGCAGTGTATGACGTGTAAAAGTAAGAATGAGCCGTGGCAGGCTCAAAAGTATTGTAAAGAGAGTAGGGGTTGATGGCAAGCCCATGAGCCCCAAGGATGAGTATACAGTAGTTGGGCCGGGGAAGCCCAATGAAATTAGTAAAAGCCCATGGGAGTAAAGAATTGAAACGGGACAAAGGAGCCCAAACGGGACAAAGGAGCCCAAATGGGACAAAGGAGCCCAAAAGTGATGAAACGGGCCGAGGATGCCCAAAAGAGTAAAATGGGACAAAGGAGCCCAAATGGGACAAAGGAGCCCGAAAGCGATGAAACGGGCCGAGGATGCCCAAAAGAGTAAAATGGGACAAAAGAGCCCAAATGGGACAAAGGAGCCCGAAAGTGATGAAACGGGCCGAGGATGCCCAAAAGAGTAAAATGGGACAAAGGAGCCCAAATGGGACAAAGGAGCCCGAAAGTGATGAAACGGGCCGAGGATGCCCAAAAGAGTAAAATGGGACAAAGGAGCCCAAAAGTGATGAAACGGGCCGAGGATGCCCAAAAGAGTAAAATGGGACAAAAGAGCCCAAATGGGACAAAGGAGCCCGAAAGTGATGAAACGGGCCAAGGATGCCCAAAAGATTATAATGGGACAAAGGAGCCCGAAAGCAATGAAATGAGCCAAGGAAGCCCAAAACTGCATAGTACAAGCCCAATGATAGTACTGGGCTAATGGAATTTCGCAAAAGGAATACATACAGCAGGCCCAAAGAGGCCTAGCAGGCACAAGTCATGAAGGGCAAAAGGAAAGCATACAGCAGACCCAGCATCACCCTCATGAACAACAACTTTTTGGCTACCCTTGGAGGGTCATAAAATTGTAGAAAGAAAGAAAACAACTTGCCTAAAGAGAGTAAATATTGAAACAGCTGGCACGTGAAGAAAAGAAGAGAAGCATTCGCATGAGAGTTGTTAAACAACTCGCAAAAGAAAAACTGCATGAGTTTCGCATACGAATTGCAGGAGCAATCCATATGCTCAGGGGGCTAAATGTTGATGCCCATTTTTGCAAATCTGTACCAGTCTGCCGCAATCCATATGCTCAATCCATACGCTCAAGGCTTATGAGGAAGAAAGCCCAATGAAGAGCAAGGCCCAAAGGCCCACGAAGAAGACCAAAGAACAAGAAGAGTCAAACTAAAGGAAATGACAAATGCAGCAGGAAACGCATGAAGAAACAAGACAAAAACACGCAGCAGACGAAACAGAGCTAATCTGTTGCGGCAGGAATGGCGTGGGAGACAAAAACAAAAGACAGTGGAGCAAGAACAGAAGGGCCGGGGCACCACCAACCTGTACCCAGCCAATACAAGGGAGGTGGGCCCACGGTCAAAGAGATTCAGAGGGCGTGGTTTGGTGGTGGGGGGAAAAGGGGGTCTATATTTGGTTTCCTGCCATAACCTCTTTTGGGAACATATCCTGCTGGGATGATATCTTACCCAAAAGAAGTAATAAATGGTTGGGACCACTGATGCACGCCATAGAGCTAGGTAGTGAGGTAAAGGTATACGGGAGGAACAAACAAAAGAGAATTTTGTCGTGCAACAAATATGTTCTGAGCAGATGGCAGTGGTCGGGGCAACCAATGGGTGAGTGGGTAATCTTGAAAGGATGCCCACAACAATCCAAAAACAGTTGGTGAAGCCCTAGGGGTAAAAGGGAGAAATCCATTAAATTAGCTCACTATAAAAGGGAGGTAACCACGGCAGAAAAGAAAAGGAGAGCCCGAAAAGGGGAAAGGAAGAAATGGACCGAGGTAGAGGAAAAAACAGGGGAATGAGTGAAAAACAGGGGAAGAAGAAAAATACCCAGAGGGGAGAAAAAGAAAGAAAGAAAGAAAGAAAAATAAGAGAGAAAACGCGGTAGGAATAGGGGCATGCATCAATAGACCTTCTTTTCCCTCCCTCTTAGCAAACCCACTCTTTGAAATCTCCAAAAGTAATAGTTAGTAGCCATTTAGGCCTATTCTCCAAAATGAACAACTTTTACGGCAAGAGCCTATGATAAGGTTGTTGAAGTTGGAGTTTGGGTTCCTTCTTGGTTTACTTATCTTATGGGCAGATTTAATACTTAATTTTGATTGCAAATATATTTGATTTTCAACTTATATTCACTGTATTTAGTCATCCTGCCGTAGCACGTTTTCACGTCTGCCGCAGCAGTTGTCCTGATGTGGTGTTTTACTTGCTGTATTAGTTATCTTGCCGTAGCACATTTTCATTATATTTACCGTGTTAATTATTATACAAGCTAATCATTTCCTGCCGAAGCTTTCTTCTCTATTTGTTATTACGTATTTTGCTTTTGATACAAACTAACCATTATCCTGCCGTAAGTATATATATACATATACCCTGTTTCTGGAAAAATATATTTTATATATGTATATGTGAATATGTATAAGTATATATACTCATATATGTATGTATATATTTGAGAATATGCTAACCCATTTAAACTAACACTTGTTTGATGGGTATTTTCTTTGGGTTTTTTAGATTTGTTTATGCGCAGGAAGTAGAAATGTGTTTCTGCAGTAAAAATGGTAGTCATTCACATTGCCGAAGGCTTTACTGCACGGCAGGCAGCTTTAAAGCACGGCAGGCAACTTCACTGCACGGCAGGAAGCCTTAAAGCACGGCAGGCAGGAAGCTTTAATACACGGCAGGAAGTTTTAAAGCACGGCAAGCAGCTTCACTGCATAGCAGAAGCTTTAAAGCACGGCGGACAGACTTGTTGCATAGCAGAAAAGTCAATCCTGCGGCAGAAACCGGAGAAAAGTTCCTGCGGCAGGAACAAAGGATAAGCCCATTTTGCAGCGTCTTCCCTTGGACTTGGACTCAACGTTTGCGCACAAGCCGGCCCAAGTTGAGTTCCAGTTGGACCGGTCTCGACTCCTTTACTCAGAATACTCGGGCCTACTACCGCGGCAGGCAGCCCAGCCCAACACACAAAAAAAGGCCCCCACATTTAAAATGGCGACTCCACTGGGGAGTTGAGATCAAGATGGGGAGAATGAGATATTTCTCCTCCGCAAACATGTTTCCAAGTCCTTACCAAAGCGAGACGTGCTGACGTTCTTGAACCTTCCAAGCTATACTCTCAGGCAAGTATCCAAAATGTCATAGCAATCCCATAACAGAATCCTGCGGCAAAATGCAGCAACGTTACCGCAGGACAGTACCATAGCAGAATCCTGCGGCAGAATATATACAGCAGCGTTACCGCAGGACAGTACCATAGCAGAATCATGTGGCAAAATACAACAGCGTTACCGCAGGACAATACCATAGCAGAATCCTGCGGCAGAATACAGCAGCGTTACCGTAGGACAGTAGCAGCGTTACCGCAGGACAGTACCATAGCAGAACTCTGCACAGCAATGTTAAAACAGAGCAGAAATATTGATAACTCTACAATAGAAGGTCTTCACAGTACTTGGTCCTATCCTTTAAATGCCACTTGTTTTCCTTGTCATGCATGTGAGACATGTGGCAAGCCACTCATTGAAACATGCAACTCTCCTAAAAAGCTTTCTAAGCCACTTATCACCTTTTGCTCTCATTTCCTTTAAGGAAACACTAGAAGCTTTTAAACTCTCTCCATCTTCACCTTTTGGTCCAGCACTTAGAGGAGAAAAATCCCTTCATTCCCTCACAAGGTTTCGATCATTTTCTTCATGATAGCGATTCTAGCTTTACTCCCCCCTCAAAGAACCAAAAGCTAGAAAAAAAAAAAAAAAAAAAATGAAGCTACAACAGTCAAAGGAAAATTTTCATCATTACTATACTGTTGCAAATAACTATTCCCTCCGTGAAATATCTTCCAGTAGACTTTTCTAGTAGTGCAAAATGTCCCTTCGTAGAAATTTTGCAGCAGAAAGTACAGGTCCTGCGGCAGACTGTTCACGGCAGAATCTGCTGAATTTCAGAAGTGCAGAATGTTTATCTGCTGAATATTTTATAGCAGAAAATTTCAGAAGCCAGAATGTAGATCTCTCCGCAGATTATCTACAGCAGACTGTTCACGGCAGACTGTTCGCGGCAGACTGTTCACGCCAGACTGTTCTTCGGCAGATTGTTCACGGCAGAATCTGCTGAATTTCAGAAGTGCAGAACGTTCATCTGCTGAATATTTTATAGCAGAAAATTTCAGAAGCCAGAATGTAGATCTCTCCGCAGATTATTTACAGCAAACTGTTCACGGCAGACTGTTCGCGGCAGACTGTTCACGGCAGACTATTCTTCGGCAGACTGTTCACGGCAGAATATTTTGCAGCAGAATTTTGTATTTCAGCAGTCCCTTTTTACAGAATATCCTACCACAAAGTTCAGCACAACAAATTTGAGATTTGTTCTCAAAGTAAGAGAGGCGCATACAAAGCCTTTCATATTCACTTTTGCCGAATCCATATTTTGCTACTACATCAGCAAATATATCAGTATCAATGAAGGGAGGAGGGAGAAGTAATCGATTCGGCGATATCGAAACATCCGCTTTCAACCAAAGCATACATTGAAGGCATGTGTTATGGTGGTGAAGTGTCCAAATTAAATCCAGACCTTGGGATGAAGCCAACCACTCAGTAATTGCGTACTCTCCATAAAGAAGCCCAAATCTACAAGCTGCTTGCAAGCTGCTCTTTGTCCATTATTGGGTCTAGCAAACCGATTCAACAACCTTGAAGAGTTGAGAAGTTTTCTGTGAAGCACCTCGGAGGATTTATGCCTAGAGTGGCATTAAAAACATTATCTTTATGATGTTTCTAAGAAAGAATGTAGCAGATTACTTGTCCTACGAACTATGCAACTCCACCATCACTCTTCAAGTCATCAAGCTCATTGATGCCCATGTCTCATCCTAGAAGAACTTTGAAGCAAAGTGCAGAAACAATTGCTCACTCACATCCTGCCGTAAATAAAGTTGCTTGTCTTATTGCCGCAAAAAACTATTACGTGGTTTTTATTGAAGGTGTTCTGCTGCAAGGGCATTCTACCACAAGAATAAAGAAGCATGTTGTCCCAGGAAGATGTTGGCACGTCATGGGAAATTCTATATTAGAAGCCGCTGACTTTTGGCTATTACTAGCCAACCATGAAGCAAAAGACGTAGCAAGCTCCATCTAAATATGCCCATACTCAAAGCAAGCGAAGAAGAAACCCATGAAATATGGGTCTTGGTAGCAAAAGGCTAGCAAAGGAACCATGGTTGTGAATTCTTGGCAAAAGCCCATAATGGGGGCTACACTCAATCAAACCCGCAAAGGAGCCATGATCGCAAGTCTTTAGAAAGAATCTGCGGAAGAGCTATAGCCACAATCATATGTAGCAGAAAATACATGGGAAGCAATTGTGCTTGCAGTGGAACGAAGTCAAAGCATGCTTGGGAAGTAATTTTTTTTCCAAATTCTCTAACAACGAAGAATTTCTACAATATGGCAACTTGTAGATCCATGGCATCTAATTTTTTCTTTACTGAAGAATGCATGAACCACATGACGGAGCATCAACACCAAGAGAAAGTGATATCAAGCTCATCCAGTTGTCTCACGTGCTGGGGGCTAAAGCTTATTCTCGGCAAACAAGGGAAGCCTCCTACTGAAAGCTAAGGGCTTATTCTCGGTTGTCCCATTCTGCAACAAAATTTGGGAAGTCTTCTTTAAAAAGCCAATGACTCATCCAGTTGTCTCACATGCTGGGGCTAAGGCCCATTCTGCAGTAAATTTAGAAAGCTTGCCGCAAAGTGCTTAGAGTACCAATATGAAGTAGCAACATCATGTATCTTCTACAAAAGCTTGGTGTGTTGCGTGGAAGGTTGGAGGAGGAGAGTAATGAAGGGAAAAACAAAGAAGTTGTGGCAGAAAAGGATATATAGGTTGTGGCAGAAAAGGATATATAGGTTGTGGCAGAAGAAGAATTTGAGGAAATTTAACCTGGGGTCAGACCCACAGGAACCAAAACCCATCTCAATTAGCTCAAGACTTTCAGAAAAGGAGAAATCATAATTGATACTATTGCGGAAAAAATTCAAAGATGCCTTCACATGGGATTACAGTAAAAAATGCCAGAATGGGATCTTGGGCTAATAATGCATACATTGAATGTGGACCGCGAGGCTAAGCTAGTAGCCCTGCCTGCCAGGGCATTCCACACAGCCTGCCAGGGCGTTCCACTCTGCCTGCCGGGGCGTTCCACTCTGCCTGCCACGACGTTCCACACAGCCTGCCAGGGCATTCCACACTGCCTGCCAAGTTATTCCATGCTGGGATAGAAGGGGCAAAGCTTTGAGGAAAGAAATACAGCAGGCAGCCTTCAAAAGGCTACAACAGATCACGATGAACCTTCCTACTGTGCAAGCCCCAAAAGGCCATTGATACTCTACCTAGCCACCAATTCATGTGCCATTGGTGCATTAATGGCCCAGAAGATGGAAGAAAAGTTTTCAACTCTTGAAATAGAACATGCTCCAAGGAACGAAAAACAGTTTGCGGATGCGTTGGCCACATTAGGCTCACAAATAATTTTCGAAGGGGATAGCACCGGGATAGAAGTCAGCAAGAGGAAAGAGCCTACTATTGAGATGTTGAAAAAAAAAAGGTTCCAGGAGGAACAGTGTGAAGGAGATTTGTAGATCCCCATAAAAAAGCTTTGATGAAGGAAGGAAATGACGCAAAACTAAAAGTATTGAAAGACTACGTCCTGGTGAGAGAAGAATTATACCGCAGGATGCCGGGTGGTGTATTGTCCAGGTGTGTGCGGCAGGCGGAAGCCCAAAGAAAGATGAAAGAAGTATATGACAAGACTTACGGATCCTGCGGGGAAGTCAGCCTTTACCGTAGGCTTCAAAAGGCAGAATTTTATTAGCCAAGTATGGGTAAAGACGCAGAGCAAGTCCAAACCCAGTGTGGGACCTACCAGCTTACGGCAGACAGAGAAGAAAGTTATACTGTGTTTGTCAGTGGAGATTGGAGAAGCCCATTCACGCAGTACCTGATAAAAGGCATCCTGCCGCAAAAAACACAGCAAAAGGTACAATCTTGAGAGGTTGGCAACACGCTACTTTTTGCATAGCAAAGTCCTTTTCAAGAAGGGGTATGATGAGAACCTTTTAAGATGTCTGGGTCCCTGAAGAAGCAAGAGAAATGATAAAAGAAATACACTCAGGAGAGTGTGGGGAGCACCAAAGGAAGAAGAAGCTTTACAGATGCCTGCTGCAAATAGGTTACTACTGGCCTGCCATGAAGAAAGATACGACAGAAACATATGCAAAGGAACAAAAGGTGGAAATCAACGATGAAGTCCAAACATCTCTCGAGCAACGCATTCAATGGCAGACCACGAGAATTGGAGAGACACAGCCAAGCTTAGCAACATGAGAAAGAAGAATTGGGAGAAATAAGATCTGCGGAAGACTACAACAAAGTTAAGAGATTTAGTTCACAACATCTATGCCTTTTTCATCAA
This sequence comes from Quercus aquifolioides, assembly GCA_019022515.1. Lineage (NCBI taxonomy): Eukaryota > Viridiplantae > Streptophyta > Magnoliopsida > Fagales > Fagaceae > Quercus > Quercus aquifolioides. The sequence goes on along the minus strand of CM032335.1, from coordinate 21,757,271 downwards.
AGAGGCAGTGATATCCTCACCAACAGAGGCTATGGCAGAATGACAAGAAGAATATGTTAAAGAAAAAAAAAGGGAGTGGGGACATACCCATGAATCTAGCCTCGGGTGGAGCATCCTCTTCCTCCTCGGATTCAGAAATCCTTCTCGGCAGGACGGGCTCACTATCAATATCTTCGGGAGCATCCTCTTTCTCCTCGGACTCAGAAATCCTCTTCGGCAGGACGGGCTCGCTATCAATATCTTCAAGAATATCCTCGGACTCCTCGGAAGACAGGTCAACATCGGGTTCGCGAGTGGCCGAACTGGGAATGGAAGAAGGAGTGACTACTAAGGAAGAACCATCCTTCACGGCCTGAGACAGTCGCAAAAGGATCACTGGTAGAGATGACAAGAGGAGCAACGGGTGAAACAGCCTCGGTTTGAGTTATGGCAGGAGGAGCAATTTCCTGTGGGGAAATAGGCATCTCGGCTGAAAAGGGAGTGGCCTCGCTAACCCCCTCAGTGTGAGTACCCTCTTCTCTGGGTACCAATCCGGTGGGAGGGCTAGGAGTCTCGGCAGGAATCCCATGTGCAGCAGCAGAAATAATGGACATTTGAGAAGCTTCACCAGCCCCATCAAAAGAATCCGCCACGGGTGTGCCCATGGAGGCGGGTAGCTCCTCGGCTGTAGGACGATAGATGGAAAGGGGCTCGGGCTGATCCTGGAAAGCAAAAGAAATGAAGATGCAGAGAAGAAGAAGGCACAAGAAAAGGGAGTGAAGTCACCCTTTGATTTACACACTTAGAGGAAGCTTTTCCTCTTGTGAAAGAACTCTACTTGAAGAAAGTGAAGTGGCAGAGTTGTTTTGATGAAACTCTTTTCAGTTGTCGGCTTAGATACGAAGGGAGTAGAAGACAACACTTTCTCTATTTTTAGAGAATGAATCAAGCCCGAAGTGAAGCAATCTTAAGTGGCTAAAAGAAAAGAAAAATGAAGACTGTAAGAAGGATCCTTGGTCCGCAAAAGTGTTGTTCGCGAAGTTGGCAGAAAGAAGAGTTAAAGAATCCGAAGAGCCAATTTTTGAGCATTCTGCAGAGATGAGAAAATGTAAAACATCATAACGAAGAAGAACCCAACAAGAAAGGATGAAGAGATGAAGAGATGATGCTAAGGAATATGTGGAGAAAGTAAGCAGTCAAGCCTAATTCTTCTGCCGCAGAATCTGCTACAACCTTCACTTCCTACAGTATAGATGATGCTCTAGCAAAAGCAGAGTAAGAAGTGCATTAACACAGAGAAATAAGTGCATTGCGGCAGAAAGTGTCTACATATTCTGCGGAAGCAGAAAAATGAGTATTTATCCCTACAAAAGCAAAGAAATAAGTACGTGCTGCTGCAGAAACGTGAAGAAATAAGTATACAAATTGCCGCAGACATGAAGAAATGAGTACCATTGTAGAAGTTCAAGATCACAAAGAATTTCCAAGAAGCAAACCAAGAAACAAGCAAAGAAATGACGAAGAGAAGGATGCACACATCATCATCATCAACAATCCCTTTGAATGAAAACCATATGGGAAGAAAAAAGTTAGTAAAGTGAGAAAAAAACCATTAAGCCCAAGCGGCAGGAATAATGGATCACAGGTCCATGAAATAAACAAATGGGCCTTGAAGGAGCAAACGGGCTTAAAGGAGCCAGGAAAGAGAGAATAACAATCCCATGGGCAGTGTATGACGTGTAAAAGTAAGAATGAGCCGTGGCAGGCTCAAAAGTATTGTAAAGAGAGTAGGGGTTGATGGCAAGCCCATGAGCCCCAAGGATGAGTATACAGTAGTTGGGCCGGGGAAGCCCAATGAAATTAGTAAAAGCCCATGGGAGTAAAGAATTGAAACGGGACAAAGGAGCCCAAACGGGACAAAGGAGCCCAAATGGGACAAAGGAGCCCAAAAGTGATGAAACGGGCCGAGGATGCCCAAAAGAGTAAAATGGGACAAAGGAGCCCAAATGGGACAAAGGAGCCCGAAAGCGATGAAACGGGCCGAGGATGCCCAAAAGAGTAAAATGGGACAAAAGAGCCCAAATGGGACAAAGGAGCCCGAAAGTGATGAAACGGGCCGAGGATGCCCAAAAGAGTAAAAATGGGACAAAGGAGCCCAAGTGGGACAAAGGAGCCCGAAAGCGATGAAACGGGCCGAGGATGCCCAAAAGAGTAAAATGGGACAAAAGAGCCCAAATGGGACAAAGGAGCCCGAAAGTGATGAAACGGGCCAAGGATGCCCAAAAGATTATAATGGGACAAAGGAGCCCGAAAGCAATGAAATGAGCCAAGGAAGCCCAAAACTGCGTAGTACAAGCCCAATGATAGTACTGGGCTAATGGAATTTCGCAAAAGGAATACATACAGCAGGCCCAAAGAGGCCTAGCAGGCACAAGTCATGAAGGGCAAAAGGAAAGCATACAGCAGACCCAGCATCACCCTCATGAACAACAACTTTTTGGCTACCCTTGGAGGGTCATAAAATTGTAGAAAGAAAGAAAACAACTTGCCTAAAGAGAGTAAATATTGAAACAGCAGGCACGTGAAGAAAAGAAGAGAAGCATTCGCATGAGAGTTGTTAAACAACTCGCAAAAGAAAAACTGCATGAGTTTCGCATACGAATTGCAGGAGCAATCCATATGCTCAGGGGGCTAAATGTTGATGCCCATTTTTGCAAATCTGTACCAGTCTGCCGCAATCCATATGCTCAATCCATACGCTCAAGGCTTATGAGGAAGAAAGCCCAATGAAGAGCAAGGCCCAAAGGCCCACGAAGAAGACCAAAGAACAAGAAGAGTCAAACTAAAGGAAATGACAAATGCAGCAGGAAACGCATGAAGAAACAAGACAAAAACACGCAGCAGACGAAACAGAGCTAATCTGTTGCGGCAGGAATGGCGTGGGAGACAAAAACAAAAGACAGTGGAGCAAGAACAGAAGGGCCGGGGCACCACCAACCTGTACCCAGCCAATACAAGGGAGGTGGGCCCACGGTCAAAGAGATTCAGAGGGCGTGGTTTGGTGGTGGGGGGAAAAGGGGGTCTATATTTGGTTTCCTGCCATAACCTCTTTTGGGAACATATCCTGCTGGGATGATATCTTACCCAAAAGAAGTAATAAATGGTTGGGACCACTGATGCACGCCATAGAGCTAGGTAGTGAGGTAAAGGTATACGGGAGGAACAAACAAAAGAGAATTTTGTCGTGCAACAAATATGTTCTGAGCAGATGGCAGTGGTCGGGGCAACCAATGGGTGAGTGGGTAATCTTGAAAGGATGCCCACAACAATCCAAAAACAGTTGGTGAAGCCCTAGGGGTAAAAGGGAGAAATCCATTAAATTAGCTCACTATAAAAGGGAGGTAACCACGGCAGAAAAGAAAAGGAGAGCCCGAAAAGGGGAAAGGAAGAAATGGACCGAGGTAGAGGAAAAAACAGGGGAATGAGTGAAAAACAGGGGAAGAAGAAAAATACCCAGAGGGGAGAAAAAGAAAGAAAGAAAGAAAGAAAAATAAGAGAGAAAACGCGGTAGGAATAGGGGCATGCATCAATAGACCTTCTTTTCCCTCCCTCTTAGCAAACCCACTCTTTGAAATCTCCAAAAGTAATAGTTAGTAGCCATTTAGGCCTATTCTCCAAAATGAACAACTTTTACGGCAAGAGCCTATGATAAGGTTGTTGAAGTTGGAGTTTGGGTTCCTTCTTGGTTTACTTATCTTATGGGCAGATTTAATACTTAATTTTGATTGCAAATATATTTGATTTTCAACTTATATTCACTGTATTTAGTCATCCTGCCGTAGCACGTTTTCACGTCTGCCGCAGCAGTTGTCATGATGTGGTGTTTTACTTGCTGTATTAGTTATCCTGCCGTAGCACATTTTCATTATATTTACCGTGTTAATTATTATACAAGCTAATCATTTCCTGCCGAAGCTTTCTTCTCTATTTGTTATTACGTATTTTGCTTTTGATACAAACTAACCATTATCCTGCCGTAAGTATATATATACATATACCCTGTTTCTGGAAAAATATATTTTATATATGTATATGTGAATATGTATAAGTATATATACTCATATATGTATGTATATATTTGAGAATATGCTAACCCATTTAAACTAACACTTGTTTGATGGGTATTTTCTTTGGGTTTTTTAGATTTGTTTATGCGCAGGAAGTAGAAATGTGTTTCTGCAGTAAAAATGGTAGTCATTCACATTGCCGAAGGCTTTACTGCACGGCAGGCAGCTTTAAAGCACGGCAGGCAACTTCACTGCACGGCAGGAAGCCTTAAAGCACGGCAGGCAGGAAGCTTTAATACACGGCAGGAAGTTTTAAAGCACGGCAAGCAGCTTCACTGCATAGCAGAAGCTTTAAAGCACGGCGGACAGACTTGTTGCATAGCAGAAAAGTCAATCCTGCGGCAGAAACCGGAGAAAAGTTCCTGCGGCAGGAACAAAGGATAAGCCCATTTTGCAGCGTCTTCCCTTGGACTTGGACTCAACGTTTGCGCACAAGCCGGCCCAAGTTGAGTTCCAGTTGGACCGGTCTCGACTCCTTTACTCAGAATACTCGGGCCTACTACCGCGGCAGGCAGCCCAGCCCAACACACAAAAAAAGGCCCCCACATTTAAAATGGCGACTCCACTGGGGAGTTGAGATCAAGATGGGGAGAATGAGATATTTCTCCTCCGCAAACATGTTTCCAAGTCCTTACCAAAGCGAGACGTGCTGACGTTCTTGAACCTTCCAAGCTATACTCTCAGGGAAGTATCCAAAATGTTACTGCAGGACAGTACCATAGCAGAATCCTGCGGCAGAATACAGCAGCGTTACCGCAGGACAGTAGCAGCGTTACCGCAGGACAGTACCATAGCAGAACTCTGCACAGCAATGTTAAAACAGAGCAGAAATATTGAGAACTCTACAATAGAAGGCCTTCACAATACTTGGCCCTATCCTTTAAATGCCACTTGTTTCCCTTGTCATGCATGTGAGACATGTGGCAAGCCACTCATTGAAACATGCAACTCTCCTAAAAAGCATTCTAAGCCACTTATCACCTTTTGCTCTCATTTCCTTCAAGGAAACACTAGAAGCTTTTAAACTCTCTCCATCTTCACCTTTGGGTCCAACACTTAGAGGAGAAAAATCCCTTCATTCCCTCATAAGGTTTCGATCATTTTCTTCATGATAGCGATTCTAGCTTTACTCCCCCCTCAAAGAACCAAAAGCTAGAAACAAAAAAAAAAAAAAATGAAGCTACAGTGGTCAAAGGAAAATTTTCATCATTACTATACTGTTGCAAATAACTATTTCCTCCGTGAAATATCTTCCAGTAGACTTTTCTAGAAGTGCAAAATGTCCCTTCGCAGAAATTTTGCAGCAGAAAGTACAGGTCCTGCGGCAGACTGTTCACGGCAGAATCTGCTGAATTTCAGAAGTGCAGAACGTTCATCTGCTGAATATTTTATAGCAGAAAATTTCAGAAGCCAGAATGTAGATCTCTCCGCAGATTATTTACAGCAGACTGTTCACGGCAGACTGTTCGCGGCAGACTGTTCACGCCAGACTGTTCTTCGGCAGATTGTTCACGGCAGAATCTGCTGAATTTCAGAAGTGCAGAACGTTCATCTGCTGAATATTTTATAGCAGAAAATTTCAGAAGCCAGAATGTAGATCTCTCCGCAGATTATTTACAGCAAACTGTTCACGGCAGACTGTTCGCGGCAGACTGTTCACGGCAGACTATTCTTCGGCAGACTGTTCACGGCAGAATATTTTGCAGCAGAATTTTGTATTTCAGCAGTCCCTTTTTACAGAATATCCTACCACAAAGTTCAGCACAACAAATTTGAGATTTGTTCTCAAAGTAAGAGAGGCGCATACAAAGCCTTTCATATTCACTTTTGCCGAATCCATATTTTGCTACTACATCAGCAAATATATCAGTATCAATGAAGGGATGAGGGAGAAGTAATCGATTCGGCGATATCGAAACATCTGCTTTCAACCAAAGCATACATTGAAGGCATGTGTTATGGTGGTGAAGTGTCCAAATTAAATCCAGACCTTGGGATGAAGCCAACCACTCAGTAATTGCGTACTCTCCATAAAGAAGCCCAAATCTACAAGCTACTTGCAAGCTGCTCTTTGTCCATTATCGGGTCTAGCAAACCGATTCAACAACCTTGAAGAGTTGAGAAGTTTTCTGTGAAGCACCTCGGAGGATTTATGCCCAGAGAGGCATTAAAAACATTATCTTTATGATGTTTCTAAGAAAGAATGTAGCAGATTACTTGTCCTACGAACTACGCAACTCCACCATCACTCTTCAAGTCATCAAGCTCATTGATGCCCATGTCTCATCCTAGAAGAACTCTGGAGCAAAGTGCAGAAACAATTGCTCACTCACATCCTGCCGTAAATAGAGTTGCTTGTCCTATTACCGCAGAAAACTATTACGTGGTTTTTATTGAAGGCGTTCTGCTGCAAGGGCATTCTGCCACAAGAATAAAGAAGCATGCTGTCCCAGGAAGATGTTGGCACGTCATGGGAAATTCTATATTAGAAGCCGCTGACTTTTGGCTATTACTAGCCAACCATGAAGCAAGAGACGTAGCAAGCTCCATCTAAATATTCCCATACTCAAAGCAAGCGAAGAAGAAACCCATGAAATATGGGTCTTGGTGGCAGTAGCCAACAAAAGGGTCGTGGTTATGAATTCTTGGCTAAAAACCAGCAAAGGAACCATGGTTATGAGCTCTTGGCAAAAGCCCATAATGGGGGCTACACTCAATCAAACCCGCAAAGGAGCCGTGATCGCAAGTCTTTAGAAAGAATCTGCGGAAGAGCTATAGCCACAATCATATGTAGCAGAAAATACATGGGAAGCAATTGTGCTTGCAGTGGAACGAAGTCAAAGCATGCTTGGGAAGTAACTTTTTTCCAAATTCTCTAACAACGAAGAATTTCTACAATATGGCAACTTGTAGATCCATGGCATCTAATTTTCTCTTTACTGAAGAATGCATGAACCACATGACGGAGCATCAACACCAAGAGAAAGTGATATCAAGCTCATCCAGTTGTCTCACGTGCTGGGGGCTAAAGCTTATTCTCGGCAAACAAGGGAAGCCTCCTACTGAAAGCTAAGGGCTTATTCTCGTATATTGGGGGTTGTCCCATTCTGCAACAAAATTTGGGAAGTCTTCTTTAAAAAGCCAATGACTCATCCAGTTGTCTCACATGCTGGGGGCTAAGGCCCATTCTGCAGTAAATTTAGAAAGCTTGCCGCAAAGTGCTTAGAGTACCAATATGAAGTAGCAACATCATGTATCTTCTACAAAAGCTTGGTGTGTTGCGTGGTTCAAGAAAGCTTGGAGGAGGAGAGTAATGAAGGGAAAAACAAAGAAGTTGTGGCAGAAAAGGATATATAGGTTGTGGCAGAAGAAGAATTTGAGGAAATTTAACCTGGGGTCGGACCCACAGGAACCAAAACCCATCTCAATTAGCTCAAGACTTTCAGAAAAGGAGAAATCATAATTGATACTATTGCGGAAAAAATTCAAAGATGTCTTCGCATGGGATTACAGTAAAAAATGCCAGAATGGGATCTTGGGCTAATAGTGCATACATTGAATGTGGACCGTGAGGCTAAGCTAGTAGCCCAGCCTGCCAGGGCATTCCACACAGCCTCCCGGGGCGTTCCACTCTGCCTGCCGGGGCGTTCCACTCTGCCTGCCGGGGCGTTCCACTCTGCCTGCCACGACGTTCCACACAGCCTGCCAGGGCATTCCACACTGCCTGCCAAGTTATTCCACGCTGGGATAGAAGGGGCAAAGCTTTGAGGAAAGAAATACAGCAGGCAGCCTTCAAAAGGCTACAACAGATCACGATGAACCTTCCTACTTTGCAAGCCCCAAAAGGCCATTGATACTCTACCTAGCCACCAATTCATGTGCCATTGGTGCATTAATGGCCCAGAAGATGGAAGAAAAGTTTTCAACTCTTGAAATAGAACATGCTCCAAGGAACGAAAAACAGTTTGCGGATGCGTTGGCCACATTAGGCTCACAAATAATTTTCGAAGGGGATAGCACCGGGATAGAAGTCAGCAAGAGGAAAGAGCCTACTATTGAGATGTTGAAAAAAAAAAGGTTCCAGGAGGAACAGTGTGAAGGAGATTTGTAGATCCCCATAAAAAAGCTTTGATGAAGGAAGGAAATGACGCAAAACTAAAAGTATTGAAAGACTACGTCCTGGTGAGAGAAGAATTATACCGCAGGATGCCGGGTGGTGTATTGTCCAGGTGTGTGCGGCAGGCGGAAGCCCAAAGAAAGATGAAAGAAGTATATGACAAGACTTACGGATCCTGCGGGGAAGTCAGCCTTTACCGTAGGCTTCAAAAGGCAGAATTTTATTAGCCAAGTATGGGTAAAGACGCAGAGCAAGTCCAAACCCAGTGTGGGACCTACCAGCTTACGGCAGACAGAGAAGAAAGTTAAACTGTGTTTGTCAGTGGAGATTGGAGAAGCCCATTCACGCAGTACCTGATAAAAGGCATCCTGCCGCAAAAAACACAGCAAAAGGTACAATCTTGAGAGGTTGGCAACACGCTACTTTTTGCATAGCAAAGTCCTTTTCAAGAAGGGGTATGATGAGAACCTTTTAAGATGTCTGGGTCCCTGAAGAAGCAAGAGAAATGATAAAAGAAATACACTCAGGAGAGTGTGGGGAGCACCAAAGGAAGAAGAAGCTTTACAGATGCCTGCTGCAAATAGGTTACTACTGGCCTGCCATGAAGAAAGATACGACAGAAACATATGCAAAGGAACAAAAGGTGGAAATCAACGATGAAGTCCAAACATCTCTCGAGCAACGCATTCAATGGCAGACCACGAGAATTGGAGAGACACAGCCAAGCTTAGCAACATGAGAAAGAAGAATTGGGAGAAATAAGATCTGCGGAAGACTACAACAAAGTTAAGAGATTTAGTTCACAACATCTATGCCTTTTTCATCAAAGAGGCAGTGATATCCTCACCAACAGAGGCTATGGCAGAATGACAAGAAGAATATGTTAAAGAAAAAAAAAGGGAGTGGGGACATACCCATGAATCTAGCCTCGGGTGGAGCATCCTCTTCCTCCTCGGATTCAGAAATCCTTCTCGGCAGGACGGGCTCACTATCAATATCTTCGGGAGCATCCTCTTTCTCCTCGGACTCAGAAATCCTCTTCGGCAGGACGGGCTCGCTATCAATATCTTCAAGAATATCCTCGGACTCCTCGGAAGACAGGTCAACATCGGGTTCGCGAGTGGCCGAACTGGGAATGGAAGAAGGAGTGACTACTAAGGAAGAACCATCCTTCACGGCCTGAGACAGTCGCAAAAGGATCACTGGTAGAGATGACAAGAGGAGCAACGGGTGAAACAGCCTCGGTTTGAGTTATGGCAGGAGGAGCAATTTCCTGTGGGGAAATAGGCATCTCGGCTGAAAAGGGAGTGGCCTCGCTAACCCCCTCAGTGTGAGTACCCTCTTCTCTGGGTACCAATCCGGTGGGAGGGCTAGGAGTCTCGGCAGGAATCCCATGTGCAGCAGCAGAAATAATGGACATTTGAGAAGCTTCACCAGCCCCATCAAAAGAATCCGCCACGGGTGTGCCCATGGAGGCGGGTAGCTCCTCGGCTGTAGGACGATAGATGGAAAGGGGCTCGGGCTGATCCTGGAAAGCAAAAGAAATGAAGATGCAGAGAAGAAGAAGGCACAAGAAAAGGGAGTGAAGTCACCCTTTGATTTACACACTTAGAGGAAGCTTTTCCTCTTGTGAAAGAACTCTACTTGAAGAAAGTGAAGTGGCAGAGTTGTTTTGATGAAACTCTTTTCAGTTGTCGGCTTAGATACGAAGGGAGTAGAAGACAACACTTTCTCTATTTTTAGAGAATGAATCAAGCCCGAAGTGAAGCAATCTTAAGTGGCTAAAAGAAAAGAAAAATGAAGACTGTAAGAAGGATCCTTGGTCCGCAAAAGTGTTGTTCGCGAAGTTGGCAGAAAGAAGAGTTAAAGAATCCGAAGAGCCAATTTTTGAGCATTCTGCAGAGATGAGAAAATGTAAAACATCATAACGAAGAAGAACCCAACAAGAAAGGATGAAGAGATGAAGAGATGATGCTAAGGAATATGTGGAGAAAGTAAGCAGTCAAGCCTAATTCTTCTGCCGCAGAATCTGCTACAACCTTCACTTCCTACAGTATAGATGATGCTCTAGCAAAAGCAGAGTAAGAAGTGCATTAACACAGAGAAATAAGTGCATTGCGGCAGAAAGTGTCTACATATTCTGCGGAAGCAGAAAAATGAGTATTTATCCCTACAAAAGCAAAGAAATAAGTACGTGCTGCTGCAGAAACGTGAAGAAATAAGTATACAAATTGCCGCAGACATGAAGAAATGAGTACCATTGTAGAAGTTCAAGATCACAAAGAATTTCCAAGAAGCAAACCAAGAAACAAGCAAAGAAATGACGAAGAGAAGGATGCACACATCATCATCATCAACAATCCCTTTGAATGAAAACCATATGGGAAGAAAAAAGTTAGTAAAGTGAGAAAAAAACCATTAAGCCCAAGCGGCAGGAATAATGGATCACAGGTCCATGAAATAAACAAATGGGCCTTGAAGGAGCAAACGGGCTTAAAGGAGCCAGGAAAGAGAGAATAACAATCCCATGGGCAGTGTATGACGTGTAAAAGTAAGAATGAGCCGTGGCAGGCTCAAAAGTATTGTAAAGAGAGTAGGGGTTGATGGCAAGCCCATGAGCCCCAAGGATGAGTATACAGTAGTTGGGCCGGGGAAGCCCAATGAAATTAGTAAAAGCCCATGGGAGTAAAGAATTGAAACGGGACAAAGGAGCCCAAACGGGACAAAGGAGCCCAAATGGGACAAAGGAGCCCAAAAGTGATGAAACGGGCCGAGGATGCCCAAAAGAGTAAAATGGGACAAAGGAGCCCAAATGGGACAAAGGAGCCCGAAAGCGATGAAACGGGCCGAGGATGCCCAAAAGAGTAAAATGGGACAAAAGAGCCCAAATGGGACAAAGGAGCCCGAAAGTGATGAAACGGGCCAAGGATGCCCAAAAGATTATAATGGGACAAAGGAGCCCGAAAGCAATGAAATGAGCCAAGGAAGCCCAAAACTGCGTAGTACAAGCCCAATGATAGTACTGGGCTAATGGAATTTCGCAAAAGGAATACATACAGCAGGCCCAAAGAGGCCTAGCAGGCACAAGTCATGAAGGGCAAAAGGAAAGCATACAGCAGACCCAGCATCACCCTCATGAACAACAACTTTTTGGCTACCCTTGGAGGGTCATAAAATTGTAGAAAGAAAGAAAACAACTTGCCTAAAGAGAGTAAATATTGAAACAGCTGGCACGTGAAGAAAAGAAGAGAAGCATTCGCATGAGAGTTGTTAAACAACTCGCAAAAGAAAAACTGCATGAGTTTCGCATACGAATTGCAGGAGCAATCCATATGCTCAGGGGGCTAAATGTTGATGCCCATTTTTGCAAATCTGTACCAGTCTGCCGCAATCCATATGCTCAATCCATACGCTCAAGGCTTATGAGGAAGAAAGCCCAATGAAGAGCAAGGCCCAAAGGCCCACGAAGAAGACCAAAGAACAAGAAGAGTCAAACTAAAGGAAATGACAAATGCAGCAGGAAACGCATGAAGAAACAAGACAAAAACACGCAGCAGACGAAACAGAGCTAATCTGTTGCGGCAGGAATGGCGTGGGAGACAAAAACAAAAGACAGTGGAGCAAGAACAGAAGGGCCGGGGCACCACCAACCTGTACCCAGCCAATACAAGGGAGGTGGGCCCACGGTCAAAGAGATTCAGAGGGCGTGGTTTGGTGGTGGGGGGAAAAGGGGGTCTATATTTGGTTTCCTGCCATAACCTCTTTTGGGAACATATCCTGCTGGGATGATATCTTACCCAAAAGAAGTAATAAATGGTTGGGACCACTGATGCACGCCATAGAGCTAGGTAGTGAGGTAAAGGTATACGGGAGGAACAAACAAAAGAGAATTTTGTCGTGCAACAAATATGTTCTGAGCAGATGGCAGTGGTCGGGGCAACCAATGGGTGAGTGGGTAATCTTGAAAGGATGCCCACAACAATCCAAAAACAGTTGGTGAAGCCCTAGGGGTAAAAGGGAGAAATCCATTAAATTAGCTCACTATAAAAGGGAGGTAACCACGGCAGAAAAGAAAAGGAGAGCCCGAAAAGGGGAAAGGAAGAAATGGACCGAGGTAGAGGAAAAAACAGGGGAATGAGTGAAAAACAGGGGAAGAAGAAAAATACCCAGAGGGGAGAAAAAGAAAGAAAGAAAGAAAGAAAAATAAGAGAGAAAACGCGGTAGGAATAGGGGCATGCATCAATAGACCTTCTTTTCCCTCCCTCTTAGCAAACCCACTCTTTGAAATCTCCAAAAGTAATAGTTAGTAGCCATTTAGGCCTATTCTCCAAAATGAACAACTTTTACGGCAAGAGCCTATGATAAGGTTGTTGAAGTTGGAGTTTGGGTTCCTTCTTGGTTTACTTATCTTATGGGCAGATTTAATACTTAATTTTGATTGCAAATATATTTGATTTTCAACTTATATTCACTGTATTTAGTCATCCTGCCGTAGCACGTTTTCACGTCTGCCGCAGCAGTTGTCATGATGTGGTGTTTTACTTGCTGTATTAGTTATCCTGCCGTAGCACATTTTCATTATATTTACCGTGTTAATTATTATACAAGCTAATCATTTCCTGCCGAAGCTTTCTTCTCTATTTGTTATTACGTATTTTGCTTTTGATACAAACTAACCATTATCCTGCCGTAAGTATATATATACATATACCCTGTTTCTGGAAAAATATATTTTATATATGTATATGTGAATATGTATAAGTATATATACTCATATATGTATGTATATATTTGAGAATATGCTAACCCATTTAAACTAACACTTGTTTGATGGGTATTTTCTTTGGGTTTTTTAGATTTGTTTATGCGCAGGAAGTAGAAATGTGTTTCTGCAGTAAAAATGGTAGTCATTCACATTGCCGAAGGCTTTACTGCACGGCAGGCAGCTTTAAAGCACGGCAGGCAACTTCACTGCACGGCAGGAAGCCTTAAAGCACGGCAGGCAGGAAGCTTTAATACACGGCAGGAAGTTTTAAAGCACGGCAAGCAGCTTCACTGCATAGCAGAAGCTTTAAAGCACGGCGGACAGACTTGTTGCATAGCAGAAAAGTCAATCCTGCGGCAGAAACCGGAGAAAAGTTCCTGCGGCAGGAACAAAGGATAAGCCCATTTTGCAGCGTCTTCCCTTGGACTTGGACTCAACGTTTGCGCACAAGCCGGCCCAAGTTGAGTTCCAGTTGGACCGGTCTCGACTCCTTTACTCAGAATACTCGGGCCTACTACCGCGGCAGGCAGCCCAGCCCAACACACAAAAAAAGGCCCCCACATTTAAAATGGCGACTCCACTGGGGAGTTGAGATCAAGATGGGGAGAATGAGATATTTCTCCTCCGCAAACATGTTTCCAAGTCCTTACCAAAGCGAGACGTGCTGACGTTCTTGAACCTTCCAAGCTATACTCTCAGGCAAGTATCCAAAATGTCATAGCAATCCCATAACAGAATCCTGCGGCAAAATGCAGCAACGTTACCGCAGGACAGTACCATAGCAGAATCCTGCGGCAGAATATATACAGCAGCGTTACCGCAGGACAGTACCATAGCAGAATCATGTGGCAGAATACAACAGCGTTACCGCAGGACAATACCATAGCAGAATCCTGCGGCAGAATACAGCAGCGTTACCGCAGGACAGTAGCAGCGTTACCGCAGGACAGTACCATAGCAGAACTCTGCACAGCAATGTTAAAACAGAGCAGAAATATTGAGAACTCTACAATAGAAGGCCTTCACAATACTTGGCCCTATCCTTTAAATGCCACTTGTTTCCCTTGTCATGCATGTGAGACATGTGGCAAGCCACTCATTGAAACATGCAACTCTCCTAAAAAGCATTCTAAGCCACTTATCACCTTTTGCTCTCATTTCCTTCAAGGAAACACTAGAAGCTTTTAAACTCTCTCCATCTTCACCTTTGGGTCCAACACTTAGAGGAGAAAAATCCCTTCATTCCCTCATAAGGTTTCGATCATTTTCTTCATGATAGCGATTCTAGCTTTACTCCCCCCTCAAAGAACCAAAAGCTAGAAACAAAAAAAAAAAAAAATGAAGCTACAGTGGTCAAAGGAAAATTTTCATCATTACTATACTGTTGCAAATAACTATTTCCTCCGTGAAATATCTTCCAGTAGACTTTTCTAGAAGTGCAAAATGTCCCTTCGCAGAAATTTTGCAGCAGAAAGTACAGGTCCTGCGGCAGACTGTTCACGGCAGAATCTGCTGAATTTCAGAAGTGCAGAACGTTCATCTGCTGAATATTTTATAGCAGAAAATTTCAGAAGCCAGAATGTAGATCTCTCCGCAGATTATTTACAGCAGACTGTTCACGGCAGACTGTTCGCGGCAGACTGTTCACGCCAGACTGTTCTTCGGCAGATTGTTCACGGCAGAATCTGCTGAATTTCAGAAGTGCAGAACGTTCATCTGCTGAATATTTTATAGCAGAAAATTTCAGAAGCCAGAATGTAGATCTCTCCGCAGATTATTTACAGCAAACTGTTCACGGCAGACTGTTCGCGGCAGACTGTTCACGGCAGACTATTCTTCGGCAGACTGTTCACGGCAGAATATTTTGCAGCAGAATTTTGTATTTCAGCAGTCCCTTTTTACAGAATATCCTACCACAAAGTTCAGCACAACAAATTTGAGATTTGTTCTCAAAGTAAGAGAGGCGCATACAAAGCCTTTCATATTCACTTTTGCCGAATCCATATTTTGCTACTACATCAGCAAATATATCAGTATCAATGAAGGGATGAGGGAGAAGTAATCGATTCGGCGATATCGAAACATCTGCTTTCAACCAAAGCATACATTGAAGGCATGTGTTATGGTGGTGAAGTGTCCAAATTAAATCCAGACCTTGGGATGAAGCCAACCACTCAGTAATTGCGTACTCTCCATAAAGAAGCCCAAATCTACAAGCTACTTGCAAGCTGCTCTTTGTCCATTATCGGGTCTAGCAAACCGATTCAACAACCTTGAAGAGTTGAGAAGTTTTCTGTGAAGCACCTCGGAGGATTTATGCCCAGAGAGGCATTAAAAACATTATCTTTATGATGTTTCTAAGAAAGAATGTAGCAGATTACTTGTCCTACGAACTACGCAACTCCACCATCACTCTTCAAGTCATCAAGCTCATTGATGCCCATGTCTCATCCTAGAAGAACTCTGGAGCAAAGTGCAGAAACAATTGCTCACTCACATCCTGCCGTAAATAGAGTTGCTTGTCCTATTACCGCAGAAAACTATTACGTGGTTTTTATTGAAGGCGTTCTGCTGCAAGGGCATTCTGCCACAAGAATAAAGAAGCATGCTGTCCCAGGAAGATGTTGGCACGTCATGGGAAATTCTATATTAGAAGCCGCTGACTTTTGGCTATTACTAGCCAACCATGAAGCAAGAGACGTAGCAAGCTCCATCTAAATATTCCCATACTCAAAGCAAGCGAAGAAGAAACCCATGAAATATGGGTCTTGGTGGCAGTAGCCAACAAAAGGGTCGTGGTTATGAATTCTTGGCTAAAAACCAGCAAAGGAACCATGGTTATGAGCTCTTGGCAAAAGCCCATAATGGGGGCTACACTCAATCAAACCCGCAAAGGAGCCGTGATCGCAAGTCTTTAGAAAGAATCTGCGGAAGAGCTATAGCCACAATCATATGTAGCAGAAAATACATGGGAAGCAATTGTGCTTGCAGTGGAACGAAGTCAAAGCATGCTTGGGAAGTAACTTTTTTCCAAATTCTCTAACAACGAAGAATTTCTACAATATGGCAACTTGTAGATCCATGGCATCTAATTTTCTCTTTACTGAAGAATGCATGAACCACATGACGGAGCATCAACACCAAGAGAAAGTGATATCAAGCTCATCCAGTTGTCTCACGTGCTGGGGGCTAAAGCTTATTCTCGGCAAACAAGGGAAGCCTCCTACTGAAAGCTAAGGGCTTATTCTCGTATATTGGGGGTTGTCCCATTCTGCAACAAAATTTGGGAAGTCTTCTTTAAAAAGCCAATGACTCATCCAGTTGTCTCACATGCTGGGGGCTAAGGCCCATTCTGCAGTAAATTTAGAAAGCTTGCCGCAAAGTGCTTAGAGTACCAATATGAAGTAGCAACATCATGTATCTTCTACAAAAGCTTGGTGTGTTGCGTGGTTCAAGAAAGCTTGGAGGAGGAGAGTAATGAAGGGAAAAACAAAGAAGTTGTGGCAGAAAAGGATATATAGGTTGTGGCAGAAGAAGAATTTGAGGAAATTTAACCTGGGGTCGGACCCACAGGAACCAAAACCCATCTCAATTAGCTCAAGACTTTCAGAAAAGGAGAAATCATAATTGATACTATTGCGGAAAAAATTCAAAGATGTCTTCGCATGGGATTACAGTAAAAAATGCCAGAATGGGATCTTGGGCTAATAGTGCATACATTGAATGTGGACCGTGAGGCTAAGCTAGTAGCCCAGCCTGCCAGGGCATTCCACACAGCCTCCCGGGGCGTTCCACTCTGCCTGCCGGGGCGTTCCACTCTGCCTGCCGGGGCGTTCCACTCTGCCTGCCACGACGTTCCACACAGCCTGCCAGGGCATTCCACACTGCCTGCCAAGTTATTCCACGCTGGGATAGAAGGGGCAAAGCTTTGAGGAAAGAAATACAGCAGGCAGCCTTCAAAAGGCTACAACAGATCACGATGAACCTTCCTACTGTGCAAGCCCCAAAAGGCCATTGATACTCTACCTAGCCACCAATTCATGTGCCATTGGTGCATTAATGGCCCAGAAGATGGAAGAAAAGTTTTCAACTCTTGAAATAGAACATGCTCCAAGGAACGAAAAACAGTTTGCGGATGCGTTGGCCACATTAGGCTCACAAATAATTTTCGAAGGGGATAGCACCGGGATAGAAGTCAGCAAGAGGAAAGAGCCTACTATTGAGATGTTGAAAAAAAAAAGGTTCCAGGAGGAACAGTGTGAAGGAGATTTGTAGATCCCCATAAAAAAGCTTTGATGAAGGAAGGAAATGACGCAAAACTAAAAGTATTGAAAGACTACGTCCTGGTGAGAGAAGAATTATACCGCAGGATGCCGGGTGGTGTATTGTCCAGGTGTGTGCGGCAGGCGGAAGCCCAAAGAAAGATGAAAGAAGTATATGACAAGACTTACGGATCCTGCGGGGAAGTCAGCCTTTACCGTAGGCTTCAAAAGGCAGAATTTTATTAGCCAAGTATGGGTAAAGACGCAGAGCAAGTCCAAACCCAGTGTGGGACCTACCAGCTTACGGCAGACAGAGAAGAAAGTTAAACTGTGTTTGTCAGTGGAGATTGGAGAAGCCCATTCACGCAGTACCTGATAAAAGGCATCCTGCCGCAAAAAACACAGCAAAAGGTACAATCTTGAGAGGTTGGCAACACGCTACTTTTTGCATAGCAAAGTCCTTTTCAAGAAGGGGTATGATGAGAACCTTTTAAGATGTCTGGGTCCCTGAAGAAGCAAGAGAAATGATAAAAGAAATACACTCAGGAGAGTGTGGGGAGCACCAAAGGAAGAAGAAGCTTTACAGATGCCTGCTGCAAATAGGTTACTACTGGCCTGCCATGAAGAAAGATACGACAGAAAACATATGCAAAGGAACAAAAGGTGGAAATCAACGATGAAGTCCAAACATCTCTCGAGCAACGCATTCAATGGCAGACCACGAGAATTGGAGAGACACAGCCAAGCTTAGCAACATGAGAAAGAAGAATTGGGAGAAATAAGATCTGCGGAAGACTACAACAAAGTTAAGAGATTTAGTTCACAACATCTATGCCTTTTTCATCAAAGAGGCAGTGATATCCTCACCAACAGAGGCTATGGCAGAATGACAAGAAGAATATGTTAAAGAAAAAAAAAGGGAGTGGGGACATACCCATGAATCTAGCCTCGGGTGGAGCATCCTCTTCCTCCTCGGATTCAGAAATCCTTCTCGGCAGGACGGGCTCACTATCAATATCTTCGGGAGCATCCTCTTTCTCCTCGGACTCAGAAATCCTCTTCGGCAGGACGGGCTCGCTATCAATATCTTCAAGAATATCCTCGGACTCCTCGGAAGACAGGTCAACATCGGGTTCGCGAGTGGCCGAACTGGGAATGGAAGAAGGAGTGACTACTAAGGAAGAACCATCCTTCACGGCCTGAGACAGTCGCAAAAGGATCACTGGTAGAGATGACAAGAGGAGCAACGGGTGAAACAGCCTCGGTTTGAGTTATGGCAGGAGGAGCAATTTCCTGTGGGGAAATAGGCATCTCGGCTGAAAAGGGAGTGGCCTCGCTAACCCCCTCAGTGTGAGTACCCTCTTCTCTGGGTACCAATCCGGTGGGAGGGCTAGGAGTCTCGGCAGGAATCCCATGTGCAGCAGCAGAAATAATGGACATTTGAGAAGCTTCACCAGCCCCATCAAAAGAATCCGCCACGGGTGTGCCCATGGAGGCGGGTAGCTCCTCGGCTGTAGGACGATAGATGGAAAGGGGCTCGGGCTGATCCTGGAAAGCAAAAGAAATGAAGATGCAGAGAAGAAGAAGGCACAAGAAAAGGGAGTGAAGTCACCCTTTGATTTACACACTTAGAGGAAGCTTTTCCTCTTGTGAAAGAACTCTACTTGAAGAAAGTGAAGTGGCAGAGTTGTTTTGATGAAACTCTTTTCAGTTGTCGGCTTAGATACGAAGGGAGTAGAAGACAACACTTTCTCTATTTTTAGAGAATGAATCAAGCCCGAAGTGAAGCAATCTTAAGTGGCTAAAAGAAAAGAAAAATGAAGACTGTAAGAAGGATCCTTGGTCCGCAAAAGTGTTGTTCGCGAAGTTGGCAGAAAGAAGAGTTAAAGAATCCGAAGAGCCAATTTTTGAGCATTCTGCAGAGATGAGAAAATGTAAAACATCATAACGAAGAAGAACCCAACAAGAAAGGATGAAGAGATGAAGAGATGATGCTAAGGAATATGTGGAGAAAGTAAGCAGTCAAGCCTAATTCTTCTGCCGCAGAATCTGCTACAACCTTCACTTCCTACAGTATAGATGATGCTCTAGCAAAAGCAGAGTAAGAAGTGCATTAACACAGAGAAATAAGTGCATTGCGGCAGAAAGTGTCTACATATTCTGCGGAAGCAGAAAAATGAGTATTTATCCCTACAAAAGCAAAGAAATAAGTACGTGCTGCTGCAGAAACGTGAAGAAATAAGTATACAAATTGCCGCAGACATGAAGAAATGAGTACCATTGTAGAAGTTCAAGATCACAAAGAATTTCCAAGAAGCAAACCAAGAAACAAGCAAAGAAATGACGAAGAGAAGGATGCACACATCATCATCATCAACAATCCCTTTGAATGAAAACCATATGGGAAGAAAAAAGTTAGTAAAGTGAGAAAAAAACCATTAAGCCCAAGCGGCAGGAATAATGGATCACAGGTCCATGAAATAAACAAATGGGCCTTGAAGGAGCAAACGGGCTTAAAGGAGCCAGGAAAGAGAGAATAACAATCCCATGGGCAGTGTATGACGTGTAAAAGTAAGAATGAGCCGTGGCAGGCTCAAAAGTATTGTAAAGAGAGTAGGGGTTGATGGCAAGCCCATGAGCCCCAAGGATGAGTATACAGTAGTTGGGCCGGGGAAGCCCAATGAAATTAGTAAAAGCCCATGGAGTAAAGAATTGAAACGGGACAAAGGAGCCCAAACGGGACAAAGGAGCCCAAATGGGACAAAGGAGCCCAAAAGTGATGAAACGGGCCGAGGATGCCCAAAAGAGTAAAATGGGACAAAGGAGCCCAAATGGGACAAAGGAGCCCGAAAGCGATGAAACGGGCCGAGGATGCCCAAAAGAGTAAAATGGGACAAAAGAGCCCAAATGGGACAAAGGAGCCCGAAAGTGATGAAACGGGCCAAGGATGCCCAAAAGATTATAATGGGACAAAGGAGCCCGAAAGCAATGAAATGAGCCAAGGAAGCCCAAAACTGCGTAGTACAAGCCCAATGATAGTACTGGGCTAATGGAATTTCGCAAAAGGAATACATACAGCAGGCCCAAAGAGGCCTAGCAGGCACAAGTCATGAAGGGCAAAAGGAAAGCATACAGCAGACCCAGCATCACCCTCATGAACAACAACTTTTTGGCTACCCTTGGAGGGTCATAAAATTGTAGAAAGAAAGAAAACAACTTGCCTAAAGAGAGTAAATATTGAAACAGCTGGCACGTGAAGAAAAGAAGAGAAGCATTCGCATGAGAGTTGTTAAACAACTCGCAAAAGAAAAACTGCATGAGTTTCGCATACGAATTGCAGGAGCAATCCATATGCTCAGGGGGCTAAATGTTGATGCCCATTTTTGCAAATCTGTACCAGTCTGCCGCAATCCATATGCTCAATCCATACGCTCAAGGCTTATGAGGAAGAAAGCCCAATGAAGAGCAAGGCCCAAAGGCCCACGAAGAAGACCAAAGAACAAGAAGAGTCAAACTAAAGGAAATGACAAATGCAGCAGGAAACGCATGAAGAAACAAGACAAAAACACGCAGCAGACGAAACAGAGCTAATCTGTTGCGGCAGGAATGGCGTGGGAGACAAAAACAAAAGACAGTGGAGCAAGAACAGAAGGGCCGGGCACCACCAACCTGTACCCAGCCAATACAAGGGAGGTGGGCCCACGGTCAAAGAGATTCAGAGGGCGTGGTTTGGTGGTGGGGGGAAAAGGGGGTCTATATTTGGTTTCCTGCCATAACCTCTTTTGGGAACATATCCTGCTGGGATGATATCTTACCCAAAAGAAGTAATAAATGGTTGGGACCACTGATGCACGCCATAGAGCTAGGTAGTGAGGTAAAGGTATACGGGAGGAACAAACAAAAGAGAATTTTGTCGTGCAACAAATATGTTCTGAGCAGATGGCAGTGGTCGGGGCAACCAATGGGTGAGTGGGTAATCTTGAAAGGATGCCCACAACAATCCAAAAACAGTTGGTGAAGCCCTAGGGGTAAAAGGGAGAAATCCATTAAATTAGCTCACTATAAAAGGGAGGTAACCACGGCAGAAAAGAAAAGGAGAGCCCGAAAAGGGGAAAGGAAGAAATGGACCGAGGTAGAGGAAAAAACAGGGGAATGAGTGAAAAACAGGGGAAGAAGAAAAATACCCAGAGGGGAGAAAAAGAAAGAAAGAAAGAAAGAAAAATAAGAGAGAAAACGCGGTAGGAATAGGGGCATGCATCAATAGACCTTCTTTTCCCTCCCTCTTAGCAAACCCACTCTTTGAAATCTCCAAAAGTAATAGTTAGTAGCCATTTAGGCCTATTCTCCAAAATGAACAACTTTTACGGCAAGAGCCTATGATAAGGTTGTTGAAGTTGGAGTTTGGGTTCCTTCTTGGTTTACTTATCTTATGGGCAGATTTAATACTTAATTTTGATTGCAAATATATTTGATTTTCAACTTATATTCACTGTATTTAGTCATCCTGCCGTAGCACGTTTTCACGTCTGCCGCAGCAGTTGTCATGATGTGGTGTTTACTTGCTGTATTAGTTATCCTGCCGTAGCACATTTTCATTATATTTACCGTGTTAATTATTATACAAGCTAATCATTTCCTGCCGAAGCTTTCTTCTCTATTTGTTATTACGTATTTTGCTTTTGATACAAACTAACCATTATCCTGCCGTAAGTATATATATACATATACCCTGTTTCTGGAAAAATATATTTTATATATGTATATGTGAATATGTATAAGTATATATACTCATATATGTATGTATATATTTGAGAATATGCTAACCCATTTAAACTAACACTTGTTTGATGGGTATTTTCTTTGGGTTTTTTAGATTTGTTTATGCGCAGGAAGTAGAAATGTGTTTCTGCAGTAAAAATGGTAGTCATTCACATTGCCGAAGGCTTTACTGCACGGCAGGCAGCTTTAAAGCACGGCAGGCAACTTCACTGCACGGCAGGAAGCCTTAAAGCACGGCAGGCAGGAAGCTTTAATACACGGCAGGAAGTTTTAAAGCACGGCAAGCAGCTTCACTGCATAGCAGAAGCTTTAAAGCACGGCGGACAGACTTGTTGCATAGCAGAAAAGTCAATCCTGCGGCAGAAACCGGAGAAAAGTTCCTGCGGCAGGAACAAAGGATAAGCCCATTTTGCAGCGTCTTCCCTTGGACTTGGACTCAACGTTTGCGCACAAGCCGGCCCAAGTTGAGTTCCAGTTGGACCGGTCTCGACTCCTTTACTCAGAATACTCGGGCCTACTACCGCGGCAGGCAGCCCAGCCCAACACACAAAAAAAGGCCCCCACATTTAAAATGGCGACTCCACTGGGGAGTTGAGATCAAGATGGGGAGAATGAGATATTTCTCCTCCGCAAACATGTTTCCAAGTCCTTACCAAAGCGAGACGTGCTGACGTTCTTGAACCTTCCAAGCTATACTCTCAGGCAAGTATCCAAAATGTCATAGCAATCCCATAACAGAATCCTGCGGCAAAATGCAGCAACGTTACCGCAGGACAGTACCATAGCAGAATCCTGCGGCAGAATATATACAGCAGCGTTACCGCAGGACAGTACCATAGCAGAATCATGTGGCAGAATACAACAGCGTTACCGCAGGACAATACCATAGCAGAATCCTGCGGCAGAATACAGCAGCGTTACCGCAGGACAGTAGCAGCGTTACCGCAGGACAGTACCATAGCAGAACTCTGCACAGCAATGTTAAAACAGAGCAGAAATATTGAGAACTCTACAATAGAAGGCCTTCACAATACTTGGCCCTATCCTTTAAATGCCACTTGTTTCCCTTGTCATGCATGTGAGACATGTGGCAAGCCACTCATTGAAACATGCAACTCTCCTAAAAAGCATTCTAAGCCACTTATCACCTTTTGCTCTCATTTCCTTCAAGGAAACACTAGAAGCTTTTAAACTCTCTCCATCTTCACCTTTGGGTCCAACACTTAGAGGAGAAAAATCCCTTCATTCCCTCATAAGGTTTCGATCATTTTCTTCATGATAGCGATTCTAGCTTTACTCCCCCCTCAAAGAACCAAAAGCTAGAAACAAAAAAAAAAAAAAATGAAGCTACAGTGGTCAAAGGAAAATTTTCATCATTACTATACTGTTGCAAATAACTATTTCCTCCGTGAAATATCTTCCAGTAGACTTTTCTAGAAGTGCAAAATGTCCCTTCGCAGAAATTTTGCAGCAGAAAGTACAGGTCCTGCGGCAGACTGTTCACGGCAGAATCTGCTGAATTTCAGAAGTGCAGAACGTTCATCTGCTGAATATTTTATAGCAGAAAATTTCAGAAGCCAGAATGTAGATCTCTCCGCAGATTATTTACAGCAGACTGTTCACGGCAGACTGTTCGCGGCAGACTGTTCACGCCAGACTGTTCTTCGGCAGATTGTTCACGGCAGAATCTGCTGAATTTCAGAAGTGCAGAACGTTCATCTGCTGAATATTTTATAGCAGAAAATTTCAGAAGCCAGAATGTAGATCTCTCCGCAGATTATTTACAGCAAACTGTTCACGGCAGACTGTTCGCGGCAGACTGTTCACGGCAGACTATTCTTCGGCAGACTGTTCACGGCAGAATATTTTGCAGCAGAATTTTGTATTTCAGCAGTCCCTTTTTACAGAATATCCTACCACAAAGTTCAGCACAACAAATTTGAGATTTGTTCTCAAAGTAAGAGAGGCGCATACAAAGCCTTTCATATTCACTTTTGCCGAATCCATATTTTGCTACTACATCAGCAAATATATCAGTATCAATGAAGGGATGAGGGAGAAGTAATCGATTCGGCGATATCGAAACATCCGCTTTCAACCAAAGCATACATTGAAGGCATGTGTTATGGTGGTGAAGTGTCCAAATTAAATCCAGACCTTGGGATGAAGCCAACCACTCAGTAATTGCGTACTCTCCATAAAGAAGCCCAAATCTACAAGCTACTTGCAAGCTGCTCTTTGTCCATTATCGGGTCTAGCAAACCGATTCAACAACCTTGAAGAGTTGAGAAGTTTTCTGTGAAGCACCTCGGAGGATTTATGCCCAGAGAGGCATTAAAAACATTATCTTTATGATGTTTCTAAGAAAGAATGTAGCAGATTACTTGTCCTACGAACTACGCAACTCCACCATCACTCTTCAAGTCATCAAGCTCATTGATGCCCATGTCTCATCCTAGAAGAACTCTGGAGCAAAGTGCAGAAACAATTGCTCACTCACATCCTGCCGTAAATAGAGTTGCTTGTCCTATTACCGCAGAAAACTATTACGTGGTTTTTATTGAAGGCGTTCTGCTGCAAGGGCATTCTGCCACAAGAATAAAGAAGCATGCTGTCCCAGGAAGATGTTGGCACGTCATGGGAAATTCTATATTAGAAGCCGCTGACTTTTGGCTATTACTAGCCAACCATGAAGCAAGAGACGTAGCAAGCTCCATCTAAATATTCCCATACTCAAAGCAAGCGAAGAAGAAACCCATGAAATATGGGTCTTGGTGGCAGTAGCCAACAAAAGGGTCGTGGTTATGAATTCTTGGCTAAAAACCAGCAAAGGAACCATGGTTATGAGCTCTTGGCAAAAGCCCATAATGGGGGCTACACTCAATCAAACCCGCAAAGGAGCCGTGATCGCAAGTCTTTAGAAAGAATCTGCGGAAGAGCTATAGCCACAATCATATGTAGCAGAAAATACATGGGAAGCAATTGTGCTTGCAGTGGAACGAAGTCAAAGCATGCTTGGGAAGTAACTTTTTTCCAAATTCTCTAACAACGAAGAATTTCTACAATATGGCAACTTGTAGATCCATGGCATCTAATTTTCTCTTTACTGAAGAATGCATGAACCACATGACGGAGCATCAACACCAAGAGAAAGTGATATCAAGCTCATCCAGTTGTCTCACGTGCTGGGGGCTAAAGCTTATTCTCGGCAAACAAGGGAAGCCTCCTACTGAAAGCTAAGGGCTTATTCTCGTATATTGGGGGTTGTCCCATTCTGCAACAAAATTTGGGAAGTCTTCTTTAAAAAGCCAATGACTCATCCAGTTGTCTCACATGCTGGGGGCTAAGGCCCATTCTGCAGTAAATTTAGAAAGCTTGCCGCAAAGTGCTTAGAGTACCAATATGAAGTAGCAACATCATGTATCTTCTACAAAAGCTTGGTGTGTTGCGTGGTTCAAGAAAGCTTGGAGGAGGAGAGTAATGAAGGGAAAAACAAAGAAGTTGTGGCAGAAAAGGATATATAGGTTGTGGCAGAAGAAGAATTTGAGGAAATTTAACCTGGGGTCGGACCCACAGGAACCAAAACCCATCTCAATTAGCTCAAGACTTTCAGAAAAGGAGAAATCATAATTGATACTATTGCGGAAAAAATTCAAAGATGTCTTCGCATGGGATTACAGTAAAAAATGCCAGAATGGGATCTTGGGCTAATAGTGCATACATTGAATGTGGACCGTGAGGCTAAGCTAGTAGCCCAGCCTGCCAGGGCATTCCACACAGCCTCCCGGGGCGTTCCACTCTGCCTGCCGGGGCGTTCCACTCTGCCTGCCGGGGCGTTCCACTCTGCCTGCCACGACGTTCCACACAGCCTGCCAGGGCATTCCACACTGCCTGCCAAGTTATTCCACGCTGGGATAGAAGGGGCAAAGCTTTGAGGAAAGAAATACAGCAGGCAGCCTTCAAAAGGCTACAACAGATCACGATGAACCTTCCTACTGTGCAAGCCCCAAAAGGCCATTGATACTCTACCTAGCCACCAATTCATGTGCCATTGGTGCATTAATGGCCCAGAAGATGGAAGAAAAGTTTTCAACTCTTGAAATAGAACATGCTCCAAGGAACGAAAAACAGTTTGCGGATGCGTTGGCCACATTAGGCTCACAAATAATTTTCGAAGGGGATAGCACCGGGATAGAAGTCAGCAAGAGGAAAGAGCCTACTATTGAGATGTTGAAAAAAAAAAGGTTCCAGGAGGAACAGTGTGAAGGAGATTTGTAGATCCCCATAAAAAAGCTTTGATGAAGGAAGGAAATGACGCAAAACTAAAAGTATTGAAAGACTACGTCCTGGTGAGAGAAGAATTATACCGCAGGATGCCGGGTGGTGTATTGTCCAGGTGTGTGCGGCAGGCGGAAGCCCAAAGAAAGATGAAAGAAGTATATGACAAGACTTACGGATCCTGCGGGGAAGTCAGCCTTTACCGTAGGCTTCAAAAGGCAGAATTTTATTAGCCAAGTATGGGTAAAGACGCAGAGCAAGTCCAAACCCAGTGTGGGACCTACCAGCTTACGGCAGACAGAGAAGAAAGTTATACTGTGTTTGTCAGTGGAGATTGGAGAAGCCCATTCACGCAGTACCTGATAAAAGGCATCCTGCCGCAAAAAACACAGCAAAAGGTACAATCTTGAGAGGTTGGCAACACGCTACTTTTTGCATAGCAAAGTCCTTTTCAAGAAGGGGTATGATGAGAACCTTTTAAGATGTCTGGGTCCCTGAAGAAGCAAGAGAAATGATAAAAGAAATACACTCAGGAGAGTGTGGGGAGCACCAAAGGAAGAAGAAGCTTTACAGATGCCTGCTGCAAATAGGTTACTACTGGCCTGCCATGAAGAAAGATACGACAGAAACATATGCAAAGGAACAAAAGGTGGAAATCAACGATGAAGTCCAAACATCTCTCGAGCAACGCATTCAATGGCAGACCACGAGAATTGGAGAGACACAGCCAAGCTTAGCAACATGAGAAAGAAGAATTGGGAGAAATAAGATCTGCGGAATACTACAACAAAGTTAAGAGATTTAGTTCACAACATCTATGCCTTTTTCATCAAAGAGGCAGTGATATCCTCACCAACAGAGGCTATGGCAGAATGACAAGAAGAATATGTTAAAGAAAAAAAAAGGGAGTGGGGACATACCCATGAATCTAGCCTCGGGTGGAGCATCCTCTTCCTCCTCGGATTCAGAAATCCTTCTCGGCAGGACGGGCTCACTATCAATATCTTCGGGAGCATCCTCTTTCTCCTCGGACTCAGAAATCCTCTTCGGCAGGACGGGCTCGCTATCAATATCTTCAAGAATATCCTCGGACTCCTCGGAAGACAGGTCAACATCGGGTTCGCGAGTGGCCGAACTGGGAATGGAAGAAGGAGTGACTACTAAGGAAGAACCATCCTTCACGGCCTGAGACAGTCGCAAAAGGATCACTGGTAGAGATGACAAGAGGAGCAACGGGTGAAACAGCCTCGGTTTGAGTTATGGCAGGAGGAGCAATTTCCTGTGGGGAAATAGGCATCTCGGCTGAAAAGGGAGTGGCCTCGCTAACCCCCTCAGTGTGAGTACCCTCTTCTCTGGGTACCAATCCGGTGGGAGGGCTAGGAGTCTCGGCAGGAATCCCATGTGCAGCAGCAGAAATAATGGACATTTGAGAAGCTTCACCAGCCCCATCAAAAGAATCCGCCACGGGTGTGCCCATGGAGGCGGGTAGCTCCTCGGCTGTAGGACGATAGATGGAAAGGGGCTCGGGCTGATCCTGGAAAGCAAAAGAAATGAAGATGCAGAGAAGAAGAAGGCACAAGAAAAGGGAGTGAAGTCACCCTTTGATTTACACACTTAGAGGAAGCTTTTCCTCTTGTGAAAGAACTCTACTTGAAGAAAGTGAAGTGGCAGAGTTGTTTTGATGAAACTCTTTTCAGTTGTCGGCTTAGATACGAAGGGAGTAGAAGACAACACTTTCTCTATTTTTAGAGAATGAATCAAGCCCGAAGTGAAGCAATCTTAAGTGGCTAAAAGAAAAGAAAAATGAAGACTGTAAGAAGGATCCTTGGTCCGCAAAAGTGTTGTTCGCGAAGTTGGCAGAAAGAAGAGTTAAAGAATCCGAAGAGCCAATTTTTGAGCATTCTGCAGAGATGAGAAAATGTAAAACATCATAACGAAGAAGAACCCAACAAGAAAGGATGAAGAGATGAAGAGATGATGCTAAGGAATATGTGGAGAAAGTAAGCAGTCAAGCCTAATTCTTCTGCCGCAGAATCTGCTACAACCTTCACTTCCTACAGTATAGATGATGCTCTAGCAAAAGCAGAGTAAGAAGTGCATTAACACAGAGAAATAAGTGCATTGCGGCAGAAAGTGTCTACATATTCTGCGGAAGCAGAAAAATGAGTATTTATCCCTACAAAAGCAAAGAAATAAGTACGTGCTGCTGCAGAAACGTGAAGAAATAAGTATACAAATTGCCGCAGACATGAAGAAATGAGTACCATTGTAGAAGTTCAAGATCACAAAGAATTTCCAAGAAGCAAACCAAGAAACAAGCAAAGAAATGACGAAGAGAAGGATGCACACATCATCATCATCAACAATCCCTTTGAATGAAAACCATATGGGAAGAAAAAAGTTAGTAAAGTGAGAAAAAAACCATTAAGCCCAAGCGGCAGGAATAATGGATCACAGGTCCATGAAATAAACAAATGGGCCTTGAAGGAGCAAACGGGCTTAAAGGAGCCAGGAAAGAGAGAATAACAATCCCATGGGCAGTGTATGACGTGTAAAAGTAAGAATGAGCCGTGGCAGGCTCAAAAGTATTGTAAAGAGAGTAGGAGTTGATGGCAAGCCCATGAGCCCCAAGGATGAGTATACAGTAGTTGGGCCGGGGAAGCCCAATGAAATTAGTAAAAGCCCATGGGAGTAAAGAATTGAAACGGGACAAAGGAGCCCAAACGGGACAAAGGAGCCCAAATGGGACAAAGGAGCCCAAAAGTGATGAAACGGGCCGAGGATGCCCAAAAGAGTAAAATGGGACAAAGGAGCCCAAATGGGACAAAGGAGCCCGAAAGAGATGAAACGGGCCGAGGATGCCCAAAAGAGTAAAATGGGACAAAGGAGCCCAAATGGGACAAAGGAGCCCAAATGTGATGAAACGGGCCGAGGATGCCCAAAAGAGTAAAATGGGACAAAGGAGCCCAAAAGTGATGAAACGGGCCGAGGATGCCCAAAAGAGTAAAATGGGACAAAGGAGCCCGAAAGTGATGAAACGGGCCGAGGATGCCAAAAAGAGTAAAATGGGACAAGGGAGCCCAAATGGGACAAAGGAGCCCGAAAGTGATGAAACGGGCCAAGGATGCCCAAAAGAATAAAATGGGACAAAGGAGCCCGAAAGCAATGAAATGAGCCAAGGAAGCCCAAAACTGCATAGTACAAGCCCAATGATAGTACTGGGCTAATGGAATTTAGCAAAAGGAAAACATACAGCAAGCCCAAAGAGGCCTAGCAGGCACAAGTCATGAAGGGCAAAAGGAAAGCATACAGCAGACCCAGCATCACCCTCATGAACAACAACTTTTTGGCTACCCTTGGAGGGTCGTAAAATTGTAGAAAGAAAGAAAACAACTTGCCTAAGGAGAGTAAATATTGAAACAGCAGGCACGTGAAGAAAAGAAGAGAAGCATTCGCACGAGAGTTGTTAAACAACTCGCAAAAGAAAAACTGCATGAGTTTCGCATACGAATTGCAGGAGCAATCCATATGCTCAGGGGGCTAAATGTTGATGCCCATTTTTGCAAATCTGTACCAGTCTGCCGCAATCCATATGCTCAATCCATATGCTCAAGGCTTATGAGGAAGAAAGCCCAACGAAGAGCAAGGCCCAAAGGCCCACGAAGAAGACCAAAGAACAAGAAGAGTCAAACTAAAGGAAATGACAAATGCAGCAGGAAACGCATGAAGAAACAAGACAAAAACACGCAGCAGACGAAACAAAGCTAATCTGCTGCGGCAGGAATGGCGTGGGAGACAAAAACAAAAGACAGTGGAGCAAGAACAGAAGGGCCGGGGCACCACCAACCTGTACCCAGCCAATACAAGGGAGGTGGGCCCACGGTCAAAGAGATTCAGAGGGCGTGGTTTGGTGGTGGAGGGAAAAGGGGGTCTATATTTGGTTTCCTGCCATAACCTCTTTTGGGAACATATCCTGCTGGGATGATATCTTACCCAAAAGAAGTAATAAATGGTTGGGACCACTGATGCATGTCATAGAGCTAGGTAGTGAGGTAAAGGTATACGGGAGGAACAAACAAAAGAGAATTTTGTCGTGCAACAAATATGTTCTGAGCAGATGGCAGTGGTCGGGGCAACCAATGGGTGAGTGGGTAATCTTGAAAGGATGCCCACAACAATCCAAAAACAGTTGGTGAAGCCCTAGGGGTAAAAGGGAGAAATCCATTAAATTAGCTCACTATAAAAGGGAGGTAACCACGGCAGAAAAGAAAAGGAGAGCCCGAAAAGGGGAAAGGAAGAAATGGACCGAGGTAGAGGAAAAAACAGGGGAATGAGTGAAAAACAGGGGAAGAAGAAAAATACCCAGAGGGGAGAAAAAGAAAGAAAGAAAGAAAGAAAAATAAGAGAGAAAACGCGGTAGGAATAGGGGCATGCATCAATAGACCTTCTTTTCCCTCCCTCTTAGCAAACCCACTCTTTGAAATCTCCAAAAGTAATAGTTAGTAGCCATTTAGGCCTATTCTCCAAAATGAACAACTTTTACGGCAAGAGCCTATGATAAGGTTGTTGAAGTTGGAGTTTGGGTTCCTTCTTGGTTTACTTATCTTATGGGCAGATTTAATACTTAATTTTGATTGCAAATATATTTGATTTTCAACTTATATTCACTGTATTTAGTCATCCTGCCGTAGCACGTTTTCACGTCTGCCGCAGCAGTTGTCATGATGTGGTGTTTTACTTGCTGTATTAGTTATCCTGCCGTAGCACATTTTCATTATATTTACCGTGTTAATTATTATACAAGCTAATCATTTCCTGCCGAAGCTTTCTTCTCTATTTGTTATTACGTATTTTGCTTTTGATACAAACTAACCATTATCCTGCCGTAAGTATATATATACATATACCCTGTTTCTGGAAAAATATATTTTATATATGTATATGTGAATATGTATAAGTATATATACTCATATATGTATGTATATATTTGAGAATATGCTAACCCATTTAAACTAACACTTGTTTGATGGGTATTTTCTTTGGGTTTTTTAGATTTGTTTATGCGCAGGAAGTAGAAATGTGTTTCTGCAGTAAAAATGGTAGTCATTCACATTGCCGAAGGCTTTACTGCACGGCAGGCAGCTTTAAAGCACGGCAGGCAACTTCACTGCACGGCAGGAAGCCTTAAAGCACGGCAGGCAGGAAGCTTTAATACACGGCAGGAAGTTTTAAAGCACGACAAGCAGCTTCACTGCATAGCAGAAGCTTTAAAGCACGGCGGACAGACTTGTTGCATAGCAGAAAAGTCAATCCTGCGGCAGAAACCGGAGAAAAGTTCCTGCGGCAGGAACAAAGGATAAGCCCATTTTGCAGCGTCTTCCCTTGGACTTGGACTCAACGTTTGCGCACAAGCCGGCCCAAGTTGAGTTCCAGTTGGACCGGTCTCGACTCCTTTACTCAGAATACTCGGGCCTACTACCGCGGCAGGCAGCCCAGCCCAACACACAAAAAAAGGCCCCCACATAATGTTAGGGAAAGAAAAGATCACAACCCACTTTTTCAACTTTTGGCATTTATACTTTTCATCCCTTATAAGCTTATATTTCTAAAAATGCCCAAACAATAATATAACTTTACATATAAACTCTTACCTTTATAAACTTCTTTCCATAACATTAAAAGAGCATATATGTTTTATAATATCACAATATCAAAGCTTCAAGCACTTAAATGTAATTAAGATAATAACAAACATATAAACCCATAAAATTAATTATGCAATTAAGTTGGAGTGTTACAATTATTATTATTATTAGGACAAATTTTTCCTAATATGACCAAATCCTGTACAATGATAACAAGCATTTTTTTTTGTCTTCCATTATTTCTTTGCTTATTTGGCCGTTGTCTTTGAAAATTTCTTTTCTTGTATGGAAATGATGTATTTTTCCATTGTCGCTTAGGGGGTCTTAATTTAGGAATTGTTTGAGTCATCAACAAACTGTGATTTTGATTTTCAGTATTTCATCTTCACATTCTTTCTTCTTCAAGTACTACCAAAGCATGTAATAATATCATACTGACTTCTTTACCACTATGTGTAAGTGTGGTAACTATATGATTCTAAGATGGTGGAAGACTATTTAAAATGGTTGTTACTTGCATTTTGTCCAATACAGAATCATCTACATCAACTAGTTTTTTTGCTAAAAGTTCTATGGTATTAATATGATCACCTATGTAATCACCTTCATTTATTTGTGTACTATTAAATTTATCCAATAATAATTGTACATGTGTGTAAGATCTTGGTCCATATTTAGCTTCTAATGCTTCCATCAATTCCTTAGCAGTTTCATTATCTTCAAATGAAGATATTATACTTGATAGATCTTGAAAAATCAGTGGGCTGGAAATCTCGGGCGTTGGTGATCTTGAGGTTGAGTCCTAAAAAAACAAATGTAGAATCAGAGGAGACCGGTGGAGGTTGGCCCAAAGTCCTCCGATGATAAAGTCAGTGATTATTTCAAGAAGGAAGGAAGTATTTCTAATTTTTTTTTTTTTTTTTTGTGGAAAATGTTTCTTATACCTTACTTCTTCATTTGGGAATGCTTATATAGTATTCGTGGAACGGTTACTCAGTCAACAACCGCTCCTGTTATTGAGGAATCCTGAAGATTCATAGATAACTTCTTTAACTGTCATGGAAGTTACCTCCTTGAGATTCTTGCTCTATAACTGTTAATGGAGGGTTTGGTTCGTAACGACGCAACCCGTCCTTCACGTTTAGTGGAACTTGAATCATCAAAAGCCTATGGCCCAATGACCTCGTCCGTCCATTATTAAGGACGGACGAGGTTTGCTTTAGGGACGAGCATAGGAGGGACGAGCTTAAGACATCCCATTCTTTACTTTTGTCACGGACGGCCCATATGGACGAGATAAAACTTAGCGCATTTTCTTCACACTATCAATACTGTCTTTCATATGGTGTAACATAGAAATTTAGTGAGTCATCCATTTCCCAATTATCTTTGGGTTTAATTCCCTCATTGTCATTTTTAACTATTGGTACAAGCTTTGTTGTTGACAATGTATATTAAGTCCTCTCATGCGTCAATAAATATTTTATATGATGCTTCCATGATCGGAAATTAATGCCATTAAGATTTTCAATACGATTAGAATCAAATGAGGTTTTAATTGCAATTGCAGAGTAAATATAGCACCCAAGAAATATATTTAAAAAGGTGTTTAATGTAATAAAAAAATAGAATTAATAAACACACCAAACTCTTTATTATATAAGCAAATTAAGTATAATAAAATTCTTATATTGTCTTTGTTAAATATAAACACACCAAACTGGAAAATTAAAAAGTATAATAAAACACATTTATATATAAGCTAAGCACACTATTTAAAATGAAATAATAAAACTATTACATATAACAACGCTTATAGTCATTCATGTGTCCCTTCCAATATGCTCTTCTTGGGTTTTGCCACAAATATCCTCTAGATGATTCTATGTACCTTTTCTTGTATTGTGGAGAATTCAAATTGCATCTTTGTCTTGTGGACCTGGATGACTATCCTCTCTCAAAATTGCTAAAATTTATTTTCCTTTTGTAATGAGGATTAGGAATACCTTTGACTTGTTTATCCTTTGAATTTTGGTCGATTTTTGCTTGAAACCGTGGATAAACTTCTCTGTAATAATTGTTGGTGTAGTAACTATTTTCAAAGTCAAGAGAATCTGCCAATTTTTTTTATTCAAGTCTGGAGACTCAGGACAATCACGAATTGGACTCCAAGTGAGGCTTGCCGGTGGGCTTGATTCAAGGCTTGAATAACTCCAAGTTTTTATTGCTTTACGTAGTGGACTAGGAAGTTGAGTTTAAGGCCTAATTTTTTTCCTGGCAGTTTGTCTAACACGCCCACCTTGGATTGAATAAAAGGCTGATTAGGATTAAGATATGCTATAGTTTCAAATTGCTTTGGAGTCAATGTTGCAAACTCAGCAAAGACAAAACCACTCAATGATTTGTTCATATCTAAATAAGAAGAACATGAAACAGTGTCTTTTTGAACGGTTTCTTTTTGAAGTGGTGCTTGCTGGGTTTGATGCTTATAGTGATGTTCTTCTAACTGTTCTTCTTCTCCACTTCTCTAGTCCTCTAACACAAATTTTTTGGCATCAACTTCTCCAAATATTGTAGTTTTCTCAACCAAATTTGAAATTTCAGATGGGTCACTTGCAGATGGGGTTACTACAATATTGAAATAAAGTCGATCTAGATTTTTCGAGACAATCCAATAATGGGTATTTTCTTGTTCTTCAATTTCCAAATCGTTGATCTCAGATTGCTATGGATTCAATGTTTCTTCTTGTATCTTTTCTTGTTCAGTATAAGAATCCCAATATTTTTCTTGAAGAACAAAATTTTCATGTACTTGATGAATATCACCAGTGAATGGTAAACCACTAATTCTCACCCAAAACGGTGGTTCGTTAGGATCGGCAATGTTTTGATGATAATTATAATAAGACACTGATGTTACTAAGCCTAATACCTATCTACGAATTGTTTGAAAAATTAACTTCAACAATTTGATAGAATGATTATAAGTTATGGGTGACGGTGGTGGTGGTTTGTTTTTTCTCTCTGAAACCATTGGCTCTGATACCACTGTTAGTCCCTTCTTGTGTATGGTAATGTCGTTAAATTGGGAATCATCAACACAGACAGAGAGAAAATTATGTAATGTAACAATGAATGAGGAGTCCCAATATTTATAGACTCCTCGTACCTCTTGGGAAGAGACATGTTTATTTACCAAGAGTTGTATCTTATTTAAAAGACACACCACTTCTGTAAATAACTAACTCTAACGCTTAATTGATTCTTTTCTGTTGGTTAGTGAAGCAACATCATCCACTAAGTGAGTGTTATTATATAGGTGAGAGTGCATTATATTATGGTGTGATCGTCTCCTACTATTATATATTAATAGAAACTAGAAAAGCCTTTTGACCTGATGAAGTTTCCATTCAAGTTTGGAAGTGCTTGGGTGATGTGGGTGTAAAATGGTTGATGGATATTTTCAATAAAATCTTTTTTTTTTTTTTTTAGAAACATTTTCAATAAAATCTTAAGTGATAATAAAATGCATATACAAGTGTTGGATAAGCACTTAATATCCATACATATACAACCATTTTCTAAAAAAATTATCCATATCCAACATAAATGGAAAAGCTTTTTATATTTTGTTTTTGCTCTCTCCATAGATTAAATTCCTTAGATTTGGTTGATTTCACAATGGCTGAAAAGGCCTAATAGTCAACTAACGGGATTTTTGCCAAGGCTGCCTTCCTCGATCCTCATTTCAAGATAGGTTGAATTGCAATTAATGTTGCATGCAGGTGATTGGAGTGAATAATGTTAAACTATATTAATTTAAATTAAAACAATCTGTGTTTTTGGATATTACAAATCACCACACAATTTTTTTTTGAATAAAATTAATTAACTTTGATAATCTCTAAAAAAATTCTCTAACTTGAATTTTTATTAATTTGTATTTTAATTATATTTGCATAATATATAATTTTTTTATTGAACTTTCTTGTGTGTTACACGCACTAATGACTAATTATTAATAGTAGAAGAAAGTTTATGCCATCAAATAAATCATTGTCAATATTTCCAGCTGATAAGGGGAATTTTTAATTTGAAAAATAAAAGTTATTGATCTCCAAAGACCCGTCAGCTCTATTATGCATACTGAAAACATCATGCAATATGAAGTTGTCAATCTCTAAGCTAAAGGCAGTAGGCTGAAGATAGTAAGCTGAAGACGGTAAGCATAAGAGGAAGCTAACGACCCTAACGAGGCAGTAGGCGAAGCTGACGACCCTGACGAGGTCGTAGGCAAAGCTAACGACCCCGACTAAGCTGAAGGGAGTAGTCGAAGTTAACGACCCTAACGAGGTAGTAGGCGAAGCTGATGACCCTGACGAGGGAGTAGGTGAAGCTAACGACCCCGACTAAGCTGAAGGGAGTAGTTGAAATTGACGACCCTAACGAGGGAGTAGGCAAAGCTGACAACCCTAAAGCTGACGGCTCCAATGTACCCTTGACTTGGCCACCACGCATAAGTATATAAGGAAATGTCTTGTATCCCACGCTTAGTGTTAGTCTCTTACAAGGAAAGGATTCCGCAATATACGCTCATGAGGATTCCTATAAGGAAAAGACTTCTAGCCCAAGGAAGAGAGGTCAACCATTTACTACTATAAAAGCCTCAATACCCTCATAAACCAAGGTACGCATAATTCACCATAGCTCTGGTACTCTAGAGTTGTGAACAAGAGAATTCTCTAACTTGACCGTCGAAGGGTATTTGGCCAGTACCACACCGGTACTTCTCTTAAGGTCTTCAACTTTTGTGTTGTGCAGGTGCTGTTTCGAGTGTGCGAGAACCATGTGGCTCACTGGTGATTTTTTCGACATCATCAGTTGGCGCCGTCTGTGGGAAAGATTTTTACGACTTGTAAGCCATATTATCGCTTCCCGGACAAAGAGTTGCATGGTACTTACTCGCTCGATGGCGACCACCAACAACGTTCAAGGAGACGAACCACGCCCAACTGCACTCGAGGGACAGGTGCAGACTCTCACTGCAGCCGTGGAACGCCTCACTAAGCAAAACAATGATCTGGAGGAACAATTACGCCAGGAAAATGCAGGTCACGGCACTCAAGAGCAGGACCAAGAAGGCACCAGTGCCGATAGAAGAGAACGAGAAGGGCTGGAGGGCAGTAATGCTCCTAGTAGACCGGAGCATCAAAATCTGAGCATGCCATCCCTCACGGATGCAACTCAACCACACATTGCCACGGAGATACAGACAATAAATGAACAAATGGAGGTCATGATGAATGCCCTCAAGGGACGGGTATCTAGCGACCTTGACAATCTGGTAAATCGCACTGACTCGCCGTTCACTGCAGTTGTCAATTCCTTCCCCTTACCACATAAATTTCGCATGCCGCATATAGACAGTTACGACGGAGTGAAGGACCCTCTGGATCACTTAGAGACCTTCAAGACCTTGATGCACCTTCAAGGGGTAGCGGACGAAATCATGTGTAGGGCCTTCCCTACAACGCTGAAGGGCCCCGCAAGGGTATGGTTCAGCCGACTGACGCCGAACTCCATCAGCACTTTCAAGGAGCTAAGCGCTCAGTTCACTACACACTTTATTAGGGGACACAGGAATAAGAAGTCCACAGCATGCTTGATGAGAATCAAGCAACGAGAGGACGAGACGCTGAGATCCTACATAACGCGCTTCAATAAGGAAGCGCTATCGATCGACGAAGCCGACGACAAAATACTTGTAGCAGCCTTCACAAATGGGTTGCGAAAGGGTAAGTTTTTGTTCTCACTATACAAAAACAACCCCAACACCATGTCGGAAGTACTCTACAGGGCCACCAAGTACATGAATGCTGAAGACGCGCTTCTGACTCGAGAAAAGAGAGAAAGGCAGGAGGATACGCGGCAGGACAGAGGGCGGAAGATGGCAAGAACTGGAGACGCTAGACGGACAGAAGCTACACCACCCATGGAACACTAAGCACCTACGGAAGTACTACCAGTAAAAAGGATGACATGAAGAGCGGCACCCCTTTATTTCTAGTTTACCTTAGTGAATTTTAGTTATACTCCTTAGTTTTTCTATTTACTTTAGTTTTTGCTACAAAGCCCAAAGGGCAGGTCTTCGTTTTCTTTTTAAGAACTACTTTTTCTATGAATGCATGGTTTATTATAATAAGAGGAGTTTATTTAGACATGGCTAAGTCGCCTACGGGTAGACGCATGGCCAAAGTCGCCTACAGGTGGACAGTCACTACGCTAAGTCGCCTACGGGTAGACACATGGCCAAAGTCGCCTACAGGTGGACGGTCACTACGCTAAGTCACCTACGGGTAGACGGTCACTACGCTAAGCAACCTACGGGTAGACGTGTGGTCAAAGTTGCCTATGGGTGAATAGTCATTACGTTAAGTCACTTACGGGTAGACGCAGGACCGAAGTCGACTATGGGTAGATGATCACCATACTAAGTCGCCTACAAGTGGACGACCAAAATGGTGACGAGGTACCAACACTTAGTCACCTCAATAAGTCCACAAAGTGGACGACCCTATTAAATCCACAAAGTGGACAACATTGATGAGTCCAAAGTGGACGACCTCACCCTAAGAGAATGAAAAATTATTAAATCCACAAAGTGGACGAGTTTATCATTGAGTCTACTGCTAAGTCCACAAAGTGGACAAATTTATTACCAAGTCTACAAAGTAGACAAGCGTAAGTCCACAAAGTGGACGGGCCTATTACCAAGTTTACAAAGTAGACGAGTTTAATATAAATCCACAAACTTGACCAAAGTCTACAAAGCAAATCAGCCTAAGTCCACAAAGCAGATGACCCCTCAAAAATGAATGAACTTATCCACAAAGTGGATGAATGTATGACTTGTCCCACAAGTGGACGAGTCCATCAAGTAAAAGCAAGTTGACGCCATTATCCACAAATGGATGGATTCGTGAACAAATCCACCAATCCATAAAAAGGACGCGTTCAAAGAAGAAGATGGTTTGAAACCGTTAAAGAAGACATGTCTAAAAGACACCTTAAGCAGATGGATTCGCCTTAAATTACTAAGTACGAGCATATCCTAACATACATACAAATGCCAAGGATAGACACACATGAAAAATAAAAAGTAACGGGCTGGTCCACAACAGGCTAGGCAAGAACGACGCTATCATCTTTTAGGTCTGCCATGGACTTGGTAAGATTGTCACCTTCCTCAAAAATAGTGTCGCCCACGGGTATTGACTGTAGAGGCTCATCCGAAAACGGAACCGATCAGTTCGCGCCACGTGCTCAAGCATTTAATAAAGGCGGCTCGAGGCGTCACACATGAGTGACCTTTCTGACAATGTTAACTCCATAACCCGTCAGCTTTTGAAAAATAAAAGTTATTGATCTCCAAAGACCCGTCAGCTCTATTATGCATACTGAAGACATCATGCAAGATGAAGCTGTCAGTCTCTAAGCTGAAGGCAATAGGCTGAAAATAGTAAGCTGAAGATGGTAAGCTGAAGACAGTAAGCATAAGAGGAAGCTGACGACTCTAATGAGGCAGTAGGCGAAGCTGACGACCCTGACGAGGTCGTAGGCAAAGCTGACGACCCCGACTAAGCTGAAGGGAGTAGTCGAAGCTGACGACCCTAACGAGGTAGTAGGCGAAGCTGATGACCCTGACGAGGGAGTAGGCAAAACTGACGACCCCGACTAAGCTGAAGGGAGTAGTCGAAACTGACGACCCTAACGAGCGAGTAGGCAAAGCTGACGACCCTAAAGCTGACGGCTCCAATGTACCCTTGACTTGGCCACCACGCATAAATATATAAGGAAATGTCTTGTATCCCACGCTTAGTGTTAGTCTCCTACAAGGAAAGGATTCCGCAATATACGCTCATGAGGATTCCTATAAGGAAAAGACTTCTAGCCCAAGGAAGAAAGGTCAACCATCTACTACTATAAAAGCCTCAATACCCTCATAAACCAAGGTACGCATAATTCACCCTAGCTCTGGTACTCTAGAGTTGTGAACAAGATAATTCTCTAACTTGACCGTCGAAGGGTATTTGGCTGGTACCACACCGGTACTTCTTTTAAGGTCTTCAACTTTTGTGTTGTGCAGGTGCTGTTTCGAGTGTGCGAGAACCGTGTGGCTCACTGGTGATTTTTTCGGCATCATCACCAGCCTCACAAGAAGTTTGGATTATTTACCATTTAGTTGTGGAGGTGTGCTGAAGGAGAAAATTAAAACAAATAAATGCTTGACTGTGACTCCGATTGCATAATGGTGCTCCTTAAAATTAAAAAAAAAAAAAAAAAAAATTATTATTATTATACAATTTAAATTTATAAAGTCCCCTCACAATGATGACTCTTCACTATCAGGACGAAACACTAAGGAATCAAAAAATCAGAGGGAAACATTTACATATAACCAAATTCACATACAAGGGATCCAGAGTGGAGGGCTAATTAAGTTCTCATTCAAATTTATCCTACTAATATGCAGATCATTTTCCATACCCTTAGCCGGCCTTAAGGTTTAAATCTCTTGGGCCGTATAAACAAGAGATATAACATTTATTAATCAAGATCTTTATCTAAAAAGTTCTTATATATGGATGCCTTTTTTAGTTTTTTGTTGCATGGGGCCGGTTGGGGCCGGTTGGGGCCTAGTGATTTAATCCACTTTATATATATATACACTAGTATTATGCTTGTGCAACGCACGGCTTAATTAAAAGTTATATATGTTGAGTCTATATTAATAATTTGTGAGTTACACGATAAAAACAATTTAATTTTACAAATTGAGAGAATGGAAACAACATACCACCATTAGAATGTCATAAACATGTAATTCATATATGATATACAAAATAATAGATCTTCCAAAAGGAGAATAAGAGATTTGTAAAAAATAATATATCAATTCTTGTGGAAGATACACCACTATGAAAGCATGTCTAACAATATTTAATCATTAATTCTCAAACCATAAGTATATAAAATATATCAAATTTAAGGAAATTAGCTTAAACAAAAGCAACAAATACATACTTGTAAGGTTGTAGGTGTCGTAGGTAAAAGAAGGAAAGACTAAATAAAAAAACCATACAATTGGTAGGAGAATGAAAAAATACACCAAATAACCGTGTGTGTATATATACATACTCCACCTAAAAGGAGTCCACGTATAAATAAAATACCCTTAAAAAAAAAAAGAGTCCATGAGGTGTATGTAATATCAAAAAGAATATAGACGTTCTCAAGAATTAGAAAAGATATAGATAAACAATAACAACATGTTAATTTAGTTTTTGTTATTCAAATTGATTACGTCTCTCTTAGGTATAGTAGTTGTATGCCACTAACTAACTAAATTTAATTTTTTTTAAAAGAAATTTAATAAATTTTCTTCAATTTTGTGTAGCCACTTAACGCAACCACAACTTCTAAGCCCAACACCAAATAATCGTGTGTGTGTATACATACTCCACCTAAAGGGAGTTCACATAAAAATAAAATACCCTAAAAAAAGAGAGTCCATGAGGTGTAGTATCAAAAAGGATATAGACATTCTCAAGAATTAGAAAAGATATAAATAAACAATGATTACATGTTAATTTAGTTTTTGTTATTCAAATTGATTACGTCTCTCTTAGGCATGGGCAGTGCTGCATTAAGGCCAGGGGGTTCATTTGAATCCCCTGACTTGGCCTAAACAAATTTTTTTCATTTTAACCCCTTAAAATAAAATTTTGAACACCTTAATCCTAAATTTTGTTTGAACCCAATTGAAATAAGCTTGAATATGATCACCCTAATTTTAATTTCACAATATTTTTACAATAATATGAGGCAAGTTGTAATTGCTTTTTATCTGGACCCACAACTAACAATATTTTTTTATCTACCTTTAACAATTGGTCACCTAGATTTTGTTGTGATTTGAAAGTATTGTGTCAATTCCAAAAATCTTGCTCATTCATTAAAAAAATATATATGAATATTCTTTTCAGAATTTTGGCTTACTTGACAGTTGACAATGAAATGAAGTGATTTTCCTTACACTTTTTTTTTTTTTCATTAACAAAAAAATTACATCACTGCTACAACCAACAAATCTACATCTATATCTGTGATTTTTTCCTCATTCTCTCTATCTCACTTTCTCCCTTCTATTTTTTTCTTAGTTTTTCTTTCTATCTCCAATTACAAAAGAGTGACTATGTCTATGCGTATGGTTAAGAAGTCATCCACTTCAAAAGTAAAAACTTATATCAGTTACTATTTTTTTTTCTTAGTTTCACATTTACTCCTAGTCCTACTCATTACTAGTCTTCTCATTATTTATCATATATTTTTATACAGTTGATATTACATATAAATATAATAAGTTATTATTAATTGGACAAAAATTTATGATTAGCAATTTAATTATATTAGTTTATGCATTCAATAGCTATTGTCTTATCTATTTTATAACGGTTTTAGACTATTGTATAATATAGTTGTATTGTATACTAAATTGTATTTAAAATATTATTTTAGATTATTGTATATTGTATAAAAGTTGTATCTATAGAAAAAAATATTAATCATTCAATTTTTTACTCGCCCCTCATGACAAATGACAAATTCCTAACTCTACCATTGTAGACTCCCCCTAGGGAAAAAAAAAATATC
Source organism: Quercus aquifolioides (assembly GCA_019022515.1). Classification (NCBI taxonomy): domain Eukaryota; kingdom Viridiplantae; phylum Streptophyta; class Magnoliopsida; order Fagales; family Fagaceae; genus Quercus; species Quercus aquifolioides. Next base: position 21,714,606 of record CM032335.1, on the reverse strand, counting down.
TTGAACCTGCCACTGCTCTTAGGGATAGTAGTTGTATGCCACTAACTAACTAAATTTAATTTTTTTAAAAGAAATTTAATAAATTTTCTACAATCTAGTGTAGCCACTTGACGCAACCACGGCTTCTAAGCTCAACTTTTATATATATATATATATATATATTCAAAGATACAAGATGCACGTACATAATGCAAAAGCAGCAATGGATTCCTTCAATATCCCCTAACGTCATTAATTAATTTAACACTAGCAACCAGGAGTTCTGACTGCAAACTGCTGCATGAAGTAGTTAATTCATGTGCATAAAATACAAAAAACAACCGCATCAGCCACCAGGGAGAGACAAGTTCCATAGTCACTTCTTCCATTTTAACTAAACTTAGTAACATAAAAACATTTTAATATGACCAGTTCTCAGCCTTATTCATCATCAGTCTGCTCCATTTTTCACCAGCTTCAATTAGAGAAGGGAAAGCCTGCAGGAGATTCAATGAAAAATCACTATATCATATCCTAAAGTAGACGTTTGTATTCAATGAATATCTCGTAACACGTTTACAGGTTTGTGATTCTAACCAATTGTGAGACATCAGTTTACAGGTTTGTGATTCTAACCAATTGTGAGACCTCAGTTACATGTACTAGGAGTGTGTATGGGTCGGATTGAGTCGGATTAAGGGTTTTTTTTTTTTTCACCAGATGTATAAGATAATTCCTAGTGCAGCAGTGCCCTTATTAGACCATATCATGCATGGGAAATGCATTTCAAGAAGATTTTGTGACTTGTGACGCCTCAGATTCTAAAACAAAAGCAACACAAATTATAACTTCCTTTTAAGTGTTACTACTTACCCTAATCTAAGAGATGTATCAGAACTATCATCCTCTGGAGGAGGACCGCTGTTGCAGCTATAGACATTGGTGACAGACTGATCCGATGACATGCCTTCTTCTTGGATCATGATGTCCGAGTCCACAAGACCGGATCTTTTTCCCTTGGACAACATCATCATCTGCAATTCAAAAATCTCATCCATCATTTCATAGATGATGGCATGTAAAGGGGCTGTTAAAATACACTAATTCATTTAAGGGTTTGAGAAAATGTAAAAACTTGCGGCTTATATCTTTTACAATAACACTCTACCCTTAAGGCAACTACATATTTTTTTCCTGCTCTTCCTTCTCGTCTAATTGTCTCGTCTAATTGGTAGAGTAAATAACCATTCTCTCAAGCTAGTATGAATATGGAAATTTAATTAAAAGAAGAAGAAGAAGAAGAATATTTTGTCACAGTTTGCAAAGGTATGTTACGTATGTATGTGGCCCTAAAAGTGAAGAAGTTTATGGATTGGAAACCTTAGAAGCGGAATATCATTTATGAATAGAGGTCTGCGACACTTAAGAAAGACTCATATAATTCATCGCATAAATAAATATATAACACTTAGAAGGCCTAAAAAAAACATGTAGCATTTCTTACCTTCTGTTTTAGTTGCTTGTTCTCTTCCATCAACTGAGATCCCTGCATTTGTAATCAGTAGAAGAATGCGCAAATGAACAAAGGCACCAGTGAAATTTGGACTAACTTAGCTGTCAATGGTAGTAATAATACATCTTAAGAGCTAAAACTAAATGTAGCCTAGATAATAAGCTTGACACACTTCAAGAAAAGAAAAAGAAGAAATATAATTTTCAATATTCAAACATTTTATTCAAGACATCTTTGTCCAACGAAGAAAACACAACGCAGGTTCACCAGATGTCAGCTAAGTGTGCGTTTGCCCAGGGATGAACGCGTGTCTTGTGTTTTTTTGGCCGGTCCCATGGCACTATTCATGGACCAGCCAACCCCCAATGCAGCAACAGTGTTTTATGAGTCCCACAACACTATTTACACCTTTAAAAATTATTTTACTACAGTGTTTTCAGCAATAAATTTTCAGTTTTCAGCAAATAAGCGGTATTTCAAACACACCCTAAGTGAACAAACTTTTGCTGGAGAACTTGCTCCGCATATCTAGAAATTAAGCCACAAACAATAAACACATAAAATTTGAGCTTATAATTACCACCACACCACCTTTCATTTTTGTTTACCTATTCCTGCTTAAGAATGTGCAGATAGGTTGGAGGTTTATAGGAGGTACTAACACTACCAAAACCTTCAACAACAATTGAACCATGAAGTTCATCCCATATAATGACAAAAGAAGAAAGGTATATTCTGTCATTATTATTGTAATATATTTTTGGAATATAATGATTTGGATACAATAAAACTGTTTGCTAACCTTTTTTTCAAGTGTACTAATCTCATTCATAATCTTCTCTTCCTGAAAGAAAACGAAGTTCCATGCCAATTTATGTTCGTAAGCCCATGCAAAAAAAGTTTAATGCGCACGCACACACAGAAACTAAGAGAACAAGTAAATTTAGCACAAACCTTAGACTCAAGCACACGGGTAAGTCCGGCTTCAAGTACTTTTTCTAATTTCAGTAAGTCATCTAAATTTAATCCTTGGAGATCCTCTCCTCTCATCTGCCTGTTGTCAAAGGTAAGGAATTAATACCAGAAAATATACGGAGGGGCGATCCTATTAGCAACTGATAATATTACCTTAGTTGGTTGGTCTTATCTGCCACTTCCTTACTCAATCTAATGTGGTTACCATTCTCCAGCTGAAAAAGAGGAAGAGTTGACAGTTAAAAAAACCATGTAAGGCTTGAAGGACAGGAAATCCCTATATGGTATTCAGATTTACAATATATGAAATGTTGTCACTTCCATAACATTTTGTATGAAGCATTACAATGAAATCATCGTCTAATGCATCAAATGTATGCACCCTCCCTCTCAGAATGTATCGACCTTACAACTAGGGATCCACATATTACAAAAGGGAAGATGCATATATTGAATGGTTTTATTCCTTTATGCACACCTCCTCTCCCCCTAAAATACAAAATATCTGGTCAAATATATTACCTGCAGTTCAAGAGAAGGCTGGTCCATTTTTTCAAGGCTATTAGAGTGCAGATGATACCTTTCAAGTATTTCCTTCATACTTCACAAGACGAAAGGATGACATAGTTAGAAGATGGTCCACTCATGGAACTGAATTTCTAAAACATCAAATAGATAATGGATGAGAAGTGAATGTTCTATAACTAAAAAAGACTAGATATATTCTTGACTGAGCATGCATCTATATATAGGTGAAAGGTGATCTTCGCAATGGTCCTTAGAAGTTTGTAAATACCAACCTAACAGAATGGGTGATTTAGCTTATAGCAAGCAGGCAAAAGGACCAAACACTAAAAAATTTCTAACACAGTTTACATTTTCTTAAAGAGTACAATTACATTTATAACAGTTGTTAAGGGAGGGAGATGCCTAGGGTGTCCACGAAGAACCCATTGATTTACGCATTAAGACACTACTCCAACCTAAGTTCAAACCAATTGGTTTGAAGGATCCACCATATATATATACTCACAACAGGAATTTATTATATATGAGCTTAGCAATCACTAAAGCTTGCAAGCGAGGTAAAGATGTCCATAGGTTTTAGGTTTATCGTATCCATGTTTGCATTCTCCATGTTAGTGATATTAAGGCCCAAGTCAGTCATACATCAACAGTCTTGATTCATTTTTCCTATACCCACTTGAAGTGCAACAATTGTAACTCTATATATATATATATATATATATATATATATAAAATTTGTATTCTTCATTAGATTTAGAGTAGTTTACACTACCCTCCCTTAAAGTCTATCAAAATGACACTCCCCCTTTGAGGTATTTATAATTACTAGGAATCTTGTTTATTGTAACTTTACTGTAACTTCAAGAAAGAGAGGGGAGGGGGGAGGTATCATTTCATGAAACGTTTAGGGGAGATATTTTAGAAAATCTCAAGTAAGGTTGGTATAATTTACCCTAGAACTTAAAAGAAAACAAGTAGCTGCCCAAAGTTTTTCGTTGTAGACGTAAGCCATAAGGCCAAACTGCATTAATTTCCTAAATTTTTAGCCCGAGAAAAAAAAGGATCTTAATCAAACCAACATGGTTTAACATTGGGAGATCCACCACCACGCACCCTTGGCGCGATGGTAACTCCACAAGTATAAGTGCTTGTGGGGTGTGGGGGCAAGGGATAGAGTTCAAGTCTCCAAGAAGGAGCTTCACACACATATACACAAGAAGGAGCTTCATACGCATATACACTTAGATTAGGCTAGAGTAGAATTTCTATCTCGTATATATCTATATATATAATACAAAAAAAAAAAAAAAAACATTGGGAGATCCATAGCCGACCCAACAAATTTGGTATTAAGACTTCTTGTTGTTGTTGTAATCAAACCAACCTGGCAATTCAAGCTAGCACATCCCATGCCTCCCACTAGTGAACCTCAACCCTCTATTGTTGGTCCGGTGAGGCTATCTTGGAAAGTATAGATTAGGAGAGGATCATTATCGGCATAATTTCTTTCATCGAAATCCTTGACTCTAAAGAATCGTTCTTTGAGAAAGATTTTCCTTGCCTGCTTCTTTTCATCCCTAGAGAGATCTATCTGATAGAGCCACAAAATCAAACCCCCTCATCCCCAAAATTGGGGTTAGATATATGTGCAAATCCCCAACCTCCACTAGTGAACCTCTCCCCTTTATATGAAGAATAATTTTTTGGTCCCTTCTATGTAGTGTTTAGGACATCTCCTTTTCACGTCAAAGACACAGGTTCGAATCTTATAAGGGATAGGTACTCATTCTCGACCGCTTTCAGAAGTGTTCATTGTTGAGTAATCGCTCACTATCTGGCTGGGAAAGATGGTTCAAAAGCTTCATTTCATATACTTTATATCATGGTATAAGAGTTATATCTCCCCTTTTCTATCGTGATATCAAATTGACTACAAATCCTCTGTACCACTTTTTCCATTTTAAACTTTAATTCTTTTATAAGGAAAGTAAAACAAATACAAAACAAGTTGTGATTGGTGAAATATAAAGTGAATCACAAAAAAATGGCACAAAGGATTTGTATTCATATCAAACTCATGTTTCGCCAAGGGCCTTGTAGTTGAATTAGCACCTCCCCATGCTTAAAGTGCTTAGGGGTTTAGGGAGAAAATGGTTCAAGCTGCGGGATTAACAGCACATTGTAATTATCTCTAAAAAAACTCATGTCTCTCATTCTAACACATCAAATTTCCATGCCAAATTAAAGGACACATGGGCACAACAGTGTTTAAATTATGCACTTTATGTCACTTCCACCCCTAGTGTACGTAATGTAAGGATTCTATGTCAAGTAGCTTGGGATAGTTTTAACTTTAAAGGGAGTAGAGAATGACCAATTCACTAATCATTGATTAATGTAGCCATTCTTTTCCAAGTTAAAGGACAATCACGATAACTATAGCCAATTTGTTGGAAATTATTGTTTCTCACATATAAGTAGCCCCTAACTCCAATGTTTTCCTTTCCTTCTTCTTCTCCTCCTTCTTCTTCTTTTCCCATTTAGATTTATTGTCCAATAGGCTAACCCTAAAAAGGTCACCACATAATCAAATATCAAAAGAAGCTAGTCTTTTCTTGTACATTAGCCTAATCTTGAACACTGATGTCAACTCATAAGTTTAAGGTTACTTTGATACAATTTGAGGTCTATAGTAAGAACTTCAAATGAGATCTTTCCATTTTCTTTACAGCAATACTTTCATTAATATTGCGTGTTCTAATTTTTGTATGTTCTTCTCTCTTTTTTTCTTTTTTTTTTTGTTGTATATTCTTCATAAAAAATTGTTATATATTAATATTACATGTTTGAATATTATTATCTTTATTTTCAATTTTCATTATTACCATTATATTTTATTAATATTTTGTTATCTTTTAACTCTTTTTAATGAATTTTTTGCTCATTTGTGAGATTTTCATCTAAATTTGCTATTACATTTTGTTTGTTGCTAGTATTATTTAGATTCAATTAATGTTTCTATTCTTCTCTCTCTCTCTCTCTCTCTCAAAGTTTTTCATAACCAAATTCATATTTTCTAATAAACATTTATAATTAAAGAATATTTATAAAAAAGGATAAATTTATAGGATATTATTAACTATATATAATATAGTTATAAAATAATTTTTGAAGTGTAAAGCAATAAAGTCTAATTTATCAACAACACTATTGCCGCTTCACTTAATAAACCTAATAGATGGATTCACCTAAAACCAAATTAGTGAATATATATAATACTTACCTTAAGAATATCTATGTATAAAACATTTATTTTGATATTGGAGAGAGAGAGATTTGATGGGTAGAATTTGTTTTTTTAAATGCTTGAAAGACTTTTTGAAGTTAGAGAAAGATTTAATGGTATATAGATTTCTTTCTTTTTTAGCTAAACATTAACCACTTTACAAAAAAATAATAAAGCATAAAAACCCCTCCATGGATATGGTATATATTTACTATAGGCTGATAAGTATTATAGGGGACGATATTCTTCCACTTAGAGGCCTAAAACAATTGTTTAAGTGACCTAGGGGAAGAACTGACCTGTGTTAAGTTCTTCCACACTTTGATCATATAACTTAACTTGTAGAAATTAACGAAATTAAGAAATACAGTTGATAACAAAAGGAACACTACAACTTCAGTTTTGATAAACTGAAAATAACTACTTTTGGAAATCATTGTAGTACATTCAAATACAACACCATAACCTTCAAAGACATTTTATATTATTCACTCATTTCTTTGGCTTGTCATATTTATGACTGCTCCTAGCTAGGCAATTAGCAAATTGTTAGCATCAAATTAATTTGAGAACCTCATCCTTGTCAAAAGCCTTATAACTTAATTGGCACCATATTGTAACCATCTATAGGAGAAAGGGTTCTACTTGTAGGGTTAGCAGCATATTATAACTATCTTTAAAATAAATAATAAAATCTCATCCTTTTAATGGACCGTTATTTTCAAATAAGATTAATAAAAGAATATTCATATATACTATAAATAGTACTTTGGTATTGCTTTTTTATTTTATATATATATATATATAGATAGAGGTATATAGAATATAGTAGAGGAGGAAGGGGTGGGGCCGGTTCGAATTACAAATATGAAACACCAAAAAAAAATGCCAATACTTTGCTAGTTTGCATTTCTTTTGTGAGTAGACAGGAGCTATTTAATAATTTAATAGTGTGTAATCAATTTATGATAATTCTTGGACAATATCCAATATGAGCTTATGTCTCTTTAACAATTGAATAGTTACAATGGGAAAATGAGGATTTCAACCCTAGATGTCTTGGAAACATAAAAAAATAAACCAATTAAGCTACAGAGTTATTGGCTCAAAGCTATTGGCATATGGGATTATATCTTCAATTTATGCCCCTAACAATTAAAGTTATAATATTATTTTGATCCTCTAAATTAATACTCGCAAGAAACCATGGCTTCTGGAGGTAAAAAAATACTCAAGTTCTGAATCAAAATGCTCACAAACAGCCAAACTAGTGTAGTCAACTCAAACACTGGACTGCCTTCAAGTTTACTGACCATTGTGCCTAAAAGTGAGTTAGTAAGACTTTCTTATCAAATCAAGAGAAGATTTATAATAACGGTGGTCTGCCTTACCATAATGTTCATTTTTCGATGGCCTCTGGTCATATATGTTAAGTTGTTAACCAATTAAGAAGAAAGTGCTATACAGAGAGAGGGATGCTATACAGAGAAATTAAGGTACTATATACAGAAGACTGAGCCTAGGAATTAAGTATATAAATATGACTGAATCTCTTAATTAATGTGAGGATGGCTATATGATGATGGCTATGAAGCTGTTTGGGTTGGCTCAATTTAAACCTAAGCAATATAATTAGGAAAATGCTAAAATTACTTCTAATTTTAATTACTACAAAATAACTTATAAATTAATATGACAATAAATGTAATTAGTGTCACATCGACAATATAAAAAATGAAATTAAAATTTACTTCTTCTTTTTTTCTTTTTTTCTTTTTTGTCTTTAAAAGTTAACACACAACTTTATAATACTTATATATATATGTAATAAATTGTGTAATATCCCTAACATCAAAAAGATGGTTTTAGGCAAGTATTTGCTTCTAAATAACATGGTAATGTCAGGTTAATGTATTTGAATATCAGTGTAAAGTTCTTATGTTAAATGTAGAATTTAAACTTACTTTATTGTTACTCTTATGCTAGATTTACAATATCAAAAGAGCTACTTTTTTTACACTACAAACATAGACCTGGAAATTGCAATGAGAAATTGAAGTTATAAGATTCTACTGATGAGTATTGGTTGACAAGACATACATCTAATCAAAACTTTATTTTTTTCAAATGTATCACATTTTTTTTCTTCTTTTGAACAAAGAGGCGAAAGCATGAAGGTCTGTACTATAGTTGTTCTAAGAGCATCTCCAATAGAGTAGGTAAAGTCAAAATATAGAGAATGAAACCAGAAAAAAGAGGAAAAACGAGCTCCAACAGCTTTTTCAAAACTCAAAAAGTTTTTTGCTAATGAACAACCATTCTCCAAACCTTATGTGCTATTGTTCATTAGCAAAAGAATAAAACATAATAAAAAATTAGCAAAGAAAGGAGTGGGGATGGGGGTATGGGGATACGTGTTAAAAAATGAATAAATAATGAATGAAGAAATAATATTTAAATGAGATAGAGAAATGATAGAGAATCTGTTGGAAGATGTATTTGAAAAAGTAGGTAGGTAAAAGGTAAATGTCATTGTTCACTGTCCAAACAGTACAAAAATATAGAGAAGCTGCTGGAGATGCTCTATGGAAGTAAACTAGAAAAGTTTAATCATTTAAGATCAAAACATTTTCTTCTAATTTGTGTCATGGACATTCAAGGCAAAGTTTACTCTCTAAATTGACACAAGAAAGTTGTAATCTCAACCAATCATAAGATATACTAATTGAATCTTCTTCTTTTTTTTCCTTCTATTTTGCTATTTAGATCCATATACAATATTAACATTCTACCTCAGATTATTGGCAATTTCATACTCTTTATCTAATCCTCTATTTTCACTCCTTCATACATTTGGTACTTTGTTCAGACTTCTTTATCCTATCCCATCCACCATTTTTCATTACACAAAACCAGACCATCTTACATAACTTCCTCTCGTTTACTACTTAATAAAGATGGTGGCTACTTTATTATTAGTGCATTCCATCTGAAACTATTCAGTATAATTTTCAATTCCCATTTTGCTTGAACTCGTTTTCTGCACATATAGGCATCTAACAAGGCTAATCATTTTTCTCAATTGGTTTTCAGACATGCATGCTTTAATTAATTACAACCATTACTTAAAACATTGTTGTAAAAGGACCAACTTAATTAGCTTGTTCACTCAAACTTTCGGCTGCTAAGAGACCAAAATAGAGCTAAAACATGCTCACCTCATATTTAGTGAAGTTTATAGAGAGGAACACCATGAACACGATCATATATATATATATATATATATATGTCTCCAGACTTCAACTTCCATAATCTTCAATTATATATTTTCACAAACAAATGTCTACTGTAAGTGAAGGGCTTTAGGAATAGGGACCAGTATATTCAAAGGTCATTAACTAGCTCATAACATAATTAACATTGATGTAGAATTTTTCCAAGTTTACTTGATTAGACACATTAACATTTGACTTTCTTTTTTGGGTGGGAGTATTAATAAATGACCCCTACCCCATCACCTAAACTGCATATTTGAAAGTTCTTTTTACAAATGGACATTCTTCGAGGCATGCCCCACCCAAGTACCATGGTACCTAGCTATATCCAATACCTGATGACTGTGAAGATGATAAAAGCTGCATGGTACTAAACCTTGCAGTACAACATGATGAAAAGCACACGCAATATCTAATTTATTATAAAAGTTTACACAATTAGCCACAGATTATTCATCAAAAAAAAAAAAAAAAAATTAGCCACAGATTAGATCATTGATGGTAGAAATTAATGCCTTGAGGGCACGTTTCTAAACATTCCAACATGGGATAAAAGGATTTCATGCGAAAAACCAAAAAAACAAAAAGGAACATGAAGAAAATTTCTAATAGTTATGCCTCCACAGCGGAAAACTGAAACACCCAGAAGTTGTTTTGATGAGCAAACTTTCGTATCTTTCTTTACCTGTGGTTGAAACGCAACTTTGCTAGCTGCTACTACCACAAGCAAAATTAAAACTGTTATTCCATGAGCTCAGCCTAGACGATCTAGGAAACTCCCTTATGAGCTTTAATTGATTTCACATCCCCTTGAACACCTAAGAGAACCTTAAAAGTTCCACAACAGATTGCATATATGAGTTTAAGGTAAGAGATTTCTTGTTCGCAAAAAGCATGAAATTTGAGCAAAGATCTCGTTTTTCACTTTTTCTTGATTTAAATGGGGATGACACGGCCTTGAACCCTCTAACTTAACCGCAAACTCTCTCTCTCTCTCTCTCTCTCACACACACACACACACACGTACACATACAGAGAAACCAAAATACTGGAGTACTAGAAGATTCATACATAGACCAAAACTTACAGCGATCTCTACAAAGAAAACTATACAACAACAAAAACAACCAACCCTTAGTCCTAAAATTTTGGGGTCAACTATCTACGGATCCTCAACAGACTAGTCAGGGTTGACCATATGTATTCTTTTCATTCATTCTATTTCAAAGCCATATCTCTATAAAAGAACAATACAAGAAAAAGAAGAAGAAGAGGAGGAGGAAAGTGCAATACCTTGAGCTGGAAAACTCAAAGAGCTTTCCTGTTGCAGAGAAAATGACGAGAGCAACCTCGGCATCACAGAGAACAGAAAGCTCTTCAGCTTTCTTAATAAGTCCTCTTCTTCTCTTTGAAAAGGTAACTTGCCTTGCTGTCACGTTGTCAATCTTCTTGATCTTGATCTTCTCCCTCGCCATCCTTAAAACCAAGCCGTACACATTTTCATTTCATATAATACCCAATACATAAAATAGCAAGAAACAAAAAAATAGCATGCTTTTTTCTGCCAAAAAAAAAAAAAATTTGTCTTCAAATTTAGCAGGAAACCCTAGTAAAGTACCTAACTATAGCACAGATCTAGTTATGGAAAACCCAGAAAAGTCTACCAATCATAGCTCATGAAAATGCAAAGTCAGTACCCAAGAAAAAAAAAAAAAAAAGAGCTGGTACTGGTGGGTTTTTCTTCTTTACCTTGTTGTGGAAATGCAGGTGGCTGGTCAGGTACCTGAACCGAGTTAGCCTATTAGGTATGAGCTAAAACCAAAAGTCACACCAATTAGATGTTAGAGATAAAAGATAAAATATATATATATACTGGGTTTGTGTTCAAGAAAGGAAAGAGTGCCTTCCCTTTTATAGCTAAACAGGTCCTCTTTATATTTATCTTCGAGTTTTTTTTTTTTTTTTTGACATTTTGTTGCCTAAAAAGAAATATTTGTGTGTGACTGACTGAGAGAGAGAGAGAGAGAGATGAGACCTGGATCAGTGAAAACTAGGATATTTCTTAGTTTTTTATTACTATTTCTTGGGGCCATAGACAAAATAAGGTGCTTTTCTTTTTTGCTTTTCTTTTTTTATTTTAGGTTTAACATGTGGATGTTCGCTTTCCGTACAATCCTAGCAATGCCGCCATCAATTCATAGCGAATAATTACCCCTAGCATGTACTTCACTGCTCTCTCACTCGCTATTAATCGCACGATATATTGCTCAATGCTCACGATTCTTTTTCGTTTTGGATGAGCACATTTCCATAACTTTTTTTTATTTTATTTATAGTTATCACGAATGCATCTTCTTCTTTTTCTTTTTCTTTTTCTTTTTTCTTTTTTTGTCAATAATTAAATTCAATCTAGAAACTTTTGATTTATTTATTTTAAATTCTATATAGATTTTACTTTTTATTTAATGAATTCTATCACAATCCTCGTTCCAAGACTATCGTCTTCGACGTGCATTTGGAAACAATGTTTTCAAATTCGGATCGTTCATTGAACCGTAAAAAAAAGATGTTCAAAATTTTTGAAGTTGAACCGAGGTCGAACTGTGATGACATCATAATTAATTAAAACCTAAATATATATATTAAACTTATAAAACTAGCAAAATTGACTAATATATTTATATATGTGAGAGAAATTTAATGATTTTCAAGCATATGTTTAATAATTAAATAAAAAAGTTAATAAAATAAAATAATAACCATTAAAACATTAAAATTTATGATTAATTTTTTAAGTAAAGTTGAATATCTTTGAAAGATTTTAATTATAATTTTTTTTTATTCCTTATAAGAGATAGATAATTTAATCAAGTAAAATAAAATTGTGTTAAGTTATTTTTATTAAAAAAAAAGAAGAAATTGCTAAGGGGTTGGACTGCACAGTTCTTGCCACCGGTTTGTGCGGTCCAACCCTGGTTTTAGGGATTCACGGAATTGCCACATATGCCCCGTTCTTTATGTTTAAAAAACCGATTTTCATCCCGATTCTCGGTTTTCGTGGTCCGACCTCCCAGTTCGATCTGGTTCTAAGAACTATGTTTGGGAAATCTATATAATTCTTAGGGTCCTCACTTTCATTCCCTTGACTTCTCAAGGGGAAATGCTATGTTCAATATTTTTACAACAAATTTTAAGTGACATATTATTATTAGTTGTTATTGTTAGGAAAAAAGTAATTTCAGTGGTAGGTTCAAATTTGAACCAATAACAAGTAACCATTTATAATTTGTTATAAAAATATTATAGACGTAACACTTCTCTCAACCAAAAATATTTTAAAATAGAAGAATATCATCTTTGAAAACATGAATAACACTTCCAATATGTGAGAATGCTCTCGAGACTTTAATACATGTTCTTAGAGAATGTTTGAGAAATGCTTAGAAATTATGACCATTCCAAATCCCTAGGGATTCTAGCCTTTTGCTCCTATTGGGTAAAATATTTGGCAATATACTCCTATTTCAAAAACTATATAGGTTCATGCCGTTGTTTTGAAACTCAATTTTAATAAAATCGAGTTTCAATTAAAAACTCGATTAGTTTAAAATTGAGTTATGCCAAATGAAACTAAAAAAAATAAAAAAATAAAAAAACTTGCATGGAACTCGAGTTCATAGAGCTCGAGTTCCATATCTATAGTGGTTTTTTTTTAGTGCTATAGTGGCATTTTAAATGGAACTCGAGTTCCATGCAATTTTTTTTTTTAAAGTTTAATCGCCTCATACCTATAGCTGCATTCAAGAAGTCCTATAGTGGTGTTTTAAATGGAACTCGAGTTCCATGCAAGTTTTTTTTTTTTTTTAGTTTCATTTTGGCATAACTTGAGTTCCATGCAATCGAGTTTCAAAACAAGGGGCCTAACATATATAGTTTAGAAACAGGGGCATATTGCAAAATATTTTGCTTAATAGGGGCAAAAGGCGAGAATCTCCCCAAATCCCTTTCTAACCTTGACTCACCAACTTCCATCAATACAAATCCCCTTTGGAGATTTGTTTTTTCCCATAGCTTTATGGCAAATCTAGAATGCTCATAACAAGAAGGTCCTGTGGATCAAGCTTTTTAATCAATGAACAATTTTGATAGAATCAAAACTCTATGCATTGATTTCTTTTACCCTTTACCAACCAGAGGAACCAAGCTTAAAAATGGAAGTAGACTTTTTTTTTTTTTTGAGAAACAAATGGAAGTAGACTTATAGTGGGAAATCTAGGACAAGCTTCTACAGGAGGAATCAGTTTAAATCAAGGATGTTAATCTTTTCCAGGTTAACAAATAATGCAATTTCTTATATATTAACGTAATTAATTGTCAATGTTTCATATATTTTCCATTAATAATTAAGTAGCGAGAATAGTACACAGTATCTTCTAGGAAAATCATGAACAATGTTCCAAAATATTGAGCCTCAAAATGGAGGTCTTGATGAGGAAAACGATGAATTTATCTATGAAGCTGGTGGCTTTTAGAGGTAAGGGTGGAATCTTTAAAGGGTTTTAATAAATTTTAGCCAAAAGTCCCCATTTTCTATAATTACTTTATTTATTTATAGTCAAATCTTTTAAGAGTTCTAGTAACTTGGGGAACTTCCGAGTTATAAAATGATGCATTTATCCATTGTAAAGTTAAAATTAACAAAATTTGACAAGAAAAATAAGATGAATGTGGAATTTTTTTAAGATAGGAAATTAGAGTACCAATTTACCTCTCAATCTCTCAATAGACTTCAAGGCGTAGTTGAGTGCCACTTTGACCTAGATTTTTAATTTTTGTGAATTTTAATTTTTGTTATTTTGAATGACAAATCCATGTTTAAAAAAAATATAATCATAATGGACTTACTCTTCTTTTGATGAAGATGGTTCCAACTGGAATTGGATCTTTCAAATTATGAGTTTAATTATTTTATTTTTTAAAAGCTAATTCATTAATTTTAATAAATAGAAATTTCATATTTGTCTTGTAATTTTTCAATGCATGCAAGATCATGATTGGTCATAATCTGAACTAATAGGAACTAACAACCTTTTTTTTTTTTAAGAGTAGAATAAGATTAGTTATAATCTGATTTTTCTTTCTTATAAATTGATTCTTATATGAATTATATCTTTTTCAAACTACGACTTGATTGACTTTTGTTATCCTTGTGGACCAATTAAAATCAATTAATTTTGATTCCATGCATTAAAGCTCACTTTGAAATAATTTTTATATCAATGTAAATCATTCTTTCACATGGCTTAATCAAAAACCCAAATTTTCATCTAGAAAAATTACAATTTTGCTCCTTAATTCCATTATATCACCCATTATGAATTTATGATGTGAATTTTTAACTAATGTCAAATAAAAAGTTTGATAAACATGTAAAATAAAATTTTTAGCCTAAAATGACCATTTCTCCTTGAAGTTAAAACCTCAACGAAAACATTAAAGTCTCACCAATTGTATAATAGGTTGTTTACACTGCAAGAAAATTATAAAATACTCCAGATGTATAATAAATGAATTTTTTTACCCTCAAAAATAGCGAGTTCTACTAAATTTATAGTCTTGGAGATTTTCACAAATTCCACGCTACCCTCAAAAATGCATTACATCCTTGGTTTTAAAACTTGGTATGGTTAAATAATTGTTTTTGCTCTTGATTCTCAGTTTTAGAGGTTTTTTCATAAGAATTTGTACCCGATTCCCAATTCAACCAGCCAGTCCTATTTGGTTTTTAAAACCATAATTACGTGACCAAAGTGATCAAACAAGGACTACGAATTAGTTACTAATCTAACATATATATGCCAACTGAGAAGGCCAATCCACAATAAAATTCATGCATGTAACTCACAAAACTATTACACATCTCAAGTTTTTTTTAATCCAATTAACCAAGGCCAAAGATAAACTCCATAGAAATTGTGATATCAATGAAAGAACATTCTAATGATTTATATAAAGGGAGTGGCTGGCCAAAGGAAACAGCCATTATATGCTTGCCTTCAAATTCAATAACAATATTCCCTTATTCCCATTACCTAAACCTCTATATCTCAATCGAATAAAATGGTTGATATGGTGTGGGGGATTTAGCAGCAAAAGTGGGCGAGGGTGTGTTCCTCATATGTAACAGTCTTTTATGAAGTCGGAATATAACTCAACTTGATTTTGGTTGGTTGAGAGTTGAGACATTGAGACTTGAGAGTGGATTGTTGGAAACCATTTTTCATTGTGCAGAAGGACCATGATGCACGTGAAATGATGTAGATCGAGGAAACATAACAAGCACCTTTTTTACACTTGCAGGCTTATGTGGACCTATTTAATCTAAATATCCACTCTGATCATACTGGTCGTGGCAGTTTTTATTTCTGGACATAAATAAAAAAAAAATGAAAAATTCTCTTGAGCATGAGTTTCAAATATTTCCAATAATATCAAAGTAATTTAGTTGACCTTATCCGTGCTTTGTAGTAAATGGATTGAATATTGTCAATTTTAATAAATAAAAATAAAAATAATAAGAGTAAATATTTAGTAGAATATTGATGATGTGTACTGTGGGGGTAAAAGTCCAACATTATGTATTGGGTATTGGACCCTATTTGAAGATTACAATGTGTCTGAAGAAAAGAAAATGATTGAGAAGGATTCCATGTGGGAGAGATATTGGGAAATGATCGGGGAATATATTCCGAAGAAAGAATCATTAGTCCGAAGAATGTATTCTCCTCGGATATAAAGAGTCTCGGTCAAGCAGATACCTGGGAGGTTCAAGTGATCTTCCTAGCGATTCTCATGATAAAGATAAGTTTCGGGCATGTATGGAGATGATAAGAACGGAGAAAAATCTAAAAGAAAAAGCTGCTACCACCGTGTTTAATGCGCTGCAGCAACTTTTATGACCGCATTTATGTGGAGAAGACTCCTGAACAATGCAACCTCAGCTACCACCACTCATGGAAAACTAAAAAAGATACCTGATGTGACATATACTCAAGTGAATGCTTAGATGAATAACAAGTGTACGATAAAGATGGTTTAAGAAAAGGCTATATAAATGGAAGAGGCCTCTGATGAAATGGGGATCGGAAAAAAGAGAAGAAGAAGAGGAGAACGATATTACTGTAACTCTAAGAACTATATTTACCTTTCAATCAATAATATACCTCTTCGGATATCAATTTGTTTAGCTTTCAAGTGTGTTTTTACATTAGTACATCCCTTAATATCCTAGTTAACTGTTGTTTATTTCACGGATAGCCCAATTCTTTAACTCACACTCTACAAATTCATTGTAGTGGGCTTATTGGGCTCCAATCCCTTACCTTTTAGGCTTGGGCTATGAATTTTGGCCCTACATGTACAATTATATATATATATATATATATATATATACACATATATCTCATAATAGATATATAGGATTTTAAAAATTTTATGGTTGATTTAAATGGAAGAACTTTAGAGAATTTTAATTTGTAAACTAGCCTCATGTCTATTGTTTAAGTATAATATGTGTGTGTGAGAGAGAGAGAGAGAAATAAGGAATTGAAGGGAAACAATGAGATTACATTAGAATCTGAATTACTTAATTTAAATTTAAATCTCATTGTTAAACGAGGGAATTTATTAGAAGTATAAATTTTAAATTACCCCTATTATATTTCCTAAATTATTTTAGATTCCAAGATATTATAAGTTCGGCATTTTAACCAAGGAAGTCAATACCTGCGTATGTACTGTTACGGGTTTACCACTATTTTTTATATATTTATAAATAAATATATATAATAAAAATAAAAGTTTACCATAAAATATTATCTCAATTTAGAATAAATTATTCATGGTTTTAGTCTTTAGCATCAACTAAAAAAAAAAAACACAATATAAAAAACATAAAGCTTAATTGTTTATTGCATACTAAGAAAACAAATAATACAAATAAGTTAATACAAGTATGTTACCATTCTAACCTTACAAAAATTTGAAAATTACAAAACTAAAAAATTAAAATTTAAAATTTTTTTTCTGTACCAGCTGGTATGCTTGAAATTGACTGATATGGCCGGTATTTAAACCAGTACGAAATAGCTGCATTTCGAAACCGGTGCACGTACCAAACGATAAATATCGGTCATACCGGCTGGTACGGTACAATATCGACCACCTTGATTTTAACACTCATATTCCAACATGGCACATGAAATCTTTCATGACAAAATGAACAACAAAATTTCATCTTATGCATCTTGCTAACTATTTTATCCCCTAAAAATTCTCAAAAAGCACCTGAAATTTTTTTTTCTCCCCAAACATACAATGCCTATTTCTTCCAGATCATGATCATTTAAGATTATATCACTATTGTGGGGGGGGGGGGTGAAAGTCCAACCTTATGTATTGGGCCTAGGGCCCTATTTGAAGATTACTGTGTGTCCGAAGAGAGGAAAATGTTTGAGAAGGAGTCCATGTGGAAGAAGCATACCTGGAAGTAAATGAGGAGCGTAGTCCGAAGAGGTCATCATACTCGGACACAAAGAGCCGTGGTCGAGCAGACACCTGGGAGGTTCAAGTCATCTTTCTAATGATTCTGATGATAAGGGAAGGCTTCAGGCACATATGGAGATGGTAGGAACGGAAAAATATCTAGAAGACAAGCTGCAACCACCACATTAAATGTACTGCAGCTATTTTTCTGGCCGCATTAATGTGGAGAAGACCCCTGAACAGTATAATCTTAGCTACCACTACTCACAGAGAGCTAAAGAAAGTACCTGATGGGACATGTACTCAAGTGGATGCCTAGATGAAGAACAAGTGGACGATGAAGATGATGAGAGAGAGTGCTATATAAAGAGAAGAGGCCTCTGTTAATAAGGGATCGGAAGAAAAAGAAAGAGAATGAGAGAACAACTTTACTGTAGCTCTAAGAGTTGTAATCACCTTTCAGTCAATAATATATCTCCTCGGACGTCTGTTTGCTTAGCCTTCTAGTGTATTTTTCTGTTGGATAATCTTTCAATACCATAGTCATCTCTTGTTTAATTCACAACCAGCCCAGCTCTTTCACCAACTCTCTATAAATTCATTGTTTTGAGTTTATTGGGCTCATAATCCAAATCCTTTGGGCATGGGCTACAAAAACAGACCCTACAATTGGCGTCGTCTATGGGGAGAGCTTGTGCAGGAGTGAAAACAACAATTGATAATGGCTGAGCCAAGTCGACAACAAGCAGAATTTAGGACATCCCAACATGTTGACTCTTTTCTTAACTTGGAGAAAAGACAAGATCGTGAAGGTAGTGCGCACACTACGCATACTGGTCAAAGTCAGTCACATGGTGGAAGTCACGTGTCCCATGCAGAGAAGAACCGGGATTTGCAACTAGAAGTTGAAAAACTAAAGAGGGAGTTGCGCCATGAAAAAAGG
Organism: Quercus aquifolioides; assembly: GCA_019022515.1. Taxonomy (NCBI): domain Eukaryota; kingdom Viridiplantae; phylum Streptophyta; class Magnoliopsida; order Fagales; family Fagaceae; genus Quercus; species Quercus aquifolioides. The sequence goes on along the minus strand of CM032335.1, from coordinate 21,695,563 downwards.
AAACAGATTTCTTCGTATTTTAAGGAAGATTCCGATGATGAACATGACGTCACTTACAAGCAGAGGTCTCGAACACTAATCAGTGAATCTTTTTCCTATGAGGAGGAGCCTCATCGTAAGAGGCAACCTAGAAGCTCATCACGTGGAGGCGTAGGGAACGATGCTATGAGCAGGGCTTTGAATCAGATCTCTAGGTTGCCTTTTATGCTCAGGATTGAAGAGGCAAGACTTCCTCGACGCTTTAACCAGCCGATATTCACCATCTATAATGGTAAAACAAACCCGGTGGAACATGTGAGTCACTTTAATCAAAGGATGGTTGTCTACTTCAGAGATGAAGCTCTGATGTGTAAGGTCTTCCCCTCCAGTCTTAGATCGGTTGCAATGAGGTGGTTTGACAGCCTGAAAGCAGACTGCATCAATTCCTACAAAGAGCTCACTCAAGCTTTTGGTTCACGTTTTGTCACATGCCGAAAAGTGGCCAGGCCCTTGTCTTCTCTGCTATCCTTAAGCATGCAAAAGGGTGAGACCCTGAAAGCGTATTCGGATAGGTACTGGGAGATGTTTAATGATATGAAGGGAAACTTTGATGCAATGGCCCTCGACACGTTCAAGCTCGGCCTCCCTACTGACCATGGGTTAAGGATGTCCTTGTCTGGTAAACCCGTTACTAACATGCGTCAGCTCATGGATCGTATTGAAAAGTATAAAAGAGTCGAAGAAGATCAGCAGCAAGGCAAGGGAAAGGACAAGGTTATCCTTCAAGAGAGGAGGGATTTCAGGTCGGACCATTATAATAACAACAAACCACGGAGAGATTTTGCTGGGCAATCAGGATCAACAAATCCTCAAGCAGTCAACACTGTATTCAAAGAGCCAATACACCAGGGTTTGGAAAAGATCAAGAACGAGCCATTCTTCAGGTGGCCGAATAAGATGGTGGGAAACCCTGAGAGGCGCAATCATAATCTCTACTGCCAGTACCACCAAGACCATGGGCATACCATAGAGGATTGCAGGAGCTTGTGGGATCATTTAGACCAACTGGTCAGCAAGGGTAAACTGAGACACCTCTTGCACCACTCTAGTGGCCGAGGAGGGCAGATGAGCTCAGAGCCCAGAAGAGATGACTCATCAAAGCCGCCATTGGGAACTATTAACGTCGTCTTCGCCGCATCGGGAAGAATAGGATCCTGGCCATTAAAGGTTATGTTGGTAGTCCGATCACCCGCAGGGGAGTTCGGCCACGGTCCGAAGAGAGCTAAATCGCGTGCTCCACTGATTAGCTGGAAAACATTTAATGTGGAGGTAGTAGCCTTGGAAGATATTTGTTATCTTTCCCGATTCCTCTTTAGGTCTATATCCACTTCCCAGTTCTAACACAACTTTGTGGAGTACCCTGGATAAAGTGATAGTTACATCCACCTCGGACTGTAGTATCCGAGGTGAATTTCATCCTCGGACGTGTCCTGTACCACTACACATGACTTTCATCCCTTTTTGGTATACTAGTCCCACAATAATTCTTTTAACCTATCCTCGGACACGTGAGTGTCCTCGGACTGGGCCGTTGGGCCCCAAGCCCATTTGTTGTGATTCCTGCATCTTTTTAGATAACATGCCCCACAAATATAATAAACATAAAATTTAATTCATAAAAAAATAAACATAAAATTTAAATTCAAATGACACTTTGCACAAAATTAATTAGAGTACAATTATAATCTAATTATGATTTTTTATTGAACCTCCACTTTGATATATTACTCTATATATATTATAGGATAGTAGGATGGCATAGTAATTTTTTTCCCTTGGTAAAAAAAAAAAAAAAAAAAAAAAAAAAAAAAAAAAAAGAAGAGAGAGAGAGAAAAGAAGAAGAAGTTGACATGGGGTTAATTTATAAGTATAACTCCAAGTTAATTTCAAAAGGAATAATTTAATCCTCAAGGTAGCAAGAACTCTTAGAAATGCTCAGGATATGCGTCCAGCAACTTGGTATATACCCCAATTCTTGCCCAAAATATTTGAGAATGAAAATATATGCCTCATGGATGACAAGTGGCATTAAAAGTCTATATCAATCATTAAAGATAAAAAGTAATGTTAGAGATATAGACTATTTTACAATATTTTTACAAACTACTGATGTGGCGAGTGAATATTGATAAATAAAAAAGTGTTGTTAGTGGTGAACCTAGATAAAAACTAATAAAAAGTTGTCCACAATAACAGTTTGTAAAAATATTATAAAATAATTTGTGGTTGTAGTATTATTCAAAGATAAATGAACGATATTAATTTGTTTCTCTTTAGACTTTAGAGTTTAAGTGCCCCATTGGTTTTGCTTTTTGGAGCTCAAATCACAATAGCATTTTATAAACGCATTCATTTGGCATTTGTTAAGCATCACAAAATTGCACTTATTGACCCACTATCATAATTTAATGCATTAATATGTTGCACCCTCTGAACTGCAATTTTATAATGCGCAAAAACATAAAACTGAACCAAATTAAACTAACTCTAAAAAAGGTTCCAAGATCGCATGGTCTTTAAAAAGAGTGAAGAGAACAAAACACACAGAACATTGAAATTAAAATATTCTGATTCTTTAGCCTTAGGAGTATAATAGATGTAGTTTTATGATAATTTGAGCCAGGAGTCACCAAAAACTTTGTACTGCTCAAATTTCATCGATCAACGTCTCTATTTGTAATCATTCTTATATTATGAAGTCCTATTAAATGAGGTTATTTCGAAGCCTATAGAAATTTTTTTTTTTTTTTTTTTGGTTAAGAGGAAATTATATTAAAACTAGGAAGCCAAAAAAGGCGAAACAGAGGCTGTGCGCCTAATACAGTACAAACCAGCAGCATCAGTGCTTAACATATTACACAAAACATCATTAGATGGCAGATTTAATATAACAAAATCCTCAGCAAGTGAGCAGCCAGCATGAGCGAGAAAATCCGCACATCTGTTGGCCTCTTTAAAGGTATGTACGACCTTGAAGCGATGAAATAGCCCCAGAAGGTACCTGCAGTCATTGAGGATAGGAGAATAGGCTCTATTAGCGGTTGAATTGGTAGAGACTAGATTAACAACGGTAATAGCATCAAGCTCAACAACAAGCTGCTGGATGCCAAGTTGAGAAGCAAGTAGCAACCCATCTCTCAAGGCGAAGCCTATAGAAATAATGGTTATATTCGTGCAAAAACATTATATGAGGTTGAAGGATTTTTTTTCCAACATTCTAACTTCATTCTTATATATTCATCATTTGAGTGATATTAGAGATATTACAAATTTTATAACATAGTCTTTACATACTGATTTATCATTAATTACAAAAAAAAAATTATATATCTATGTATTATGTTTTAAAACTTGCCAATAATAAAAATTAGGCTAAAATGCAAAATACACCATTTATATTTCATCAAAATTTATTTAACTTTGTTTTTGTTCATTTCAGTCCTCTAACTTTCAAGTTTATTCAATTAAGACTTTTCCATCAACTTTTGTTATATGTTGTAGTTAATTTTTCAATTTTTAAAAATTTTCTTCAAATTTTAAAAATTTTAAAAAATCAATTAATAATTGAAAATATTTTCCAAATTTGTTTTTTCAAAATATTTAACAAAAGTTAACAAAAAAACCTTAATTGAATAAATCTGAAACTTAAAAAACTGAAATGAACTAAAGCAAAATTAAAAAACTGAAATGAATTCTAGAAAAACTTAGAGGATTAGTTTTACATTTTAACCTAAAAATTATGTTATATATCACGAATACTCTTTCAGGGTTTCAGTTTTTTTTTTTTTTTTTTCGCTTGCATGAGTTGTCTATATTTATTATTTCCCTTCCATTTACAACTAATATTGTCCTTATTGTATTATTATACCATTATCTTCCATAACTCAGTATCTTTTAAAAAATTGTAGAAATATATCTAAAAATACGTACTAATAGTATACTAGCAAACCATTATCTTCTTCAAATATATATATATATATATATATATATATATATATACACACTACCATTACGCCCACCAAAAGGAAAAAAAATACTACCATTATTTTTCAGAACTCAGCATCTTTTAAATATTTGTAGACATACTTCTGAAAATATGTACTACCAGTCTACAGCCATTCTTTTTTTTTTTTTGGCTGAATAGTATATATGTTTGCCGAATAAAGCTTCTTCTGCTCTTTTTTTGCCTCCTGAGAGAGGAAACCATTGATTAGCTTCAGTGAATTCTAGTCAGCCTTTTCAGAATCGTAATTAAAGCCAGAACTTTTGCGTTAACAGCCGGTGACCGTGAGTTATGCTGAGACCACTGAGTCGGGCATAATTTTGTGCCTCAACTCGCCATTCTGCGAGTTGTAATTAATAAAAATGTGTCTTCACATGGTCCAGTGATATACTTTTACTAATTACAACTCACTATGTGGCACAAAATTGTGCTCAATTCAGTAGTATAACTCGGTGACCATATATGTTGCATGATGCATCTCATTACGTCATTTTTGCAAAACCAGAAACCATTTCATTTACCAATTCAAAATAGCGTATTAAATAGTAAGACCGAAACAACTTTCATAACAAATTGGGTAATTATTGAGTACTTTCGGAAATCATAAATATGTATTTTTTCTTCTCACATAATTATGGATCTCACTAATTAAATTCATGGTAGAATCTATAATTAATGCGAGAGGAAGAAGTACACATTTATAGTACTTTTGAAATATTCAATAATTTTTCTAACAAATTTTAGTTACAGTATTTAAGTATTATTTCTTGAATTCTCTTTTTAAAATTCTGCTATATGACCGTACTTAACTAAAAATATTTTTTCATCTTATGAGAAAAAAGTTACATGGCAGAATTTTAAAAAGGGAACCTAAGGAACAACACCTAAATATTGTACCTAAATTTTGCCAAGTATTTTAATATGTGAAAAAAGTTTTTAAAAATGCCTTAAAAGTATTGTTTTTGTAATTATTTTTAGAAAGTTTTTATGAAAAAAAAAAAGAGAGTAAAGTACAAAGTTGGTTTGTTCCCTAACATTTCAATGACGTGTCAATTTAGTCTTTGCTATTATTTCTAAAATCACTAACATGACAAATGTTTCAAATAAAAAATTATTTTTTTGCCACATCAGTGACACATGTACTGCTACATCAATTTATAAAATTAAAAAAAAAAAAAAAACCAAATTAAATCTGAAAAAAATATTTCCCAAAAATTCGTATTTGGTACATGCACTTAAAAACTGAAAATTGTTGTTTGAAAACATGTGTAGAAATATGTATGGATGAAAAAATATGTGAAAATACGTGTAATATTGTTTAAAAACTGAAAATTGTTGTTTAAAAACTTGTACCAAACACCCCCTAATTCCATCTCTCTACGTGTAATATTGTTTAAAAACTGAAAATTGTTGTTTAAAAACTTGTACCAAACACCCCCTAATCCCATCTCTCTCTCTCTCTCTCTCTCTCTCTCTCTCTCTCTCTCTCTCTCTCTCTCTCTCTCTCTCTCTCTCTCTCTCTCTCTCTCTCGTTAGTCACAACCCATCTCCTTCTACTTCATTACAAGCGGACCTGCTCATAGTGGTGCCATTTTGACAGCCTTATTTTTTCCCCCTAGTGCTTTAGGCATTATTTAACCAACTTTGTAGCAGGGGTGCTTGTATTTTAGTCTTCTTGCAGCAACGTTGTTTTCGGCTTTGTTACTGGTTTTTACATTCTCCATCGATGTGTTGGTGTTTGTGGAAATTTTCATCGGGTCTATTGTTCTCCGGCCATCGTTGGTGTTTTGTGGTCTTTCACCATCATTTATTGCACTTCTTAGTTGCAGTCACCACCATTTCAATAGGCATGTTTCCTTTTGTCTATGATCATTGGCGCCCCTCACTGGAACCATCACGTTGCACTTGATCATTGCGTCTTTGAGTTCACCTGAGCCTTTGCTTCTGCTACGCAAGCAGCAATTTTCATCCAAAAGATAACGACAGGTATTAAATTGACACGACACGAAAATGTTAGTGATCAAATTGACACAATTGAAAGGTTAAGGGTCAAGGGTCAAATTAAAATATGATATAAAGAATCTGAACTAACTTTGCAATTTACCCAAAAAACAATTAATTTTTTGAAAAATTTTAGAAAGTATTTTTTTATAGATGGTATTGGGACATTTCTTAATGAATCATTTTAGGAAAGTTTTAATACCACTTTTATAATATATATATATATATATATATATATAAACTATAAAAAAAAAGTCAAAAAAGTCGATTACTTTTTTATTTTCCAATAAAAAGTTTCTAAAAATATTTTATAAACCAATACCCATTAACTTTTCCCTTATGCTCTTTTGTTTCTATAGAAAATTTTGTGTAAATATAGTTTTCTATATTTTTCAATGTTTGGTAGCATCATAAAAAATGAGTTAAAAGAAAGTTATCTTTATTCAACATAAAAGTATGACTTATTTTTAGAAATTGTTTTCCACTAATTGTTTTTGGGAAAAAAACAACTTTATCTCACAACAAGCTAAATAAGAGAAGTTAAGAGATTATTTTTTAACTTATTTAAAGTTGCTACCAAATATAAGAAAATTAGATAATTTTATATAGAAAATGTTTTTTGAAAAATGAATCATTTTCTAAAAAACAATATCATTGAAACAAACAGAGCGTAATTTTATCCTTAACATCAAAATCAAATAAAAGTTATGCTTTATTTAATGAAATGATGTAAGTTAAAGTTGAAAAAAAAAAAAACTATTGTTGTTATCATGTGTAGCTCGAGCACTTAAGTGTGCGTTTAAGATTAGATTATGGGTGTTTCGATACCGCTTATTTGACTGAAACTAAAAAATTATTGCTGAAAGTACTGTAGATAAAAGTAAAAGTTAGTTAAAATAGTACAGTAGAGCCCATGAATAGGCCAAAAAGTGCAGTAAGACCCATGAATAGAAGCAAAAATAAGTTAAATAGTGAAATAATTTTAATTTTTAAGTGCAACTCAAATGCACACTATAATTAAACTAGCTTTTAGCTTTTATTCTTATTTTTTTGCTAGACTATTTTCAATAAAACATCTATCAACTTATTTTATTTAGTTTTTAACTTTTATCTATAGCATTTTCAATAAAAAAAAATTTAACAAAAAATAAATAAGTTGCTCTCAAACAAACACAGAGACACTAAAATCATTAGAGATTGGTGAAAATAAGATGAAAAATATTAATTGATGCCCTAAGAGTATTGGTTTAGGAGATACCTTTTAAAAAAAAAGTATGGGAAAAAAATAACTGAATTTTTTAACATATTTTTATATTTTTCATAAAAGTAGTATCAAAACTTTACTCACATAGTCTATTATATCTCATGCCCTAAAAGTGCCTTTACCATGAACCAAATAAGATAGGAGCCCGTTTAGTTCAAGATTTTTAGTATCGTTGTTCAGTTTTAGTGCTGAAAATACGTGTTTGAGTGTTATAGAAATACGTATCAGAAGTGTTATTATTATTTAAATACTGAAAACTGTTATTTAAACCGGTACCAAACAGCCCCTAAATAACAAATCCTAATTTCAAACGCTCAATGTAAATTGACACCATTTGAATCTCAAACTGGAATAACCAATAGGAAAGTCAATGTCATTACATCATTAGTGAGCAATTCTCGAAAAAGAGAAGTTAAGAACAAGTAAGTCATCATCTGCCAAACACCTGTATCTTGTATTGAATTATAAATGCATATTTTTAGTAAATTAACACTTATTGGGCTTTTTATATGTTTTATATTATCGATCCTATTGGTTCAAATGGTACTATATTTAGCTCTCCTTTTTAGGGAGAGAGTTGGATTGGATATCCTTGGGAGCTTGTTCCTAAGTACAACTTTTATGAAAAAATATTTTCTCTTATCTCAACTTGTAACATGAACACGCAAGGGATTAGGAAATTCGTGCATCGATGGATCTATTTTTTGAATCTCTAGAAGCAGACAAATTTTTTATTAATTAGCTCTAAACTTATAATTACGAAAACTTTTTGGCTCTTGTTCTTTTCAAAGGCCATTTAAATAACCAAGTTAATAACGTGGAAGCTATATAGCAACACAACCAGATTGATCTGGAAAAATATGGTAAACTAAGTGGAGGCTAGGCTAATGCAAATCACAATGCAACAAAGTAGTGCACGATGGGAAACTTTCTATATTAGTTTTAATTTCAACTCCAATTTCTCCGAATCCCAACATTACTATTTTTTTTTTAATTTAGTGGCCACAAGTCACTGTCCACGTGCATGCGCACCATTTTCTATATATAAAAAGCGCGTATATATACAAAAACAGTAATAACTACAGTATTTTATGGTTGCTTCAATGGTCCGTTTAGATTGAACTTAGGGTCCGTTTGGATTGAACTTATTGTTGTTGAAACTGAAAAAATTGTAGCAAAATAATTTTTAAATGTGTAAATAGTACTGTGGAACCCATTTTTAATATTTTTTATTACGTGAACAGTGCGTAAATAGTGTCACTACAGTAACACTACAGTGTTTTCTCTGTCAAATTTGAACTGCGTGCGACCAAAAAAAAGAGGAAAACGTGGACGCCTAAATGCAGACGCCCAATCCAAACCGTCACTTATTGTTGCTGAAACTGAAAACTGAAAACACTGTAACAAAATAAATTTTAAATGTGTAAATAGTACCGTGGGATCCATTTTTAATATTTTTTAGTGCGTGAATAGTGCTGTAAACAGTAGTAAACAGTGCGTGAACAATAATTTTTGTTCCCTGCACAGTACATTCACGTGAAATTACTGTTCACGCGTTGAAAAAAAAAAAAAAAAGTGAAAAGGTGAAAACGTGAAACGAAGCCGCAGTCGGTTGAATCCAAACGCTCACAATATGTACTATTCATTGGCCTTCTTTTTTTTTTTTTTTTCCAGTAATATTGCCAGGTCAACTTTTTTTTTTTTTTTTAAATTACATATTTGATTCCTATCCTTTACACCGTATTTCAATTTAGTCTTCAACATTTCAATTGTGTCAATTTGGTCCCTAACCTTTCTGTGTTGTGTCAATTTATTCTTCACCGTTATCTTTTAAATGAAAATTGCTAATGTGACAAACAGTCAAAATAAAAAAATTGTTTATTGCCACCATGACTGCCACCTAGTCTAACATGTCAGAATAATCTTAAATAAATAAATAAATAAAAAAGTTAAGTGAGTAATTTTTGGGGTCAAAATTCCTATCCCATGATTACTTCACATTTTTTCTTTTTTTAAACCCAGATCAAATATTTTTGTTTGATAAGAAAGCTTCCTGATTTCATTAAACAACGGTAAACCTAAATTAAATCCAAAATCCCTGCCTCCCTAAAATCCAAAATCCCCAACAGTGAGGACGACGACACCTTCTCCCTTACAGCAGTTCCTTCTCCTTCCAGCAATGCCTTCTCTATTCCAGCAACACCAGGCCTTCTCCTTGCCGGTTTGTTTTCAACCCGTCAAGCCATTCAAATTCTATCAGTACACAAACCCACCTGTTATTCTTACTCCTTTGCGATGATGGCGACAATAGTAGCCTTGATAAAGACTTTCTTCCTTGTACTTAAAAAGTGCAGCACCTGCACTCCAAGCAAAAAAAAAAAAGCATGTCTCCCCTGCACAGAATACCCAAAAGATGAAAAATTTATTATGAGTATAAAATTAAAGAAGAACCCATGAGTTTTAAAAAACCATAAATAACAAAAAGAATGAAAGAAAGATAGATACAAATTTTGATGTACATAGCATACTTGTTTATGTAGATGTGTTCTCCAAGCAAAGAACTTTTGGTTTCAGAGGAAGCATTAGACAAGTGGGTGGGTAGTCACCAAAGAGCAAAAGGTTGAAGGGATGCCGGCGGTGAAAACTGGGTGGAGATGTTATGGTGTTCTAATTTAGTTTAAGTATTTTTAAAATCTTAATGAATACTTTAAATATGACTTGTTATTATTTTATGTGTATTTTAGTTTTTTTTTTTAAAGCTGGTGTGTATTATGCCATATCAACCATTTGTAAAATAATTGTGCCTATAGCCACATCAGAAATTTCCATCCAAGAGATAACGGCAAAGACTAAATCAACATAACACTAAAAAGTTAGGGACCAAACTGAGATATAAGGTAAATGATAGAGACTAAATATGTAATTTACCCACTTTTTTTTATACATATGAGACCTTGTTTATATATATATTAATACAACAAATTGTCACAACATTTTCATAATTATTGAAGTTTTAATTCCTTATAGGTCAAAATAAAATATCATATTAGAACCAATCACAACTAAAAATAAAAATATTGTGAAAAAAGAAGTTCTATATCCACATCATTTCTCACGACACTTTCATAACAAATCATTTGTGGTAAAAGCGTGAATGTGTAAAAGCTACACATTATCCTGTAATAACTACAGTATCTTTTGTTTGTTCAATATGTACTGTTTATTGGCCTTTTTTTTTTCCTAGTAATATCATTGGGTCAATTTTTTTTTTCTAATTTTTTTATATACATATGAGACCCTGTTTATATATATATATATATATTAATACAACAAATTGTCACAATATTTTCATGATTGCTAAAGTTTTAATTTCTTATAGGTCAAAATAAAATATCATATTAGAACTAACAAAAACTAAAAATAAAGATATTGTAAAAAAAGAAGTGATACATCTGCAATATTTCTCACAACACTTTCATAACAAATCATTTGTGGTAAATTGTTATTAGTTCTGATTTAAATTAACCAATCAAATTACTTTTTTACCCACCAATAACAATTCGTAACAACCTACTGCTTATGATTTTGTTGTGAAAATGATGTATACATAGCATTTCTCTTGTGAAAATGTTAAGATATCTTGTTATTATCATAATATATTCACAACAGCTTAAGTGTCAATTCTTTACAAGTCAAAATAAAATATAACAAAATTATAAAGGTATTATGAAAATGTTATACCATTTTGTTGTGTTTCTAGAATTTTTTTATTTTTTATTTTTAGTTAACTTTGTTGAGCCAAAATTCACTGTTTTACATACAGTTTTCTTGGGTCGAGTTTTTGTATTTTTTATTGTATTTTTATCTTTACACAACATTTTAAGTGAAAACACATAATTTTACACCCAAAAAAAAAAAAAAAAATTAGCATTAAAACACTTTTCATCCTTTATGTTTGGGGTAGTTCACAATTCCTCTTTAAACTTTAAAATCAAGCAATTTTTCCATTAACATTTTGGAAAATAACGAATATGTTATATTGTTATTCTCGCAGTTAAACCCTAATGAAAGCTTATGATTATTAAAATATATCAATTGTGTAATGTCTAAAATACTCCCACTAAATTTTAACATCCCAACAATTTTCTTCACGTATTTTGAGTTTTAGATGGTAATAATGCTAAGAAAGTTTGAATTGTGATATAAATTGTTTTATTTATTACCTAGAGAACATTAATTTTCTAGATTTAAATATTCAAAACTTATAATTTATCTAATGGAAAATTTGATGACACATGCCTTTTGTTAACTTTTTTTTTTCTTTTTCTTTTCTTGCCTAAAATCGATGTTCATTAAAAACTAAGTAAGCTAAACATTGCACCTAGACTTAGGTAGAATGATAAAGAAAAAAGTATGAATGACAAAATTTTCATTGTGTATGGTTGAAGGTATTTGATGAAGAGATTTAATTGAACATATAAAATCATTCATTACGAAAATTTAAATATTGTGACAATGTCTTGGCATAAATCATTTGTTTATTGTTGGAAGATGATGATATTCGTTATCATTCTTAGAAGTTTTTAGTGAGTGAATATTGCCATTAGCAAATAAGTACTAAGAAACTATTATAGTAAAGTAGATATTCATATGTTAAATAGCTATTATAACTATGTGTGTGATTAACCATCAAAATTCTTATACAAATAAGATTAACTTTGTATAATATACATTTTTTATTTATATAGTTTCATACTTTTTCAAATAAAAAATTTATTTCAATATTCTCACTCAAAAGGTAGCACGTGCCACCCTAATTAGTAGTCCTTAAAAATTATTTGATTTCAAACCCTAAAATATCATATATAATTATATATTATAATGGTTAGAAATTCGTTTCTTCACTTGCCAAGTTGCCTGTCTCTTTGCTAATTAATTGTTATTTACCATAAGAACTTGTTTGGGATACAGTTGGGAAGTAAAGCTTAACCTTTGAGAAAAAAGATTTGCTAGGGTTAAATGATAAAGTATATTTTGAAATTGTTACATTATAATATGATAACCAAGTTGAGTTTTTATTTTATTTTATTTTAAAGTGAGATATGATCAACAAATAGAACAATAAAAAATATTTATTTTCGTACTTGAATCTAAATAATTTAACAATGACCAATGTTTATTTAAGAATTGATTGATATAAAAATTTATAGTGAGGGTTGTTGATGTTATCATCCATACAGGACCATCCCCACTAAAAATAAGAAGATGAAAAAGCCATTGACACTAAAACGCTATTCATCAGTCTCCACATGGTCAATTAGGCCCACCCAGCAAGAGTGTTCATCCATACAGGACCATCCCCACTAAAAATAAGAAGATGAAAAAGCCTTTGACACTATAAAACTATTCATCAGTCTCCACATGGTCAATTAGGCCCACCCAGCAAAAGTGTGTACCTGAACACTGAATTTCATTATGAAGTGTCCATTTGACACTGTTGTAGAATCTAGAAAGTAAAGTTCAGATGAAAAACTCTTTACCGTTTTTAGTGTTTGACAGATACACAAATGTATTTATTTTTACGCCGGGTATGTTTAAAGTATAATATTTAAAAAATATATATTTTCTCATTTTCAGGAGTTTGTTTGCATATGAAAAAAAAAATGTGATCAAACTTATAAAATATTTTTCATCGATAAAATCATTTATAAAAGTTGTAAAATGTTTTACCTTTAAAATTTTGGTAAAACAAATTGCCAAAACAAATAGTGGTTTCTCCTCACCGCATCAAGTAGTGAGGTCATCAGTCTAGTGGATTGAACAGCCGGTGCTTGAAGTCACTATTTCATTGATCGGTGCTGCCAGCGATCACCAAAGACATCGCTATGGTGGCGGTTATTGACAATCCAGTCTCTAGAGCTACCGTTTTAGTTGCCAATTCCAGTGGCTAGCCACCGGTTTTGATAATTTGCTTGAAAATTTTATTTGTTATACCAAGATCTGAAAGGTCTTATATGTAAAATATTTTATTTCATAACAAAATTAACGTCTTAGTCTTAAATTTATAAAGAATGAATAGTGAATTATGCGAGTTTCAATTTTAGCCTTTCCAGCTTCCAGCTTTGAGAATCCCCTTAAAACCCTTTGGCACAATTGCGATAATTTTTGTTAAAGAGCTACAAGGCTTAATCACTTTTCTAATAGTTATCAAATACACCCTAAACAATGGCTAAGAGATAATTAAAAAAGGAATTTCTTACCCCCGTACCCATAAACTAATTCTCAGATGATGGTTTTAAAGTAGCATCAAACAGAACTTCGTGTCTTTTTATACATAACAAATTATCTAAAAGAGTTACATTTTAGGACAAATATAATGTAAAAATGACAACCTGAAATGTTTGTTACCACTTACCATATGTATATGTTAATTGGGTCTTTTAAAAATTGTAGAATAATTTTCATAATACATTTTTTAAAATTCTATCTTCTCATTTTAAAATGAGTGGATATAATTTTCTCATGTCATCAAAATTTAAATAAATATTGGTAATCAACATTTTTGGTATCAACAATACTACTAACACGCCCAATTTTTCACCATGCTAAATTGTCCATTTATTATGTGAGCAACATCATTTTCACACATTGAAACTCAACTTGTTGGATCCTATAGTGTGGGTGGTAATCCCATTAGGGTGGGAATCACCAACTTTGACAAAGATAATAAAATCTAAAGTTAATAATGAATGAGAAGTCTCTATTTTTATAAACTCCTTCATTTCTCTTGGGAAGAGATATATCTGTTAACTAATAGATGCATATTATCTAAGAAACATGACTATTCAATAAATAACTAACTTTAATTTTTAATTAATTTTTTACTGCAGATTGGTGAAGCAACACCATCCATCAAGTAGGGGTTATTGTATGAGTGAGAGTGAACCATATTATAGTGTGATTACCCATCACTTTTATACACCAATACAATTTGTTATGCACTAATTACAACGAGATATATTAGTTGGGTATGAAATTTGGTATTTTCATATATTTATTGTTTTGGTACATATTTTATTGATGATGTGGCAAAATCCAATTCACACATTTCAAAATGGATAATTACAATTTTAAGAATTCTAAGATTAAATTTATACTTAAAAACTTTAGAAGATCTTAATATATATGCTTAATAGGTTTTATTACTGTTCTTCATGACAAATAACATGTTAAATGAGGAAATCAATCAAAATTTCGGGAAAAATTCTCCCTATCTCATATTTATAATAAATCCTATTATAAACTTTATCAACAAGATTTATTATTACTTGAGATAAGGTAACATTTCTTAATAATTACCCATTAAAATGGGAACCAAAAGACATTTCCATTTCTCTTGCAAATCATATGGCATTTATAAATAGATCCTATTATAAACTTATTCAACAAGATTTATTATTACTTGAGATAAAGTAACATTTCTTAATAATTACCCATCAAAATGGGAACCAAAAGAAATTTCCACTTCTCTTGCAAATCATATGGTAAATTGGTAATTCACATTCTTTTAACTTAGTAATTGCTCCACAGAGAAGGCACAAGGCTACCGAAGCACATTGATAGCTGAACAACCACTGTCAGAAGAAAGTGAGGAAGTAAATTTTACCAAGAGAGCTAAAAAGGAGACCAAAATGAAACTCACCCAAAACAGGAACTGACATACCTTATCGGTGTGGTCTGCCAATCTCCAATAATTCCTCCCTTTCACATCCATTGGACTCTGGAGCACAGTATCCTTGCTAATAAATTGTACTAACTTGGCAATCAGTGACCCATATGTCACCATTATACACAAACTCGTAAATCAGATTTTAACAAGGGAAATGGCCAAAGTCAGTGGCATTATTATTATTATTATTATTTTATTTGATAGTTTTTTTTATACAATATATAAATTTTACTTAACTTAATCTTAAGTATATATGTATATGAGGTTCCCTTTTGGAGACTTGAATCTCGATCTTTGCCCCCCACCCCACAAATGCACGGTGATTATTCAATAGTTAGTTACGGTATGAACAAGGTAATTTGAAACTTATTATTATTTGATAGTTTTTATTTATTTTTATTTTTATATACAATATATAAATTTTACTTAACTTATATTGAGTGATTGTATAGATTGTTCATATCAATTTTTGTATTAGTTACTTGTAGTTTTGTACATATATGAGTAAACTACAGTAGCATAGCGTAGTTAGTCATGAAACGAACGTCGTTTATATTGTACAGGTTAATGAGTTAGTTACAGGTCCACTCCATGTGTACAATTGGTATTGGATAGTTAGTTATTTTTCTGGTTTCTTTCCCGCCTCTGTTCTCACTATATAAAGAACAGAGTATGATAAGCTTATTCAATGAATTCATTTTACAAGTTTCATATTGTTCTATTTCTCTCAACGTGTTTACATTCCTCCATTGATGAACCTTCGAAGCTTGTATGAAATTCAATATGGTATCAGAGCAGAACTAGTTCAGAGATCATTCCAGTCTGGTATTCTCTGATTCTTCCTAGTTCAATTACATTCTTTCTTGATTTCTTAGTGCTTCTCTCAGATCAACTAGAAATTTACTTCATTGTATTTCTGTTGATTCTTGCATTAAGATCATCATCTTTTAGGTCTTGATTTCTTTAGTATGTTGAAATCTTGATCTTGATTCTCCTATTCATAATTGAAATTGAAATCTTCAATCTTAGGGTTTCAATTTTTTTTCTCTTCGATTTTAGGGTTGTTCCATTCCCAATCTGCAACTTTCTGTTGTGACTTCATCAAGATTGTGAATTGCTTTACCTTTACATCATCCCACAAAATTCATTTCTTGTTTCTTGAAGAATTCTTGATTTTCCTTTGCTTGGGACTTTGAATCTTCATCATTTTCTTTCTTTGATAATACTACACTAAGTATGACTGAGAGTACCTCTAGTGCTACTGCTCTTACTGTCCAGCCTTGGGAAAACACATCCAGTCCCTATTTCTTATCTAGTGGTGATAATCCAGGTGTTTCTTTGGTGGTTCAACCTCTCACTGAAGAAAACTATAACACCTGGAGTAGGGCAATTCTCATTTCTTTGGATGCCAAAACCAAATTGGGTTTCATTGATGGTTCTATCCCTAAGCCTCAATCTGTTGATCACCCACATTACACAGCATGGTGTAAATGCAACAACACAGTCCTAGCTTGGTTGTTTAATTCTATTTCTAAGGATTTGCAATCGAGTATAGTTTACTTCAAGACTGCCAGAGATGTATGGCTTGACTTACAATATAGATTTGGCCAAGGAAATGGACCTACAATTTTTGACTTAAGAAAAGAGATTAGTTCTTTGACCCAAGAAGACTTAACCATCAATGCATACTACACCAAATTTAAGGGACTTTGGGATGAATTTTCCAATTATAGGACATGTACATGTGGTCATCAAGTTAAGGATTGTACCATGTCTTTTCTGATGGAGCTGAATGAGACATATGTAGCTGTTAGAGGCCAAATTCTCCTTATGGAACCTATGCCTCCCTTGAGCAAAGTGTTTTCTCTTCTGCTTCAAGATGAGAAGCAAAGAAAGGTGGGTGCTGGGAAGAAGGTCTTAGTTAATGCATCAACAGCTTTGGCAGCTTTTGGGTCCAAGTCTAGTAACACCAAGAACTTTGTTAAGTCCAAGAATGGCAGACCACAATGCACTCATTGTGGAGCAATGGGACATGTTGTTGACAGATGCTACAAGTTACACGAATATCCTCCTGGGTATAAGTTCAAGAACAAGGGCGGTCAGCCTTTTGCAAACAATGTCATTGCTGCTGAAGATCAGGATAGTGAACCTGTTGCACTCACCAAGGCTCAATATCAGCAATTGATTGGATTGTTGAACTCTCAATGTCACTTTGGCACTCAAGCACCACCAGAGGCATGTTTGGACAATACTCACCAAGTTGCCACTATCATCACTCGGCCTTCAATGGATGTTCAAACCCAAAACTTATCAAGTATCTATTTTTCTCCTTCTTTTGAGCATTCGGTTTTCTCTTCTAGTGTCAATATCTCTCATATTAGTTCATATGATTGGATTCTTGATAGTGGTGCAACAGACCACATGGTACATCCATTCATTTCTTTACTACTATCACTTCTTCTGTTCAGATTTCAGTTAGACTTCCTAATGGTGACATGGTTCAGGTGACTCATGTTGGAACTGTTAAAGTTTCAGCAACCCTAACTCTAGAACATGTCCTTTGCATTCCTAGTTTTTCCTTCAATCTTATTTCCATAAGTAAACTAACCCAAAATCCTTCCTGCTGCTGTATTTTCCTTTCTCATTATTGTTTTCTTCAGGACTTACTGCATTGGAAGATGATTGGGTTGGGTAAGAGACATGGAGGGCTGTATACTTTGCAGTGCACTGATTCCATCACTCTGCCACCTTCTGTTTCAGAGGTTTTATCCAAATTACCATCTTTTCTTTGTAATAAAAGTGTCAATGTCTGTAATCTTGACCATTCTCATGTTGTTGCTACTTCTAATAATGTTGTTAGATTGTGGCATTACAGATTAGGTCACCCCTCTTCACAAAGACTAGCTTTGTTGAAGTCTTTTGTACCTGATCTGACTTCTTGTAATAATAGCAACTCCTCTGATTGTTATGTCTACCCTTTAGCTAAACAACACAAGTTACCTTTTCCTAAATCCATAAGTGTTTCCTTGTCTTGTTTTGATTTGATCCATGCTGATATTTGGGGACCTTATTATACTCTTTCATTAAATGGCTCAAAATATTTTCTTACTTTGGTTGATAGCCATAGTAGATGTACTTGGGTTTATCTAATGAAATGTAAGTCTGATGCTTCTTCCTTAATTCAAACCTTCTTTCAAATGATTCTTAATCAATTCAAGGTGTCCATTAAGGTAATTAGAAGTGATAAAGGTCCTGAATTTGCTCTTTCTTCTTTTTATGCTTCCAAAGGTATTTTACATCAGGTGTCTTGTGTTGAAACACCACAACAAAATGCTGTTGTTGAAAGAAAACACCAACATTTATTGAATGTTGCTAGGACCTTGAGATTTCATGCCAATTTACCTTTAATATTATGGGGGGATTGTGTTCTTACAGCCACCTATCTCATCAACAGATTACCTAGTCCCCTTCTAGGTAATCTTACTCCTTATCAGAAATTATTGAATCATCCTACTTCCTACCAGCACCTTAAATCTTTTGGTTTCCTATGTTATGCCTCTACTTTAACTAGAAACAGATCTAAATTTGATTCTAGAGCAAAGGCATGCATATTTCTTGGATATCCTTTTGGGACCAAAGGGTATAAGTTGTATGATTTGTCCACTAAAACTGTGTTTCTCTCTAGAGATGGTACATTCAAAGAAACTGTTTTTCCCTTTAAACCTGCTCCTAGTTCTCCTTCCACTGCTCACAATGTATTTCCACTTCAAGAGTTCATTCCTTCTATTTCTGCTGAGTTTTCCCTTCCTTTTAGTTCTGTTGACACTGCTGTACCTCCCGATGAGTTTCTAGATCTTGTTCATCCTGATTTGGACTCTTCTTCACCTGTTATTGCTGGTTAACCTGAACCTCCTGCTCTTGCTACTTCCTTACCTGATTTACCTGTTGTTAGAAAGTCCACTAGACCTCATAAACCTCCCTCATATCTTCATGATTATCATTGCAATTTAGCTTCCACATCCATTCCTAATCATCACTGCAATTTGGCTTCAGCTTCCCTTATACCTTCCCATGATTCCATTTCTCTTGACAGTCCAGGTATCCTTTATCCATTTTCCTCAACTTTCTCTTATTCTAAGTTGTCTAATGCACATAGAGCCTTTTCTGTTGCTTTGTCTATTGCCAAGGAACCCACTTCATATGCTGAGGCTTTGCCTGATCCCTTGTGGCAAGCTGCCATGAAGGCTGAAATTGCTACTCTTCAGGCTAATAAGACTTGGGTTATTACCAAACTGCCTCCTGGTAAAGTGCCTGTTAGGTGCAAGTGGGTGTTCAAGATTAAACTTAAAGCTAATGGCTCCATAGAAAGGTACAAGGCTAGACTGGTTGCTAAAGGCTTTACTCAAACTGAGGGAATTGATTATTATGAAACCTTCTCTCCTGTGGTGAAGTTTGTGATTGTTAGAACCCTTTTGGTTGTGGCTGCTGTGTATAGTTGGCATTTGTCCCAGTTAGATGTAAAAAATGCTTTTTTGCATGGGGAGTTGAATAAGGAGGTGTATATGGTTCCTCCTCCTAGATTTGGCAGCAAGGGGGAGGTGTGTAAACTCACTAAGTCCCTTTATGGCTTAAAGCAGGCAAGTAGGCAGTGGTTTGCCAAGCTTTCATCCAATCTCCTTGATCATGGTTTTCTTCAATCTAAATCAGACTATTCTGTCTTCACTAAGGTCAGCAAGGGTTCAATTCTCATCTTACTAGTCTATGTGGATGACATTCTAATAGCTAGCAATAATGTGGAGGCAGTCAATACTTTCAAAGTTTTTCTAGATGACAAGTTCAAGCTCAAGGATCTTGGTACCTTGAAGTATTTCTTAGGCCTTAAGGTTGCAAGGACTGAGAAAGGCATCAGCTTGTATAAAAGGAAATTCATTTTAGAACTGCTTTCTGATACAGGTCTGCTAGCAAGTAAGCCTGCTAATGTGCCCATGGATCAATCAGCCAAGTTTAGGAGCTCAATGGGAGAAGATGTTCCAGATCCATCTTTATATAGAAGAATTATAGGCAAGCTGCTTTATTTGACTCTGACTAGGCCTGATATCTGTTACTCAGTGCATAAACTGAGTCAATTTATGAGTTCTCCTAAAATTCCACATTTACAAGCAGCCTATAAGGTGCTTAAGTATCTTAAGAAGACATCAGGACAGGGCTTATTTCTATCTGTAAGTTCTGAATTGAGACTAAAAACTTACTGTGATGCTGACTGGGTAGCTTGTCCAGACACCAGAAGGTCAGTTTCAGGGTTCTATGTCTTCCTTGGTGATTCCCTCATATCCTGGAAATGCAAAAAGCAGCAAGTGGTGTCCAGATCATCTACAGAATCAAAGTATCGAGCAATGGCTACTGTCACAAGTGAAATTGTTTGGTTGCTGGCCTTGCTTAAAACTTTTGGTTTTGATCACAATCAACTAGCCTCTCTGTACTGTGATAGCAAGGTAGCCCTATATTTGCTGCAAATCCAGTATTCCATGAACGCACAAAACACATAGAGGTTGACTGCCATTTTATTCGAAGTAAGCTTCAAGATGGAGTGATTAAGACATTTCATGTTCCTACAAGACACCAGATTGCTGACTGCTTCACAAAGGCACTTGGATACAAACAATTCTACTTCCTTCTATCCAAGATGAACCTAATCAACATTTATGGTTCATCTTGAGGGGGATTATTGAGTGATTGTATAGATTGTACATATCAATGTTTGTATCTGTTACTTGTAGTTTTGTACATATAGGAGTAAACTACAGTAGAATAGCATAGTTAGTCATGAAATGAATGTCGTTTATATTGTACAGGTTAATGAGTTAGTTAGAGATCCACTCCACGTGTACAGTTGGTATTGGATAGTTAGTTAGTTATTTTTCTGGTTTCTTTCCCGCCTCTGTTCTCACTATATAAAGAACAAAGTATGATAAGCTTATTCAATGAATTCATTTTACAAGTTTCATATTGTTCTATTTCTCTCAATGTGTTTACATTCCTCCATTGATGAACCTTCGAAGCTTGTATGAAATTCAATAACTTAATTTAAGTATATATGTGTATGAAGTGTCCTTTTGGAGACTTTTCTTGCCCCCTCCACCACAAGTGCATGGTGATTATTCAATAGTTAGTTAGTTACGGTATGAGCAAGGTAATTTGAAACTTGTAGGGGTCCTTTTTGTTATGTTGGGCCGGGCTGCCTCCTACGGTAATAGGCCCAAGTATTCTGAGTAAGGGAGTTGAGACCGGTTCAACTGCAACTCAATTTGGGCCGGCTTGTACACAAACTATGCCTCGTTTGCCAAGAGCGTACTTACGGCAGGAAGAACTGTTTCAGATGGGTTGTGGCAGACAAATATGATAATAATGACAAAATAGAGTACTTTGGCTATTTAATAAAAAATAAAATGACCAAATGATCCCTATTCAAGAAACATAATTGCAATAATGATAATTATTTTTACAAAGAGAACAAAAGGGGATAGATAATAATATACGAGTTAATCAGAAGAGAAAAGAAATCAAGTTAAGTCTGGTCCGCAGGAACAAAACCAGAGAGGAAAGAACGCTTCTTCTCAACACAATCAATCTCCAAGGGAAATCCTACCGTGGAAATTGATCATTTTGAGGGAAACGGACCTGAATGGTTGGTGCCCGGAGGATCCCTTTTGCTTTTGGCAGAGAGCAGAATTTTGAGAGGGAGAGAGGGAAATCAATCTACTAGTGCATGCCTGCCGGTCTAACTCTCTATTTTTTTTTTCTTTCTTCTTTCTTTGTTTTTAGTTTTTCCTCTTATCTTTTCTTTTTACACTTGTTTTCTATTTTTGTGATTCCTCAGAGACGATTCTTGCTCCCCTCTTTGGGCACGGCAAAGGTCTCCTTATATAGTGTCTGCCATGACCAGATTTTACTATTTTAGCCCTTAACCACCTTTGTCTGGTCTGGTTGTACTTGCCGACCACCACTGCTCTGTCTGTGTGCCACTCCCCATTTTCAGACAAAGGAAATCTGTTTTATTTATTACTCTGTCGTGGCACCCTTTCCTGCCATGGTGTGAGTGCTTTCTCTCTCTATCCCTCATGGCATGCACCTAGTGGTTCCAACTTAACCTTGCTTCTTTTGAGTGGTATGTCATCCCAGCAGGACGTACCCCCCAAAAGAGCCTAAACAAGAACCGCAAAATAGGTTTTTCCCCTTTCCCCACCGCCAAACCATGCCCTCTTACCTCTGACCCATGACCCCACCATGTCCCATATTGGCTGGGTACAGGCTGGTGGTGCCTGGGTCTTGCGCGTGCCTCCCTTTCATGTATGTCCAAAATCTGCCTGCTGCTCATGCGTTTACCGAGGTCTGGCGGCTTGACTGCACAGTTTGCCGCCCTTCTTTGACCTTTTATGTGGGTTGTTTTACAATTTCCCGCTCCCCTTAGGGAGCTGGGCTTTATATTTCTTTCAGCCTATTCCTTGATTGCCATCATGTCCTGCCATATCACTCTATCATTCCTGCTGTAATGACTCGATCCTGTTGGGCCTCTTCAGGCCTGCCGTTTATTCTTTCCCCAGTGGCTTAGTATGGCCATGGGTTTTCTACTTATGGGCTCCTGTGTCCCTTTTGTTTTCTCTTGGGCATCCTTGGTCCATTTGCTTTTCTTGGGCTTCCTCGGCCCTTTTCCTAACTCTGTGTTCCCATGGGCTTTTACTAATTTCATTGGGCTTCCCCGGCCCAATTACCTTATACTCATCCTTGAGGTTCGTGGGCCTGCCATCAACCCCTTACTCTCTTTGCTTGCATTACTTTGGGTCTGCCGCGGTCCATTCTCACTTTTCTACATCATACACTGCCCATGAGTTTGCTATTTGCTATTTCTCCCTTTCCGGGCTCCTTTGAGCCCATTTTCTTCCTCAAGACCCATTTATTTATTTTATGGACCTGTGATCCATTATTCCTGCCGTTTGGGCTTAATGGTTCTTTTTTCTATCTATTTGCCAACTTCTTTTCAGCCTGTGTTGCTGGGCTCCTTCTTTCTTTTTGGCTTCCAAAATGACCATCAACAAAACTTAAATGTTTTCGTTATAAACAATAGAAGGAGTCAGTTGAGTTGCAAGCACTTGGCGAGTCAGTGGCATTTCAATTACACCAAAGATAAGTTTTTGCTGTTACAGAGCAAGACTACAATTTTATTTAGTGGCCCATGTCCTATATAAAACAAAAAACAAACATTAGTGGCCCATGGTTTTACATGGGTTAGGCCTAATTCTTTTAACTCTTTTTTTTATTTTTATGGACCGACATTATTAGAAAACGAGTCCCATATACCCTTTTGGGCTGGACCATCAAAAGCCAATATGTAACACCTTACACATCCAGGAACCTCGTATCTCGTAAATAAGAGTCGAACAAATCTTGAAGTAGAATGAAAGGCCCACGGACCATTGGTGCTGCTCTCAGGTTCACTTGGAAAGGGATCTTCTCTTTTTTTAGCTCAAGTCATCTAGGAAAGGTTTCAGAAAATTTTAGGCGTAAATGCACTTTTAGTCCCTTAATTTTGACTTTTTTCCATTTTAGTCTCTACATTTTATTTTTACCACTTTTAGTCCCTAAACCAATTAACGCGGGACATTTAAGTCCTTGAAGCACCATTTCGTCACCAAACTAATAGGGAAACTGATGGACCAATAAAATAATAATAAAATTTCTAACCTTCTTATTTTTTTAAAAAGAAAAGAAAAGAATTAAATTAATTTTGTTTCTCTTTTTTTGGGAAGAACATAAAGAATCTAGAACATGTGTTCTTCCTCGTTAATCATATTCTTCATTTTCTTCCCAGCAAACCTTGCCCAGAAATTTAAAAAATCAATATTTTTGTTTCTCTTCTTGCATTTTCTTAGGAACCAAACATGCAAAACACACAGCAATCTTCAAATGTGAACAAAACCCAACAATCACAAAAATACAAATCTCCTGCAAAATCAATCTCCAACAAAGAACCAAACCCAAATCTCCAATAAAACAACCAAACCCATAAACCCAACAACCAAACTGATCTCCAACAAAGTAAACCTTAACCTTCAAACCCATAAATCTTCTTGGGAAACAAATACAAAAAATCTAGATTGGTTGAATTGTGAGAGAGAGAAAATGAATCGTTGATAAATATCAGGTCAGATACCCACAGGAAAAACAAACCAAAACCCCCAAAATTCTCAAACCCAAACAAAATCATCAAATCCAATAACTAAAATGTCTCCCATCGTTTTCTCTGGATCAAGAATCCATGGCATCCATTATTAAAACCTTGAAGATCTGCCCCTTGCTCTGCTCTTCGTTGGTTGAGGGAGAACCCGAAGGGCGAAAGGGTTGAGTCATTAGGCACAATGCAAGCTTGCAACTCGATGAACTCATCCACGCCTTTCCGAACTCGGACTAGAATCGAAGTCTCTTTCTTCTTGAACGACTCGTGCAAAGTCTTCTGGACTCCACCTTTTCCTTTCTTGAATGCCGATTTGGACCGACCCGAGTTTCCGATTCGAAGCTCCTCGACTATGTCTCCGGTCTGGAGAAAATCGTCGGTCCACTCGTCGGCGGTGGAAGTACCATTAAGGCACTCGATGGAGAGGACCGTCGGAGAAAAAGAAATAAGAGAAAGCCAAGAGAGGAGTTTGACCTGAGAGGGAGAGGGAGAGAGAGATCTAGGAAAATGAAAAATGAGTTTGGCAGTGTGTCTGAGTTTAGTGTTTATTGATGATTTTGTGTTTGGTTAACAAGAAAATTTAAGAAAAATTGAGAAAATTACTACAAGTTTTTTTTCTTAATCTTTAAATCATAATTCATATGAATTTTGATTTTTAATTCTGTTTTTTTTTTTTTTTTCGTTAAAATTAATAAATTAATTTTTTAAATTTATATGCTGATGTGTTAGTGCTACAGTGAATTTTTATTGATCCGTCAGTTTCCCCGTTAGTTTGGTGATGGAATGGTGCTTCACGCACTTAAATGTCCCGCGTTAATTGGTTTAGGGACTAAAAGTGGTAAAAATAAAATGTAGGGATAAAATGAAAAAAAGTCAAAATGTAGGGACTAAAAGTGCATTTACGCCAAAATTTTACAAGACCTACTTATTTTTTGGCATGAAACATTATATCACTTCATAAACTTTTTTTTTTTTGGGTTAAATTTTGACTTAAATAACGTAGTAGCATTGTTGTTTTCTTAATAGTCTCAAGTAGTAGGTTGAATGGATTTGAAGGACGTGCTGTAAACTCGAAAGTTCTAAGTTTTATCTACTACATTATCAGTCTATAGGGTTTTTGAGATATCTAATGAGCAATGAGTAAAACAATATGGTCAAAGACTATGACACAATTTTCTTATATATTACGTATAATTTATTAATCCCTAAATTGAATTATGTAGCATAACTAGATGACCCATGGCATACGTTTTTGTGTTTTTTTTTAATTCTTTTAATATGGTGCCAAAATAAACTGGTTTAATTTTTTTTTCCTAGTTAGTGAGATATCCGGTCTTCAAAATGAATGCTCCCTTCCCAAGCATCAATCACAACATAATCTGTTGTTGATGTTGTTATATTAGGTTTGCATAATTTACTTGGCTCATTTTATTAATGTTTAAATGAAAACTGCATTTTAAACCTCATAAGTTAGGGTTTTAACAACTTAAACCATGTAGTTTTAATAACAAATAAAATCTCAAAAACAAATAAAACCATGTAGTTTTATCCGGTCTTTCAAAAAAAAAAAAAAAAAATCTTATATGGTTATACACATCAAATTCCCCCACTTTTCTAACAATGCTGGCTGTCAGTTGAACCTTTTAATTTTTTACCTCTTATAATATCCGAATATTTAACATAAAGTTATTTGGTGCTTTGATATACTAGACAAAATACGAGATTGACACAAAGTCATTTTTAAACATGTGCAATGTCATGCTGTATCTAATTCATTGAAAACATTGGAGTATTGAAAACAAATAAAACATTTTAAATTTAGTTCTTGCCATCCGCTTTAATTTTTAAATTTGGAGTATTGCAATAATTTATGTTAAAGATCTACAAGGCTTAATCACTTTTCTAATAGTTGTCAAATACACCCTAAATAATGGCTAAGAGATAATTAAAAGAGGAATTTCTTACCCCCGTACCCATAAACTAATTCTCAGATGATGGTTTTAAAGTAGCATCAAACAGAACTTCAAGTCTTTTTATAAAGAACAAATTATCTAAAAGATTTACCTTTTAGGACAAATATAATGTAAAAATGACAACCTAAAATGTTTGTTACCACTTACCATATGTATATGTTAATAGGGTCTTTTAAAATTTGTAGAATAATTTCATAATGCAATTTTTAAAATTCTATCTACTCATTTTAAAATGAGTGACTATAATTTTCTTATGTCATCAAAATTTAAAATAAATATTAGTTATCAACATTTTGGTATCAACAATACTACTAACACACCCAATTTTTCACCATGCTAAATTGTCCATTTATTATGTGAGCAACATCATTTTCACACATTGAAACTCAACTTGTTGGATCCTATAGTGTGGATGGTAATCCCATTAGGGTGGGAATCACCAACTTTGACAGAGATAATAAAATCTAACATTAATAATGAATGAGAAGTGTCAATAATTATAGACTCATTCGTATCTCTTGGGAATATATATATATATATATATATCTGTTAACCTATAGATGTATCTTATCTAAGAAACATGACTATTCAGTAAATAACTAACTTTAACTGTGCGCACCCAAAGCTGAAACCCGTTGGGCTGGGCCTCACTTGGGCTCACAACTTACTTGTATAGTGGGTTTGGATTTCCTACACTGGGTCGTTCTAAACACCAAGGCTCAACTGAATCACTTTCCTCTCCTCGGGGGTCTGAACCACTTCCTTACTCTGTTTTCTCTCTGTTTACACTCTTCCTTCCCTCAATTCTCCAACCCCTGTCTTCTCAAAACTTCTGGTATTTATAGTTCGCAGAATAGTGGAGAGGTCATAATTATTTGCCAGCAAGTGCAACCGGCGGTCCAGTATCATCGATCGTAAGTGGGTAGTTAGGTGGGCATGGGAAGCGGTGAGGGTGGCGTTGGAACTTGGTTCCTACCTCCACGATAGTTCTCGGCAGCGGTGCCTCTCCGAGGAACGGCCGAGTAGGTACAGGGCGGGGTGTCCCGCGAGCCCTATGTTAATCACTGCTCGGGAAGGGGTTGACCGAGAAACGACGAAAAGGCAAAGCTTGGGCCTGCAGCATGCGTGGCTCGGGGGTGGGCCGTTAGGTAGAGGGAGACCGGCCTCATGGGCCATATACCCAGGCCAGGGCCCAAGGCCCACTATGGGCCATGGTGCGGGGGCCGTACATTAACGTTTAATTAATTTTCTACTGCAGATTGGTGAAGCAACACCATCCACCATGTAGGGGTTATTGGTATATGAGCGAGGGTGAACCATATTATGGTGTGATCACCCATCACTTTTATAGACCAATACAACTTGTTATGCACTAATTACAACAAGATATATTAGTTGGGTGTGAAATTTGGTATTTTCATATATTTATTGTTTTGGTGCATATTTTATTGATGATGTGGCAAAATCCAATTTACACATTTCAAAATGGATAAATACAATTTTAAGAATTCTAAGATTAAATTTATACTTAAAAACTTTAGAAGATCTTAATATATATATATATATATATATATGCTTAATAGGTTTTATTATTGATTTTCATGAAAAATAACATGTCAAATGAGAAAATCAATCAAAATTTCGGGAAACATTCTCCCTCATCTCATATTTATAATAAATCCTATTATAAACTTAATCAACAAGATTTATTATTACTTGAGATAAAGTAACATTTCTTAATAATTACCCATCAAAATGGGAACCAAAAGACATTTCCATTTCTCCTGCAAATCATATGGTATTTATAAATAGATCCTATTATAAGCTTAATTAACAAGATTTATTATTACTTAAGATAAGGTAACATTTCTTAATAATTACCCATCAAAATGGAAATCAAAATAAATTTCCATTTCTCTTGCAAATCATATGGTATTTATAAATAGATCCTATTTTCAGTCAAAAAATAAATAGATCCTATTATAAACTTAATCAACAAGATTTATTATTACTTGAGATAAAGTAACATTTCTTAATAATTACCCATCAAAATGGGAACCAACAAAAAATCCACTTCTCTTGCAAATCATATGGTAATTCACATTCTTTTAACTCAGTAATTGCTCCACAGAGAAGGCACAAGGCTACATAAGCACATTGATAGCTAAACAGCCACTATTAGAAGAAGGTGAGGAAGTAAATTTTACCAAGAGCGCTAAAAAGGAGACCAAAATGAAACTCACCCAAAACAGGAACTGACATACCTTTAATGGTGTGGTTTGCCAATCTCCAATAATTCCTCCCTTTCACATCTATTGGACTCTGGAGCACAGTATCATTGCTAATAAATTGTACTAACTTGGCAATCAGGGACCATGTGTCACCATTTCACAACCTTGTGAATCATATTATTGACCGGACCCTAAAGACATACATTAATCAGACCCTATTATTATTATTTATTTTTTTATTATTCGATAGTTAGTTACGGCATGAATGAAGCGATTTGAAACTTAAATGTTTTCGTTATAAATAATAGAATGCGTCAGTTGAATTAGAAGCTCTTGACGGAGTCAGTGGCATTTCAATTACACCAAAGATCACGAGTCCGTTTGGTAAGAGATTTCTAGTAATGTTATTTGTATTTTTTAGAAATACGTATGAGTAAAAAAGTGTATAAAAATACGTGTATTATTGTTTAAATACTAAAAATTATTGTTAAACAACAATTACAAACGGGCCCAAGTTTTTGCTGATACAGAGCAATACTATAGTTTTATTTAGTGGCGCATGTCCAATATATAAATAAAATAAAATATTTAATGGCCCATGGTTTTTACATGGGTTAGGCCTAATTCTATGAGTCCCATTTTTTTTTTTTTTTTTATGGACCAGCATTATTAGAAAACGAGTCCCATATAAGTGTAACCTTTTGGGCTGGACCATCAAAAGCCAATCTGTAACACTTTACACATCCAGGTGCCTCGTATCTCGTAAATTAGAATGGAGGGCCCATGGACCATTGGTGCAGCTCTCAGGTTCACTTGGAAAGGGATTTCTCTTTTTTTAGCTAAAGTCATCTTGGAAAGGTTTCAAAAAAAATTATAAGACCTACATATTTTTTGGCATGAAACATTATATGACTTCATAGACTTTTTCTTTTGGTTGTTAAATTTTGACTCCAATAACGTAGTATCATTGTTGTTATCATTGTTGTTTCATAATAGTCTCAGGCAGTAGGTTCAATAGATTTGAAGGACGTGTTGTAAATTCGAAAGTCTCAAGTTTCATCTACTACACTATCGGTTTATAGGATTTTCGAGATATCTAATGAGTAAGGAATAAAATAGTCTAGTAAAAGACTATAACACCATTTTCTTATATATTATAATTTATTATTCCCTATATTGAATTATGTAGCATAACTGGATGACCCATGGCATACATTTTTGTGATTTAAAAAAAAAAAATTTAATATGGTGCCAAAATAAATTGGTTAAATTTTTTTTTTCCTAGTTAGTATGCGTTTGGATTGGCGTTTCACCAGCTGCGTTTGCATTTTCCTTTTTTTTTTTTATGCACGCGTTTTAGCTTTCAGGAGACAATATGTATTGTTCAGTGGGTCTCGTGCACTGTTCACGGGACCCACAAATACTTTATTCATAAAAAAACATTAAAAATGGATCCCACGGTATTATTCACACATTTAAAATTTATTTTACTACAATATTTTCAATTTCAGCAAAATAAGCGATATCCAAACGGACTATTAGTGAGATATCCGGTCTTCAAAATGAATGCTCCCCTCCCAAGCATCAATCACAACATAATCTGTTGTTGATGTTGTTATATTAGGTTTGCATAATTTACTTGGCTCATTTTATTAATGTTTGAATGAAAACTACATTTTAAACCCCATAAGTTAGGGTTGTAACGAATTAAACCATGTAGTTTTAATAACAAATAAAATCTCAAAAACAAATAAACCATGTAATTTTATATGGTTTTTCCAAAAAAAAAAATCTTATATGGTTATACACATCAAATCCCCCCACTCTTCTAATAATGCTGGCTGGCAGTTGAACATTTTTGATTTTTTACCCCCTTATAATATTTGAATACCTAACATAAAGTTATTTGGTGCTTTGATATACGAGACAAAATACGAGATTGACACAAAGTCATTTTTAAACATGTGCAATGTCATGCCGTGTCTAATTCATTGAAAAGATTGGAGTATTGAAAACAAATAAAACATTTTAAATTTAGTTCTTATCATCCTCTTTAATTTTTTATTTTTTATATAGAATGAATTCCTGCCAACCTCTAATATGGAAACTCATCATGTTTTGTTTTGTTAAATAAGTTAATACCAACCACATGGCCTAATGCCTCATGGCATAATCATATGTTGCATGAGTTGAGATTTGAACCCCTAGAACTCAAATATCCCTTGACAAGAAAAGGAAAATCATTTGAAGTTGGAGCTTCACAGAATCACACGCTGTGAATTTCAAGTATTTCTCTTATAATTGTGTGAGACTGACATATATCCTGTGAAAAAAAATATGCATGAAATATTAGATATTATGGGAAGTTGGAGAGAATACGAATACCAATTTGGACTTGTCTTTGCCTCTTGCCAATTGCCAACTTGCCATAAACAATACTTTGCTCTTTCTGCAATTTTTCCCAAAAATAAATATTCCTTTTTATAAATAAAAAGTATTCTCTTTCTTTTTTGGTAAATAAATTATTCTCTTTCACCACTCAAGCAAAGGCACCTCATCAAATTTGGAAGCTAGAATTTCAGTAAAAATAAATAAAAATTATATATTAAATATTAAAAATATATATTAGATATCATATTATCATATATAATCTAATATCCAATAAATAATCTGTATTTAATATTTAACATTTAACATTTAATAATTAATAGTGGTACTAAATTGAAGGAGTTGTTAATTTGGAAGTAACACGCAAGGAATTTAATTATCCTTTTGGATTTGGATGAAAATTATAAATTATTTTACTATTCAGCTTATTTTTGCTACTATTCATAGGTCTCACTACACTTTTTGATATTATTCATGAGTCCTATTGTACTATTTCAACTAACTTTTACTTTTATCTATAATACTTTTAGCAATAAATTTTCAATTTCAACCATATAAGTGGTATCCAAATATGTCATAAAAAGACAGGAAAAAGAGCCAACTATGGCTGCGACATAAACGAGAATCAATGCTGATGAAAGTCAAAAGACCATAATACCCACAACCCAACATGAGCTACACCTTAGTTTCTCTGTCATTTTCAAGAAAAGTTTATTCCCAATTAAGTCTTTTAAAACATTTGGAGTGATACTAAAAAATTACAAAAATTTAATCATAAAAAATCTTACAAATATTTTAAAGCCACTCGTGTGACAAGTGGTAATTAAAAACGACATTTATTTATTATAATTATTAAAGATTTATTTTGATTCATTATTTTTCTTTATCTTCCACCTATTACAAGCTATTACACATTTTTTAATAAAATATTCAATAAAAATAGAAAAAATAGAAAATAATTAGTAAGCCATAAAATAAATACTAAAATGAGATAAATTATATTTTAATGATGAGATCAATTGTGAGTGGTGGACTATCATTTTTAAACACATCATTATTTTAACCACTCACCATAAAATTTATAAAATTAAGACACAATTTGTGGCTCAAAAGTTATGTTCCTAGATTTTCTTATAGATAAGATTAAAAAAAAAAGAGGCTAAAATGTAGAGTACACTCTTTAAGTTTGACTGAAATTATTTAAATCCTCTAAGTTTACTTTAGTTTTATTGTGTCATATAAGTTTCAAAATTATTCAATTCAAGGTTTTTATTTAATTTTGCTAAAAAAGAATAATTAAGAATGCAATTAACTAATGAAAAAAAAATCTATAAAATATTTTTATTAATTTTATAGAATTCATTTTCATGTGAAAATAAATATTTTTTAAAGCTCTTCAAAAAAAAAAAAAAAAATTAAAGGAGAATTTTTAATAAAATTAAACAAAAGATTTAATTTAAATAAATTTGAAAGTTAGAAAACTTAAAGGTAAAAATAAAGAATTGAGTGTGCGTTTGGATTGAAATGAAAAATTAAAATTATTTCACTATTCAGCTTATTTTTTATACTATTTATGGACCCTATTGCACTTTTTAATACTATTCATGAACTTTATTACACTATTTCAACTAATTTTTATCTTTATATACCTACCGTACTTTCAATAATAAATTTTATGTTTTAGCAAAATATCGGTATCCAAACAATTATTATTTTAAATCATATTTATTTGCTATATTTTGCCAGTAACATTCTTACATCATTTAAGAATTTTTTACAAGCAAGAAAAGTAGAAACTCAGAACCAACACCAACTCTCCACAGTTACAAACCAAAAACCAATCACAAACACCCAAAAATAAACCCACCGTCAAAAGAAGAAAAACAAAACAAACAAACATGGAAGACCCAAACAGAGCCGAAGCCGAACGCTTACTCGGAATCTCCGAGAAGCTCCTCCAAACCCGAGATCTCACCGGTTCGCGCGACTTCGCGATCTTAGCCCAAGAAACCGAGCCGCTCTTGGACGGCTCAGATCAGATCTTGGCCGTCACCGACGTCCTCTTGGCCGCCGAGAAGCGCATGAACAACCACCACGACTGGTACTCGATTCTCCAGCTCGATCGCCGATCGGACGATCAGGAACTCATCAAGAAACAGTACCGCAGGCTCGCGCTGCTCCTCCACCCGGACAAGAACAAGTTCCCTCTCGCAGATCAAGCTTTCAAGCTCGTCGCCGACGCCTGGGCCGTCCTAAACGACACGGCGAAGAAAGCCCTATACGACAACGAGCTCACTCTGTTTTCGAAAGTCGATCTCACCTCGGTTTTGCAGGCGAAATTGCCAGTCCGCCGTAACATGAGGCCGAGTCCGAGTACTACTACAGGTAACAACAACAATAACACTAGTAGTAGCAGTAAAAAGGATCAGAGGCACGGTAATAGTAGCAGTAATAATAATAACAGTAGTGGTAATTTTCACCAGGAAGATCAACGGTTGAGGATGTCGAGTTTCTGGACCATGTGTCCGTACTGTTACAACCTGTTTGAGTATCCTAGGGTTTACGAAGGTTGTTGTTTGAGGTGCCAGAATTGTCAGAGGGCTTTTCATGCGGCGGTGATTCCGTCTTTGCCGCCGGTTGTTCCGGGCCAGGATGCTTACTACTGTTGTTGGGGTTTTTTCCCTATGGGGTTTGTGGTTGGAAATTCGGATCAGAATAATAATAGTAATACTAATAGTAATGCAACGAAGACCCCGCCGAGTGCCGCGGCGGCGGCGGCCCCAACTAGTGGGGCCACAACGTTCCCGAATTGGATGCCGCAGCCGCAAGAAAGCGGGAGAAATGCCAGCGCGGTGGTGGCTGCGGCCGCGGGGGAGACGAGAAATGCGGTGATTGTGAATTTGAATGGGAATAATAATAATAATAATAATAATAATTCGGGGATGAGGTTGACGAAGAAGAGAGGAAGGCCGCGGAAGTATTCGGTGCAATCTTGATGATTGGTGTTGCTGGCTGGCGATTTGGATGAAGAATGAAGATGCTCGGAATTGGGGAAACTTAAGAGGTATTGTTGTTGTTGTTGTTGTTAATGTTGTTGATGATGATGTTGATGTTTATGTTGTAATGTACTGATTAATGTAGGTGTTGGTTGTATTGTTGTTTGTAGATTTCAGGGGTTTGATTTTATCTTCTTTCGTTAACTGACTACTGGATCATGATGAAAAATGATAGTGTAATTTTATTTCTATATATAGTATGCCGTACTGTGATTTCACTTTTCAGTAAAGTCTTTTTGGCTACCTGGCATTTGGTAGTATAGCACTACAGCTGGTTTATTTGATGTTTGGTTGTTACTTCTTACATGCTAATTACTAATTTTATTCTGTCATTCATCCAAGCTTTATAATGCATCAATTGTTACTTGTTAATCTTGAAGTAGTTGATGTTATTCAGCCCTAAAAACAATCAAAAGAGCTCATGTTTGTTTGAAGTAACATTTTGTTCTTAGGTCATCATTTAGGTACAATTCTTTGCGTGTTTTGCCTTAAATTCTCTAATTAAATCCAACCATGTGTGGCTTTTATTGTTTGTGTTGAATTGATCAATACAACCATATTATTGAATTTAACTTAAAGGACACCATCTAAATTTATTTTGCCCTTTTTCTTATTTATTTTTCTTTCTGGTTTAAACAGTAAATTTCACAATTGGTAGTTGAAGTTTGTTGGAGCACCATGGATGTTTGGAAGCTGGAATTTTTTTTTCTTTTTTTCTTTTTATAAATTGACTCTCTATTTTTGTTGTATTGTAACATAATTAAAGGCCCCACAGTTAGCCAGCTAAATCAAACTAATAAATTTACCACATTGTAAAAGCATTTCCTGTGATTTGCCGACTCTGGCAATTAGAAATCCATGTCATGCTGTTGGGTCATGTGAGCTATTAAAGATACATCCTGTGGCCCTATACTTGGACAGCTTGTTTATTTGTCCCCTGTAAAGCTTGTTTTGAGATTATCTAATAACTTTTCCAAACCTGTATGTTTCGCACATAACCAGATGGTAAGGACAGAATGATTTGTGAATGATGATAAATCAAAATGGCATTTTCTTCATTTTCTTTTGCCTTCAGCTCTTACTTCTGATTAAGTAAATAAAGATTTAGGCTAGAATTGCTTTGTACTTTGTAAGAATACATTTCTCCATGAGCTGCCGCCTTGACCCTCTTTACATCACAGATGGCAAATCGAAAGATGGAAGGAAGAAAAATTAGTTGCTGAGAATGGTTAATAGACATCAAATTTTTTTATGTTCATCAATCATGAATACATGTAATTGACTAGCCTGCTGTGGATTCATAAGGTTTAGTTGTTGTTATTATATTTATATCAATGATGAAATGCTATATATTTTTTTCACTGCTTGTGATGAAATGTCAATTTACAGTGATGTTGTTACTTGTTAGCATAAACAAATTCTTTACATAACGGGTAAATAGCACAATATCTATGCATGTCAATCGTGCGAGGTGAAAGAGGAAGTGAGACTGAGGAACACAGCTTCACTCCGTTGGTTGCTTTGCTTTGATCGGCTATGGTGGGAAAGAAATGAGCTACTCCATGCCATTAACACCCATTTTCTGGTGCTACTTAAACAAATAGACAACAAATATAGCATCTTTAGGAAGTGGAGTGTATTGGAATCCAATCCTCCCCCAGTTGTAGAAAGTAATTTTTGACACGGCACTTAGGTACAATACAGTGTATTTGGCTGTAGTTTGTAAAGACTCTACAGGTGCTGGATCAAAGGTGAAAGGATCCACGCATGAGCTAAAGCAAAAACGGGATAAGATGAGATCTCATCCTATTCCTTATTATTTTTTAGATTCTTATTTTTATTTAGATGTTATATACAATGTCCCGGTAGGTGTCATTGCATCCAACTAAAAATGAAAGAGAATTGAAGGATTTAATTGGAAAGATCTTTCCAAGCAAAAGCAACCCTCCACATCACTTATTAAAATGGTAAATGGGAACATGGGATGCCCACGAAAATGCTCACGAAGGAAACTTTTTGGAATGTAGTGAGTAATGTTAGGGACACATAAAAGTTGTGCTATTTTATGTGTCCCTAGTATTACTTGCTACCGAGAAAACTCTAATTCTAAGGCCTTGTTTGGTTGCAGCATCACTCATTACCCTATAACTCACCATTCATCACTTAAAATCCCTAAAACAAACCAAACTCTGTTTGGCAACTAAACCCGGTTAACTTTTCTTTCTTAAAAACACAAAAAAAAACTCACCTTTTGTAGGACCCACTTACTGTCCATCTTGCAGAGGCACAGAACGGCTACCCGCGTTCCTTTTCTCTTTTTAGTTTCCATATGCCTTTTTTGCTTTTATTTCTAGCCTTTGTCTTCACCTCTCAAACCCCAAAGCCAAAAGACCACCCAAGCATCAACTCCTCCATCCTTGCCAACCTGTGCCGCTACCATGTCACCTTATCACAGCATCATCCTCCTTCCTCATCCTTGAACCCGAGTCACTACTCCTCCGTCCTCTAGCATCAACCCTAAATTTGAACCCAGAAATAGAGAAAGAGAGTCAGTCCTCTGCTTGGTCACTGTTCCTCATCCAGATCGGTGGTCGCTTGACTTGCCCAAGGAACTTCGACGGCTTCCCTGAGCATTACGAGTGGACAGTGTATAGATTCATCCCTCATTCTTTCTGAAATTTTAGGCAAAAATTATTTAATCTTGCTGGGTATGCCATGGGAATCCAAATCTATTTATCTCTTTCCATTTTTTAAGCTTGTATGCCCTGGGAATAGAAGATGTAAAGTTGGATGACTTTGTTGTTGGCCTGTGATGGTTACGAAGATATGTTCCTTCGGTTCTTAATTTGCAACTCCTACTGTTTTTTTTTTCTCTTTTTATTTTAACATAATAAGACATTATTGTTTGTTAAGAGCTTTGTAAGTTGTTCTTGCTCTTGTGATGTTGTTATGATG
This sequence comes from Quercus aquifolioides, assembly GCA_019022515.1. Lineage (NCBI taxonomy): Eukaryota > Viridiplantae > Streptophyta > Magnoliopsida > Fagales > Fagaceae > Quercus > Quercus aquifolioides. Next base: position 21,658,695 of record CM032335.1, on the reverse strand, counting down.
TTTCTATGATATTGGGTTCACAAGGCCTTGTGATCTTGTGATGTTGTTGTGGGTTTGGGAGAACTAAGAGGAGCTAAAAGTGATGAAGAAAGAAGACTGAGGTGGTTGGGAAAGTAGTGGCAATAGATCCATTGGGTTCACAAAGCCTGCACCGATGGGACGAAACACTGGCGGTGGGACTCATATTGTTAGATAAATTACAAAATTGCCATTGATAACTCATAATCCATAACTTGGAAACACCTCCACCATGTTCCGAATGAGCTCACCCATATCTCAAAATACTTTTGAGATATGTTAATTGAGTTAAGTGTTTGAATAATCATCCAAACAAACTTACTACCCGTGGGCCCCATCGATATTGGGCTATGAGTTAACAAAACTGAGATTTGTTAACTCAATTCACCAAAATCCAAACAAGGTGATGGGATTTTATTATTATTATTATTATTATTATTATTATTATTATTATTATTGTGGGGGGTGAAGCCCAACCTAACATATTGGGCCCAATGCCCTATTTGAAGACTACTGTTTGTCCGAAGAGATGAAAATACTTGAGAAGAAGCCCATGTAAAAGAAACATGTCTGGAGAGGAGCATGGTCATAGTCCGAGGAGACATTCAGTTGCCCGAGGAGGCCATTATCCTCGGATCCGAAGAAACTTGGTCCAATAGACGTCTGGGAAGCTCAAATGATCCTCCTGACAAGTGTAATGATAGAGATGAACCTCAGGCGCGCATGAAGATAGCAGGAACGGAGAAATATCTAGAAGACAGACTTCAACCACCACATTAAATGCACTGCACCCACTTCTCTGGCCGCATTAATGTGGAGAAGACCCCTGAACAGTGCAATCTCAGCTACCGCCACTCACACAAGGCTAAAAATGATACATGATGGGACATGCACTTAAGTGGGCGTCTAGATGATGAACAAGTGGACGATGAAGATGAAAGGAGGGGGTACTATATAAGAGGGAGAGGCCTCTGATAATAGGGGATCGAAAAAAGAAAGAAAGAAGGAAGTAAACATCATTACTGTAGCTCTAAGAACTGCAACAAACGTTTTTTTTTATAACCTTCAGTCCATTAAAAACTAGAAAAAGAACTTACACGATAATCATCCTTACAAACAGCAGCTAACGCTGGGGGGAGATTATCCTTATTGAAAAAACAAGACATGCGAGAATCTAAAGCAAACTTAGCAGAGATGTGTGCTGCAGAATTGCAACATCTCTTAATCCAAACAAAAGAGCAAGAATTAAAAAACTGAGCATAGTCGAGGACATTGGAGATGGTGGTTTGAATGGCCCAGTTAGGAGGAGAACAGGTAGAAGAGACGGCATCGAAGCAGATTTTGGAGTCACCTTCAAAAAGAACTTGCTGCCATCCCTCTCTCTTTGCTATTTGAACTGCAACAAACGTTCATTCAATATATTTCCTCTTCGGACGTCTATGTTTGCATCTGTCCGAGCACGATTGAATGTTAATTTACTCACAAGCACTACAGTCCAATACTGTTTAATTCACTACTAGCCCACCTCTTTCACCCACTCTCTACAAATTCATTGTCTTGAGTTCATTGGGCTCACAATCCATACCTTTTGGGCTTGGGCTACAAAAATTGACCCTACAATTATTATTTTATTTTATTTTTTTCGGTGGTGGGGATGTAAAGCGTATTCCTAAACAGGCCAAGACTCTTCGGCTCATAACATTGTAGCTTAGGCTGCCTTTGGTTAAGCTTAAGGTATTTTTCCATCTCTTTCATCCCATGTTGGGTTTTCAGTTGTGAGATGGGCATGACTCTAGTGTACGATGTACCCCAATGAAATGAAAATTTTCGGTTCGACTTGTCTCTTTTAAAACTCTGAACTTCTGAAGTCTAAACATTGGAGATTCAGTTATGGAGTTGTAGCAATGTCCTCTATTAATTATTATCGATAATAGACATTTTGTCTCTTGCCTCTTAGATTTTTGTCGAATTTAACAAAAAACCCAAGTTTCTATTAGACACTTTTTTTTTGGTTGAGTTTTTCGTTAAATTTGACTTGAATTCGAATGATACTAATCAAAGTTTTTATTGAATAAATTGTAATTTTCAAATGTTAAAAAGGTTCATCATAGTTAATGCACACCATTGTTAAGGAGGAAAGTTAATCACTAAGATATAAGAAAGAGGTTTTTATAATAAATAAATTGAAAAAAAATAAAAGAAAAAAGAGATGGGTTAGTGGTAGCAATATTTTGATAATTAATGAACTGATTTTTTTTTTTGTCAAGTTAACGGTTTCTCTTGAGCATTGATAAGGAAGTGTTTAATGCAACCTAATGCAGTCTTGTTACCGTTCCTTTTCTCTACTTTTATGACACACGTGCATACATTTGCAACCATTTTTTCCTTTATCTCATAAAAATAATAATAGTATTTTATTATATTTAAGGATTCGGGTAATGGATCCCCTAAGATATTTGTTAATGATAACTTTTACTGTAATATAGTTGATTGGCTTTTTATAGGAAGTTAAGCAACATTCAGTTTAAAAGGATATTTGTTGTTAACTTTTGATATTTCCCAATAAAAACAGGACCAATTTGAAGATTCCTCAACGAACGCCACACGACACTTATTAACACAACCCAATATTTAATACAGCATAGACTCTAGTTAACAAATACCTCATTTTTAATATTCTTATCATAACACAACACAACTCGTTAACACGAATAAGGAGAATTTATAGGAAGCTGAGCAACATTCAATTTAAAAGGATATTTGTTGTTAACTTTTGATATTCCCAATAAAGGTGGGATTAGTTAAAGATTCCTCAACGAACGCAACACGACACTTATTAACAAAACCCAATATTTAATACAGCATAGACTCTAGTTAACAAATGTCTCATTTTCACCATCACATATTTTTGGTGTGATAGTCACTCCACAAGTATAAGTGCTTGTAGGGTATGGGGGGTAAGAGCCGGGGTTCAAGTCTTTAAAAGGAAGTTTCACAGACATATATATTTAGATTATGCTAGAGTAAAATTTCTATCTTATATAAATAAATAAAAAACAAAAAATAAATGCCCCATTTTCAATATTCTTACCTTAACACAACACAGCTCGTTAACACGAATAAGGGGAATTGCCAACCTTACTTCCATTCCCAAACAAAAAAGAAAAGAGAAATTAAAACTTTACTTTTTTTGCTTGCTAAAAAGCACCTTAAAATTTTACCTTTCTAAGCAATTAAAAGGTCATCCCAATCTAGAGTCACCTTATAAACTCTCTAGCAACCAAACACATCCTTGTTAATATCCCACGTTTTTCTCAACAGCAAACTCAAAGATCATAGTGATAGTGATTTGAAGGAATATTGGCTAAATTTATTTCAACGTTTTTACCAAATGTTTGAAGAGCCATTAATTCGGGGGAAAAAAAAACAAAAAAGAAAAAGAAAAAAGAAAACAAACAAACAAATTCTCTGGCACTTCTTGTAGGATGACGAGTCAGCGAGAAGTTAGGTTCGAGTATGCAAAAAGTAGGTTACAAGTCTTACATATTGAGAGTCTGTTTGTGATTCGTTTATTTTGCTAAAATTGAAAACTTTTTGCTACTGTAAATAAAAGTAAAAATTAAAAGTAAAAGTTAGCTGAAATAAAAAGCACCTTAAAATTTTACCTTTCTAAGCAATTAAAAGGTCATCCCAATCTAGAGTTACCTTATAAACTCTCTAGCAACCAAACACATCCTTGTTAATATCCCACGTTTTTCTCAACAGCAAACTCAAAGATCATAGTGATAGTGATTTGAAGGAATATTGGCTAAATTTATTTCAACGTTTTTACCAAATGTTTGAAGAGCCATTAATTGAAAAAAAAAAAAAAAAAAAAAAACTCTGGCACTTCTTCTAGGATGACGAGTCAACGAGAAGTTAGGTTTGAGTATGCAAAAAGTAGGTTACAAGTCTTACATATTGAGAGTTTGTTTGTGATTCGTTTATTTTGCTAAAATTGAAAACTTTTTGCTACTGTAAATAAAAGTAAAAATTAAAAGTAAAAGTTAGCTGAAATAAAAAGCACCTTAAAATTTTACCTTTCTAAGTAATTAAAAGGTCATCCCAATCTAGAGTTACCTTATAAACTCTCTAGCAACCAAACACATCCTTGTTAATATCCCACGTTTTTCTCAACAGCAAACTCAAAGATCATAGTGATAGTGATTTGAAGGAATATTGGCTAAATTTATTTCAACGTTTTTACCAAATGTTTGAAGAGCCATTAATTGAAAAAAAAAAAAAAAAAAAAAAAAACTCTGGCACTTCTTCTAGGATGACGAGTCAACGAGAAGTTAGGTTCGAGTATGCAAAAAGTAGGTTACAAGTCTTACATATTGAGAGTTTGTTTGTGATTCGTTTATTTTATTAAAATTGAAAACTTTTTGCTATTGTAAATAAAAGTAAAAGTTAAAAGTAAAAGTTAGCTAAAATAGTACAATAAAACCCGTTAATAGTATCAAAAAGTGCAATAGAACTATGAATAATAAAAAAAATAAGTTGAATAGTAAAATAAGTTGACAAAAAAATAAATTATTCAAACGCAACCTAAAATAGAAAAATCTACTTATACAAAAAATTATATAACTTTTTTACCACAATTGTTACGTGGCAGTGTTGTTTCTAGACTACCTGTTAAAATTGTAGTGGCAGTAGATTTATTTTATTGAAATCTCAGTTTTTCTTTTTTCTCTTCCTTCGATCAACCAATTGAATATAGCCACGTCACTAAATTCAGTGTTTGACACAGCCAATTAAACTGGCACAGAACCCAATAAAAGCAGCTTCACTATTTCTCTTTCAATTAAGACCCAAAAATCCTTTGCACTTCGTTTTAGTTTAGTTCAATTTGCTTCTTGTTCGTGGTTGTCACACGTGCGGTCGGTCTGGTTTCTCTTCCTCTGTCTTCTTCTTTGTTAGTCCAATTGTAAGTACCATTATCAACCAACCCTGTCCCTTCTTTTGCTTCAACTTTTGAATTTATTTTTCTGTAACACTTTCCCATGTGATCAAAATTCAAATTCTTTTTATGGGTCCACAGTCTGCAGTGTTTGGTTGCCCAGAAAACGTAGAAAAGACACAAACAGAATCAAAGCTTTGAATCTTTTTTTTTTTTTTTTCTCAGAACCTTACAAGTCATGGATAATTTTTTTACCTGGTAACCCAATGGAGGGTTAGCTTGGGCTTTCATTTCTTAGGAGGTCAGCACTTTTTTTTTTGAGTATGTGGGTGCAAGCCATTTGAGTGAAACCAGAATGTCGCTTTTAAATTTTCTGGGTTGGTTTTGAACTTTTTTTTTTTTTTTAATGAACTTTTTCACGTTTTATAACTTATATAAGAGCAATCAGTAATTGTAGGACACAGTTAGCGTTCTCATTGAGGCCACATTTGATTTGTGAGACTGAGTAGGGTGCTTAGAATATATGTGGCAGATCCCTATTAGTGTGTAGAGGATCCATAGATGAGCCTAAAATTTTTTGGGGCTAAGGCTTGGTTAATGTTGTTGTATAGTGAGTAGGATGCTTGGACTATTAAAGTGAGGGTTGATTTTAATAATGTAGAGAGACTTTCATTTTTGAAATTTCTTCCATGTGATAACTATGCTGTACTACCTTTTTCTTTACTCTGTTATGTCATTGGTTTCCACCTCCCTCTGGAGAATGTGAAGAGTTGATTTGAGGTCTTTTAAGTATAATGCCCTAGAGTTTTGTCTAGATAAGTTTGTTCATGAAAGTGGAAAGCGCATGTATGTTACTACTTTATAACGTTCGTAAAAGAGTGATGCTAGGGATGTTACATATAGCTTACAAACTGACGTGTCAACATTTAATTGCTTAAACGCAACACAAAAAGGACGGTAAAAAAATTTGTTTAGTATGTTGTTGATGTAGGCACCAATCGCATTCATTGCCATGTAAGTTCGTATGTCTTTTATAGTAAAATTCATAGAAGCTTTAGCATTTTCCATATGTATAATTTAGTGAGTTATGCATCTTACTGCATGTTAAGATGTTGTCTTATTGGATAATTGGCTCTAGTAATAGAAGGATTTCAACAAAAAATGGAAAGGCATCATAAAATTCTCTCAAGGCATTACATGGTACAACTTTGAGGATTAAATTGAAAAATGAATGTTTTGTTTCAATTTTTTAATCATGTTATTTTGTCATCAATGGCTTGAGATAATGCATGGGATCCCATCTGATGCACTTGTTCTTGAAATTAGACAGTCTGCATTGCAAAAATAAACTATGAAAAACAAAAATCTCACAAATGGCGAGATTGGCAAGAAAGGTGTGGAGGAGATTGCAACTAACAAAGTCACACTGGGGGATTTGATATGGGTCAAGCATGACGGTGGCTCATGGTGGCCTGCACAGGTATTTGAAATTCTATGCATTTTGCCTTCAAATGGTCTTCATCAACAATACATGTTGATATCACCAACAATACATGTTGATATCACCAACATATATTTGATGTTTATTGGTTTATATATACAATGTTTTGGTAGATTATTGATGAGAACAGGGGGAGCATTAAACCTGGAGATAAGTCAGCTGGGAAAGTTCGTGTTAGGCTCTACGGAAGCAATGAATAGTAACCTGACCTTGCTTGACCTTTGTGCTTTTTCCATTGGTCCACGCCTTTATACACATTAACATGACTTGCATTTATCTTGCAGCTTGTACGTGGATCCTGTAAAATGTCATTCGAAGTTTGAGCTGGTAAGTGTTTAATGCTGATTAACATGATCATTACACTACCTTTTAGATAAATTGAGCTTTTTTGTTTTTGCCACCATTTTAATTTTTATTCTTTACTTTGTGATTAATCAAACTGAATCATTTTAACTCTTCAGGAACTCAAACAGAATAATGGTTCTTATAGGAAAATTTTGGAGAAATCCCTAGAGAAGGTAAGCTTTTCTTTTTCTTTTACTTTTACTTTGAGCAAGCAATGAGGAGGTTCTTAGTATATATGCTTGTAATTGATGGTTTTTTCTATTATTTGGATATGGCTGTTGGATTGTTCTCACTCAAAACTCTGCTCCTCTTGGGTGATGAATGATCTTAGATGCTTGTAATTGATGGTTTTTCCTATTATTCGGATATGGCTGTAGGATCTTCCTCACTCAAATTCAAGTAGATCAAAGCGACAAGGGGCCAAATCTAAAGGTAAGCCAAATTTCTTGTGGTCGCATTTGTTGTTTCCCTCCCCACCCAGCACAATGCACAACATGCTGCATAATATGCATGAGTTGGTGACATGAATCCAATGGGCCCTGGGTTTTCTATAAAATAAACTTGAATAAATTATAATTTCTATAAAATAAATAACAGTAACAGCTACATTATTAGCTAAGAGTAAGGTCTTGACGTTTCAATGTTATAAATAGGAAACATGAACACTTCATTTAGGGTGTCGTATCCGTGTCATACTGGTGTCATATCAGCCGTTTTATGTTATAATTTTTTAGAAATTGTTCGTGTCATTGTACCCGTACCCATGTCCGTGTTTGTGCTTCCTAGGTCATATGTTGAGATCCTACAGTGTAGTAAATAAGTACATGTGTGTGTGTATTGCTGTTTATTTCAATGTCCAATAAATATATTTGAATTAGTGGACATTTGGGTGAAGAGTCACTGACCTTAAAAAACAAATTGGTCAGATCTCCTCTTAAAAAGTGAGGAGATGCTGTCATACTGTATAATGATTGCTAGCATATCAAAATTTATAGTTTTTGGAACTTATAGCATGCCAACCGCAATATTTGTTATCTATTGCCAAAGTCATTGAGTTACTAATACTATTGAAAGAAAAAGGAAAAAGAGTAGAATGGCAGCTTTGATAGTACCAACCGCATTGAAGTTTACTAAGAGAGAGAATCTTAAATAGGGAAGTTTATGGTATACTTGTTTCTTTATGTATTTATTATTTAAATTAGAATATTCAGTTCAAGTTTTATAGCAAAAAAGAAAGAGGATTTATATATATATATATATATATTTTTTTTTTCTGGGTGGGGGTGTCGTTAGAGAAGATGTGAGAGGGATTTAAAAATTGCGGTGAATCATGCAAGCAGGCTGTTGTATCTGTTTCTTCTAGAGAATTTTCTATGGAATTGAATCCCGAAAATTTTTCCATTGAAGAGGTTTTTCATTGTTTTCCCCTTTTTTTTTACTAAATCTGTATGCTTTTTGCTACTTTCATTATTTTGCTTTTGATTTGGTTATATCTACTGTGGGTAAATAACTGTGTTCAAACTTATCTGTTTGGAATATATAGAACTTGGTCTCTAAATTCAATTAATCGGCTGCATAAGTTGTTTGGATTTAAAATAGATTCTTCAATTGTTCATAGATGACGAAACCCCTGAGAAAGAAAGAAAACAGAAGAGACCCAAGCAAAGTAGCAAAAGTGCTGAGAATGGCGAGACAAATAGCCCAAGCTCTGTGAGTATACCTAACATTCTTTCCCCCATTCTCAAAGAAGTTTTCTTATATTAATGTATATAAAGTTGCCAATGGGCTTCAGCTGAAACATCATCTTTCTTTGTAATAAGAGTGTAGAGGGTGAGATCGTTAATTAAGAATCACAGTGTGCGTGTAAATTTCTAATTAAAGACTATTAATATATTAGTGTTGGATCATTGCTCTCAGGAAACAACTTTATTTGGAAAGTCTCCAGAGCTCAGTGCCCGAAAACTTAAAGTCATGCAAAGTCTTGGTCTGATTGCTCCTTCTGGGTCACCGTTCCACAAAATGGACACACTTATCTGAGTTTGTGATAATAGTTGGTACTGATCCATTATTTTTGTGAAAATTTAGTGCTTTTGTATTGTACAGACTAAATCTTTATTTGCTTACAAGGTCATTGGCACTTCAATCCTTTGCTTAATTTGCTCGGCCAATGCAAGTTTTTAATGGAAGCTTTGCTGTGGATCAGTCATGGCAACAATCCTAAACTTAGAAGAAAAAAAAAGGTCTTTCTCTGGCGGTTAGCACAGAATTCTTTGAAATTGAGACAAGTATTTGGTTTACTTTTTATTTTTTATTTTTTTAATTTTTATAGTAGAACATTAACAAGGGCGAGTTTGAATTTAGTGGGTTTGGGCCCATTTTTAATTTTAATTTTAATTTATGAGGTTCTTGTTATACATTATTATATTTAAATCATCCATAGAGATGCTATGCCAGTATTCATTTTCATGATAGCTATGGTCAAGATCAAAACCTTCCCGTGAGATTTTATAATAGTGAGTTTCATAGTTCTTATGTTATTGCGTTTTTATTAGTTGAGTGAGTGCATTTTTATAAAATTGTCAAATAATTTTTTTTTTTTTAATTTTATTATAAAATTGTCCAAATTCCAAATTCCATTCTTTTGTGGGTTGTGATCCAATCCAGATTAGTGTTTAGCAATCTGCCATATGTCTCAAAGTTTTGTTGCTAAACAAGCTGTATTCAAGCCAATTAGCACAAGTATGTTAAATTTGGTTTTCATGCTAATCAATCTTACTCTAAGTGAGTTTTGCCTCTTGAAAGATCTGTAACATCTGTTAATCATAATTTTTCTTTGTTTTACCACTCTCTGGGTACCAATTCAGTTTTAGAATTTAGCCACCTCTGGACGACTGGACCTTAACTGAGGTGGTAAAGGGTTTTGGTGTGCTTGGCCCTAGGACAAATCTTACCTGTCAGAAGGAAAATAAAAGGTTTTGTAGACCAAAAATCACACAGTAAGTACATAATCTAATTAAAAATGCCAAGCCAACATGCACAACGTACTACTCAGCTTGTTTACATTGTTTTTGACAGCGACTGCATCTAGATTAGAACAAATTTTCTACACTTTTTTTTTTTTTTTTTGGAATTTTGTCATGAAATGAGTAGTGATGCAGCAAACGTACTTTGAGCAGAGATAGTGGCCGGGCAACCAATGAGTTGGTGGGCAATCCTGAAGGAATGTCCACAACAAGTTAAAAATAGTTGGTGGAGCCCTAGGGGTAAAAATGAGAAATCTCATTGAATCAGTTCATTATAAAAGGAAGAGGTAGTCATAGATGAAACGGAGGAAGTACGTAAGGGGAGGAACCCATAGTAAGAGTATAGTAAGCACCTAAGGGAGGCACATAGAGGGAGAGGCACCCAGAGAGAAAGACCCAAGAAAAGGAAAGACCAAAGGGGGAACAACCCATGGCAAGGAAGCAGTAAGAAACTAAGAGTAAAAAGAACGGAGAGAAAGAAAGAAAGAAAGTGGTAAAAAGAAGAGAGAAAACACGGCAAGAATAGGGGCATGTATCAATAGACCATCTTTTCCCTCCCTCTTAGCAAACCCACTCTTTGAAATCCCCCAAAAGTAGTAGTTAGTAGCCATTTAGACATATTCTCCAAAATGCACAACTTTGATGGTAAAAGCCTATGACAAGGTTGTTCAAATTGGGGTTTAGGTTCCTTCTTGGTTTACTTATTTTATGGAAAGTTTCAATATTTGATTTCAATTGCAAATATATTTGATTTCACTCGTTGTAACTTATATTTTCTGTATTTAGTCATTCTGCTGTAGCACTTTTTTTCACGTTTGCTGCATCAGTCATTCAGTTGTCCTGCCGTGGTATCTTTACTTGTTATACTAGTTATTCTGCTGTAGCACTTTTTATTATATTTATCGTGTTATAAACATTTTTTGTTGAAGCTTTTCTTATTTCTTTGTTATTACGTGTTTTACTTTTGACACAAACTAATCATTATCCTACCGTAAGTATATATACATATACATTGTTTCTCATGGTCTGCAAAAATATATTTTATATATGTATATGTGAATACGTATAAATACATATACAAATATATGTATGTATATATTTGAGAATATACTAACCCATGTAAACTAACATTTGCTTGAGGAGTATTTTCTTTGGGTCTTAGATTTGTTTATGTGCAGGAAGTAGAAAAATATTTCTGCAGTAAAAAATGAAAAGTCATTCACGATGCAGAAAAGTGCAGAAAGCTTTACTGCATAGCAAAAGGTTTTATTGTACAACAGAAAGCTTTACTGTGTAACAAATTTTTTTACTATACAGCAAAAGGTTTTACTGCACAGCAAAAAAGTTAGTCCTGTGGCAGAAACTGGAGAAAAGTTCATTCTGCGGCAAAAACAGAGGATAAGACCATTTTGCAGCGTCTTTCCTTGGACTAAAACGTTTGCGCACAAACTGGCAGCGGTAGAATGGTACTTTGAAGTCCATTCTGCGCAATGCTAGACCCAACTTCCTTCTTAGAAAAAGCCTAGACTAAGTGTTGTCTAATAACATCAAGACGCATGTCTAAGGTACAAGAAACGTAAAAAGAACCCTCGACACTCGGTAAGTACATAATCTAACTAAAAATGCCAAGCCAACATGCACAACGTACTACTCAGCTTGTTTACATTGTTTTGACAGCGACTGCATCTAGATTAGAACAAATTTTCTACACTTGTTTTTTTTTTTTTTTTTTTTGGAGATAGTTTTAACCTATGACGTGCACTTCTAATGATACTCTTTATTATCAGACCAAGACACCAATCGATTTTTAGTGTAGGCAGAGATTGAACCTTAAATCTTTTAATATGCTTATTTGGTAACTTTAAGAGATAAATGAAGTTGGAGTATTCCGAAACAAGCTGTTTCAATAATGCTTGTGCATTGGCCATACAACTAGCCACTAAATTTCGATTCTCATTTTTTTTTTTTCACGAGTTTTGGTTGTGAACTTGTGATTATGCTCATTGGAAGTAGAAGCTCTTTTTTTTTTAAATTTTATAAGGAAGTAGAAGCTCTTTGATTTGTGCGTATTAGCTGCAATTTTTTACTTTGATTGGGGATGGGTTGTGTGTGAAGAAGCTTCACAAGGTCACATTTGTGTTCTAGCACAAGAGACATTAGGATTAAAGTGATGCTTGACTTTGCCAATGTGTCGTGGGGATGGATAAAGAGGAGGGCCATCACATTTCAAAAGTTAGGCTACTAATGTCCACAATGTAGAGCCAACTGGATAGGGAGACAAAGGAGAGGAAAAAAAAATGGAATCCAGATGTTAATGTTCGCTTTAGAAGAAAAAAAAAAACAAATGGAATATGTTAACATTCGAATTTGCTTTGGAGAGAGAAAAAAGTGGAAACTGAATGTTCAACATCCGAGTTCACTTTTTTGATAAAATTAAAAAAAAAAAAAAAAATACATATTCCATACAATCCGGCTATGTAAGATCCGGATTCCCTACCATCATAATTTGATATTTTTCAACCTAAAAAGCTTAATATATATTGCCAAAAATCGCCTAGGTCTCTACTTTATGTGACCTGACCTGATGCTTTGGCTTGTGTCAATGTGTCATCCTTAGAATAATTCTGTTGCAATTGCATTAACAAAGTGCCAAAACTATCACAACTCTAGTACTCACATTGGGAACCCAAATAAAAATGGAGGGACTCTCTTGCTAGGATTTTAGACCAATTCAAAGTCAATTTTTACGTTCACGTGGAAACTTGAATTATTGTTTAGGTGTATCTTTACTCTTTAGGCACATCTTTCCCCACAGACCACTGTAAATCATGTACCCCCTTTGCTCTTCCCCTAGCGAAACGTGGATTGAGACTGTGGTGTGAAATAAAACAGAAACCAATTTTGAAAAGTTGACATCGAATCAGACCATCTGTAAGGTTTTGATACCATTAAAGGGCCAGGAAATTCTTCTGGTCACTCCAACCTTTGTCTCTCATCTTTTTCCTCTTTGTTCTGCAATCAGCGACACAATATTTTATGACTTCTTTTTTGCTTTTATGAAATTGTGAAGAAGGATAATAAAAGTGAGGGTAATGTATTGAGACGAATGAACTCTAAAAGGAATTGACAGACCAGCAAGCGGTGGAGCATGTGGTGTGCAAAGCGAAAGAATCTTATTAGGGCTTGACATGTTGCTTACGCTCTGTCCCGAGTATCTTGTGTGAATTAGCAAGGCCCACCTTATAAGGCTAAATACTCCTAAGTGATCGATATAACGAAAGTAGTAGTGTGCGGATGTGAAAATCTCGTTGAAGTAACAATAATTTATAATCTAGCAAGTTATGAAAATGTTGTGATAGATTTTTTTATTCATTGTTTGAGACTTTGAGTAAACACAACATTTTTACTATTTTCATTTTGTTATAACTTATTGAGGTGACAAGTTATCATTAATTACATGAGTTCATAACTAAGAGCATCTACAGTAGAATAGCTAAAAATTTAGCTATTTGGCACCACAAAAAGTTATTTTATCTAAACACATGCTGCAACAGTGGATCTATTTTAGCTTTCAACATAATAAAATAATATAAATATCACAATAAAATAAGATATCTACTACAATAAAATAATATATCCACTACATACAACCATCACAGCCACACACACAACTAGGCAGGGAATAAATTTTTTTTTGTTAAGCTCTAAGCTACAGTGCACATCCATAAATAGATGTGTATTGTAGCAATGAACCTAAAAAAATAGCTTTAACTCCGCTACTGTATGGTTATTTTTGTGTTTTAGTGAAACTAAAATAGCTATTATATATAACTTACCATTTCAATTATTGTGAAGGGTTTATTTATTCCTTGACCTTTTTTTAAAGGCTGACATGGTAACAAAAAGTTGTGTCAATTTTTTATGCAGGTAATTTACAAAACAAACAAAAACAATAAATCTAAGGCCATTCCCACAACCCCCCCCCCAAAAAAAATGTAGAAATGTCAATCTGTGAATTGTAGACAATAAAACGGTATTAGTTGTAGGTCCAGAATTAATAACAATTTCACAATTTATTTTGTTGTACGTGCCTGTGTAACAGTGGTATTGCTTAAAAAAAGAAGGTACATCAGGAGAGGTAAGGCTTTGACTGACAAAAAGTGAGGCCATAGTGCCTTACATAATTCCGTTCTCTTTACTCGAAGGATAAAATGAGTAAGATACAACAGATCATGTCTTCAACCTATGTTTTCACTCTCTTCCCAGTAACTCTTGATAGTAATAATATGACTGGTGAGGACTGAGGAGGTTGGTAACTAACTGGAGATTATTTCTGGAAAAATTTATTTTTATCAAATTATTCTCTCTCATCAAATTCTTCAATTTTTATTGAGAATAAGACATGTAACATATAAAAATTAAATAAATGATACGTTGCACATCCAATTAAAAAAAAAAAACTGAAAATCCAATTAGAGAGAATTATAGAAGCTAGAAAAAGTTATCAGGAAAATTTGTTTTCTCTAATTGATTATTTTATTTTATCACCCTTTTAACTTTTTGACACCATGAAGGTAATGTTTATCAATGGTTTTGTTTCAAAATAATGAAGATGGAGGGAAGTTTTAAATTAAAACAATTTCATAAGTACAGGATTTTTATTGGCAAAACTAAAAACCCATGAACTAATTAAAACAATCATATAACTCTTCACCTTTTTCCTTGTAATTTCAAAAAACAAAAAGCTTCTCTTCAGTGGGATGGGAATTATTATTGGATAAGGGCTATCAGCTCAGAGTCAGCTATGTCTATTCATGAGAGTTCACTTGGAAGCAAAGCAAAGCAAAGGTGGGGTCCATGCAAATTATAAAACTTTAAAGAGACTAGCACTAGCAAAATGGGACTGGCCTAGCTGAGCCTGAAACTCTAAGAGCTAAGAAACATGCCAATTGCAGTGTGGAAAGGGTTCATGTTTTTCATAGCTCAAAGCAAGCAAAATAGATAGGAAAACAAAAATGGCCATTAGGGTTTTTTTCTTTTTCAGATTTGAGGTCCACAAATTCCCCAACTGCACCTTCTGATCAGTCTCTCTGAACTAATCTCTGTTCTTCTTGTCTGATGCAGTACTGCCATCAGATGTTGATCTCACCCTCCTACAGTTATATAGCTTTGTGGAGGGTCCACCCAACATACTCACATGCATTTTGACAGAGTTATTTTTGTTTCTTTTGTTCTTACTGTGAACATTTCTGAATTCTCTGAGTTCCAGCAAAAAATTAAAACTAAAATTCTCAGATACCCACATTTGAAAATTTTGGAATGTAGAGGTTAAAACATTCTTCATTTCAGATTTTATTATTAGGGCAATGTAGTTTTATGCATTACTTGCTTTGATGGGTTGAAACTGTATCAAACTACATAATAGGAAAAGGAGGACCCAGCAAGACTCATAATGATATTATCTAGAATATAATGCAAACTGTACACACACACACACACAAACTATCACAATAATTTTATATGTGCAATCAATGAATTTATTAGTAAATATATTTTTATTCTCAAAAAACATATTATATAACTTGTAATTGAATATATATTATTCTTTAAGATGTGTTTTAAGGTACTCGTTAACAAAATCCGATAGTTGAATTGATAAACTTGTGAATTTTGCTAGGTTTTGCAAATCAAATATGCAGAACCGACTGAATTGATGTTTAATAATTAGTTTTTTAAAAAAAAAATAATAAAAGCCATCAATAAAATCAGCTAAGTCAGCCTCCACCTTAAATGTGATAACTATGTAAGTTGTTGTCATGATCATCAAGTTTGAATGATAAATGACAATAACACTACAAGAATCTTTGTTTAAAGATATAGGAGTATATGTTATCCTTTTACAATATTTATTTATTATTTATGTAGGGACCGCGTTTTTGGTGCCCCGGGCCCAACGGATCTGGGTCAAGGGCCCAACGAACCCCGAACAATGAATTTGTAGAGAGTGGATCGAAGGTCTAGGCGCCGGCCGGCGTTCACGGGGCGTGGGCTCCGTTCTCTTTTTATTTAATGAATGGCTTAGAGCAATTTACAATTGGGGGACGCTCCTCGGACCGTGGCCGAGGAGGCTTTTCTCCCCTTTGGCCTCCATCTTTTCCTTCTCCCCTTTTTTCCAGAGGAACCCCCTTTTCTGAGGGATTCCCTTACATTATATATCCCTTACCCAACTAATCCTAGCCCTACACTTGTTGAGCGATCAGGACATTTGCTCAGGTACTTGTCCCATCAGCCGTCTTCTCAGTCTCCTTGAGAGTCGCGGCAACCAAGGCGACGCTGGTGTGAAGTCCTCTCCTCATCAATGCGGCCAGAGCGGTTGTCAGGTACACTTAATGTGGAGGTGACTGCTCGTTACGAGCTTGTCCCTCAAGTTCTCGGACGCCCGATGATGGGGTCGTCCTTGGCCCGTTCTGTTTGTGCCTGGGTTTCTTCTTTTCCTCCTCGGATTTCAGGTGCCTCCTTGGCTTGGGCCTTCGGCCCAGGAGCGAAGTGGGCTGGGTCGTAGGATTTCTTGGCCCCACAATTTATATATGCAATTATTTTTTAATTACTATCATCACTCAATAATTATTTATTTTTTCAACATATGGTACCAAACCGATTTGTGGAAACATATGTTGTCGGCATATGGTATTTATTTTAACAAGTATTTACCAACATATATATGATATAAATATAATTAATATATACAAGTATATTTGTCTAAAATAAATATACAAGTATTTCCTATATATATATATATGTATGTATACATATATATATGTATATATATATATCTCTATTTTAACAAGATATGGTACCAAAACAACATATGTTGTCAGCAACACAACAGATTTGTGGTAAACAAAACTTGTAATAGTTATCCTTTTTTTTTTCTCTTTAATTTAAGCCTTTTTTTATATAAAAAAATCTTTTTAGTACCCAAATATTATGATTAATATATGCAGTTAACTCTTTTAAAAAGTTGGATGCTAAATGGTTAGTCAAGTGCAATGCAAGAAACATAAAATTTTTCTTAATATTTTCTAGTTGTGAATCTTGTGATTAGCATCACTTTCAGGATAAGGTTTCTCTCAAATCTAGTTTGGAAATAAACTTTTCAAACTACTCTTATATATTTTTATTAGATGTGGATTTTGAAAATCTAACAGTCGGATTGCATGTTTTTTATGTTTTTATAATACGCATATCAAATTTGGTTCAAATTAAATGTTATTTACTATTTGATTAATAAACTTAT
Organism: Quercus aquifolioides; assembly: GCA_019022515.1. Taxonomy (NCBI): domain Eukaryota; kingdom Viridiplantae; phylum Streptophyta; class Magnoliopsida; order Fagales; family Fagaceae; genus Quercus; species Quercus aquifolioides. The sequence goes on along the minus strand of CM032335.1, from coordinate 21,641,572 downwards.
TTTTATGCATAATTTTAGACCATACAAATTTGAAATTCAAATATTTAATCTTTGACATTGCTATTAATCTTTGACATTTTTGAAAATTTTCAAGCATGGAGTATATATTAAGGATATGTAATTTAACAGTTAGATTTTCAAAAATTAAATTGAATAAAAAGATACAAAGGAAGTTTAATAAGTTTCTTTCTAAAGTAGTTTAGAAAGAAATATTTTCCTCACTTTCACATGGATCAATTATTACAAATTAACAAATTGTGTCAATAATTGTGAAAAAAAAAAGTAAATTGTGATAAAGTTGGAAAAAAGTAGGTGGCACTAGACTTGGAAAAAAATATTAGAACTTTAACTCTGAAGAGATTACTTTTCGAGAAATAAATATATTTTATCTAATTTATATTTTAAGTAAAATAAATTAAAACTTGGTCATCAAATAGTGAAAAGATGAAAATGAGAAAAAATGAACGGCAGAGATGGGCTCAGCTTTTGTTATTGGTTGCCACATCCATTTACACCCACCCAAATGGGACTAGTGGAACACGTTTATTATAACACAGACTGGGTTGGCATTATAGACAAAAGGAAAAGGATGACTGGGTGAGTGTGAATAGAAACAGTGAAAGTGTGAAACAATATTTTGTCGTAACAAAAATTTCTAAAGGGCCAAAAACAAAAAAGAGGTTGTCGGCTCATGATCGCTGTTGTCACTTTTTGATTCCCTTATTATAAAAGCTGTCTGCGCCGCCGTAAGTTATAGTGCTTTGCCTTTGAAAATGACTCTTGCCACTTTTTTCCTTTTTTCACTTTCCACACCCACCGATTCTTTTTTTTTCGGTCTTGACGGCAATGGTGAGCAGAGGACTCATCATCAGTCATCGCCCACTAGCAATAATAGCAGTAGTAGTCTATACTCTATAGTATTTGTTGTCGTAACAAATTCCATACGTGCCTTCTGTAATTACCTTGCTATTTTACCACGGGTGGTAAATTTTGTTTTGAGTTTTTCACTTTTATAGTCGGTTTTGGATTGAGAGGGGGGAGTGAGTAGAATAGAATAGAGGAGAGGAGAATTGATCCAAAATTAGCTTTATCAAATTCTAGTTTACTCCCATTTACTTCCCCTCCCTCTCCTCTAAATTCAAACGAGCCTCTAAGTAATTTATTTGATGCCGAGGGCTGAGTTGATTGGGAAATTGTTCTAGCTGCAGAGTTGGTAATATATTGTGATTAATTTTTAAAATAAAGGTAATCTATTTGATTTTTACTCTTTATTCCATTGATTGAGTTCTAAACTTCTAATCATCCAACAAGCTGTGTGAGTTGAGCATAATGGAAAAGCGTGAAAGTCTCGGTTTGAGTTCAAGAAGGGTGAAATATTTATGTAATATTATTTTTAACCAAATCAAAACAAGCAATTTCGATTTCAGATGTAATTCCAACTACACTAATGAAAACAAATAAAAACCTTTTATGATTGAATCCTATATATATTGGAAAAAAAAAAAAACTTATTGATATCTTAGTCTATAATTACTAAATATGTATTTAGTATTGATTGACATGATACTCTATATATATTAATTAAAGCAATTCACCTAATAAAATAAACCAATAAAAACAAGCAATTGTGGGTTCTAATTAGCTCAATTGGTAAAGTCTCAGATAGTTGAATAAGAGATTTGTAGTTCAATCCTCACCTACACAAAAAACTAATTGGTGTCTTGGTCTGATGATAAAGACTAAAGAGTTATCATTAAGAGCAGATGTCATAGGTTGAATCTCTCTCTCTCTCTCTCTATATATATAAAAGCAACATAATACAAAAAAAATATGATATAAATGGGTGGAGGAACGAGAATATATAGGATGAAGTAGACGCGGAAGAGTGCTCTACCACATTACTCGACCTTGATAGGAGGACATAGTCGACAAAAATTTTCTAACGTTTAGGTCTCAAAAGTAGGTTTTGGGGTGACCTTTACCAAACTGCTAACTTCCCCAATGCTTTATTTTTTATCTTACACGCTAGAATCATAAGAACCTCATTAGAATCTTAATTTAGTATTATTAGGTGTAAATTTTATTAGTTGTGGTGGTATATTTTTTTTCTTTTTCTGAAAGTTGTGGTGGTATTATAGTTTAAAAAATGGACTGGACTGGCTAGTTGATCAATTGAGAACCGAACGCCAATTCGATCCGATTAACCCTTGAAATATCAATAAAAAACCTGTCGAAATCAGGTGCTTTTAGGTTCTTTGACTGTATTGATTTTTAAAACCAAGGATGGTATTGAATTGATATATTTCTACTGTCTTTAATTATAAAAAAAATAAGTAAAATTATTTAACATATCTTAGGGTTCAATGTAACTGATTTTCTAGTATTTCATCTACATGTCTAAACGCGATCAAACAATATTTTAGAACTTAACATTGAATTTATGATTTTAAGGGCCTCTTTAGTAAGAGAATTTAAATATAATTTTTTGTTTTACAAACCATAAAACAGTGGGTCCCACACTTGAATATACAGAGTATTATTTAGTTGATATTTTCTAAATACAGTTTTCAGAAAATTGTATCATATTTTTCTCGTTCAGACAAGGATTTTGAAAATAGCTGAGAGGGTATTTTCAAGATACAGAAAACGTTTTTAATGGCATAGTTGTAAATAAAATGAAAATAGTGGATCTCATAGATTTATCCAAACTCTTTTATCTTCTAAATTAAGAAGCTTATCTTTATCATAAAAATAAAAAAATAAAAAAATCCCATGCTCCAAATTTGAAACTTATCATTATCTGCTTCAAAAAAAACTTATCAGTGTCCCCAAAAAAAAAAAACATGAGTGTAGGGTCTCGTTTTACAGCCCAAGCCCAAAAAATATGGGATATTGGCCCAATGAGCCAAGTACAATGAATTTGTAGAGAGTGGGTCAAAGAACTAGACCCTCTATGAATTTAACAATGACTATTATGGATTTAAAAGATAATCAAGCAAGAATCAGAGCATATAGGATTGAATGAATTCATTGTCCGAGGAGGCAAATCTTGGCATAAATCAACAGAATTGATTACAAATGCAACTTTGATTGCTACAGTATCCTTTCTCTAGTTTTCGATCCCCTTCTCATGGAGGGTCTCTCATATTATATAGTTCTCTTTGTCCCATATTGATCCTACACTTGTTGATCATTTAAACCCTCACTTGAGTGTCTGTTCCATCAGACACCTCTAATTTTCTGTGAGTCGTGGTGGCTAAGGCAACACTGTTCAGCGGTCTTCTCCACATAAATGTGGCCAAAAAAGTAGCTGCAGTGTATTTAATGCGGTGGTAGCAACCTTTCCCTAGATATATTTCTGAGCTTACATCATTCTTATATGTACATGATGCACGTTCTTATCGCTGGAGCTTCCTGGAAGGTCACCTTGATTGGTGGAATACAAGTTTAAGCCGTGTTCATCATATCTGAGGAACAGTTCCTCCTCGGATTGCCCTCCATTCGTTCCTAACTTATGAGACTTTACAATTGGCGTTTCTCATAATTATTTGTCTCTTCTCGGACCAGCCTATGTCCTCGGACTAAGCCCAAGGCCCAATATGTGACTCTGGACCTTTATCCCTCCAATGAGATTTATTCCTTTATCATTATTAAAATAAAAAGAAGTAATCTATAAATTTTACACGTTACTTTTTGTAAACTTTTAAAAAAATATGTAAAATAGAAATTGTCTTCCAAACATCATTTTTTTTGTTTTTAGTATTTTAAAATTTGTTTTTAAAAATAAGAGCTAAACACGTATAATGTAAAAAATTATTATCTGAAAATTAGTTTCAATTTTAATTTTTTTTAAATTTTTTTCATATTGTTTTAATAACAAAAACAAAAATCATTCTGCCAAACAGGAATTATCCTAAACCTGTCTTATGACAATTCACACTCAATGATACCTTCGAAACATAGAAGGATCTAATCCATGCCAAAATCAACATAAGTGGATGTGCATCAACAGTCTAAAAAGTCTGAACACATAGTTTTTACTTCCCGGTTTTTTTTATCTAGTCCATGCCAAAATCAACATAAGTGGATGTGCATCAACAGTGTAAAGTCTGAGCACATAGTTTTTACTTCCGGTTAAAAAGAAAAAAGAAATCCAAAATTAGAAAGGAAAATGAGCTTAAATTAAATGACTGAAATGACCTATCCAAACAATCAGAATCTTGTTATTTATATCAAAACCCAGTTGTGTACGTACACTTTGTCATGGACTAGTTAATGTTTTCACTTTTCACCTAAGCTTCCTCAAATTTAATCTTCTTCTTCTTATTCCCTTTTAGGTTAAGGTTTCAACTTTAAGGGTAAAAGCAAAAAAAAAAAAAACTTCAAGGGTATATTTATACTGTTTATTTTGTTAAAAATTGAAAATTTATTTTGAAAACACTGTAGTAAAATATTTTTTAAAAGATAAAATACTATTCATGTGTATTGTTCACGCATTTTTCAGGTATTGGCTGGTCTATAAACAGTACCATGAAAACAACAAAAAAGAAAGCAAATGCAGAAACATCTCTATGCAAACGCAAGTTAAGTATGAGTTTGGCTCCAAATTAAAAGGTTAACTTATTTTACTATTTAGCTTATTTTTATTACTATTTATAAGTTCATTACACTTTTTAATACTATTTATAAGTATTATTTCAGCTAACAGACTCTAACCGTCCCAATTTCTCCCTCGGTTAACGTTTCACTTTTTTAACAGTCAGAGAGGTTTAAAAAGAAAAAAGAAAAAAACCACCGTGACACTGTCTCTCTTTTTATACTCATTCGGTCTCTATTACCAGTTACCACTTCACAGTTAAACCTCAACTTGCTTTTTCAGTTTCCTCCACTACGAATCTCTATATTTCTCTTCCCTCCTAGTTCTTCTCACCTGTTATTCCTAGTATAATACGACGTCGGATCATTCGTAAAGAGGTAATCTTTATATGTGTTTTCACATTCAATAATACAAGAACTCCTTCTTTATTATTCTTTATTGTTTTATATATATAAATTAACGTTGTGTTTTTTTTTTTTTGGGTCTTGGTGAACAAATAAAGATGCTTCCTTTTCCAAGCTACTATGGTTTTGATCAACAAGAGAAGATGTGTCATGAACCACCGAACTTGGTGGTCAACTTGATGGACGGTGGAGATTCAACGATGAGCTCGGCGTCAAAGGTGGAGAGAAAATCAGAAGAAGCATGTCGGAGTCACAAGGAAGCTGAGAGGAGACGCAGGCAGAGGATTAACGCTCATCTCTCCACTCTTCGTACTCTCTTACCTAACACCGCCAAGGTTTCATTTTTGTTTTTGTTTTCTTTTCTCAAACTAAAATTTTTCACGTTATTTTGATCGAAACGCCGGGGTATTATAGTAATTGGGAATTTTTTTTTTATTTACTTTTGACAGACCGACAAGGCTTCGTTGCTAGCAGAGGTTGTCCATCACGTGAAGGAGCTGAGGAAGCGAGCTGATGACATGGCGAAACAGGATGGGGACACGTGGATTTTTCCGAGCGAGTCGGACGAGGCGAGTCTGAGTTATTGTGACGGTGACGACGATGGTGGTGATGATAATAATAATAATAATAATAGTAAGGAGATGAAAGCGACTCTGTGTTGTGAGGACCGACCCGGTTTGAATGTTGATTTGGCCCGAGCGATTCGGGCGGGTCGGGCCAGGGCGGTCAGGGCAGAGATGATGACGGTTGGTGGGCGGACCAAGAGTGTGGTGGTGGTGAAATGGGCTGAGAGTGTTGGTGGAGAGGAGGAGATTGGGGCCTTGAAAAGGGCTTTGAAGGCTGTGGTGGAGAACCGGGTCTCGGATTCTGGGTTGGGCCGGGTTGTGTCTGGGAGTAAACGGGCTCGGGTTTATGGTTCGGGTAATGAGGAGGGCGATAAAGAGTTTTTCTGATTTGACTCATTTCTTGGATTTGTTTTTGGCTTTTATAGAATGTAAAGGTGAAAAAAGGAAGAAGACAAAGAGCATTTGCATGTTGAGTATATTCTTCTACCACATTGTTTCTCATTCGATCATTCCTACAAATGTATTGTAAATGCCAAGAAAAAAAAAGCCAAAAAAAGAAGAAAAGAAATAGAGTCGTATGGGTAGAAGGAATAGTATGAGATGGATTGATTGGGTTTTAAAACAATGTTGGAGGAGTTTGGCTCGCATTTAGTAGATACGAGTTACGACACTACATTACATATGCCTAAAAGTGATTATGTGTCACTTTTGTGTCCGATCTAATATACTATATTTTATTTAGAGTATGTAACAAAAACATTAAATATATATATATATATATATTATTTTATTTTATTTTATTTTATTTTATTTTATAGAGACATGTATTTAAATTTGATTACTCTTTATTTTGGTGTTTTGTCTGTCTAACGTATTAGAGTGTTGGACTGAAGCTAATAGCCCAAGAAAAGGTCCAATCAGTCCTTTTTTGAGTTTTGTCTAATATCTAGAAGATTGGATAGAAGTCCTTTTTTGAGTTTTGTCTAATATCTAGAAGATTGGATAGAAGTTATGCTTATTTTACATCTTTGTTTGGTTAGAACTTATAAACTAAACTTTTAAGTTTTGTGTACAGTTTTTAAAATTTTCAATTTTTTTACTTTTTCAGTACAAATATACTTTAACACTATTTCAAATAAAATTTTTGAGCAAAAAAAATTAAATAAGTTCCAAACAGACAAAGTTCCCATCAATCCTAGCTTTGTTGCACTAAACGTTTTGTTGCCTTGTATGATTATGACTGTTCACTTTGGGATTAATTTGTGAAAGTGACTGCTTTGGCAATTAGGGATCACAGAGTGGCCAAGCTATAAAACACCATTGAATGAGACTGACATGTGATGTGCTTGTTGCCTTGTCCAAAAAAACCTCTTAGTAAATTTTGTGAGGACCTCTTAGTAAATTTTGTGAGGTCCCCCCGATTAAGTCTTGCACGTTTGATCACTTTGATGGTCCATCCTTGGTATAAAAGGATATAAACTAATAATGCAAAAGGATAATTTTCCACTATTCAAATGGATGGATAACTATTGGTACCTTTTGAATTGGATAAGTATGTCTTCGCGTCACCTCTCAAATTGTCAATTATTGTAGTAAACGATAGCTACACTACTAACCAAAAAAATTAGTGTAATACATTATATCATATAAAATATGAAATATAAATATCATTTTTATCACAATATTATTTATTTGGTCCAACTATATATTATGGTTTTAGAAGATAATAGTTGCCAAATTTAGAGGCAGGAAGGAACAGAGATGGTCTGGCAAATTCGTGAGTAAATGTGTTTGTAATGTTTTTTATTTTGTTTTCTCAAAAAAAAAAAAAAAAAAATTATATTTTGGAAACCGTTGGAATTTGTTTCATTTCATATAAAACACGTGATTTACTGTCCCAAAAACTTTAATCTCAATTCAAACCTACGAATAGTTACTGAAAGTAAAAACAATACAGGCTCTAGAGCTCGTACGGTCATGTCAAGAATGGCAGTTCTAAGCTCCTCTTCGGTCTATGGGGACTCCTTTCATTGCTCACCCTTTTCTGGTTTAACCAATTCCTTTGTGGGGTTTTCCAGAAATTGGCCTAATCCAAACGCAGTGAGTTCTTACACTTAATTCTTAGGCATAATCTGATTTGTGTTGTGGAAAGTTTTTTGTTGCATTTGAAAGTAAAAGCTTTCCAATTTATTCCCTATTGAGTAATAATCTTACGTTTCTTCTGCTAATGTTTGATTCCCAGACACAATGGAGCAAGAATATGGAGTCCCATTTGAGATTACTGCCTTCAGTCAAGTAAGGTGTTTTTTTTGCCCCCTTGATAGATTGGTTGATTATGATTAATTAAGTACCCAGCTATTATATTTTGTCCTGGTGGGGTTTTGCTTGTATCACTGTAATGATAAAATTAGGTTTTGATTTTGATTAATTAAGTACCAAGCTATTATATTTTGTTCCTTTCCTTTTCAGCAATTAAGAAACATAATTTAGTATTGGGCCAAACTTAGGTATAATTCTTTAGGTGTTGTACTTTAGGTTTTCCAATTGAATTCAACCACTATTGACCATTGCAGCACAACTAGTGTTATCTTTTCCGAGGATGATAAAATTTAAGCTTGTGGTTCATTGGTCAATGCAGCCACATGGTTGAATTGAATTGGAAAACCTAAGGTAGAGTACTGGAATTTTACCGGTCTTTGGTACGAGCTTATGGGCAAAGATATCTGTTAGGTTTTTGTGATCTACAAATTACTGTTATGGATAATCTAGTTTGGTTAAGGTTTGAAAATGAGAAAAATAGGTCCTTCACTGTTTGACAATATATCCATGTTATTGTCAAGAATGGCAATGTAAGTTTCTAAAATGAATGAATTTCATCTTTTGAACAAATTATGGAAGTCATTCCTGTTCATGAATGTTAGTTTCTGCAGTTAGCAGTGATGAAATACATCAATTTTGGTTCAGAGGTCATGCATTGTGCATTACACACTTGCTCTAACTGTTGCTACTATTCTGAATGGTTGTTCCCTGTAGTGCTGTGTTGAGTTTCCAATTACTCACAACCAAACGGTCACATCATATTTATGTGTATACATGTCTGTATTTTTTTATTATAAAACTTATACTTTATATAATGATCTTGCTTCTCTTTCCTCGTGATGTTTATGCATTTAGAAAACCTGGCTAATTTTTTCAGCTGATGACATTGCATAATCAGATAGTGATTCATGACGATTTTAGAGTTCTATTTCATGTATTGCAATACTAGTTTTAAATTTAATTGCTGAAAGGATCCTGCACATTTATCATTGCAGACACATAGCAATGCAACTGTTACTTTTGCCGCTGACTCAGAAGATAAGGATGTCCATTTTTGTTAAATATTTTGTTCTGAGAAAATTCACCTTAAGGGTCTGAAGTAAACTTTGTACAGATATTATAACTGCCCTTCAATATTTGGCATCTGTATCTGTAGGAGAAACCAAATTTTGAGACCGAAGGCTTCAAGCTGTTCACTTGGACTTGCACAAGAACTTACCTGCTATAAAGTGGAAAATATGGGCAAAACTGATGGGGACCAGGACTTGTTTGCTGAAATGAAACAAAGATTTCTTAGTTTCAAGAAGCAAAAATATCTGTGAGTAGTACTAGTAGTTAGTATGATAATATTAGGGCTTTCCTAGCTATAAGAAAAATACTTTTCCTATTAACAGTTAACTCTTATGCATTTGAACAGAGAGGATTTGGAGCATTTTCAAGCACTTGCTGAAGCTCAATACCCTAAGGTAATGAACAAACTCAATACTGTTAATTGATCTTGATACACCACAAACTTTGTCTGTTCATTTATTTTTTGATATAGATACTCTACATGACTATATAGTCTTTCATACCTACTTTCCACGCTGCTCCATATTATTATGAACATGATGGGATAGATATGTTGAACTGACAAATGCAAGAACAGTTTATGGTAATTGCTTGTGCAGACTCTAGAGTATGTCCTTCTAACATCCTTGGGTTTCAACCTGGCGAAGCATTTATGATTCGAAATGTTGCGAATCTTGTTCCCCCACTTGAGGTATCCTAGAAATTAACTTTATGTTGTGTACTATACTAATAAAAGTAGAAAAAATTCCAATTGATTTTATCAGTAGCCACTATAACATGTTTTATTTTTTACAGCATGGACCATCAGAAACTAATGCTGCTCTGGAATTCGCAGTAAATACTCTTGAAGTAAGTGAAGACTTTACCCAGAAAAAAAAAAGTGTAGTTTATAACATTTTAAAAATTACAAGAATTTGAAGCAAGCTCTGGAAGATGAAATTTTTAAACAATAATTTGAGTGAAGTGCAAATAAATTTCTATAATGAGTTTAAGCTGAGGGAAAGGCAATGCAATTTTTCATGAAAAAAGAAGAAGGAAAATGGCCTTCAAAGTCATAACAATTAATGTGGTTCTTGTATAATTGTAGTCAATTTTGTTAATGAAAGTTTTTGGACAAGATGCTCAGAATAAAAACTCTCTTTATAATTGGGTATATACACAAGATAAAAGTTTATGTAAAAAATTTCTTATATAAGGATATTTAGTCGCATTCTGTTTATGTCCCTATACTTTTTTATTGTTTAAAAATACATATTGACTGTCTCCAGGTTGAAAATATATTAGTCATTGGTCACAGTCGCTGTGGTGGAATACAAGCCCTTATGAGCATGCAAGATGATGTAGACTCAAGGTTTGGTTATACATTTTCAATTCTTTGGCTTCTGATCGTGTTCAATATTAAATCTTAGTAGTAGTTTTTTTTACCTACTTTCTTATTGTAGTTCATTTCTCTCTTCAGAAGCTTTCTAGAAAAGTGGGTCATTAATGGGAAATCTGCCAAGTTAAGAGCAAAAGCTGAAGCGGCCCACTCTAGCTTTGACCAGCAATGCGGACACTGTGAGAAGGTTCCTTTCCATTGAAAACACAAACTTCCTAGACTATCACATGAAAATTGTTACCTGGAATACTTATTTGAACTATACAATTTGTCAGCATTTTAGAAAGTACTTTTACTTGAGACTTTTGATTATATAGATTCAACTTGGCAGAACATCACTACTGAGATATATAGTTATATACAATTCTAAAGCTAGTGAAGATAAAGCTTATGAGCGAATTGGTGTTAGAGAATTATAAAAATGGTAGAGATTTTGAGTCTTCAAACGTTTTGATCATTCAAGTAATTATTGTTTGATGTGTTAACAGGAATCAATCAACCGTTCGTTACTGAACTTGCTTACGTACCCGTGGATACAAGAGAGAGTCAGGAAAGAGTTACTCTCTATTCATGGAGGGTATTATGATTTCCTGAATTGTTCATTTGAGAAGTGGACTCTTGATTTGAAGGGAAGCAGTATTGAAGGGGGCAGATACTCTTTCAAAGATCAAGCATTTTGGTATTGACTAGTCTGCCACCTTCTAAGCTTGACCCTTACAAACTCTAATTTTTTTCCCCTTAACTTTCTTAGTGTTCTTTCATACAACTGAAATCATGTAATTTATCTGTCTGTAAAAAGAAAGCACAACTTGCTTGTAATTCCTGCATATGCACGGGCATATTTGATAGTAACAATCAATATGTACTCAAGTCATTGTTTGAACAAACAAATTGCACAAATGATTTACAAATATTATACTAACTAAATGACCATAGTAAGTTTAAATTAAGATTTCAAATTTGGTTTTTAAAAAAAGCAGTAATAATAATGAATCCTTAGAGTTTCATTTAATAATGTTGTCAATCATAGAGTTTCACAGTATCCATTAAAATGATAATTGAGTCTTTTTATTTTGACAATACAAGCAGCTTATTGAAAATGAAGATATTTTTTTACAGCTCACTGAGAGAGTAATGAAAATAGAGGTCTAAAATGAGTGCATTATCCGTTTGTCTTGAGTTTTTAGGAGTCATGGTTAGTTACAAACTCTTTGACCCATTCAAAGCATACATATATGGAGTGATTAAGCAAATCAAGTTAAATTAACTTTTGTTTAAAGCATATAAGTACAAAATATCAAACAAGTGTAAAAAATTACTTGGTAGGTGTACAAAGAACAATTGAAGTTGATAATATTAATTGTGGGGACGAGGATCCCAAATCTAATTTAAATAGGCAATTAAGGTTATTTTTGAGGATGCACCTCGAACCTCGGCGACGAGCACTAATTATGTGAGGTGCATAAAGTTAAAACATCAAAAAGGAAAGAAATCAGACTTGGCACGGAATACGAGAAGGATGAAGAAAGAAAGGTATAGAAACCATCCCCTCTGCGTTAAATACGAGACAACCACTCCTCTAGCCGCATTAATGAGGAAATGACCATGAATAGTGGTGGCACAGCTAAGATTATAGGGTAAAACTTGCTAGTATGTTCTGGATGGAACTAGAGTTCTGGGAAGGCAATCTCAGCCCTCCAAGTGTAAGATCTAGATAAGTTGTAGCTAGATATAAAAGCAAGAGGAAGATCCAGATGTAGGGGGAGGATAAAAAAGAAAGAAAGAAAAGAATCTATCCATTTGTAAACCTAATCTCAGACTAGACCCGAGGTCCAACACTTGTATTTTTTCTTAACCAATTCTTAAACTGTGAATTAATAAAAGAGGCACCCTTTCTTATTCAATTCTATGACGTATACATTCTGAGTTTGTGCACTGGATATCATAATCAAATTTGATTTCCCATCTCTAAACAAATTTATTATGATAGCAAGCAGTAAAACCTTTATTTATTTCCATTTGTTGACTAACTGTTTTTTTCACCGTTACATTAATTATTTTGAATTTTATTGGTTGTGAACTGCTGCTGCCTACTCAAAACATCGTGGGCAATACATTTCTTGATACATGAGAACATATCCTCAATCGAAACCAAAAAAGTATAGATGGTTACAACCATATTACCCTAATGTGCAAAGATTGAAAAAGAACTTTTAATGTGTTTCATCTTGTGGCATTTCCAATAAAGACATTGTGGCATTTTCAATAAAGACTTTCATAATTTAAATCGTCTTTCTCCTATTGTAACTAATGATTTTTTTTTTTTAAACACATTTATTTATTTTTGCATTGGTTAGAAATATTAAATAAAAACTTCACTCCTTCCTTGAGCTTGAACCAAAACCCCATGTTCGCCATGCACTTAAGGCATGGGGAGATGTTTCGTCCATTATCCAGCTCAACTCACCTTGTGGAAATATGTTCACTATTATTTATCATTGAAAATCAGTGTTACATTGAAATGGATGATAAAATATTATTGAGAACTAATTTATTATTGTTTACATCTTAATAACAAGTCTACTTATTCATTTAACCGTTAGCCAATATCTTTTTATTTTTTTTAATTATAGCCCATTATTACTTGAGATTTCTACTTCCACAACAAGTTTTAAGGGGTAAGTTGTGAAAATGTTGTGGATATATCGTTTTCTTTTGACTTAAGCCCCCAAATTCTGGTTTATAGTAAACGACCAGCCGTTTGCACACCAAGAGCATCAGAGCTCAATAAATAGTCGCAAGTGAAAAATCTGTGCTTTGAACAGAGTTCGCACAGCGAGAGAGAGAGAGAGAGAGAAGAGATCGTTCATTCATCATGATCTCGCAATTCTTCGTTCTATCGCAGCGCGGCGATAACATTGTCTTCCGTGATTGTGAGTTTTCTTTCTCTGAATTTTACCTCAAAATTTCAATAATCAAATCTTTACAATTCAAATAGAATGTTGCGTTGCAATTCGTACTCCAGTTAGATCTCGGAAACATTACGATTCCGAAAGCGATTTGATTTGCTTTATACTCGATTCAATTCAATCTATATCTGGTTCATTTGAATTTGCTTGCATTTAGTTAATATTTCATTAGATCCAGTGAAAATTTTCTACATCACGCGTGATTCTACTAGATTTATGTGGAGTTGAGGTAAAAATGAGGCTTGGTAAGAAAGTAAAATTGAAATATAACAATGAAAATTAGGATTAGAGAAGGTAAAAAAAAAAAAAAAAATGAAGAAATGATTTGGTGAGCTATATATTTATGAAGAATTTTGCATGACAATGTGGCATTGTTCCTTCAAAATGATATGCAGTACGTGGAATCGGCTTTACATTGTTTAGGGAAAAGGAAATATATTGTTTTTCATAATGATGAAGTGCGTGATTGTTAGGTCTAAACGATATACTCTTAGCCGATCAGGGGTGGATGCCCTTGGATTACCCGAGGTTTTACAGGCTAGCGGCGAGTCCAAGGGACTCTTCATTTGAACGGTTCCCTACTTTATTTAAAAAAGGGAGGTTATGAATTCAAACATGAAATGGAACTTTGTGCAATTACCTATACTCTTAACATATTAAAATAGTACCGGTGACGTACGTACATTTTATCGTTTTTGTAACAATTATGGGTTTGATTTATTTGAAATTTTCAAGTAATCTATTCCATCTATTCATGTTCCACCCCTTGTCGTTCAGAAAATATTTCTAATATATGTTGATTTTAGTAAGAATGACTGTGTAGTTAAAGAAAATTGGTGATAAATTAACCTAAACATGATCTCTTGGTAATATTGTCATCATAGCTGAAACACTATGTAGCAGACGCACTTTTCTAGGTTGGTCTTCTCTGATTTACGATATTTCTATTATTAATTTGTGCTCGTAAAATGTCAGTATCTAGTTCATTTAGATTTTCTGATATATAGAAGTACTGTTATACTGTTTTGCCGTTAGCTATTTTATAATGAAACCTAGCATTTGAGAATATATGATATCTGTCTTGCAGATCGTGGTGAAATACAAAAGGGAAGCACAGAAATATTTTTCCGTAAAGTGAAGTTTTGGAAAGAGGATGGGCAAGAGGAGGCACCACCTGTCTTTGTAGGTATTATCTTACTGAAGAATGTCAGGCAATATGTTTTCTTAGATGCCGAACTGCTGATTTATATGAAGTGAAAGATTCACACAATTACTTCACATTGCTGTTCCTGTATGTGTCCTTAAAAACAGTCTGATAGTTAATGGTCTAAAATTTACCAAGTGTCTTCTGGTTATGTAGATTTTTTACATTGAGAGTTCAACAATAACTGTCTGGTTTATTACAGTAAAATTTTCATTGGAAGTCTTTGAAAGGAAGGACTGTAATGTGCTGGAAATGTTTTCGAAGGGATGAATCAATCTAGCTCTTTTAAGTTTATATCTTTTAATCGTATATCTCATTGTTGGTGTTGTTCTCTGGATATTTTCATCTTTGCATTGAAAGTTCAAAAATAATTGTCTGCTTCCTTTCCAATTCACTTTTGCTAGAAGTCTTGAAAGGATGGTATGTGGATTTGAGTCCTTTTAGTGGGATATATTAATTCAATTTCTTAAGCTTCTTTACTTGTTTCGTTTGTTACCTTTCGCTCTTAATTGTAATTACTTTTTATTTATTAATTATTATTGGATTAGAATATTTGAGAATTTTTTAAAGGTAAAAATAAATAGTATATTATCACATCTGCCTTTCCTGGGAGAGATATTGATAAACCAAAGTAGAGGACTTAATCATCTGCACTAACTTAAGAAATTTCTCCCCACCCCCCACCCCTAACAACAATAAAGCCTTATTTCCAAAACTTTTTGAGTTCGGCTGTACATCCCCAAAAGAATAATCAGGGTCAATCGTATATATTTTTCTCCACCATTCTATTACACTCAAAATCATTCTCTATGTTACCTCCTAAATTGACACGACTTTTTTTACTGTTGCTACTAATGTTATTTTAAGCTTCCTTTACTTTTTTTGTTCACTCAGCTTGAATCAACTCAATATTTCTTGCTAGTGTATTAATCACTCTCCTCTGCACCAAACCATCTCAAACAACTCTATATCATTTTCATCAGTAGGGGTCACCCTTATCTTTATGCAAATTTCCTCATTTCAAATCTTATTTGTGCATGTATTTCCATGTATCAATCTTAATATTCTCATTTGAGGTACGCTCATTTTATGAACATATTTCTTCTTAATGGCCTGGCTTTTAGTAGTTGGTCTTATAGCAATATTATAAAATCTTTCCTTTAACTTAATAGGTATGCTATCACACAATACTCTTGATTCGCTTGTTCGCTTCATCCGCCCTACTCTGTGTCAATATGATTCACATAATTTTCGATCTCTTTATCTTTATGAATTATTTGTTCAAGATATTGCAAGCATTTACTATTTGGTTTCTCTTAACCATTTCGTCTTACCACTCTTTCATCTTTATTTCTACCCTTACCTATCAGGAAAAAAAAAAAAAAAAAAAAACTTTATTTCTACCCTCCTCCCTAAAAAGGGGGGAGAGTGGCCCTCATTTGAACTAAAGTTAGTACTTAGTATACAAGAAATATCAAGAGCTCTGTGTCAATATGAAAAATTTCAAAATCCTGCTGTATTGTGACATGGATGATTTTTACTAGCAAAAATAGGTGCAAAATGGCTTCACACTCTTCATTATACCCTTTAAAGTAGATATTAGGATGTGATTTCCCCGTCCTCATGTTCTCTCCAGTTGGTCACAACACCAAAACGTGCCCAAAAGAAACAAATATTATTATTCAGAAATTGGCAATAATTTCGTTAGTATTAAACTTCACCTGCACAGATATTGTTTTGTTAAATTTGCTTATCCGTTTTTGATATGATGTGTAGATTATTTCATTTACTTTAATGATTTATATGGTGCAGTGTGCTGATTTTTCTTTCTAATGTGTCTTTTCCATTGGTAGAATCTGGATGGTGTAAACTACTTCCATGTGAAGGTTGTTGGATTGTTTTTTGTTGCAACCACAAGAGTTAACGTATCACCCTCTCTCGTCTTGGAGCTTTTACAGAGGATTGCCCGTGTCATTAAAGATTACCTTGGGATTCTGAATGAAGAATCATTGCGGAAAAATTTTGTGCTTGTGTACGAGTTGCTTGATGAAGTTATAGTAAGCATCTTGTCATGCTGAGTCAATTCATTGGTCTTTCCTATCCAAAAAAAAAAAAAAGCTTTCTCCTATCAAAAATAGTTAATTCATTGGTCTTATATTTATTAAGCCTATGTACCGGTGTTACTAATACTGGACTGTACCACCAGTTAAACGGTAATACCCGTGTTCCGTGATATTTTCTGGACTGGTATGGAGTGTAATACCACTCAAGCAGTCATACCGTGACCTGCGGCTAAAAGACATAATGCTTTGAATAAAAATTCATAAAAAGGATGCAAAAGTTATCACACTTCTGACAAAAATAAAATTACTTTTTGACTTTTTTGTGCGTGTTTAAGTCAATTACTCAAACATAATAACTCGCTTGTAGCCTTTTAAACGTATTCTCTCCCCTTTGCAACAGTGAATTGTCATTCCATTCTCTACTAAAAAGTTATTTTGTTTTTATTATTATTATTTTTTATTTACTATTTTGGTAAAATCTTGAATTTAAAAATTAAGACTGTACCAATTTTTTTAAGGTAAAATTTTTATTTTTGAACTTTTATGGGATATCTGATATATAGACTTTTGGATTATAGGATTGGATATATTTACATAAAATGATGTATTTATTTTTTATTTTTATATTTTCTAAATTTATGTCATATGATATAGTTTTTTATTTTAATATATTTGAATGACCTAATTTTACTTGAATTTAGTTAATTTATATAATTATATAATATATTAATTAATTAGTAATAAGCCTATAGTTCAACCATTGAGCCACTGGTTGAACTAGTTAACCAATCTTTCAGCCGGTTCAACCCTCAGTTCAGTTATGATAACTATGCTAAGTATAAATCTCCTTCCCCCCGTCCCCTCCAAATTTTCGTTCCTTTTCTTTTTGGCTCTACTAATGTAGTAACTTGATCTTGTTAATTAATTGTCAATTTATCATCTACTTTGCTTATTGTTGAAGAACTGACTATCTCATTATCCTTACTGTATGAGTTTAGGAATTTTGAGCATTCTGTTCTGCATATTTAAAGTATTCTTGTATTTGAAAATGTTCATTCTTATATATTCTTCCTAATAATACATTTGGCCGATCCCGATTAGTCTGTTGAGGATCTATAGCCACCCAAAATTTTGGTACTAAGGCTTGGTTTATTGTTCTTGTTGTTGTAAATTCTCTGTAACAATTGTAAGCGATAGATCTGAACGTGATTCGTATGAGTAATGCTTGTGAGAAAATTATTCAATTTGGAGTTTTGCATCAAAGTATAGCACATATAAAAATCAAATTGAGTTTCTGATGGAGCATAATTGTGGCTTTCTTTCTGTTTTAGATGTGTTATAGATTTCCATTCTGCAGTAAATAAGTTTTGACACTTCATTGAACCTACTTGATTTTATTTATTGATCGCACTTTCTGAAACATGTTGGATTGTATTTCACTGCCAGGATTTTGGTTATGTACAAACAACATCCACCGAAATGTTGAAGTCTTATGTTTTTAATGAGCCAATTGTGGTTGAAGATGCACGTTTGCAATATTCTGCCCTTTTTATGGTATGATGTCATCTGATTAATTTACTTCTCCAATAATGGGACTTTCAATGGTGTCTGTTTTTTTCTTCTTGCACGTCTCTTCCTATTGGTTCCTGATATATGGATGTCTGCAGCAAGGGTCGAAAAGAATGCCAGGAACAGCTGTCACAAAATCTGTTGTAGCAAATGACCCTACGGGTAGGAGGAGGGAGGAGATTTTTGTTGATCTAATTGAGAAAATCAGCATCACCTTTAGCTCAAGTGTGCGTACTTCTGTCTTCATTTCACTCTAATATCGGTGATTATTCCAATTTCAGTGTTGTCACATGTGGTATAATTTTTACATTATCTACCTAATAAGTGACAGGTGAAGGAAGTTAACAATGTTTAGCGGCACTACATAATAAGTTAGAATCAAGCCCCTGTACATATTTTTAATGGTAATGAGATAAAAACAGAATCCTTTGATGCTAAGAGTCTTGTACCTCAACTGGCACCTCCTGATGTTTTCAATGGAGATGTCTAGAGTTCAAATCTCCTCTCCCACAATTATCAATTTTTTTTCTTGGCCGGGGGGTGGTTAAGGGGGTGTGAATTCTGTGTCTCAATAGTAATGCCTAGAAACTGACACTAAATCAGCATTTAAAAGAGTGCAACGTTACACAAGATCATTGAATTCTAAGAGACTTTATCTTCGTGTAGTTAACTTGCTTCTTCAGTGTAGAAATGGAACTAGCTTAGCCTCTATGATTGACCATCTCCATCTTACAGATGCTCATATTGTACTTATATCATATGCCTTTCATCAATTTTATTCTATTTTGACAAATCCAAGGTAAATCTGTGTTTCTTATAAAAATAAATAAATAAAAAATAATAGAAAAACAAAAAACAGTAGCAATTCCTCACAAGGCCCCTAATCTTCATAATTGATAGCTAAAAATTCTACATGTGATAATTCTACACAAAAAACAGCCAATCCACTACCATACCACTGCATTTTTTTTGGTTATGATAAAGTAAATAAGTTATTTATTGGAAAAGACTACATGAAATTGAAGCCAAGAGCCTTATAGCTCAATTAGTTGGCATCTTCTGGTATTTCCAAGACATCCAGGGTTCAAATCCCCCTTCCTTGTTGTAACTATCAAATTATCAAGAAGGCTTATGTGGCTAATTGGAGATGGGACTAGAGTGAAATTTTGGCATGATGTCTGGTGTGGGGATAATCCTTTGAGTACGTGTTTTCCAGATTTATTCAGAATCAGTAATGATAAGGAGGCTTATGTGGCTGATCTCATGCAGTTTCCTAACAGGGTTCTTTTTTGGGACTTGGAATTCTTGCGAGAAATTCATGATAGGGAACCAGATTCTTTGTCTGTTTTTTGGGATGTTATATGTGGAGTCTTATTGAGAGGTATTGGTGAGGATAAGATGTGTTGGACACCTGCTAAGAGCAAGGGCTTTAAGGTAAGTAGTTATTATCAGGCTTTGTCGGGTGTATGTACTCAGTCCTTCCCTTTGAGAAGTGATTGGAAGCAGAAGGTTCCTTCCAGAGTGACGTTTTTTGTTTGAATTGCAGCTTTAGGAACTATCTTGACTATTGATAATTTACGTAAGAAGGTGTTGATTCTAGATTGGTGTTGTATGTGCCAAAGTAATGGAGAATCGGTAGACCATCTTTCACTACATTGTCCTATTGTTTATGAGTTGTGGTCTATGGTGTTCACCTTGTTTGGTATCTACTGGGCGATGCCAAAGACTGTGGTTGAGCTCCTTGCATGTTGGCAAGGAAATTTTGGTCATCATCGTAATGGTGTTATTTGGATGACTGTCCCTCATTGTTTGATGTGATGTATTTGGCGGGAGAGAAACAACCGGTATTTTGAAGATTTTGAAAGGACTATAGTTGATTTAAAACTTTTCTTCTTTATAAGTCTATCGGACTGGATGTCTATCATAGGAAGTCATTCTATTTTTTCAGTCTATGATTTGATGGATGTTTGTAATTTATGTATTTGATTATTTTGGTCCCCTGCTGTATACTTCCTGTATACTTGGGTGACTCATTATTATGTCTTTGAATAAAATTTTCTTTACTTATTAAAAAAAAAAAAAAACTATCAAATTATCAAAAAGACTACATGGAATTGAACACACAGAATTCTAAAGAACTACCATACCACCACACATATTCCGGAATATACCTGTTTAGGGGGTAAGCACTTTCAAACCTCAGCTCTCCTTCTCAATCACTCGTCCTTTCTTTGTGATCTTCATGAGAAATTCCTTAGCTTTCTTTATAGCTAAGCAGTAATAATTGCATCTTCTATCTTCTTTCTCATTAGCCTCCATCTTCTAACCATTTGCTTTTTATTTTACTATGTCATGTTATCTATTGTATATTTCTTAATCTTATTTAGTCTCAAGGGAAAATTTATGCATTAAAAAAAGGCATTGCCCACAAGCATTGTGTGCACTTAATATAAAGTTTTTTTTTCCTATTTAAAGATAACCATGACAGCTATCTGCTTTATACTTTTATAATCAATTTTAAGTTCATAATGTCAATCCTATATTGCTTGTGTCATGTCAATAAGGCCCTGTTTGGTGGAGCATCTTAAACACACATTTTCAGTTTTTAAACAACATTACACGCATTTCCACATACTTTTTCACCTACACGTATTTCAAAAAAATACAAACAACATTACTTAAACTCCTCTACCAAACGGGCCCTAACTGTCTTTGTTGATGGTTTTGTCTAAAGATTGATGTTGCTTTTTTGTTTTTGTGCCCCCCCCCCCCCCTTCTTTTTTTGGTTCCTCACTGCTCAGTTCATTACTTAATTAAAACTTAAGCAATCTGTTGTGAGCTCACGTTTAGTTCTATAATTTTATGTATACAGTATATTGCACTTATCAAATAATAATAATAATAATATGGTGTTTACACATTTGATTCTCAACCTTTGCCCCATGTTCCCTATCATTTCAAATGTTTTAGTTTAGTCCTTAACCTTTTAAAGTTGTGTCAAAAAGGTCATTCCATCGATTGGCGGATGGAAAAGTCTAACATGGCAAACAGAAGCACTAAATCAAGCACTGATGTTGACAAGGAGCCAGGTGGAAGTTTTTATTTTTTATTTTTTTTATTTAAAAAAAAAAGACAGCAGCTTGTTAAAGAGAACATGTGCTATGCTTGTGAAGAGCAGAATTTGGGGATTTCACATCTTAAATCCCTAGCTCAACATACAGACGTCAACAAAGAGGGATTTCAGGAAATCCCTTCGCATTTTTTAACCCTGTTCTTTATGAGGAATGGAAGTGGTTTCCCTACCATTTCCAATCCTTGACACACACCCACAGAGGAAAGAAATTTTATACCCCAGCAACTGACCTCTAACAAGGCACCCTAATTATTTGACCAATTTTAGATCTAAATTCTAAAATCCCATTTGGAGGAAATAAGGAATTCATTTCGAGCTCACTGTAGTCAATAGTCATGATATCAAACCAAGTGAGTGGGCATTAAATTCTTATTTAGAGAAAGTGAAAATTTGGAGCCTTTTGATTTTGAATGAAACAAAAAGAACCCACATGGAAGGGATCAAGAGAAGTTATGATGGATGAGAGTGATGACGAGGCATCACGCAGAGAGGAGCGGCTAAGTCCAAACTTGCTCTCACCTTAACAACAACACTATTTAGTACTCTCCCAGATGGACCCAAAAACTTGACCTGCCCACCATTGTCTTTCCTGACCACAACAACCCCTGGTGCTACCTGGTTTCAAATTCAAAACCCCCACCTCCTCACTTTCACTACAGTCCAAATTCCACTTGTTTCGTTAAGTGTGCACTTCTCTTATCTCTCTCCCCTATCATCTTCATCTCGAATCCCAGAACAAAGAGTATGAAAGCAACATAATATTTGTTACCATTTCTTGACTCAGTGATTGGAAGCCAATCATCTTGAGGATCAAGCTTAGTCATCCTCAGAGCCTTCCTCACGGGGTTTCCAAGTGGAAATCCAATACTTCAAATGTGAAATCCCCAAAATTGGTTCCTCTTCTCACGGGTTTTTTTTCAGCAGCTGATTTTTTTCAACTGTCACCTGGGCTCCATGTCAGCTTCAAAGCGTGATTTAAGTGTTTCTGTTTACCATGTCAGACTTTCATATCAACTAATTGACAGAAGGGACCTTTTGAAACACGTTTAAAAGGTCAGACCTAAATTGAATCATTTGAAAGGTTAGGGATCATTTTGAAACATGGGGCAAAGGTTGAGAACCAAATGTGTAATTAAACCAATAATTTTGTGTGGACTGTACTATCAATTTGTTGGATGCATCATGTGGATCTAAACTCAAGGTTGATCTCTCTTTGAAAAATTTCTTCATGGTACATAAAATTTATGATAATCTTCCTTTTTCGTACATCTCATTTTGGTGATCTTTTCTAGATAGTCTTATTTATTACATTCATTCTTTTATTGGTTATATGTTTCTTAGTTCATCACTACTTAAACCATTGTTAATCAGAATAAAGTTGTTTAAACAGGGATATATACTGACTTCTGAGATAGATGGCACCATTCAAATGAAGAGCTATCTCACTGGCAATCCAGAAATACGATTAGCTCTTAATGATGACCTGACTATAGGAAGAGGAGGGAGATCAGTATTTGGTATATTTCTTTGGTTTTTACCGGCAGCATATCTGATACAATAATTCTAAAAATTGACTTTTCCATTATGATTGTGATGCTCTCAATTTGTTCACTTGCATCAACATGTAAAACTTTCAAGTTTAAAAGCCATATTTACAGTAATGTTGTTTAAGATAATATTTTTAAAGGTGTAATGCTGTTTATTCTTAAAATTGTCCATGGTGATGTATG
Source organism: Quercus aquifolioides (assembly GCA_019022515.1). Lineage (NCBI taxonomy): Eukaryota > Viridiplantae > Streptophyta > Magnoliopsida > Fagales > Fagaceae > Quercus > Quercus aquifolioides. The sequence continues at coordinate 21,618,569 of CM032335.1, read as the reverse complement.
TTTTTGAAGTTTGTTCTATGAGGTTACCTTCTTCCTTTAATTTTTTTTTAATTAATTAATTATTTTTTTAAAGCTTTTTGTTTGTTATAGACTTATAGTATGAAATATCTGGTTACTGTCACTGGTTATGATGCCTTGTATCCATTGTCCAAATAAATGTTACCAGGGATTTGTTATACTTTTAAATCTTACTTTTACTATTACATTTGGTGCTGCTGCTTTCCATGATAGATTACAGGAGTTCATCTGGGACTGGAGCAGTGATATTGGATGATTGTAATTTTCATGAATCTGTACATCTAGATAGTTTCGAAATGGACAAAACTTTGAGCTTGGTGAGTGAAATCAAGATAAATTAGCTTGGAAAATTTTTTAAATTAAAAAAAAAAAAAAAAAAAAACTTATTTATTTGTTCATGTTGTCTAGACTGGTGCTTAATCATGTTAATTCTATCAGGTACCACCAGATGGTGAATTTACGGTCATGAACTATCGATTGACTCAGGAGTTCAAACCTCCTTTTCGTGTAAACACTTTGATTGAAGAAACAGGAGCCCTTAAGGTCAATACTGTCCTTGTTTATAATTAAGTTTGAACTATCATTGGAAATGTTAATAAGAGCTAGGGTAAGTTTCATTTAAACCCTATAATTTAGGGGCTGTAGGTATTAAACCTAATTGGATAAGTAATAAGTTACCTTTTGAAACTATAGGATTACTTTTTGTAACCTCAAGATTTAATTTATTATGTTTTGAAATTTCAGGGTTTAATTTGTAATTTTTAAAACTATAGGGTTGAATATGTTACTCCCTCTAAATTATAGGGTTGAAAATGTAATTTTTATAAAGAACTATTCGTATGTAATAAAATGGGTGCCTTTGCCATATGTCATTATGTCATTATATCAATTTTTTATTTTCCTTCTGGCTTTATATGATTTTTAATTTTAACATGTGACTGAACATAATAATACCTTTCAGTTATATTGAAAGGTCACCAAGCAAATGCTGATGTTATAGTAATATCGTTATCCTTTACCTCTGGTACAAACATCTTAAGAGTTACAATTGTAGGCTGAAGTCATGATTAAAGTACGTGCGGAGTTTTCCTCAAGCATTACTGCAAACACAATTATGGTTCAGATGCCACTACCAAAATATACTACGAGGTATTATTCTATACCATCTATCTATTATTTGATAAGGTCAGCAAAAGTTTGTGATTCTATTTGATGCTTCAGTGCTGAGGTCCTTGATTTACCAATTTTGCAGTAGAAATTTATCCATGAACCACATAACTTTGCTTACCTTCTAGTGAATGTAATTAATCAGAAAAGTAATACAAAGTTTTACGGTCGGTTATGGATTCTGAATAGACTAAAGTAGAAAAGTAATGCTATGTTAAAAAAAGTTTGACCTGTTATGTTCATGTGGATGGAGATAGAAGCTTGTTATTAGTTATGAGATGGTTCTTCATCATTTTTATTTTATTTTTTAAAAATCACGAGTCAACACAGACAGGCCACGCTGTTGGACAGAGCACATTGTATTACAGTATTCAATGTTCACTCATTAGATTATCAATTGATGTTTTTTCAGAGCTAGTTTTGAGTTGGAACCTGGAGCAATTGGACAGACAACAAATTTCAAGGAAGCAAATAGGAGACTTGAATGGGGTCTAAAGAAGGCAATGATCTCTTATTAATACTCTCATGGCTGTTTGTTTTGGTCAATAGCCAATTCCCCCCTCCCCCTTTGTTATAACTATCGAATTGTTAAAAATAATAAAATAAAGCTCCATAGCCAATTTTATTATGTTTCCTTGTGCCAAAAATATTAAAAAAAAAGATAGATTAAAGTTACTGATGCATGTCCTACACAACAGATTGTTGGTGGATCTGAACATACTCTGCGGGCAAAGCTAACATTTTCTCCGGAATCACATGGTATGATTTATCAATCAGCTATGATCAGTCGTAATATAAGTATCATAGTTGATGATCCCAGTAATTGTGTTTAATTTCTTACTAATTCATTGTGATTGATGTATTTCCTTATGTGTGCAACATTTATTGCTCACTACAGGAAATATTACAAAAGAATCTGGGCCAGTTAGCATGACTTTCACAATACCAATGTATAATGCTTCCAGGCTTCAGGTAAAGCCAAGTCCTGATTTTGCTCATTGGTTATAATATGCTCATTGCTAGAAACTTAACCATATTGTACCCACACATTTAACCCATGAGATGGATTGTAATTTGTAAGCTCTGATATTAATTTGTTTTGTTCTACCGTCATTAGTTTGAACGTTCAATTGAACCGTTTGCTGTTATGATTTGGTCCTGTTTGCTATTTCTGAGCATGTGTTGTGTGGGTCAGATCAGGCTGCTAGTCTACTCAGCAGTAATGCCTAATGTGACTTGGGTAAAAAGAAAAGCTTGTTTATAATGATTAAAATACTTGATCTGAACTAGGTCAGATCATAAGTAAGGCTGGTATTTTTATGGCTAGAATACTCTAGAGTCTAGTGGCTCTTACCCCTCGAACACCCTACCTTCCCCCTGGGAAAAGTTACAAAGTCCAGTAAACTGGGGCCTGTTAGATCGGGCATTGCTTGGTCCTGTTTTAATGCTTATAGTTTTCTTGTGTGTGGTTAACAAGGAGGGTTTATACCATGCAATTTTGTGGCTGTAATTATTGTTGGAACCAACTGAACAATAATTTTATTGTGCAATAGATGTGTTTTCTGGTTTAGTAAGCTAAATTCTATTTCCTTTTGAGTGCCTTTATAGATGCTCAAGTCTTACATGTTTTTGGTGCAGGTGAAGTACTTGCAGATAGCAAAGAAATCCGGAACTTATAATCCATATAGGTGGGTGAGATATGTTACTCAGGCCAATTCGTATGTTGCTTCCTGTTGCCCCCATTTTTTTTATAACAAAAAAAAAAAAAAAAAAAAAGGTTAAAAGAGAGGGTGATCAAAGTGGCTTCCCTACCTGGACATGACCATAGTTGCCCCCACTTTTGTTGCTAGCTTATCATTCTAGTTGAATTATACATCAAAGTTGTATTCATGTTTTTTGCATTTGATCCTTGTTCTAGTTACTTCTTATCTAGATTGGATTCTTGTCTCTCTAGTTAGCATTGTTTGTTAAACATACAACATTTAAACAAGTGTCTGGACATTTTTTAAGAATGGAATGTGATACAATAAATGTAATGATTCTGAGCCCTTGGCCACTAAGACACACGTGATATTGGAGGAGTTGGGGTCCAATCAATCAGTTTGCCTACTGCCAGGTGGTAGTAGTATAATGAAGGCTATGAAGCTGAGAACAAAAAGATGAATTTCCATTGACTTCCATGATAGAGTTCTGCTATATCTGGCGAGCCCATCTACCAAACAGTTTGATAATTGTGCCATGGATAAGTGGTTCAACCAACAATAGACAGCCATTCCATACATCCCTGTTTATCGCCCTCTATAAAACACTGTCAAATTTTGCTTGCAAACCATTCTCATAAGAAGCCTAACTTTCTTTTGAATTGCCAATCAAAGATAGTAATCCAGACATGAATTGTCCCAAGAAAATGTGCATTCTATTCTTTGCAATGCTGCTAATAAGTGGCAATGAAGTTCTTGCCTCTCGCTTCCTTGCAGAAACAACACTGCCTGAGGTTCCCGTGCTTCCTAAGCCCGAACTCCCGCCTCTTCCTACACTCCCAGACTTGCCTAAACCTGAAGTACCAGTACTTAAGGTTGAACTCCCCCCTATTCCTCACATCCCGACTCTACCATACCCGGAGTTACCTTCTTTGCCTAAACCTGAGTTTCCGATTGCCTCATGTGGCAAAGCCTGAACTGCCTCCTTTGCCTAAACTGCCTGAATTGCCACATTTGCCCCCATCTCCCAGATCTGCCAAAACCAACATTGCCTACAATCCCATTCCCAATCCTTCCAAAGGACATACCCGTTTCTTCTTTACCCCTACCCCACTCAACTTCTAGTCCTTGAGTTTCCATGCTTGGCATTCAAAATCACATCTTATTAAATCTAGTATATGCGGATCCATCTGGGTAATTTGTGTAGCATTGGTGTTAGAATTACCCGCAGTGTGTTTTCTTTGTGTGTGGAAAGTCCGTGTGTTTTCTTGTAATTGTGGTAGATTTTATGTAAGGGATGTGTGATATCTTTTCTTTTTTGAATTTATATGTGCATTTTCTTGTAATAGTGGCTGCTTTTTCACAAAGAGGTGTAATATCTGTTCTGTTTGAATCATATATATAATGTTGTGGCTTAGTTTCATCAGTTGACCAGAGAATCGAACAGAATTATAGTTTTTATCCAGTATCAATTTTCATGTTAAGATTTGCTATTGAGAACCTAGCAATAGGCAAAAATGACCTCGATTTGCTAAGTGACTAACTTAAAATACAAAATAACTGAAGTGAATGGCGGCTATTAATAGGTAAAAATGTGATATTAGTGGAGGATCCAAATGAGAACCAATAAAAACTTAACTCAACTAATGTTAAGATCGATGTAAATATAACATTACTCAAAGATGTTGGAGAACTGAGAAGTGAGAGAAAATGCAAGCTCAAAATTTCTTTTCCTAATTATTCTCTCTCATTTCCTTGGTTAGAAATTAGAACTCATAATATCTACTATTTCCATACACAAGCGAGCTAATGGATATCTTTGGCAATGGCTTAGCAGTTAGCACGTTTCTGAGCATTCCTCAGACTTAAATTATTTAGTTGTGTTTTACTTTTAAACATTAATGTTGTTTGTTTGAAATGGAATCATAAACACCAAAATGGTTTGCAATGTATAAAAATAGTTCCCTTTTTGAAAACCTGGGACATCGTCCTTGTCTAAAAAGGGACACTTAATAAAACGGCTAAAACTCCTGTCGTCCGCCATGGTCCATGGATGGAGTGAGTATATAAATTAATCAAAATCTCCCTTTATTTTTCTTGTTATTTCTTTTGATGGGTCAAAGACACTCGGCTTACAAAAAATGTCAAATATGGAGGCCTCTTGATGTGAAAGTTTTGTATGCAACCAACATATGAGACTTAAGATACCATCTCCCTCTTGGGAACATTGCGTTTGACAGTTGAGACTGCTACTCTTCCATGAGTATAGAATAGAATTGAAAATTACAAGCTAAAATCCTCTTGAAAACCGCGTTGTTTAGTGTGCGTTTGCGAGCGGATGAATCTGCGTTTTGCATTTTTATAGTGGGTCTCATGGGTACTGTTTACAGACCACCAAGAACTGAAAAATGCAGCCATGGGTTTTGCTATAGTGTTTTGACTTTAAAAAATTATTTTGCTACAGTATTTTCAGTAATAATTTTTTAATTTTTAGCAAAATAAGCAACATTTAAATAGACCCCTAGTGAGAGGAAAACTTGAAGGGCACATTGTTTAATGAGAGGATAAACAATGATACTGCGTACTGGTCAATACAACGTAACATTTTTCACTTTTTAATAGCCAACAGGTGTAGGCTAAGGTAGATGCATGAATGCTTTCGTTTGAGCAAAAAGATAAATGAATGCTTTAGTTTGGAGAAACTTCTTTGATTAATATATATATACTTTATAATTGTCATAGTTGAATTACCCTTTATTTCGTGTACGGATTTTGAACAAACAATGTAATACTAATATGTAAAGTTTAAAGAAATCAACATTATATGGATATTTTATTGGCACAAAATTAGTGTGTATGCGTTAAGATTTTTATAGATGAGATCACTGTTAATCTATGGTTGTTTTTATATTTTGCATCTATATAGTGCATAAGAAGAAAATGAAATTCAACAATAAAATAGTCAAAAAACACATCTAATAAAAAGTTATTGAATGATATAAAATCGATAAAAGTTTCACTATATATAACTTAAACCCAACCATAAATTAAATAACCTTCTAATTAGACTTATCTTAAATCAAAGACCCACACACATATTGGGTTAGGGTTGAGGCATGATGCTAATCCTACACAGTAGAATTAGATGATTTTAGCAAATAAAATATTCCAAGTTGAAGAGTATAACTGAATTAAGTTGATGATTCTTGATACGCTGGGGAACATTAATCAATCCCGCCAAATAACTAAAAAGAACACCTTAATTACTATGACAAAGATTATATGTATTATCATAGTTATAAGAACTGATTGGGATGTCGACTTTGAGAGATGTTGTTGTCGGTTAAACAGCCAGAATAATGTTCATAGCTAATTCAACAACTAGCAAGTATATTTTAAAAAATTAAAATTTCTATGATGGAGGTTTATTATGAATTAATGTTCAAATTATCTTCTTTAAAAGTTTAATTGTGTATGTATTTTATGTTTCTTTTTTTTTTGGTAGAAAACTTTCATTTAAGCACAATTACTAAATTTAGTTGCAAGTATACCAGGAAAAGAGAATTCACTACCTACTTTAGTTATAAGCATAGTTAAATATATAAAGATCATTCCCATTTGGTGGTAAAAAATTGTTGATTTCCATAGAATATGAATGAGTACTTCAAAGTTCAAAGTATAAAAGCAATGGTGCAAATCAGACTGGAACATAACAAGGGTACCAAAGGGCGAGAATATGATTTATATATATAGGCATATCATAGCATAGGGGATGACTAACCCATAGGACCTAATAGAAGAAAAATAACCCAATAGGACCTAAGGTTGGTTCACTTCTTTATAAAATTAGTTGGGAAATAAATAGGCATTCAAATTTCAAAGCATCACTTTAATAAAAGGCTGCAATAAAACAGCTTCTTCTATAACAAGTTTCCAATTGAGTATTGAAATTCATTGTCACCAAATTAATGCCTTTGAAGGACGAAGAGGATATGGCCCAAAAAGAAGAAGGAAGAGTACTCAATCAAGCAACTCATGGGCCCTATGAAACCAAAACATACACAAAATTACGGAAGAAATTAAAGTTCAACTGCGACTGCTAAATTTCCCATTAATAGTGGCCATTAAAAAAACAGTGCTATAAATTACTTATGCTTAATTATTTTATATATATATTTTTTTCCAAAATGACTTAAGCCACGATAAAATCACACAAAAAAAGTCGTTTATGGATTAATTACTTTAGCATCGCAATCTTTTCAAATACAGCTGTTTCTAGAAGCGGATTCGATTCATGTCTAATACTTTCTTATACTTAACCTAAGATAAATGCACCCTATCTTATCTTCGTACATGTAGGATGGATGCGAGATGGGCACTCCCACGATCTTTCCTTTCCTTTTCCTTCAAACTAAACATAATAAGAGTGTTGTTAGAAGGGCGTGGAATTGGGGCACTCTTTAAAAAGGAGTGCCCCAATTCTCCTACCGACGAATTTGCATGATTTAAGAGGAATAGAGATAAGAATATTTGACCGTGCATTACATAATCAAAAAATTCTAATTAAGCACAATTTTCAACTTCACAGCTTAAAATGATATCGATAGGTGATCCCACTAAAAGTGATATTTGCATCATTTTATTTAAGATTTATTGCATTTATAACATTATTAATAAATTTAAGGTTAGCCGGCACTATGAGGAAAAAAAAAATTGACACGGCCACTAGCAAAAATAATACATAATTAAAAGGTTCTGTGATCTTTCTTTCTTTTTTTGATGAACAAAGGTTCTGTGATCTAGTTATGAGATCAGAAATCTTTTATATTTTTACTTATAGACATCTGCATTTTTTATCGAGCAGCTCTTTCTCTCTATCTCTCTTAGCGTTGAAGTTAATTTGTCATGCATGTGATGGAATTTCACATCAAGTAAGAATAACCAGATATAATATTACGAGTCACAAATCAATTGAGTCAAGCTCCTCAAATAATTGACAAGAAAAGCAGTCATTAAAGTATGATTTGTTCAGATATTAAAAAGGAAAAAAAAGACGCAAAAGATATACAGTTATACACCAGTATTAAAGAATGGAAGCCAATCCCTAGATTTTTCAACTATTGGTGGGTTTGTTATCAAAAAAGGTTATTCAACAATTGGAAGGTGGCTATCTTGTTTTGACATGGATTTGTCAAGTGTCAAATATGCAATGACTAGAGGAAACCAACTTGCAATTAATATAGAACTTAGCCATTTATTATTGTGTGTATAAAAAAGTTTATTTTGTAAAGTTGTTTTGTTTTATAGTTTTGCATCCAAAAAAAAAATTATTACATTTATATAAATTAAGAGTTTAAAATTCTATAAAAATATGGTATAAAACTTAAGTTTTACACCATTCAATTTTAACATGTCACATCATCTTTTTACATATTAAAAAATAAACACAACCACACCCAATAAATTTTAATATCCATTTGAAAATCTAGCTAAATTGGGAGTTTATTGAGATGTTATTAGGCGTGGTAGAATGTATTGAATTTTAAGAAAAAAGCTAATGTGACACCTAATAAGTTTTACACCATGTCTTTACCAAATTCGGACTCATAAATTAATGGTTTAAAAAATTATACATTTTTTTAAACTGAAAATAAACTTAACCAATGAAAAATTCTCAAACTTGATTTCATTTACAAACAATATGGTAACTTTTTCCTATAAAACATGATGTTGGACTAAATGACTTTGAAGTTTCTACTGTTTTTTTTTTTTAAAATTAATTTTTTTTTCAAGAAGCTTCTGCTTGTTATGTAGATTATAAAAATTAAGACAGAAGGATAAGGATTAAGAATCTAAGATACAAATTATTCTCTAAAGAGGGGCATCACTACTATGTAAAATCAAACTCTTTAGCACGAATTCTATAAATTCAATTCATATATATATATATCTACCATTACTTTAATTTAAGGGTTTGATGTTACAGTTACACTCTTTTACGCTTTCTCTTTTTTATGATACTCTTTCCATTTTGCGCAAGTTTTCACTTTGGGACCCTATTTCCAAGTTCTATATTCCAATTTTGCTGCTAAAAAGGGTAATTATGCTTTGAGCCCAAGCCACGCAGAAAACAATCCAATGCTTGTGAGCAAAGCATTACTAAGAAAAACCATGCATAGTCTATGCCTAAAATCTTGTCATGCTTGAAGCACTTTTTGCACGATATATGCCACCAAATGTTATCGTGAAGAATCTTGATCCAACCATAAAAGTAGAAAGGGTAAAAAGAGATTAAAGGAAAACTACCAAAGAGTCTAAAAAAATAGATGCTCTTCAACCAACAACAAAAAAAATGCTCGATTACTTAGACTGTTTGATTTGTCCGATTTCTGAACCTTATAGTAATTTCATTAGTTTGGTGAGATTAGGATTCAATGCAATACTACCAAGTGCAATTACCCCTTTCCTCTCTCGCAATTTTTTTCTTTTACCATTCTCACTTTTTAATTTTTACTATTTTAACTTTTTTTACATTTATTTATTTAATGGTTGAGATTGAAAGTTGATTTTTCAACTCCCAATCTCAGTCATTAAAATATAGCCATAAAGGCCCCCATTTTTTCATTCTCAAAAAAAAAAAAAAAATCTCAGTCATTAAAAGCAATTCATGATCTTAATCTATTTTGGTGTGCACAAGTTTCTCATAGAAGGTACATGTATAAAAAAAAGAAAAAAGAAAAAGAACCAATGAGCGGGTGTTACTGTTCAGGTAGCAGTAGCAGTAGCACCATTCTATTACCATTATCATCGTTCCTTGTGTGGTAAGCTTCATTTGTTGGTCATTCCTTCTCCATCAACAGAGACAAAAAAAAAAAAAAAAGTGTAGATGGTGATACGGAACAAAGGAAGTGAATTTCTGTTTTAAGACTTTTCCTATAGAAAGTTCAAAAAAGACTTAGTGGGCATAGGTCCATTTGGTAATGTTGTTCTAGTAATGTTGTTTGTATTTTTCAAAAATACATGAGTGAAAAAGTGTGTTAAAAAAACGTATAATGTTGTTTAAAAACTGAAAACTGTTATTTAAGTGCATGTATCAAACGGGTCATTTAAAGTAACACAAACACTAATAAATAAAACAATAAATTGAGAGAATTTATGGACATATGATTTAGAACATACCAACAAAAAGGGTGCAGACGGCACTCGAGATCGGACACCTGCAATGTGTGAAGAAGATGTCCGATAGTGCCTTTTTATTTTATTAAAATATGTTGAGATATATTGGACCATAACTCATGAAATTTTATTTTATTGAAATATGTTGAGATATATTGGATCATAACCCATAAAAGTTATCTTATGATATAGAAATAACTTATCGATTTATGAACTAAAAATAACTTTTTATTTTTTGTAATTGTTTTTGAAGGGTTATGAGTTAATCTCTAAATTCATGATGTTTAAAAATTTCCCAATTCGAGTTAAGAATCATTATGGCAATACACAATTTCATTTACCTCAAACAGAAATTTCATAATTGTAGTTTTGCAGTTGGTGGCTGTATTATATCCTGAAGGTGAACTCTTCATAATCTAGCTATCTCTTTGGAATGGGTGCAAGTATCATCTTAAATATAATATTTACTACACTCCTCATAGACATAGTCACATTATCTTTTGATTTCTACTCATATTCCTCAACATCAACAGATCTCAAGAGTGAGAGATGCTAGGTTACAGTAGTGTTACTGTTACACAGACCATTTGATCATTGTTTATCCCTACATTGGTTTAGAATTTCACATGCTTTTGATAGCCTTACTCTTTCGGTCTATCCAAATTGTTGAAGTTTTACTCCAAAGTAAAGGCACCATTAGGTCCATTGCTTTAAATCTAAAATCTCTGTATATGCATTTAGCTAAAAATAAGATTCAATATATGGGATTCCGACATGCGTCCAATTTTGGGCACGTTTCCAAATCATAACATGTCCTATGTATTTTATATCCAATTGATCAAGTCATTAATACTTGGAAATTCAATTTCCACAAATTTGAACATAAGATCAACAAGTAATCTTTTTTCTCCTTCTTCTTTCTTTTAATCTTTTTGGGTATAAATGTATTCAAATTACATTTTCTTTTCGTCGGAGATATTGCTTATAAAAAATGTAGGTAAACCACTCATATATGGTTTATTGGCTAATGTGTATAATGAATACTCTTTAATTATATGATGAAACACGATCCTCTCCATTTTAAATTAGAGAGAGACTAATTCACATCTAAGATTTTATTTCTTAAATCTCATAATATATAGAAAACACATTATTTAAAATTTTAAATGACCTAATATTAACTGAACTACTAGATTTATAATATTTAATTTGAACTAATAAATGAATATTTTTTTTTTCTTTTTAGAATTAAAATAAATCCATTTTAAATAGAAATGATCCAATACTTGTAGGGCACCTCAAATATACTTTCCAAACACTCATTATACATTATAAATTCACCATGGTGTGCTAATTAGATGTGTATGGGACCACTAAGATATTAACTTTACACATTTTTATTGTTCCAAAATAGGGAAAAGTACACCAATCTTTCTGACTTTATAAGCACAAATCAAAATGTGTTACCTAAGCAAAATGATGACAAGGTTTGAACCCTTTTGAGTTTTGATCAAGGCTTTGGAAAAAGTCCTCCTTAAAACCCCAATTTAGGCACATGAATTGAGTGAAACCTTCTCGTCAAAGTAAGTGAGCTAAAAGAAAATTGAAATATACGAGTTGGGCCAACTATTCAAAAAACAATAATAACACAGACACAATATTTTTTCACAATTTTAATATAATTTATTGTAATTTGTATATAATAAAAATTATATCAATGATAAATCTAAATGAAAATTAACAATGTTATTTCAAACGTAACATAAAAATAAGTAAATGTGAAAAATGTTGTGTCATTTTCAAATTCAAATTCAAAGTTGAAGTAGTGATTGAGGGGAAAAATTGAGAAAAATAGATGAAAGTGATGATAGGGGTAGAAATAGTTAAGGGCATCCCCCATAACCCAAAAGAAATAACATCAAAGAAGTCATTGTCAATCCACTCGGTCGGAAAGGGCCTTAATTAAAGACTCACCCTCTCATCTCTCCCTCCCATGTGTCCCTCTCTTTCAAACTTGAAGAAATGAAAAGAAAGGCCGTGTAGAAGTAAGGTTGAGCTAACCATTACCCAAATTCTTCTTATTCATTGACAATTTCTCTCTCTCTCAATCTTGTATGTGATGTGTGGAGTGTGGACCCTACTTCACCTCCAACCAGCGGCGCTATTAGTCTTTACTTGGTTTCCAAGCTCACCCACCTCCTCTCTCTCTCTATCTCACTCATAAATCAACCTCATCCTCCATTTATTATAAACAAATCCAAACACCACCTTGCCATCTTCTTGACCCATCTCTCTATCTCTCTCAAAGTCTTGGCAAAAACCCATCTCTCTCTCCTTCTTCCAAGTCCAAACTAGCCTTCTAGTTTCTTCTCTATATTTTATTAAAATTTGCAAAACCCAAAAAAAAAAAAAAATCCTATTCCTCTAGCTTCCTAAACCAATCATAAACCCAATACAAATATCCATATATTTAAAAAATAAAACACAAACAATGAAAGGTGAATATGTAGAACCAAAAAACGAAAACACTTCCAACATGTTCTCAAAACTTCACCACCCTTCTTCTCCACACCTCCAAAACCCATTTTCTCACCCTTTCCACCAAGTCCCCACCGACTCCCAAACCCAACAACATCATCATCACCAACTTCATCAACAACAACAACAACAACAACACTCCGAAGACGACGAGAGCCGAAGCAGTGGCGGTGGGCCCACGCCGGACCAAACTCTGGCCCTAAGGCCCAAACACGACGCTGATGGAGCTTCAATCGAAGTGGTTCGGCGGCCCAGAGGCCGCCCGCCCGGTTCCAAAAACAAGCCCAAACCGCCCGTCTTCATAACCCGAGAGCCCGAACCGGCCATGAGCCCGTACATTCTCGAAGTCCCAGGCGGAAACGACGTCGTCGAGGCGATCACGAAGTTCTGTCGCCGCAAAAACACCGGCCTCTGCGTCCTAACGGCTTCTGGAACCGTCGCCAACGTCACGTTACGCCAGCCGTCGACCACTCCAGGCGCCACCGTTACTTTTCACGGCCGCTTCGACATCTTATCGGTCTCCGCCACCTTCCTAACGGAGTCGTTTCCTCCAATCCCCAACGGGTTCACCATCTCCCTCGCCGGCCCGCAGGGCCAGATCGTCGGAGGAATCGTAGCCGGAGCCTTAATCGCCGCCGGAACTGTCTACGTAGTAGCTGCCTCGTTCAACAACCCCGTGTACCACCGCCTCCCGCCCGAGCTGGAAGATATAAGGGACGAAGGAAACTCACCGCCTCACGCGGCGGTTTCTGGGGGAGATAGTGGGCAACAAGCCGCGGCGGCGCCGCCTCATGGAGGAGGAGAGTCGTGCGGGAATATGGCTATGTATAGTTGCCACTTGCCTTCCGATGTGATTTGGGCTCCAACTGCTAGACCACCACCACCACCACCACCTTACTAATTTTAGTGTTTTTTTTTTTTTTTTTGGTTTTTAAATTTCTGGGTACTGTGAATTTTAGGAAGTCTTTTATTTTGTTGTTGTAATTTGGGGTTTGTCAGTGACCCTGGATTAACTTCTTTGTTTAAATTTCATGTTAATGTTAATGTTAGCGTTTTTTAGTTTAGTTGTTTAGGGTTTTTTTTCCCTTATAAAAAATTAATATTTTATTTCTATTTTGGGAAATTTAAATAATGGGGTTTTTTTTTTTTATTATTAAAAAAAAAAAAAAAAAAAGAAGAACAAGAAAAACTGGGTTCAGATATTCACATTGTGTGGAAAAAAAAAAGTCATGAGCTAGTTTTCCGTCATTCTCTAATGGTGGAAAGCTTTCATGGGTCAAAATCAAGCTTTTTTCCTCTCTCTCTCTCTCTCTCTGACTGTATGTATTTTTTGGGGTTCAAAATTGAATTTGGTCTGGCATTCACATGTTAGATACTGATGGAGTAATAAAGGATTGGGTATGGGTTTTTGGTTTGCTTTGAAGTTTGAGAACTGAGCATGAATGTGTATATACATGAATAAGTCCACAGTACTGCTTTCTCTGCTAACTACTATTGCTTTGCTGCTGCTGCTATGCTATGCTGGCTCGCTGAGCCAATCTGCATGCGCGAAGATAATGCTTTGACTCTGATTGATTTTCCTTTCCTTTACTTTACGTCTCAAGCTGCTTGATTCGGATAAAGTTAACAGAAGAGAACGTGGCTAGGGTTTTGTGTGACAGGGCCTTTTCAGTGTTTAGAAGAGAGAGAGTCTGTGTTTGTTTTTGCTTTATTCAAGGCGTTCTTGAAAGCTCTGGGAGATAGAGAGAGAGAACTCGATGAGAAAGTAGAGAAAACCCCAAACTTTATTTCTCCATCCTGCTTTCTAACCATCCATCTATCTATCTATCTCTCTGATTCTATAAGCTGTACTTTACTTTGTCTCTTTCTCTCTTCTTTCTTTTCTCTCTCTCTCTCTCTCTCTCTCTCTCTCTCTCTGCTTTTTCTTTGATAGCTTTCAAAAGAAAAAGAAGACCTGTATGAAGAACTTGTTAAAAAGACTCCCATCACCCCAGTTTTCATGGTTATCCACCACCGTTTTGACAGGGCACTAGTTTTTGTTAGCTGTGATTTTTTTTTTTTTTTTTTTTTTTTGAGCTCATTATTATAGGGACACTCGTGCATATATATATGAGTTTAAAAGCAAATGTACTAATTATTTTAGAAAGGAATGGACAAGTATATGACGTTGTTACTAAAGTACAAAACTATTATGGGCCTGTATCAACTTCTAGTTCTTCTTCAACATTATTGCGGGGTGGTTTGGAAAAGGATGTTTCCAGTTTGTTTTCTATCTCAATTGGGATTGGGATTGACCAAGTTGGAATTATCTAGAAAAATATCAACCAAAAAAAAAAAAAAAGTTACATTTTTGGGGTAAAATAAAAATTAAAGGCTGTTAAAGAGTGTCTGAAGTAGAATGAAATGTTTTTTCTTAGGGTAGAATGATAGAATTTACTGGAAGACAATAATTCTCCTTGCTATGAAAGGAAAAGTATTCATTATTGAAGTTTGGTGGCTTCTGTCCAAGGGTTTCTCCTGCACGGGGAGAGTAGAAAAACTCATAGAAGAACAGAAGTGAGTTTCTTCTAAGAATAAATGGTGGATTTTAGGGATTGAAAGATCATCGGTGGTTGTGTATTGAGAGTTGTTTGTTTTGTTAGTGCAGAGAGAGTTATTAGCGTATTGAGGCATTGAGTTTGTGAGTTTATGTTGGTGAAGTTTGTGGGTGTTGATTAATGTCGTTATGATTCATATCGTTAATAGTGTGTAATTTTTGTTGGCGTTGCCCGTGAACATAGACATAGAGTTGGTCGAACAACATTAAATACTGTTATCTCTTCTAGATGTTTTATTTTTTTGTTCACGTGAATATGTTTCTGCTAGCTCCGAATCATAATAATTGATGTTAGAGCTTGTGTGTGTGTGTTTTTTTTAAGATACAAACACACATAAAGGAGAGAAAATCATGCCTAAAGGTTTTTTTTTTTTTTAATTTTTAATTTTTATTTTCTTTTATTGTAGCTGTAGATCGCCAAGTCCAATTATCTATTGTCAAAGATTTTAACAAAGGGTTTCAAAAAAGAATAAGAACTAGTATTACAAACCAGGGAATATATGTGCCAAGTATGCATTATATTATATGTTTGTTTCACTGTAGAAAAAAGAAAGATTGTACATTCTTTTACTTAGCAAAAAGAAAAGAAAAGTAAAAACAATCTTATTTTTGAAGTTTGGTTTGCAATAGGTGCAAAAAGAAATTAAGAAAATAAATTGTAACTCCTTTAGATTCCACAAATTTTTTTTCTTCCAAACAAATAAGTTTGGAAAAGATTTGGCTTGAGTCTAGTGCTTTAGTGCAGTGAACTTATTGTGATGGCAACGTGTGTCTACTTTTGATTATATGTCACTATCATAACAAGGCCAATGTATTGATTGGAGCAACTAAACCCAATTTTTGCCCGTTTGGAAAAGAATGAGAATGATATGTTGATGGAATCATTAAAACTTAATTGGTTTTCTTTCTATATATTCTCACTACCTTGTCTTTAAAGCATAAAAAAAAAAGAAAAAAATGTAATTTTTGGATACTTTTCCTTTGTTTTCTATTATTTTCTTTCCTTCTTTGTGAATAGTGAATGAAATCGAATGTAACAAGATCACGTATAGAGAACTTAGCAATCCCCTTATTCTTTAAGTGTTCAGTTTGTAGACTAGTGGATTGTTTGGCAAACCAAATGCAAGGGTAGGTTTAATAATATTTTAAGGCATGATTTATATAACATAATTTCAAGAAATTGACATTGATATAGCAACCAAGTGAACACAATTTTGATTTAAAAAAAAAAGAAAAAAAAGAAGAAGAAGTATATTTGATTATTGGTGATCATTGATCAATAACAAGTTTTTTCATAAATAAAATTGTTGATACAATTGATCTCACAAGATCTACAAACACTTGTTGTAAGCAAAAATTAACACCAAGGGATCATTGGTTTGGTCTGACGAATAACACTTCAATGCTTAAGTTAGCATGGGTAAAGTTTTTGCTCTCTTCTTATGTACTAGTAGCTACTATTTGTGTGTGCATACTTACCTTGTTGGCAATACGAGCTTTGGATGTGTGATGGAGACATATCAAAATCCCTAATTTTTTCAAGATTCTTTCTTATGATAATCATTTAGGTCGGTGGCTAAGTTAGCTCAGCGTAAATCTCTCCTCAATTCAATCTTGGACACCTTCGAGGTTGAGTTGAGGAGTGCAATCAAACTCGAAGTGCCACATCATCTAGAAATCCATCAATAATCACATATTCGAATATGCTATTTCTTTGCACGAATTAATATTATGATGTATTAAATTGTCATCGTACTGCTCATCGTATCCTTCTTACCTAACTTATGATTAGTTGGATTTAAGCACAGAATATACTGTGATAAAAAGAGCCCCACTTCCCGTTCTTGTGAAATTATTCAATACAACTTGTGTATAATATTTTTTACTTAATTAGGGTGAATTACATATACAAAACCCACAAGTATATAATTAACAATTATTTTGACTCGGCTCATTTACAATCATACTTTTAAAAAAAAAAAAAAAATAGTAATTTGAATTTACAAATTAGGTTCCCGTCAATCAAATGCATCAAGAAGCCCCAAAATTTGGAGCAAAGAAATTTTTGTCAAAATCCAATAATTTTTTTTTCCAAGTTAGATGAAAGACACCATCAAAGGCATTAACTTTGTATGCCGATTGTATTTTCATCACCTGCCGCCCCTTTCCTTGACCTTTCTTTTAGCCCTTGATTTCAAAAAAGTCTCCTCAACTACTTGTGATGAAAATAGTCGTCATTGTTGATCAATGATCATATTGGTTGTGAGATCATTGTTGAAACCAACACTAAATGCACAGCCCCATTTCCTACAAAAATGTCCTTTATGTGGGGTGGTAAACCTAATGATATATCCAGTTGTGCACAATTGACTTTAGTTGCCGTGGTGTCGGAGATTTTGCTGTGCATTTAGAGATTGCCGAAATAAGAAGATTGTCTGTTCAGTTAGAGACATTTTTGGGAAATTTGTAAAAACCACTATTAACTCATCAATTATGCATCTCAGTTTTGTGCTCAATTACACCACTTATATCGAGACTGTGCTAGTATTCAAGTATTGGCTTGCACTCTTTTTTTGGGAAGTGTTTACACACTCTGTACACGGATTTAAGTAGACAAACTTAGCTTGCAGGCTTTGTTTTTTTTTTTTTTTTTTTTTTTTTTGCTGATTAGTGTTTTTTTAATAATAAAAAATTAGAGAGATGCTACGTCTACAACAATTTTACAACATTTTTACAACAAATCACAGGTGGTTAGTTGTTATTGGTTCAAATTTGAAACTAACACTAAGATTACTTTTTTGCCCCAACAATAACAACCAGTAACAACCTGTCACCTGTGATTTGTTGTCAAAATATTGTAAAAATGTTATAGACATATCATTTCTCAAAAAATTATATGATGTTGGATAGATTTTTACTTATTTATTAATGTTTCATCAATGCAAAAATGATATTGAATATTTATCACCCAACAAGTTTTGGAAAAAGAAATCATGAATTTTGTGTCAAAAGAAAAAGTTATTCTACAACAACATTTTCACAAAAAACTAAAGTTTCAACCCACCATACATCAAAATAAAAATTAAAAAAAATTAAATATTATACTGAGACTCATCACAATTGAAAACTGAGATGTGGAAATGTTGTAACATTTTGTTGGGTCTTTAGACTCCTATACGGGAAAATTACTCTCTCATTTCACATAAATAGTGAGTTTTATCATAAATTTAATTATTGGGATCTACTATTATGTGAGAGGAGAAAGTACATATTTGCTGTACTTCTTCTTCTAAAGTATTATATAATTTCCTATATTACTAAGAGCATTCACATCCACTTACTAAAAAAAAAAAAAAAAACCTATATCTATTTATATATTCACTTCTACAACACACTCTACACCTCATTTTTTATCAAACAATACATCAAATTAAAAAAAAAAAAATTTAAAATAAAATAAAAAGTCTGAGAGAGAGAGAGAGAGAATGTAGATTAAATAAAATAATCGAAAAAAGAAGTCGGTAGAATAAATATGCATTGTTTATTTTTACATGTTGCTACAGGTATCATATATTTTTAGATGATACGGTAGCAATGTGCAAAAATTTGAACAATAATACATAACCGGATGTGAGTGTGTTTTTGGTAATTTTTTGCTACAATATATCTAAAATGGAAAAGTTAACGATTGTTTTAAGGGTATTGGTTTAAGAAATATTTTTTAAAAATTTTATAATTAAAAAAAAAACTGATATTTTTAACAAATTTTTATATTTCACATTATAGTGATATTAATATTTTCTTAAATTTGTTCGTACTTTTAAGACACTTGTTAACCGGACACGATCTAAAATGTCATCGCTCTAGCAAGTAGCATCATTGGTTTGTTGCGGGTTTGCCTCATAAAACCGCATGACATTTGGTGGGGAAAAGCTGAAAAGGCAAATCATTCGTACTAAAACGGCATGTAGTTGCAAACAAAAAAGTCCCATGCAGTAGCATAGGATCCGAATTTACTCAATTAACAGTCCTTGCACCATTGCACGTTTGCACAATTATTAATTTAAAATGAACTTCTCGGTTTTTCAATTCCCTATAATAAGTTAATCAATTATCAATTTATTATTTTATGGAGTAGAAAAGAATGTACTGACATTGATCCAATAAAATACTCATTTTATTTGACTATGGGATTAATCAATTTCCAAATGGAACACATGCACACATCAGTACAGATTTTCGATAACAAATCCCATTGTTTATTCATTTCCTTTTTCTTTCGAATTTAGAGCGTGTTACTTTCTTAACCAAAAAAAAAGAACGTGTTACTTTCTAAATTTAGCCTCACTTGTTTATGGAAAATTCCAGTTACCAATTTAAAAAATAATTTACCAAAAGAAGTGAAAAAGAAAGTACACGCAGTTTGGTCAATGAATAATATTTATTTTTCCTTACCTACCACTATGAATACACGTGGGTTTTAATTGTGGCTTGGTGTGGGTCTTGTGGGAGAGAAATTATTAGGTCCACCGACTGTTGACGTGGTTCATTTTGACCTTCTAACTAATAAAATGTTGTTGTTTATGAAAATGTAATATCATCTGATAATTTTTACTATTTTTTTATTTTTTGTGCTGATTAGGAAGTTTACACATACATTTGCATAAATGACATCATCATATTAGTTAGGGAGGACCACATCAGCAGTCTTCCCTGTGTAAATAATAATTTCTCGCCTTGAGGAGTCCAAATCTTCTATCTCATTTTTCTAATTCCACTTTATACTTGTAGGGACTGGGTTTAAGCATTTCTTCTGTTGGATGAGTGGATTCAGACCCAACTAGCCCAATACAATGAATTTGCAGAGAATGGGTCAAAGAGTTAGGTTTTAGCGCGTGGACAACAGTTAATATAGCGTTCATGACAATCAAACAGAGATGAATTGAGTTTAACAAATAAAGTTTATTCTCGACACAATCCGAAGAGCTTCGTTCTAGTAAATATTGAATGAGAACGATTACAGGAGTTCTTGAGATTGTTACAGTACTATCTCCCCCACCCCCTCTCTATGGTGGGTTTCTCCTATTATGTAGTCCTCTTTAAACGATCTTAGCCTTCCACTTGTTGATCATCCAAGCTTATACTTGAGTGTCTGTCCCATCAGACACCCTCTCTGGCGTTCTGTGAGTTGCGGTAACCGAGGTAGTATTGTTCAGGGGTCATTCCTTCATCAATGCGGCCAGGACGTTAGTTGTGGGCATTTAATGCAGAGGTGACAGTTTCTCCTTGAATTGCTCTTCCACCGTGCTCCCATGGCTGACCCATTATACCTGTCCTTTTCCTTGGGATGCTCTGGGAAGCTGCCTTTGATGGCATGCCACTCTTCCCTTCTGTGATTTCGGTTGGTCGAGGACAGGATCGTCCTCGACGACTTTTCAGGGCACTTTGGACTTGCTTCTTTCGTCCTCGGCCACTTCGTCCTCCTTGGCGTGGGCCTTGGGCTCAGTATAAAGTGGGCCGCGGTTGCCAAATTCTCCGGCCCCACAATAGCCCCTCAAAATCCTGCTGTCCGGTTCCTCGGACGGAGAGGAGGATTTTGATGTCCTCGGGCCTTTGTCATGGCTTGTCAAGTCTTGTCTTCTGTCAGTGCCAGAGTCTCTTCACTTGTCCAAGGCACGTTCCTGGAGCTTCGGTATAAGAGGCGCGCCCTCATTAATATCTTTATGAAGTGACGCAGATCCAACGGTTGAGGATTTCTTTGGAAATTGGGCGGGATTTATTTCGCTTGTAACTCCTTCTTTAAATCTCGTGCGAATTAATTTCCACTAGGTTGCGCCTTCTATATAAGGCACCCTGGGGAAATCGTTCTTCCTTATTTACAGATCCTTGAGTTCTGCGGGAATCTCAAGTTCTCAACCCTTCAGGCATCCTCAAGGACCTTGCCAAGATCGTGATCAATGCCTAGGGAATGAGATGGCCAAGGATAAAGGCAAGGGCAAGGAAACTAAGCCCCCCTCAGGAATCAAGGATGCTGCCCAGAACCTGGATGACACAGTTGAGGCAAAGAAAGCAAAGGCCAAGGATGTTCCTACCTTCCAAACGAGCAAGAAAGAAGGCCCTCCTCCTTCAGCCAAGAACCAAAGTAGGTGTAGATCGCATCAGACTCTTGGTACGACAAAGTTCGGGTATCACCTGGCGACATGTATCATGTGTGCATAGACGTGAGAGCGACCCAGGGTTGATCAAGCAAATCAACAAGGGCAAAGACAAATGGGTTTCCTGTTTCTTAGCCTTGATAGCAGAACATCTTGCAGTTAGAAGAAAAGAAAGGGGGTCTATCAAGCGTTTCCGCCTTTTCTTCTTTCTCATCGCCGGTACCACTCATACTGGCTCGATTGCTGCTAGAACAAGATTGTGAATCTACCATTCCGATGGGCTTTATCTTTTATAGTTAGTTTTAAAACAAGTCTGCTTAAGCCGCTTTATGTATGATGTACCTTTCCTTTATTTAATAAAAATGGGTGCGCTTTTTATTTTATGGATCTTTTCTTTTTCTGCAGTAACTATTTCATTAATGGGTGTGTTGTTATTTTTCCCTCCAATGGGACTTAGAATTGATGCTGTCGGCAGTAACGAAAAGTTGTCACCCTGACTTTAACAAAACCGACGATAGCACACGGCTGCTAACTTTAAATAAGTTAACTATATAGCAATAATCAGGAAAATAACCGTGTGCTCTATACCGCAAACTGTACAACCATCAAAGAATGTTGAATTTAAAGTAAGTGATCTGAGGGGACCATCGTGTATCAAGGCTCTATTTGACATTTATAATGATGTCGTAGCGTTGGTTTCCCCTAAGCGTCTGGTCCAAGGACCCAGGCCTGCCTTAGGCTCTGTTTAAGCACTTAGCAGGAGGTCCGAGGAGCCCAACATACCCAAGGTTCTTCTTAGCAGGAGGTCTGAGGGACCCGACATAGCTAGGGTTCTTCTTAGTAGGAGGTCTGAGGGACACGACATAGCTAAGGTTCTTTTATTGAATGGGTAACAAAAAATGTTAAGCCCACAATGCAAACTTCAACTCATGCTTTACTTGATAATGGAGTAATCTCATTTATGCAGTTTGCCCCTCCTTTTTTTTTTTTGAACGTACTTGGACCATCTTAAGTGATGCTCATGGACTTGCATTTGTTTACATCTTTGTTGAGTGGGGAAAGGGTAGGCCATCCGAGGAGCCGGTCTCCTTTTAGATTTTGCTCATCACTCAGATAGATGCTTGAACTAGTTAATCCCCTCAAGGGCTGTGGTCCAAGGATCCGTACAACACCCTGATTCTGTTCAACCCTTAGGTAGTTGCCGAAAGTCATTAGTTTCCCCATAGGTTTGTGGTCCGAGGAGCCATGCGAAACTTCGGTTCGGTCTAACACTTAGATAATTGTCAAAAGTTATTAGTTTTCCCATAGGTTTGTGGTCCGAGGAGCCATGTAAGACCTTGGTTCTGTCTAATACTTTAGATAATTGTCAAAAGTTATTAGTTTCCCCATAGGTTTGTGGTCCGAGGAGCCATGCAAGACCTTGGTTCTGTCTAACACTTAGATAATTGTCAAAAGTTATTAGTTTCCCCATAGGTTTGTGGTTCGAGGAGCCACATAAGACCTTGGTTCTGTCTAACACTTAGATAATTGTCAGTGTGTGTTAATTCCCCCAAAGCAGGAGGTCCGAGGACCCGTCATAGCTAAGGTTCCGTTTAACCACTTCAATAGATTAGAAGATATCAATATGTACCTTCCAGAACTAGCCCCGCCGTGGAGCCCCTTTGAATCGCTCTGTGTTGCTGCCACTTCCTCTAATGGAGGTCCAACGAACTCGACCACCAGATTTGCGAGGACCTGACCCTTGACAGAGGTACGAGGCATGTACTTGATGTCAGAAGCCCCTAGAACTGTGCCCCATGTAGCAATTCTCCCTGTATAATCCGCACTTCGAAGTATAGACTTGAGCAGAAGCTGAGTTAAGATAACAACTGTGTGTGCCTCATGTAGTGTCTTACTCACATAGTAAACTGGCCACCATAATGGTTTTCCCCAGGGACTCTTGTTGATGGGGGCCTGATCCCACCTTAACTAACCGTTGCACTCGCTATCACACAGGCCCTTCCCACAAACGGTGCCAATTGTAGGGACTGGGTTTGAGCACTTCTTCTGTTGGATGAGTGGACTTAGACCCAACTAGCCCAATACAATGAATTTGTAGAGAATGAGTCAAAGAGCTAGGTTTTAACGCGTGGACAACAATTAATATGGCGTTCATGACAATCAAACAGAAATGAACTGAGTTTAACAAAGAAAGTTTATTCTTGGCACAATCTGAGGAGCTTCATTCTAGTAAATATTGAATGAGAACGATTACAGGAGTTCTTGAGATTGTTACAGTACTATCTCCCCCCCCCCTCTTTATGGTGGGTTTCTCCTATTATGTAGTCCTCTTTAAACGATCTTGGCCTTCCACTTGTTGATCATCCAAGCCTATACTTGAGTGTCTGTCCCATCAAACACCTTCTCTGGCGTTCTGTGAGTTGCGGTAACTAAGGTAACATTGTTCAGGGGTCATTCCCTCATCAATGCGGTCAGGACGTTAGTTGTGGGAATTTAATGTGGAGGTGACAGTTTCTCCTTGAATTGCTCCTCCACCGTGCTCCCATGGCTGATCCATTGTACCTGTCCTTTTCCTTGGGATACTCTGGGAGGCTGCCTTTGATGGCATGCCATTCTTCCCTTCTGTGATCTCGGTTGGTCGAGGACAGAATCGTCCTCGACGACGTTTCAGGGCACTTTGGACTTGCTTCTTTCATCCTCGGCCACTTCGTCCTTCTCGGCGTGGGTCTTGGGCTTAGTATAAAGTGGGCCGCGGTTGCCAAATTCTCTGGCCCCACAATACTCTACCGATAGAAACTTCCCAATATGCTACAGCTGATAGGTTGGCTAAGCTAGCCAAGCATTTTCCTAGTTGTTGTTTCTTACCAGATGACATACCAAGTGATGTCCTCCATTTTGTAATTGCTAACAGACTTTCTGTTGTTTAATAATACTCTTTGACTGGTTTCTCAAAAAAAAAAGAAAAAAAAAAAAAGAAACTTCCCAATATGTCCACCTATTTAAGTTTAATTTAATTTTCTACCTTTACTTATTTCAGTTTTTTAAAATTAATAAAAAATAAACTCAAATAACCCAACCACCCCACCACCCCACCAGCCCATCCCCACCGGCCACCACCACTAGCCATCGTTGGCACCACCAGGAGGAGATCACCAACCACTATTGTCAGCCAGCCATCCACTACCTCCGACCAGTGACTCAAAGAAAACCCAAACACTTATAATAAAATAAAATAAAAAAACTCAAACACCTCCCTACCACCACCACCAAAAATTGGTTGGCGCGGGCAGACGATGCCCTTGACATTATCGGTCACAACTACTGCATCCTGATCCCCATCTCTAGCCAACAAATAAAAAAAAAAAAAAAAAAATACCCACACACACCCTATTAGTCACCACCACTCTCCTCTGGTGCCACCAAGAGATTGTGATGCCATGCGGCGGTGCTGGCGTCCAATCCCTTCTTGATGGCGCAGGAGAAGGGTGGTGATGGTCGATCTCTTCGGTTAGATTTATTTTGGTTGGATTTTTGCTAGCTATAGTTGTTATTGTTGTTGCTTGGTGGGATTGGTTTGGGTTTCCAGCGATTTGTAGATCGGGCAAAATGGTTGCCGTGACTGGTGACGTGGTGGCCGGTGGTGGCGGCTGGTGGCTAATAGGGATGATTTAGGTTTTTATTTATTTTATGAAACTAAAATAAGAGAAATCTAAAAATTAGGTTTGAATTAAATGGGTGTACACGCGGCAAGTTTCTATCGGTTGAGTATAAAGTGAAGTAAGAAAAATGGGACAGAAGATTTGAACTCAGTCTGGGGGTATATGGATCAAAGATTAGCTGCGATGGGTTTTTCAATTTGGGTGATGTTTTTGTACTTAGTAGTATGTGTGTTTATGCTATGATTTCACATACAAATTCCAATCTTTATGGCCCAAAATCAAGTTTTATAGTTCGATTTGGGTGAATAAAGTATATTGTGGTCTAAGCTGTGAGGTAAGATTAATAAAGTATATTGTGGTCTAAGCTGTGAGGTAAGATTATGAAATATTTCTATCATGAGTAATTTGTGTGAAATATTTTATGGTCAAAAAAATGGTTTTAGAAATACTTAATACCACTACAAAATGAAATTAACCATTAAAAGAAGTGCACAGAGAAAGATGTATGCAAATTTAAATGTTGAAAAAAAGCATTCAGAAAAGATGAATGTTATGCCCATAATATTTTTATAATAAATTCTAGATGGAAGGTTATTATTGGCTGTTACGGGTGAGTAAAAAAATATTTTAAGTTGTAAATTTAAATTAGAATCAATAACTATTTACAACTTAAGATTTGATGTAAAAATATTGTGAAAACGTTTTGAATGTATTAGCACTTCTATTTAGAAAATGACATTTTTTTATGGGGAGGAAAATGTAGTTCCAAATCATTGGATCCACTTGATTTGTTAAGCAATGGGCATCTAATGTGGGGCCATGACGCAGATAAACACTATCAAATAATGTTTTATATAACTAGTTTTCTAAAGAATGCTGCTAAGTATATCCAGCGAAGTCGCCAAATGCCAATAAAATAGAGTATATAACTTTCCATATTTAGTCAATAAAGTAGACTCGAGATTACTGTACACGAAGAAGATCAAGGTTAATTCAAGATGGCTTTTGTTACGGGGTGGCGGTGCCTTTGTGTACTAGATAAGCACGCTTCAGAAGGGTCCCATCTGCTTTTTTTTTTTTTTTACTTAATCAGAATAGCTTACTTCTACCTTACTCTTTCCCCTTCCTTTTCATCCGGAATGGGTTAACATTGAAAAATAACAAAAACTAATAAAATTATGATTTTTAAGTTAGAAGTGACTCGACTATTATTATCTGATTTTTATTTTTAAATATAATAGTGTACATGTTGTTATGTCATTTAAAATTTTAAATGACATAATAGATGGTACGTTTTTAGATTTATAAAACTTAATATGAATCATAAAATGGATGAAATGAACCAGATTTAATATGGAGAATCGTTGTACAAGGGCACTTGTCTACATGTTGATAGTTGATACAAAAATAAAAGGAAAATGCTAAAGACATTATAAATTTTATTACATAATATTCATTGCAAGTTGATGTGACAATAAATGTGATAAATATAATAAATAAAGGAGGAAAATTCTTCTTTTAAATTTTATGGTATAATGTAAATTTATATTGTATCATACAATAAAAAAAAAAAAAAAAATGTTCAACATTTGCCACTTTTAATGTTTCTACCATATAAGTTTACCAAGTACAAGGTATGAAGGTAAACATATAAAAGTCCACAAATAAATAAGCATCAAAATTAGTTTTTATTATTATTTTTTAAAGATTAGGTGACACAACAATTTATATATATATATATATATATATATATCATGTGCTAAAAACTATTGCACCACCCCTAACATCAAAAAGGCAAACGAGCTTCCGGTAACTTTTTCTTTATGTTACATCTATACATTGCAAGAAGCCAAGAAGTGAAATTTAATTTCTTCAGAAATCATAATGATCATCAGCCAGATCTAATGACTACTCGATACGTGTGGAAAACTTTTTCATGATAGCTAGCAAAAGTGGCACAACATGAACAAACCAGTTGGCCAAAATCTGTAGGTTTTTCCAAACAAAATAGAAACATCTTTATTGCCGAAAAAGAAGAGCTAGCATGCAATGGTTGTTGAATAGTGAAGGCAATGGATTGCATTAAAGATTTGCATTGGATTGGATTTGCCCACAACTTATGACTGGTTTTTGTCTGTTGCTGCTTCTTTGTTTCAACATGTCTTAGACAGATGAGATGGGATTAGATCTGCAGTGGTGCGGCGGTGTGACTTTTTTTTTTCTCTCTCATGCTTTGTTTTGTTGAGATTTGTGGAAAAAGCTACAAGTAAATGCATGCTTTGCTATGAATGCGTGAGTGAGTTAATAACAAGTGTAACAAGCAGCCGACACTCTTTTGGGACTGGATTCAGTGGCAGATCCACTTTGAGAGTACTAAAGGGGCCATGGCTCCTAAAGTCTTCAAATTAATGTTACACCTTTAAATCTTCTAGTATTCAAAAAGTTCCTCCTAGCAAAATACTACATAAGCTTAATATTAATTTCTCAATTTAATTTTAATTAGTGCCCGTTTGGTATCCCATAGTTTATAACCTATTTGTTAAATGTGATGCAAGACAAAACTATAATAATTAGCTTATTTTCATTCATATATATATATAGACTGTTTTTAGTTGAATTAGCATATATATACCATACAGATTTATGATAATACTATCATTTTAAAAAAAAGAAATAATACTATCATTTTTACATATCACCATACAGTCCTTTAAAATAAAATGAAGGTGAAAACGCTATTTTTGTCTCTACATTTTGGAGTTACAGTCAATTTGGTCTCTATATTTTGGTAGCAGTCAATTTGGTCCATGTTATTTTCAACTTACAATTAATTTGGTCATTATCATTAACTCATTAACGGAAAATACTTATGTGGCTAGCGGTGTGCACTGTTAGCATGTGTAATGCTGATGTGTCAAAATTTTAATGCCCACACCAGAATTACATAGAAAAAAATAGCCACATCAACATTAAAAATAATTTTCTTTTTATATACCAATTTTATCATTTTCTTTTAATTTTCAAAACATTTCTTGGTAACCAAATAGACTTTCACTTTTTTTTTCTACTTTCTTGCAATTTTTTGGTAACCATTCAATTCAAAATCACATGCAATTAGGTTCATCACCACTTAACCTAGATCCACTAGGCCACCACCATCCCAAATCACCACCACCACCACTAATCTAGATTCACCACCACCAAACTCAAATTACCACCACCCTAACAATCCAGCCCCACCACCAAATCCATATCCACCATCACCCCCACAATCCAGAATCACCACCAGACCCTAAAATCAAATTTCAACCACAACTGAGACATATTTTGAACCATCAAACAACTCAAACCCTCACACCATCATAGATCGAAGGAGAGACCGAGTGGGTAGTCCAAGAAAAGTAGAGATAGAGGAATAGAGCAAGGATACCACCTCAATGTCTAATGATATTCTTTTAGTAATGAGAGGCTACGGTTTTAGCAATTCCATATGAGAAATTCATTTTTTTTACTATTTTTATTTTGTTCTAATTTTTAATTAAAATATTGACATGGTATTGTTTAATGTTAATTAACATTTTTTATTTTTATTTGAGTAGCCACATCAGCATTAAGCATGCCAACAATGCACATCGTTAGTCACATAGGCATTTTTCATGAATGAGTTAATAGTATGGACTAAATTAACTGTAAGTTGAAAATAATATGGACTAAATTGAGTATAATCCCAAAATCTAGAGGCCAAAATAATATTAAGGCTTTAAGCTTACGTTTTAGACTCATCTATGATTAAGTCAAATTAACTTGAAAGTAAATCATGAGATCAGATCAATAACTTGCAAGCTATTTTTCTCAATAAAATTAAGAATATTTTATTCATGATAAGCATGATTTCACCTACTTTCTTTTTTCTTTTCTTTTTTTAAAATGGAAAATTTAAAATTTTGACATCTTTGTTTGAAACATGTCAATTAAATTATAAAGCTTTTGTATATCTCACCAACTTCACAACTACTCGTTTTATATATGTTCTTACAAACACCTTTTAAAAATCATTTAGTTTTTGCTACCTAATTGAAAATAGAACAAAGTAGTACTTTGCCAAATAAGTTAAGCTTGAGCTCCAAAGTTGACGCGTGAGTCCTTGACTCGAACGAGCCCACTAATTCTGTCGTTGAGAATTAATAGTTTTAGTGGGAAAATTCTGGCCACTTGGGGAAAGGTCAAAACACTACATCTGCTTTAACCAAAAAAAAAAAAAAAATCATCTAGAAGATTGAGCTACTACTCTAAGTACTATCAAGTAAGTAGTATTAATTATTATTATTATTATTAAGCTGAAGAGTAATATTAAGACCACCAAATTTAACATAATTTTGTGCTACAACTTGTCACGTGACAAGTTATGGACCATGTTAGAACACATTGCTAATTACAATATGTCACATAGTGAATTGTCGCACAAAATTGTGATAAATTCAACGGCTCTAGCGTTACTTTAGCTGAATTAAAACAGCCTTAAAGCTCAACTGAATCTGACTCATTTATCACACTAGCATCTCCAAATAAGTACTAGAACTAGAAGTGTCTAGATGAGTCTGTGTCTGCTTGTCTGAGTCTATATAGCAACAAGTCAGAAAATGAGGGTCCCAAATTTCCCACATGCATGAGCAAGCAATGACACATGCATTAAATTTCAGTTGGCTAGTGGCTAGGGAGATATCGACTAGAGCGGGCTGCTGCTGAATCACGTTCAGAATATGCATGTGACAGGAGTAGCCCATTGTGGACTTTGTTCAATGCAAGAGAAAACTAGGCATTCATGGACTTTAATGATCATTCACATTCAATAAGTCTAGGCACAAAATTTAATTTGTTCACAGTTGCTGGAATGAGTTGTGCTTGTCCTAATTAAATTAGTATTCGTGATGAAACTAAAAGAAAATGATATTACTCTTGTGGGGGTGAAAAGCCCAACCTAATGTATTGGGCCCAAGGCCTTATTTGAGGACCACTGTTTTATCCGAAGAGGTGAAAACACTCAATTAGAGGCCCATGTGAAAGGAGCACGTCTGGAGAAGAGCCCATGCATGATCCGAGGAGACGTTCAATTGTCCGAGGAGTCCAATATCCTCGGATCCGAAGAAGTTTGGCCCGACAGGTGTGGGAAGCTCAAGTGATCCTTCTGACAAATGTAACGAGGGAAATGAACCGGACACGCATGAGGATAATAGGAACAGAGAAATATCTAAGAGACAGGCCTCAACCACCGCATTAAATGCACTGCACCTACCTTCCTGGCCGCATTTATGTGGAGAAGACCCCTGAACAGTGCATTCTCAGCTACCGCCACTCACACAAGGCTAAAGAGGGAGTATGATGAGACATGCACTCAAGTGGACGGTGAAGATGTAGGAAGGGAGCACTATATAAGATAGGGATGTCTCTGATAGGAGAGGGAGGGAAAATCAGAAGTAAGAAATGAGAGAATTCCATTACTGTAGCTCCAAGAATTGTAACCCAAGTTTTATCGAATACAAATTTCTCTTCGGACGTCACATTTGTGTCCGTCCGAGCACGTCTGAATATAAATTTATCCACAAACACTGCTGTCTTACACTGTTAATTCATTGTTAGCTTAGCTCTTTCACCCACTCTCTACAAATTTATTGTCTTGGGTTCAGTGGGCTCAAAGTCCATACCTTCTTGGGCTTGGACTACAAAAATTGACCCTACAACTCTAATTACAAGTGAGCGGAGTAACTCGTTGTGGACTTTGTTCAATGCAAGAGAAAACTAGGCATCCATGGACTTTGATGATCATTCACATTCAATAAGTCTAGTCACACAATTTGTTCACAGTTGCTGAAATGGGTTGTGCTTATCTTAATAAAAATAGTATTAGTGATAGATCTAAATCAAAATGATATTGCTTTAATCAAAATGTTTAAAGCACACCAACTTTGTTAGGACCATACACTTTGTCATAATTTGTACATGTGTCAAATTGGATTATATCACTTACACATAAGTCCATTACTAATACTTGGTTAAAAGTAATCTAATCACCAATTAAACACATATTGCCTAGTTTTTATTATCCAACACTCACAAATTTTTTTTAGAGAGTTTCAATCTATAACTTCCGCTCCTGATGATAGCTCTTCATTATTAGATCAAGACACCAATCAGTTTCTAGTGTAAGCGGGGATTAAACCTTATATCTCTTATTCTACCATCGAAAATTTTACCAGTTGAGCTAACTAGAACCAAGAGTGTCCATATATACTTATTCAAAGCAATTAGTACACTATTTTTCTTTATATGAATAATTAATGCACTACTCTCATATTTATGAAATCCGGACCATTACTCCAAATAATGGATTGCTGTTTAACGTTGAACGTACCCCCTAAGCCCTGCCTCCCAAATTGATTGGGATACCCAATATTTACACTGTAGCAACAACAATCTAATATATGAAATCAAAGGACCATAAAGTATAAACCATCAAATTCAAATTAACTATCCAATTCAAACTCAAAAAGGCTTAATGGGTCCAAACTTAGGCAGTGCATTCTTTTTTGATGAATTGATGAATTCCTGACTGTGAAAGTCAGGCTGCGTCATAAAAAGATAGTAGTAACGTGTACGGAGCTGATTGTCCAACAGTTTGAACTTTGAAGTTGCATTTGTTGCGAGTGCAAAGCTTCTATTCAGAGCCATAATACAGGCCCTCCAAAAAGTCAATGAATTTAGTTACTTCTTATCTAGAGGCAATAATAAAGGAGAAGAAATTGAGCAGATGGGTATGGGGGGGGGTTGTTGTGTGTGGCCCATTTGAGTATATAGGTATTTTTGGTAGGTGGACCATTCTTCGTTCCTGCCCACGTGGTCGTACCCTACTAATCTTTCCTCTTTTGTCATGTTTCACTGTTCCATCTTGACTTTTCTTACTGCACTGTCTTTGGGGATAAGACTTTTCTTACGGCATTGTCTTTGGGATAAGATACAAACGGTGCAATAACTACCAGCCTAGATGTCTAGGACTACTGCTCGCACGCGCGAGAGGATAACACTTAAACCCATGAAAAACTGTTCAAGGTTTGTAGTTAAAAGAATAGCAAATTGGTAGATCAGTCATA
Source organism: Quercus aquifolioides (assembly GCA_019022515.1). NCBI lineage: Eukaryota > Viridiplantae > Streptophyta > Magnoliopsida > Fagales > Fagaceae > Quercus > Quercus aquifolioides. Next base: position 21,586,415 of record CM032335.1, on the reverse strand, counting down.
GAAAACTATGATGATCCAAAATTGATTAAACATGCCCCCAAGTGGCTATGAGTGTTGTAAGATCCATTTACATTCGTGAACAAGTCCAGTTAAAGAGTCTCTTGGCTCTGGCACTTCTTCACACTTTTTCATTTGTTTCTCCAAAAAATAAAAAATAAAAAATAAAAAAGCCCAAATTGACCCAATGTACAAAAACCAAGCTTAAATTAAATGGGCCAGTTTGAACAAAAGTGAGCTAGAGATGATCTTATTTGCAGCGTTTCATTTTGTTAATCAAGTTGTCAAGCAGTAAAGCAAATTCTTTCCCCAGCTACAATTTTAAGTCATAAACAATTTTGTAGCTCCTACTTCTTTCAAGTTTCAACTAATTCCTTACCTGCACTGTTTTAAGTTTTTGATATTATTATTAAAAAGTTCATTTGAAGGTTCATGTGCTCCTCACAAGAGTAATTCATGGCTTCTCTTTGCATGGACACACCAGACATTTCAAAGGGAAACTTGGGTTCGTTGGGTTCACAATAGAAAAGTACCCATTGGCACCATCGACGGCTCAAAACAAGTAAATAAAAACACACCATTTGGTAAGGCAAAGTTGCTATGGCCTCTAGCCACATCCATGAAATTGCTTGAACCATGTAAACTTTCAAGTGGTATATATTATTATTTACGACCAAAAATAGAAGGTTGTTTTACCCCTGTTTGGTACATGATAAACATATTTAAGACGATGGTGGTCAACTGGGACTAGAACATTCCACTAGAACAGCCATTCAGGTTTGGCATCAACCAAGAACAGCATCAAGCTTCAAATTAGCTTGGTGATCCATCCCTTTGATACTACCTTTTACTCTCCTGAGAAGGATTCATATTTTTCTTGAGCCAACCACCGACTAGTTTGATGAGGGATACTGCGTAACAAAAATGGCCATCGCCGATTCATTATAAAGAGCCAGCTATAGGCGTATATTACATGCAGACCCCCTCTAAACTCTTACTTCCACTCATTAACTTGATGTATTATAACTGAATGTCTAATCTCTTCGTTCACTTGTCGATTTTCTAAAAGATATGCCAGACTGTACATCATGGTAGGCGTTTAATCCTAATCTCTCTGAGTCAGTCTCCCTACAACTACTACTATTCACTAACTTTCTACAATGTCTAGCCGAGTCAGAATGCAAAAACTTAACACCTTTCTGGCCTCCCAAATCCACCAGCCTGCTACTACCACTGGGTGGTCTGTCCCGAAAACCATTACCTACCATTGCTGAATTTGCACAATCAGTTTGAGAAGCACTTGTTTCAGGGAAACCTGAAGCATTCCGCTCTGAATATGAATTGGGCGAATGCTTTGAGCACAAGGGTGAAGAACAGGAAGAGGAAGAGGAAGAACACGTATCAGAGTCAGAAGGGTTCCTTAAAGGGCTGTTCCAACCATGTCCTGAATCACCAAATATGCAGTCAGGAAAGTCATCAGTGCTGGCAGAATCGCGGGTGCTATCAGTGCTGCAGGAACCTTCATCAGAGTTTTGGCTGAGGAGGGATGAATTGTCACTTGATGAGTCCTCTTCTAGTATCCTTTGTAACTGGCAGTACCTTGTGTAGAAAGATACAAAGCTGGTAGAACCATCTCGAGAATTCGAACCAGGAAAATTTGGGGCAACACTTGGATGTGTGGACAGGGACCTTGGTATGGATGTATTCTTCCCATTGAACCAGGATGGTATGACTTTAATTTTGGCATCTGAAGATAATATTCTGTTCCTTATCAACCGTGGGGCCCTTGGTGAGCACCTGTAAGGTAGTTAATTAGTCAAATTCAAATTCCCATGCAATAAACTATGGAAATCTTAATTTAATACTCAGAGAGAGAGAGAGTTCAACTCCTGAGATCTATTACCTGGCATATAGCAGCAGGTATGCCCCTTTTGTCAAGACCCTTTCAAGTTCAACAGCAGTTACCTACCCATGACCAGCACAATGATTAAAATTTTGTAATTCAATGTTTCAGTAGGACAAAGTATATATAAAACAAGAAAACAAGAGGATATAAAACACTAGATGCAGGCCCATTATTGCACTTTGTAGTTTCTACAAGGGTCCAAACATTGACTCAAAGATCCAAAACACCAAAAAGATCCTTCATACATATCCAATTCATAAAATACACTACATTTTCTCTAACAAGTTTTCTAATTTTCCTTCAATCTTCACAAATGCAGGTAAAACACAACTTTATCACCAACAAATCACAGTAGAACATCAGTCTAGAAATCACAAGCAATGGGGTGTAGCTCCATAGTCACCCTCACCCAAAAACAACAATACTTAAATAATAATAATAATAAGAAGAAGAATCAAAGTAAGATGAAGATTAAAGGTGCCTTGAACTAAGCAGCTTGCCTAAAAACAATTAAATGTCAAAAAAAGAACTTTCCATTGGAGGAGAGGAGTCAGGAGACCTCAAGTAAAATTCAACACATCCAATGCTTAATATGGATAAGTAGAGATAAAAGTGTGATTTTGGCATATGAAACTGGCTTAAGAAGTGCAGTGTCAAATTTGAAAACTTACAGAGCTGTCATCAATCTTGAACCACTTATTTTGGCTGTTCTTAACATAGCACACATAATGACCCGAAAAAGATGCATTCATGATGTCCAAGTGTACCACCACTCCATAAAGCCTATATATAGGTGACTTATCACTGGTTCCACTACAAAATGGTGCCAAGTCCAGGATCTCTGGAAACCGAATTGGCTTATTGAGTTTCCCAAATTTACCTGACTGTAATACCAACATTTGTAAGTAATATAATATGAACTTATAAAACCATAAAGCAAAATAACATCCTTGATGAAAATGTCAAAAGAATACCTGAAATCGCTTTAGTGCTATTGTAAGAACATTTGGAGCCTCCATTATTGTCAGTTTCTTTTTGGCCCTCTCATAAGATTTACATCTGATTAAAAAATAATTGTATATTATTACAAAAAGTGTACCGCCGCTTGTTAAGCTAATGCTTCCAAGGAAAATAGAGAAATTGCATAAAGGAAACTACTAATTATAGACAATAAATAAAATTAAAATTAAAATCCAAAGGCAGGTAAGAAATGATATTGCTTCATCATAAGCCAATACAAGAAAATATGATGTCATGTAAATTAAAAAATGGGTCATAAATTTCACATACAAGCTCACCTGCACCCCTCTCCAACCAACCCTTTCAAAAAGAATATCACGGAAAAGAAAAAAATAAGTTTAACATGTTAAAATTAAAATAAATCAATCTATGTTTGTCACTTATTAAAATGACAATAGTGCTTCCCCAAACCAATGGCTAAACGCTGATCTCTAGAACACACCTGATCACCCACTATCTATCAATCACCCTGTGAGATTTATGTCTACTTCTTTCTGATTGTTCAAACTGTGGTCAAACAGATCTACTTCAGACCAATAGTTACAGTTTCAGACTTTCAGTGCACAAATTCTGTTGAAGTCAACCATTGCCATATATATAGAGAAACGAAAGTAAACATAAAATATAGATATTTGTTACAAGAATATGCAATGGAAATCCTTGTATGATACAACCATACTAAAAGAGAAAACTTGTACCATAAGTAAGATTTTAAAAAGTTTTTTACAGTTTAAGGCTAATATGGCAGAGTTTAATAAATGACTGATACCAGATTACTTAAAAGGCTCAACCTCAAAATCCACACATCAACCAGACTTGATTTTGTGAAAAGGAAAACTGATTGATTAGTTTTGCGTTTTTAGTGTCACTGAAGCACAGGATGACACACTCTCCAATGTATTGCCAAAAGGCTCACTTGTTAAAACCTAATTGAGCTAGAGCATTTAGGTTAAAAAATATCAATCAACTACTGCTGCAGCAAAAGAATTCCACATTATAACACCAAAATATGCTCTCAAAAGCTTTATAAAACACAGTAATCCAACCTGCTACACTGGTACTTGTTTTCACCATCCAAAGTCTCAGTAGCCGTAAATTGTTTAAGGGCCTCTTCCAGGGTTCCTATATCTCCTTCAATCTCAACAGTAAGGTCCATCATCCTTTCGTGGCGCTCAGACTTGCCTTGGCACTTTGTACATTTAATCTGCAGACAACAGTATCGAATTTATATGCATTACTGACATCCCAGAAGAAATGTTATCACAGGTTGCCAACTAGAATGGATTTAAAAAAGTTAAAAATGCTCCAATTAAAAGATAGAAATACAGTGCATTGGTTGGACAACTAGCATTTTGAATAGCATTAATTCTCATAAAGACAATACAATACCTTCGAACGGAGGTAGCCTCCAAATGTAAGGCCCATTAAAGTGGTTTCTTCTTCCAAAGAGCCTGATGCCTTTACCCCAGCTTCCTTAAGGCAGACAGATTGCATTGTATCAATAGCATACCTGTTATTTTAAATTGTCAGTTAACCCATACATTGCTCTTTGACAGCTGATCTGTAGAAACATAACAAGGCATAAACTAGTTTATGAAAGCCAGAATTTAGAAAGCACACCGTAGGAACTCATGTGCATCCTCTTCTCTCCCATTACCAAGCTGACTTCCAATATTTTGCAGTTGTGAAAGTATCTTAATAGGAGATAGTGGAGAGCTCCCTTCTTTTGCCTTCAATACTAAACTTTCCAACTCACAGGTGAAACACCATTCTTTCTTTACACCTGAAACAGAAAGAATTTAAAATAAATAAATGAATTATCTTCATTTTATACAAAAGCTACCAAGGATAATATATAAATACTAAAAAATTTAATGGATGCATGATGGAGACCATGATCATAAACATACATGCTTTCGAATGAAGCCCTTGCAGAAAATAAGCATGCAAAGGAGGAGTGAAAGCTAAGCACTGGAGCACTGCATTAGCATAACAGCTGCAAGGAAAAAGGGATGAATAAGAATTATGAATATATGTTAAAGCAGCATAAGAAAATTCCTTGTAGAAAAGGTAATTCAAACAAAAACATAAGAGCAGAAGGTCAAGATTTCAACATCTGAAAAATGTACTCCATATTCAGCTATGGACGATGGAGAAATAGCATAACTCCCCTTCACACAATAACATAATCTCATTGCACAAAATTAAAATGAATTGAGACAAAAGTAAAACATAAAGCAAGTTGCAATTCAATTGATATCTCACCACACCACATAGCAAATTTATAAGATACTTAAACACAGGCATATGCCTCAAGTGCTGACACAAGAGCACACAGGCATGCCTGCATATAGACCATTACAAAAGCAGTATCCAGCAAAAAGTAGTGTATCTCTATGTGCAAATGGAAAAAAACACGCATGCATTGAACCAGAGCAATTTAGCAATACTATGATCACGCCTTACACATTGACTAATGAAATCAACGTGCTGTCTAGGTGAATATTTCTTCGAATCTATGAAGGCATGATAACAAGTGCTATTGTAATGTCATCAATAATGTATCGGCAAAAGTTCTTAACATGTGAGATATATAAATAAAAATATAGCACATTCAAAGGTTAAGATAATGATGCCATCAGAATAAATGGCATAAAAAAAAAAATTATAAATTCACCATATATGGTTGGAAGATAAATGGCTGTCATTGAGCATTACAATTTTACAAATATACATAATATGATAATATGTGTGCGCGCGCGCGCGCGCGCATGTAACAACACATTAGGGCATACAAATTGACAACAATAAACAATGTATTTAAATCAATCATAAAAAACTGCTGTATTTCCTGTATCATGCTATTAAAGAAGTTGAAAGCAAACAGTAACAAGATTTCATGAAGAACTTACCAGAAACATAAAACTAATACATGCTTCCTATAAAAAAATAACCATTCTACATTACCTGTTTCCACAATTAAAAAGGCCACAAGGGCTCAATTCCACCTTGTTGCAATGATAGAGCTTGACAAACAATTCATATGGAAAGAGCTCCTGAAAAAACAAACACATAGTCAAAAAAGAAATTCTATTGCATTCAGAGTAAAATTCTATAGATGCAAAGAACACAAGTTGAAGCAAAACCTTGTCAGAGTATCTCTTAGTAACCTCACATTCATCCCTTAATGGATAGTGCTTTGACAATTTAGATCCTCTGAACTGATGAACTACCTTCTGCACAGATGATTTCAAGCCACTCCTAGAATTAGGAGAAGAATTTGTAACCTGGGAGGGTATAGAAGCACTAGCCTGAACACCATCAACCTTTCCATATTTAACTGGAACTGAATGCCCTTCAGAACAAGAAGCTAAACGAGCATCAAAAGCACTAGATGATAAAGATCCAACTTCTCTAGACTTCAAAGGGTGTGAATTACTGACAAGGTCATTAACAACATGCTTTGACCTTGCAGAGATTGAGGATGGCATGTTACTGGCATTTGCATCACCTGTACGCATTGAATCTCTTGGATTACTTGGAGATTGATGAACATACGAAGAGGATGATGACATAGACTTAACTTCTCTGGACTTCAATGTATGTGAATCACTGCTAGTGCCATTATCTGTATGACTAGACCCTTCACTGTTCAAGGATACAGAGTTCTGGCCCTTTGGAGAATGAACACTAATGTTTTCTGACAAAGCTGCTCTGTCAACACGCTTAGGAATCCTCGAAGCACCTTTAAGAGCATCATCTAATACAGTGCCTTTTATCTCAGCACCTTGTGAATGCAAAGGAGAAGTGCTTTCAGAAAAATTGAATGAAAAATTTAAGGCAGATCCAGAATCAGATAATTTGCTCTTGCTGGCTCCATTAGAATTGGACAGAGCAGAAGTATCTGGGGAATCACTTGTTGACCCAACGGAGTCAAGAGTTCTACCCCAAAAATCAGAAGACACAGCACAATTTTCAGCATTTGAACCCCCTTGTGAGTGACTATTCCCCAAACCTGAACTACTAGTTGACACACTCTGACTCTCTCCTTCACTACGATCAGGTTTGATCTTATCTAGTTTAATTGATTTACTATGAACACCTACAGAATCGACTAAACTAGCAAACTTTGGAGATAACTTCCTGATTTGGATCATGTTGTCAACACTAGTGGTCTCAAGCACATCGAGGGGATTATCAACAGAAACATTTACATCCGATCCCCCGGACTCATTCGAACTTTCACCCACAGAAGCATCATCAAATACTTCACCACTGGTGGTGGAACCAGAAAATCCAGAAAACGAGTCACCAGATGCTTCGGAAAACGTATCAGTCCCTTTACCATCTTGAACAAACTCCACTTTAACACCACCAACCTTCTCAGATGGAGATTTGCTAGAGCACCCAGAATCGTACAGTGCAGGTTCCTCAGGAAACGTTTTGATTGGATTCGCATGCTGCCTGCCTCCACTCTCAAGACCACCGCCATCAATTCCATCACGATCAGCAACACTAGGAGGACGACATTCATCCTTGTGACCTTGTCGCCAGTGTAATATCTGGCATTTCCCGGAACTACAAAAATTCAAATCTTTATGTCACTTTTTTTTTTTTTTTTGGTAAACATCTTTATGTCACTAACTCGAAACATAACATCACCCTTAACTATTCAATATTCACTACCAATTATATATCAACATAAAATGCCAATGACCTCTATCTCAACTAACACCCCCTTCCCTTAGGTGCATGTGTAACTTACCAATAAAAATAAAATAAAATACGCACCGTAGTCTAATTTACTATCAGGAATCATTTAGTGGCTGGTAAGGTCTCTTATGTTGAATAAGGGACCTGGTTCGAATCAATCATCATGAAACGGACGCCATAGAATATAAATCTTATTGTTGTATCTATGAAAATAAAAATTGCTAGCAGGAATTTGAGCACAATTTAGAATCTAATAAGCTATATCTAACAATGCCTCTTGAATTTCAATTCACAAAATACAATACCCCCAAATTAAACAATTATAAAACCAAATTAACAAGTTAGTCAAAATTTCTAAATTTGGCCACACAAAAAAATAAAAAATAAAAAGCTGTACCAGTATCTAACGGCCTTGCATCGAGCACACCGAGTAGTAGTCGGAGAGTAACAAACGGCGCACTGATAACTCGTGGAAATCGGAGCTGCCGGCGCCGGCGCGGCGACTGAGTCGGCGGGGCTGTGGCTGTAGCTGTAGCCGTAGCCGTAGCCAGTCGAGGCTTCCAGCTCAACTCTAGCGGCTTCTTCGGCTGCGAGCACCAAAAGCCGCTTGATCTCGGCTTTTCTGGCCACCGAGAGCCGCCATTTTCGCCGGATTAGAAACCCGATCGCCGCGATGAAAACCAGAAATAGGCTCTGAAACCCCAATATATACCCGATGCCACGCATTTATGTTCTCCACCGTTCGATTATACACATCCAGCGACTGCGAGCACACCGGAAAATCCAATTATCGCCACCGCACATAGATTTCTTGTTTTCAAGTCTGGGAATGGTCGGCCAATCGGAGCCGTTAGATTTAGGTGATCGCTGATCAGAAAATGAAACAAGACGGAGATATATAGTTTGGTGAATGAGCGAGTGACAGTGAAGAGAAATTGAAAAGGGAAAAAGGGAAAGCAAAATCCCGCGGATTTAGAATTCCGTAGATAGGGAAATGGATCGAATATTTAGGGGTGAGAAGAGAAAGAGTAAATTTTGGAAGTGAAATAAATGTGTTTTAAATAATACTCTTCCTTTAACCCAAAATATAAAATATATAATAATACTCTCTCTCTGTCCAAATTCTTGGTATGTTTAGAAAATCCAAATATAATCCGAAGGAGCTGGTTTAAGAACTTCGTGATTTCTGTTAGAATTTGTGTTTAAAATTTTTTGTCAACATTGTGGGCCATTCCTAAGAAATTCGTACGTTTGGAATGGAGGAATTGTATACAGTGATACACGATTGATGTTACACTCGTTTAATAGTCATATGATATGGTTGGAGGAAACCCCTCCACCAGTTGTTGAAGCACTGTTTAATGATTTGTTGCATTTATCTGAATGAATGAAGAGACCGTTTTCAAAAATAAAAAATAAAAAATAAAAAATAAATAGTCATATACTCAAAAAAAAAAATTTAGATATAATATTAATTTATGACGTTTGTTTATGATAATTATTTATATTTTTAAATCAAAATATTAATTTATTTTTAGTATAGGTAGAGGTTAAATTCAAGATCTTTTATTTAAAAATGAGAAATTTTACGAGTTGAACTAATTGAAATATTTTCTGTTTGTAAAAAAAAATCCAAACTTTATTTAATACATTGTTTGTGTTAAAAATGTACAAATTTTTAAAATTATTTTTCATTAATTTAATGCAATTTGTGTAGCATTATCTTTTAAAATAAAGAGTAAAATATGAATTTTATTTATTAATTAATTTAAAAAAAAACATGAAAGTGTAGTTTCACTATTGGGAAAAGGAAATTAATTAATTATATATTAATAAAATACTTGAGAAATTTGATGGTCGGGGGAAAGGAATTTCGTTTTCAGGTATAGGAAAGCGTGAATTCTTCGCTCATCAAATATTCGGTTTTAGGAATGGAACGAGCCGGTTCGGACCGGAGAATCTAGAGGGTTCTGCCGGTTCGGTTTGGGGATTCTATTTGTTTATTGGTCTTTAACGTGTTTATTCTTTTTGTTTTTTCCTCTGCCTTTTGCGGTCGGTCTTTCCAAATTTTTATAGTGGTGGAAATCGTGGTGTCAGAAAGTTATTGGCTTTAGAGGCTTGCTAGTGCTGATGTGAGCATGTGATTGTGGGGCCTATGGGATTTGGAGGGATGTGGTGGGGGGGGATCGGACGGTGGATATTGGCTTGTGACGGCTTGATTTGGTGGTGGGAGTACGTGTGACTATGATGGCTCACTCACCGGTTGTTTTCTTAAGAATGACGGTGACATATATACCATTAACCCTCCTTTTTATTTTGCACTATGGCTTTCATTTTTGTGATCCTATGCACTAAATGATATACAAGACCAACAGGTGAATACTGTTGAGTACGCGTTACGTCTATGTTGCATTCATAAATAAGATACAAGATCAACAGGTGAATAATGTTGGATACGTGTCGTGTCTATGTCGCATTCATATAAATGAGATACAAGATCAACAGGTGAATACTGTTAGGTACGTGCCGTGTTTATGTCGCATTTTGTGTGTGATGTAGTGATAATTATTTTACATCACAGCATGCTGTCAAAATAATTGTCAAATATTATATCATGATTATGTGTATTGTTTTCCTAATATTAATAAATGATGTGCAACTGGCATGGAATGAAGTATGAACCATTCTACAAGTAAGTGCTTTTCTAGGGTATGGTAAGTCCTAAATGATATTATCTCCATCTAAAAAATATTGGTATTATTAGGTAAAAATGTACAAATTTCCAAAACTATTTTTATGAATTTAATCTATAGAAAATAAGGCATTAAATTTTTAAATAAAGTAAATGGTAAGATAGAAATTTATATATTAATTTTAGAGATGACCAAAAATTTGAGATGGACGAACATAACGGCTTAAATACTTGCTATATTGTTTTTCTAATATTGGTAAGTGAGGTGCAATGGGCATGGGATTAACGGTTAACCATTCCACAAGTAATTGCTTCTCAAGATATGGGATAAGTGGTGATGGAACTTGTATAATACAATATAATATATGAAATAAAAAGGCAAAGACTTTAACTAAACATAAAACTAATTTTTGTTCCTTATGTCGGTGAACTATAAATAAATAAATTGATGACTAATAAATTATTCATAAGATGAGTAGGAGTGGACTAAGCATGTCCCATGGAAACATAGGCTAGGTTTTCTATATGCGTGGTGTTAGGTCAAAGTTGATGCCTAATTTTTTTTTTAACATTAGCTCTTGTTCACGGTAGAGACTGCATTTTTCTGCAGCTTGAGAGAGACGGCAAACTAAAGCTATTGAATATTTCCTAGAAACTAAAGGGCTAAATCTTAGGTGACAATGATGATGACTGTGTTGACGGTGCTCTTTGTTTTCGTCCTATGGTTGATTCTTTGGCGTACGAATTGAGAGAGAAAAAAAATGCCTCTTGACGTGACAAAGGACAGTGCACATGAGGAATAACCATGAATTGAAGTAACTTGTAATGCGGAGCACATTACCATGTTGTCTAAAGTTGAAACCTATGTTCTATTCCATGATACTAATACAGTAATGAGTTTGTTTTTTTAGAAATAGTGTCATCCTATGGCGTAACAAGACATCAATTAGTTTATCCGAGTTTATCCGTGTAGACGGAGATCGAACCTTATATTTCTTATTTGACGACAAGAAATTTTATCAGTTGAGCTAACTGGAACCCATCAGTAATAAGTTTATTGTGTGAACATATATATATTTTTTTATACAATATAGAAATTCTACTATAACCTAATCTAAGTGTATACGTATGTGAAATTTCCTCTTAAAGACTGAACCCTAGCTCTTATCCTCCACACTCCATAAGCATTTATACTTGTGGAGTGACCAACGCACCAAAGGTGTGTGATGGTGTGTGAACATAGTTCAAATTTTGTTCTTTAATTGACTGATAAAATGATTTTTCATGAACCCTGTGATTTGAATTTAAGATTTAATTTGGGAACATTGCTACCTTCTAAAATAATAGAAATTTCAATTATATGTTCTAACTTCTAAGAAACTATTTGGAAAGTGCATATTATTTTATGAAAATTAGCAACAAATCATCATGCTTTAATGTAGTTAATGATATGGAAGTAACTTATACTTTCGAAAAACTGAAACATATATATTTGCAGAAAACCCTACCAAATTAGACCTATTTACTAAATTGGTAGGTATTGTTGCAACAATTGCTCTTAATAATTTCTAAATCTATTTGGAAAGTGCAGATTATTTTATGAAATTAACAAAAAATCATTATACTTTAATGTAGTTAATGATATGCAAGTAACATATACTTTATAAAAAACTGAAACATATTTGTAGAAACCCTACCAAATTAGGCCTATTTACTAAATTTGTAGGAGTTGTTGCATCAGTGCTCTTAATTATTTGCTAAATCCAGCAATTAACATGTCATACACATACATCAGTTGGGTTGTCATATCCTTTGTTACCAAATCAAAGTGAATGCATTGATACATGAGCTATAATTAGAAGCTATGTAACAGTTGAGCAAAAATTTGGGTGTCACATTATCTATAAGCTATCAGAAATCTCATTGCACCCATCAAATATATGACAAGTATAGAACAAAATGTTGTTTATATATATACACATCATAAATAAGGAAGTAGACGGAAATTAGGGTTATTAATTTTCCATATCTTGGTTTAAAATGAAGGCTTAATCATACTTTTAAACCTCACTTGATTCCATGAGCAACTATATATACTTTCTAACCATCAACAATTTAAAATTGTCACACGCATAGTGATTGGGTTGTCAGATCCCTAACAAATTAATCAAAGTGAAGGCAGTGACACAATGAGCTATGAGAAGCTATGTAACAATGGAGCAAAAATGTAGGTGTCACACAATCTAGAATAAGAAGTCTTATTGCACCCATCAAATATATGACAAATATGGACTCACCAAGATATTTTGTATCTATATATACACACATCATATATAAGGAAGTCTAATCAAGGAAATTAGGGTTATTAGCTTTTTCATATATTGATTTAAAAGTGAGGCTTATTCTTACGGTTAAACCTCACTTGTTTCTAGGTACAACTGTACTTTCTAAAATTTAACAATTCAATTGTTTTGAAACTTATTGGGATGTAAAAATATGAAAATTTCAATTATTGTGAGAAACTATTTGGAAAGTACTTTAAAAGCAAAAATGCCTCTAAAAAAAACCTACCAAATTAGGGCTAATGACTAAAGTTTGTAGGTATTATTCATTCCTATGAGTGTTCAAAATCATTTGCTATAGAACTAGCAATTAACAATTTAACATGGTTATAAATACACATACAAAAATGCCTCTAAAAAAACCTACCAAATTAGGGCTAATGACTAAAGTTTGTAGGTATTTTTCATTCCTATGAGTGCTCAAAATCATTTGCTATAGAACTAGCAATTAATAATTTAACATGGTTGTAAATACACATACACCTGTTGAGTTGTAGGATCATTGGTTACCACTTACCAAATCAGAGTGAAGGCTCTAATTAATACATAAGTTATGAGAAACTATGTAACAGTGGAGCAAAAACAATATAAGAAGTCTCATTGCACCCATGAAAACCATGAACATTATGGACTGAACAAAATATTTTGTATTTATATTATAGCTCTATACATACATATCATAAATAAGGAAGCCTAGTCAAGGAAATTAAGGTTATTAGACCTTTCATATCTTGATTTTAAAATGAGGCTAAATCATACAGTCAAACCTCATTTTTTTTTCTATTCACACTTATTACTTTTACGCAATAACTATTTTAAACAAGATGAGTCAATATTAAAAATAAGCAATCACAAACACACACACTTGTGAGAATGTAATTGTTAAGTGACCAATCTTTTATTTTGACAAATTTTCCCTCATTATTTTTTTTTTTTTTAAATATAGCAAGAGTTCTTTACTTGTACTCACTACATGTAAAGAATTATGTGATTTAAAAGTATTGTTAGTTATTCTCATGTGGATTCTCAAACAAATGAGTCATTCTTATCTGCATTCAGTAGCCAATAATAAATAATCAATTCATCATTATTTTGATACTATCATTTGGAGCATTATTTTTTACCACTCCCCATCAAAATTTTAAACCTGATCAATTCCTTGTATGGGTTACTTTAGTCAAGATTACTTACCCCCACATGGCACAGGAGAACAAAAATGTAGCCAACAATGTTTGTGAAGTATTGGTTATGCCCAAAGGGCAAAAGACCAAAGTTTTTTTATTTATTTTTTAAATATGGTTTTGTTTGTTATTGTTTGCTTAATAAGAAAACATTTATTGAGACAAAAAAACAAGGGAAAGGCTTATAAGTTATAACCATCTCTAGCCTTCTTTGATAGGCCAAGACTAAGAATGGTAGAGATGAAAACAAGACCCTTCTACACACAAAGAGAAACTCACCAGCCAATATTGTGAGCCAAAGAGTTCTGTTGTATTTTTTATAATATAAAACTTACAAAAAACAAAATTAGTATAAAAAAATGAAACAATATCATACAAAAAATAAGGATACCTACTTGCTATTTGGACACTAATGAGGACGTGACCAATTTCACATCTCCTTCAAAGATTACTCAAGGGAATCCCACCATACCAACATTTTTCACATAAAAAAAAAGCCTTGTCATTTTCTCCCATGCTTGGATTGGATTACCTTGGTCTATGACCTGTCATGCTTTCTATTTAATAAGTCATTTTGAATTCATAGGCATAAACATTTACTGTTGACAAATTAGAAGAAAGTTAGAGATGAAAAAAAAAATCTTGCTTCATCATTATCAGCATAATATACCTCAACTTTCAAACTTAACAAAATTTTCAAATATTTATAATTGTAACAATGGTTGTTTTTAAAACCCAAAAAGTTATTAGTCTACCTATTTGCTTATAGTATAGTTTTTTTTTTTTTTTTTGGATAGGAAGACTGAAAATTATATTAAGAGGAGAATGAACTTATTACATCATGAATAAGAGCTTGCTCTAGAAAGCAAGGATTCTCTTCAATCCAAGCAGTGAAGTCAGCAACACTAGAAGCATGTTTAGCTAGTAGGTGGGCAGGTCTATTACCCTGTCTCCTAACATGAGAAAACTCAACCCCACAGAATTCCCTACATAGGTCCTACATCCCTTGTACTATTGCAACGACAGAGGAAGGCGGAGTAGATGCTTCGCATAAAGCCTGGTGGATAACAAGTGAGTCACCTTCAATAATAAAGTCTTGAATGCCTATGTCCTTTGCAAACATCAACTCTGCTTCATAAGCCATAGCCTTTGCCTATACCGCACCCAATGGAGCTTTTATCTTCTTGCTCAGTGCAGCCTCAAGCCGACCCTTATCATCTCGGATAATCACGCCAACGCCTGCTGTTTTTTGACCCTAGAAAACTGCCCCGTCAACATTCACTTTGAAGCCGTGAACTGGAGGTGGAACCCATGTATCTTTGACCTCAGCCCGCGTTGTTATGGTACCCAGGCACTCGTTGGCTGCCTTGTACTCCTCTATGTATTGAGAAGCCCAACTCACTAGCTCCTTGTCGTTCCTTCTCTTCCTACCATTTCGGATTTCATTCCTGTTGTGCCACATAGCCCATGCAATGCAAACTACCTTTGCTGTCATGTCCGCATCAAAACGTTCCCCAACTACCATGTCCCACAACATGTCCTGGAATGAAAGCACTCTTGCATGGCATGACTTTAGCATAATTTTCAAACAAGACCATAC
Organism: Quercus aquifolioides; assembly: GCA_019022515.1. Taxonomy (NCBI): domain Eukaryota; kingdom Viridiplantae; phylum Streptophyta; class Magnoliopsida; order Fagales; family Fagaceae; genus Quercus; species Quercus aquifolioides. The sequence goes on along the minus strand of CM032335.1, from coordinate 21,570,964 downwards.
CTCTTGGGCTCTTGGGCACGTCCAAAACAAATGACCAGTCGTCTCAAACTCCATCTTGCACTCATCACAAAACTAATCTTTTACCACATTTCGGCGCATGAGATTGACCTTAGTAGGAAGAATATCTCTGCATGCCCGCCATGCAAAATGGCGGACTTTGTGTGGCAATGGTAGGTCCTATATCCTCTTCCAGAACAGATGTAGGTGACTCCTATCTGAACTTGTTCCTTGGTCGGCAGGTTTGGACAGCCACATTGCTACCCTATAAGCACTCCTTACACTAAACTTTCCATTAGGTGCCTCTGCCCATATCAACTTATCTGCAGGAATGTGAGAGCTAAGCGGGATTCCTTTTATTACATTGGCTTCATGGGGTAGAAACAAGGCATCATGGATGTTTATCTTCCAGCTTGCCATGGCATGATCAATCAGCTCACTTACCATTGTATCTTGGTGCAAAAATTGTCTGGGTGAGGCAACTTTGTAAGTGGATGATAAGGGTAGCCATTTATCACCCCAAATATAGATATTGGTACCATTACCAACTCTCCACCGTATACCCTCTCTAACCAAATTTTGGGCAGACATGATACTACGCCAAGAAAAGGATGGGTTGTTGCCAAGGGATGCCTCAACGAACTCACACCTCATAAAATATTTCGCCTTGAGAACCCTGTAGACCAAAAAATCTTGTTTTGTTTGAATCCTCCAACCCTGCTTAGCTAGGAGAGCCAATTTAAATTTTTTAAGTTGCCTGAAGCCCATCCCTTCATTACTTTTTGGCTCACACATTTTCTCCCAACTTAGCCATGCTATCTTCTTGTCCTCTTCCTTCTGACCCCACCAAAAATTCCTTATCATGCTTGTTAATTCATCACATAGTGCATCCGGCAATTTGAAGCAACTCATGGTGTATGTAGGTATAGCTTGAGCCACCGCCTTGATAAGCACCTCTTTACCCACCTTAAACAACATCTTTTCCTTCCAACCTGCCAACTTTTTACTAAGCTTCTCCTTAATCTCATTGAAAGTGTTTCTTTTTTTCCTCCCTACCAATGAAGACACCCCTAAATATTTCTTGTGTTGCTTTATGACTTGGGCTCTAAATCTTTGCTTTATCTCCTCTTGGGTCACGTTTGGTGTGTTGCTGCTGAAAAATAATGATGTTTTGGCCCGGTTTAACTGTTGGCCTGATGCTTGCTCATAAACTTTCAAGATTCTTTGAAGAGCATCACAATCCGCCAGAGAGACCCTGCAAAAAATCAAGCTGTTATCAGCAAAGAAGAGACGTGATAATTTTGGGCCACCACAACAAACCGCAATTCCCTTCATCACACCATTTGCCACTGCGGCTTTTATCATTGATAAGAGTCCCTCTGCACATAAAATAAACAGATAAGGTGATAAAGGGTCTCCTTGACAGATCCCCCTAGATGAGACAATATTACCTTTAGGACTCCCATTAATCTTTATAGAGTATGTGACAGTTGTGACACATTGCATAATAAGATTCCTCTACTTTACACAAAGCCCAATTTTTCCATTATTTTATCAAGGCACACCCATTCCACCCTATCATAGGTCTTACTCATATCAAGTTTCAGAGCCATCTTCCCAACCTTACCCCCTTTTTTCTGACTAATATGGTGCATAGTCTCAAAATCTACAAGAACATTATCAGTAATTAACCTACCACGCACAAAGGCACTTTGGGTATCACTAATAATGGAAGGTAGAATTTTCTTTAGCCTATTTGCAATGGTTTTTGATGCAATCTTATACACTACATTGCACAAGTCAATAAGTCTATAGTCAGTAACCTTCTTTGGAATCTTAACTTTAGGAATTAAAACAATGCGAGTTTTATTGAAATCAGGAGGACAAATACCATGGTTAAGGAAATCCAATATCGTTGTTGTGACCACCTCACCACATGTCGTCCAAAATTGCTGGAAGAATAGGGGAGGCATGCCATTCGGTCCTGGCACCTTCAATGGGTACATTTGCTTTAAAGCCACTTTAACCTCTGTTGCATTGAAGTCTCTGGTAAGTAACTGGTTCATAGAAGTAGTCACCTTTGGCTAGACTGTTTGGATCATCTCTGAGAACTCTGTTGGTTGACTCGTAGTGAACAAGTCCTTATAATATTCCACTACCACTTCCTCCACCTTACCATCATCTTCATGCCACACCTCATTTGCATCCATGATACTCTCTATGGAATTCTTCTTATGCCTTGCAGAGGCTTTTGCATGAAAAAAACTTGTGTTTCTATTCCCTGATTGGAGCTAGTTGAGCCTTGTCCGTTGCCACCACATGTCAGCCTCTTTTTCCAACCAGCAATTTAGTTCAACTCAAGTTCTTTTTAACCAGAAAAGAAAGATGTAACAGTGTTCCCAACTCAAATTGCAATGCTCAAACTAGTTTCATATGTTGGTGAAGATAGACTTAAAATTAAGGCATTCCGTGAAGATGGAAAGCCTTGTTATGAAGGAAGATCACTTTTTGGCCACATATGGTGGGATGTTTGTAATTGTGCTGATTGCCAAGAAGAAGAAGCTTTTGAGGAGGACTATTCACGAAGAAAAAAGAAATCTTCCTAGCAAAAACTCAAAGAAAGATATAAAGCAGGAGATCCAGAAGTTGACCTCCTTGGGGAACCTTCTAGAAAATTTGATTATTATGTTCTCTATCCTAGAACCAGAAAGCAAACTTTTCCCTATCCCTCTCCATGCAAAGAAAATCATGATCAAAACCAGAAACCTCCATTAATCCCATACTACCAGAAAGTCCTTCCCCAATTATCAAAATGTCAACCTCTTTCTGATGGCCAAATCCATACACATCAGCCCTTACCATGTTACATGTTTGACCAAGCTTCATCTTCCTATACACATAATTTTCCTCCGTTAGAAAGCTTTGACCATCCCCAAACCAACACCAAACATGTCTGGAAGATCAAAAATCCTGTTGGAGTTAATCGGGATGGAACCAAGAAACAAGTTTCCTCAACAGAAGCAGCTTTAAACTGGCAAGCAGAAAATGCTGTGGCTCAAAATTAAGTCCTTTCAAAGATTCTGGATAATCAATAGAAGATGGCTGAGGCAGTTACCCATACTTTTTCATCTTCAAATTCCCTTATTGAGGATTTGAAGAAGAAAATCAAGGCAATTGAACAAGAATTGGTAACTATTACTTCTACAGTTAAAGATTTGTCTGTCTCTTTTCCTCTTATTGGATAAAAAGAAAAAGAAAGAAAACAGTTATTGCTACAACTTCAATCCATGGAAGGATCACAGAAAGAAACCACTCAGACTCCTCCGATCCATGTTCATATGCCTTTTCAACCTCGCCAGTCATTATATAAAGACTTGTCTATATCCTCGACCTCTCCATTTTCTCCAATTTCTCCCTACCAAAATCTTCAACCATTAGCCATAACATATCCTGACCATAATCCTTTTAAACAAAGTGGAATTCTTCTTGCTATAACATATTCCATTCCTTCTCAATCACAACCCTATATTAGATCACAAAATGAACCTTCTCCTATCAAAGAAGACAAAGAACCATTATACCAACCCCCTGACCCAACTGTTGGTGCTTCTTCAAGACCCCCAGATATGAATATGTTGACCATAGATCCTGACCCCCCAAACCCAATTTCATCATTTCTCAAAACTCTCACCCTTGAAGATTCAAGAGAACCTTTTATGCTCCCTATAATTGAAGATTCTGAATTGGATTTGTCTGATCTTGGTTTAGAGGAAGTGTTTATGACAAATACAGAACCAAAAGTGGAAGAAGAAGATGATGTTCTCTGCCCTAAACAACCTCCGCCTCCACCACCACCACCAATATTTCCTCCACCATCCCTTATCCTAGAATACCAAACAAGGCTGACTTACTCATCAACCACTGACTCCAAACATCTATTTACTCTCGATAATGTTCCTCCTTCTAGATGGCATGAAGAGTTTTTTAATATGTACTCGTGGTGCATAGCTGATCTTCAGGCCCTAAATGCCACTGTCTCTCAGATTATTGCCAAGTTTGTTGCAAGGATCACAGGAAGACTAAGAGAATGGTAGATTAATTTAGGAGAATACAGGCAAAGACAGGCAGCTCAATGTAATACACTAGAAGACTTTTTCACGGTTGTCCATAATGAATTCCTTGGCTCCGCAACTCATTACACGAAAGTAGCACGAGAAGAATTTTTACAAATGAAATGCTGTTCATTTGAAAGAAAAGATTTTGAGAAACATTTTGATAGAATGTCAAGGAGATACTACTCTTTTAATGGTATGGATGATGTTAATTCCAAGCACACTTTTCTCAATTCCCTTCCAGAACCATTGGGAGATGAAACTCTCCGCATGATAAATCTCCAAAAAATAACACTGCAGCAAGCTTCCTTGGGAGAAATTTATCAGCATGTGCTTATTGCTTTGGAGAAACTTTACAACCAGAGGAAATTTCTTTCAAAAATTGACAAGATTCGTAGCAAACTCAAGAATAACTATAAAAGAAAAGATTTGCAGATTAAGTGCTATGACAAGAATTGTACTTGTCCAACAAAAAGAAGACCTCACTTCAAGAAATATTCTTGGAAGAAAAAGCATTATGCAACTCAAAAGAAGAAATCTTTCAGAAAAAAAAAAATAGAAGTTCCTTAGAAGAAAGCAGTTCAAAGGAAAAACTTCAAAAGTCTGTTTTGTATGTAGAAGACCGGGCCACTTTGCAAAAAACTATCCAAAAAAAGAAAAGGCAGCAAAACTCTTGGAACAAGCACAAATCCATGCAGATGATACTCCTTTTTCAGATGTAGAGTCACTCTTTTCACTAGATGACGATTAATCCCCTCAAGCCTTGGCAGTTATGGCTTATTCTACTTTCGAGGAAGATTCAGATCTAGATAGTGATGAAGACTCAGACCCAGAAATCCAATCCATTAATATCAAGTATGGTTAAAGAAGGAAGGTGCTTGGGCAAGCTTCCACTTAGTTTTGGGCATTCTTCAAGACAAAGCTCTTGGAGACTCGGAAAAGTTCTTCCTTCATCTTCGCCTTCTCCGTGATAAGGAGACCATTTCTCCCATTTCGACTTTTCCTCAAATCTCAATTTTTTCAGTGATTGAAATGGCGTAATAGTAGAAGAACCACTACCATAAAAGTCAACATCCACGGTAACAACTTCATCAAACCCAAAATAGAAGAGGTCTTGAAGAAAGGGGAGTTGTCCGAGTGATGGCAAACTAGAGCAATTTCTACAAGAGTTTAGATGAGCAACTGTTATATGTGAAAATGAACCATCTGGATAAAAAATAATATAAATTCAATAGCGGCCTACTGACACTAATACTACTATTACAAATCATCAAGAAGTAGTAAAGAGTATCAAGATTTACCCATCAATGAATCCCAAAAATAATAACAAGAGTCACTATGTGGTATCTATGAGAGAGAGAGAGAGTTGGTTACCCGTGGGAGGCGGCGAGAGAGGAAGCGTTTGATAATTGAGATGAGCAGGAGAGAACTTTACAAAGCACGAGAGAGAGAGAGAGAGAGAGAGAGAGCCACAGAAGGCTTGCCGAGCAAGTAAGTGAGTGAGTTCAAATCCTTTCCTCTTTTTTTGCATAAAGAGGAAAGGATTTTATTATATAAAACTAAAGCAACGTACAAACTGACATGACAACTATCTTACAGAAGTACCACACCCCATATTAAACAAACAAACAAACCCGATATATCAAAATAGAAAATAGAAACACAAATACTATCACTTTTCTTTTCCAATATACCCTTACATAATAAATAAATCCACTTTCATATTACCCCTAAATGTTAACATTTTTTTTCATTAAATCAATACTAATAATTTTTCATCTCTCTCTCTCCCTCCTATATATATATATATATATATATATATATATTAATTTTTAACATACAAACCAAATTTCCTACTAATAGCAATTTATTTATTATTTAGGATAAGGGATTACGTTTGAAGGCGTTTCTAGGACCCTTTTTTTTTTTTTTTTTTTTTTTAAAAGTATAAAAGATGTTTAGTCCCATCCATCTCTTCCTTGGAACCATTCTTCATCAACATCATCATCTAGATCATGGTTATGATAGTGAGGGTCATCATATCCAATAAGGGGATTAGGCATTTCCCAATGATCTTCACGCGGCCATTGTTGTCTGCAAACATCTGGATCAGTTGGTCTTATTTCAGGGAAAATCCCTTTATTAAGAGACTTTGCCATTGTGAGAGCATGGAAACAGGATACCCAAGAAACATCCAAATGTGTATGGAGGGTCCCATCTGAATTAGTAACCCAATGTATCTCTGCTTGGTGGAAGATTCCATCTGCCCGGATATCATTCTTGGAATTAAGCTTGGCTACTAAACACGCTGAAATGATTTTATGACCAAATCTTGGGTGTTCTGTTTTTGGATACTTTATCCATTCACCATCATGAGCATCATTTTTCAAAATTTCAAACCAGAATTTGTGAAAATATTTATTTCCATGAGGGAAAATATATCTATAAAACTCTGGTTCAAAATGAAGACATAGGTAATACTCATTGAGTAAATACTGTAGAGGTAATGTGCAACATTCTAGTTGGTCATCCAAAAGGTAAAAGGGGTTTTCCATGGTCTATATCAGGGAAAATAGCAAGGAAGTGGCACTGGTGCTTTTTGAGGTAATCATGGAGAACTCTAATAATTCTTTTGATTCTGTCTTCAAGGGTCAAGGTTTTTATTTGGTCTTTTATTTCTGCTGGAAGGATTTCTACCATTTTAAGAATATCATTAGGATCTGAATGGGAAGAGCCTGAGGAGGATGATGGGTCAATGATAGTATATACACACATGGGTGGAGGAATAATGGTAGTATTAAGGATTGGAGGTTTTCTAGAAAGGTAATCAGTGATAAGGTTATCTTTGCCTTTAATGTGTTTTACTTGAAAAGATCATTGTGAAAACCAGTTTGACCATCTGAGTAGCTGAGGATGTGGGAGTATTTTCCTTTTGAACTAAAGCATCTTGGGAAAGGAAGACATATCTATCTCTACTAAAAAATTATGCCCAAGAAGATGGAACTAGAATTTTTCAATCCCATTTTTAACTGCTAGGATCTCTTTGAAAGTGGAGTGGTAATGAAGTTTTGAAGGCTTGAATGCACCACTTTTATAACCACAAATACTCCTCTTGCCGTTAACTTCTTAAAAAAGAGTTGCTGCCCAGTATTCATCACTTGCATCTGTCTGCAGTATCCGTTTGCCTGGTATGGGAATCTGCAAAGGGGGGAGCCTTTCAGCTAATTTTTTCAGTTGTTGAACAGCTTTTGTATGAACAGTATTCCATTCTGGAGGTGATTTCTTCAGCAATTGAGCTAAACAACTCCTGTATTTGGATATTTTTGGGATAAAGTTTGACATATAATTGGCAATTCCAAGAAATTGTTGTATTTATTTAGCATTTGTGAGCTTATCTGGGAATTCACCAAGAGAAGCGGCTATGTGAGGCTGCAAAGTATACTTCCCATCTAAAATGTTTACTCCCAAAAAATCTATGGAAGATTGTCCTATGACCATTTTCTTTTTCGAAAGCATTATCCCTTGAGATTTTACCAACTCATAAAATTCAGTGAGCAACTTTTGATGAGACTCGTCATCTTTTGAGAACAAGAGGATATCATCCACATAGATCAATGCATTGGTTAATAGGGGTTGGAACAATGTTACCATTGCTTTTTGCAATTGGGATGGAGCATTTTTAAGACCAAAAGGCATGACAGTCCATTGGTAATAATGGTCTGGGATACAAAATGCCGTCTTGTACCTTTCTTCTGGATGAATTCCTAATTGCCAAAATCCTGCTTTAAGATCAAACTTTGAGAATACTCTGGTATTTGAAAGATGTCGAAAAAGAGAACTCTTATTTGGCAAAGGGAACTTATCATCTGCAAGGAAGTGATTAAGATCCTGGTAATTAATTACCAATCTGAGCTTTCCTTAGATTTGCTCAGCATGCTTATTGACATAAAAAGCTTCACATGCCCATGGAGAGGTTGTAGGTTCAATGAGGCCTTCTGAAAGGAGGGTAGATAGTTCTTGCTTGGCCAAGGTTAAATGTTCTGGATTCATTCCTCTGTGACTGGCTTTTGTGGGATTGACATCTTCATTCTTTTTAAAGGGAAGATATATGAAAAAGTTTGGGTTTTTCCACAAAGGATTTGGATTTTTAAGAAGGAATTCAGAATGGCTGTTTGCACAACAATCATTGATAATCTGGAGTCTCAAAGAGTCAAAAGGGTCAACTGTAAATAGATGAGGAACTTGGGTCCAGGTGAGAAGGTGTTGTTTATGCAAAAGTCCTTTTGAAGACCATCTAAGGCTAGGTATTTGATGAAGGAGGTCAAATCCTATAAGAAGGTCTCTGCCTGTAAGAGGGGATCCAAGGACTTGATGTTTAATGGAAAGGGTTGGAAAAATTCTGATGAGGATAGGCTTGCTTTTTAGGGTTATTAGAAATGTTTCTCCATTCGCCGCTCTGAACATCTAATGATGAGGTAACTAGAATTCTTTAGGTAGTATTTTAGGATGGAGAATTGTTGCTGTTGCCCCTGTGTTAAACAAGGCTATTACCGGAATAGGGTATCCTGTTTCCATGCTCTCACAATGGCAGAGTCTCTTAATAAAGGGATTTTCCCTGAAATAATACCAACTGATCTAGATGTTTGCAAACAACAATGGTCGCATGAAGATCTTTGGGAAATGCCTAATCCCCTTATTGGATATGATGACCCTCACTATCATAATCATGATCCAGATGATGATGTTGATGAAGAATGGTTCCAAGGAAGAGATGGATGGGACTAAACATCTTTTATACTTAAAAAAAAAAAAAGGTCCTAGAAATGTCTTCAGACGTAATCCCTTATCCTAAACAATAAATAAATTGCTATTAGTATGTTAAAAATTAATATATATATATATATATATATATATAGGGGAGAGAGAGAGAGAGATGAAAAATTATTAGTATTAATTTAATGAAAAAAAAAATGTTAACATTTGGAGGTAATATGAAAGTGGATTTATTTATTATGTAAGGGTATATTGGAAAAGAAAAGTGATAGTATTTGTGTTTCTATTTTCCATTTTGATATGGGGTGTGGTACTTCTATAAGATAGTTGTCATGTCAGTTTGTACGTTGCTTTAGTTTTATATAATAAAATCCTTTCCTCTTTATGCAAAAAAAGAGGAAAGGATTTGAACTCACTCCCTTACTTGCTCGGCAAGCCTTCTGTGGCTCTCTCTCTCTCTCTCTCTCTCATAGATACCACATAGTGACTCTTGTTATTATTTTTGGGATTCATTGATGGGTAAATCCTGATACACTTTACTACTTCTTGATGATTTGTAATAGTAGTATTAGTGTCAGTAGGCCGCTATTGAATTTATATTATTTTTGATCCAGATGGTTCATTTTCACATATAATAGTTGCTCATCTAAACTCTTGTAGAAATTGCTCTAGTTTGCCATCACTTGGACAACTCCCCTCTCTTCAAGACCTCTTCGTTTTTGGGTTTGATGAAGTTGTTACCGTGGATGCTGACTTTTATGGTAGTGGTTCTTCTACTATTACGCCATTTCAATCACTGAAAAAATTGAGATTTGAGGAAATGTCGAAGTGGGAGAAATGGTCTCCTTATCACGGAGAAGGCGAAGATGAAGGAGGAACTTTTCCGAGTCTCCAAGAGCTTTGTCTTGAAGAATGTCCAAAACTAAGTGGAAGCTTTCCCAAACACCTTCCTTCTTTAACCATACTTGATATTAATGGATTGGATTTCTGGGTCTGAGTCTTCATCACTGTCTAGATTTGAATCTTCCTCGGAAGTAGAATAAGCCATAACTGCCAAGGCTTGAGGGGAATAATCATCATCTAGTGAAAAGAGTGACTCTACATCTGAAAAAGGAGTATTATCTGCATGGATTTGTGCTTGTTCCAGGAGTTTTGCTGCCTTTTCTTTTTTTGGACAGTTTTTTGCAAAGTGGCCCGGTCTTCTGCATACAAAACAGACTTTTGAAGTTTTTCCTTTGAACTGCTTTCTTCTAAGGAACTTCTATTTTTTTTTTTTTTTTTTTTTTTATGAAAGATTTCTTCTTTTGGGTTGCATAATGCTTTTTCTTCCAGGAATATTTCTTGAAATGAGGTCTTTTTTTTGTTGGACAGGTACAATTCCTGTCATAGCACTTAAACTGCAAATTTTTTCTTTTACAGTTATCCTTGAGTTTGCTATGAATCTTGTCAATCTCTGAAAGAAATTTCCTCTGGTTGCAAAGTTTCTCCAAAGCAATAAGCACATGCTGATAAATTTCTCCCAAGGAAGCTTGCTGCAGTGTTATTTTTTGGAGATTCATCATGCGGAGAGTTTCATCTCCTAATGGTTCTGGAAGGGAATTGAGAAAAGTATGCTTGGAATTAACATCATCCATACTATTAAAAAAGTAGTATCTCCTTGACATTCTGTTAAAATGTTTCTCCAAATCTTTTCTTTCAAATGAACAACATTTCATTTGTAGAAATTCTTCTCGTGCTACTTCCGTATAATGAGTCGCGGAGCCAAGGAATTCATTATGGACAACCGTGAAAAAGTCTTCTAGTGTATTGCATTGAGCTGCCTGTCTTTGCCTATATTCTCCTAAATTAATCCACCATTCTCTTAATCTTCCTGTAATTCTTGCAACAAATTTGGCAATAATCTGGGAGACAGTGGCATTTGGGGCCTGAAGTTCAGCTATGCACCACGAGTACATATTAAAAAACTCTTCATGCCATCTAGAAGGAGGAACATTATCAAGAGTAAACAGATGTTTGGAGTCAGTTGTTGATGAGTAAGTCAACCTTGTTTGGTATTCTGGGATAAGAGGTGGTGGAGGAAATATTGGTGGTGGTGGAGGTGGAGGCTGTTTAGGACGGAGAACATCATCTTCTTCTTCTACCTTTGGTTCTGTATTTGTCATAAACACTTCCTCTAGACCAAGATCAGACAAATCCAATTCAGAGTCTTCAATTATAGGGAGCACAAAAGGTTCTCTTGAATCGTCAAGGGTGAGGGTTTTGAGAAATGATGAAATTGGGTTTGGGGGGGTTAGGATCTATAGTCAACATATTCATATCTGGGGGTCTTGAAGAAGCATCAACAGTTGGGTCAGGGGGTTGGTATAATGGTTCTTTGTCTTTATTGATAGGAGAATGTTCATTTTGCGGTTTAGTATGGGGTTGTGGTTGAGGTGGAATTGAATATGTTATAGCAGGAAGAATTCCACTTGGTTTAAAAGGATTATAGTCAGGATGTGTTATGGCTAGTGGTTGAAGATTTTGGCAGGGAGAAATTGGGGAAAATGGAGAGGTCAAAGTTATAGACAAATCTTTATATAAGGATTGGCGAGGTTGAAAAGGCACATGAACATGGATCAGAGGAGTCTGAATGGCTTCTTTCTGTGGTCCTTCCATGGATTGAAGTTGTAGCAACAACTGTTTTCTTTCTTTTCTTTTTGTCCAATAAGAGGAAAAGAGATAGACAAATCTTTAATTGTAGAAGTAATGGTTACCAACTCTTGTTCAACCGTCTTGATTTTCTTCTTTAAATCCTCAATAAAGGAATTTGAAGATGAAAAAGTATGAGTAACTGCCTCAGCCATCTTCTGTTGGTTATCCAGAATCTTTGAAAGGACTTGGTTTTGAGCCACAACATTTTCTGTTTGCCAGTTTAAGGCTGCTTCTGCCGAGGAAACTTGTTTCTTGGTTCCATCTGGATTAACGCCAACAGGATTTTTGATCTTCCAGACATGTTTGGTGTTGGTTTGGGGATGGTCAAAACTTTCTAATGGAGGAAAATTTTGTGTATAGGAGGATGAAGCTTGGTCAAACATGTAACATGGTAAGGGCTTTTATGTATGGGTTTGGCCATCAGAAAGAGGTTGACATTTTGATAATTGGGGAAGGAATTTCTGGTAGTATGGCATTAATGGAGGTTTCTGGTTTTGATAATGATTTTCTTTGCATGGAGAGGGATAGGGAAAAGTTTGCTTTCTGGTTCTAGGATAGAGAACATAATAATCAAACTTTCTTGAGGGTTCCCCAAGGAGGTCAACTTCTAGATCTCCTGCTTCATATCTTTCTTTGAGTTTTTGCTGGGAAGATTTCTTTTTTCTTCGTGAATAGTCCTCCTCAAAAGCTTCGTCTTCTTGGCAATCAGCACAATTACAAACATCCCACCATATGTGGCCAGAAAGTGATCTTCCTTCATAACAAGGCTTTCCATCTTCACGGAATGCCTTAATTTTAAGTCCATCTTCACCAACATATGAAACTGGTTGGAGCATTGCAATTTGAGTTGGGAACATTGTTACATCTTTCTTTTCTGGAGGGGCCATTAAGAATCTTGTCTCCACTTCACCATTTACTTTTCTGATAAAGAAAGGCTCATTTGACTGGATTGGCTCAGTTGCCTGATGAAGCATCTCATATTTTGTAATCTATGACTCTGGGAAGATAGAGGTCATTTGTTCCCTATTAAGCTGTCTTGGAACAAATGCACACATAGGCGTCATCCCTGGATCAACTTGAATCAGTAGAGCATCATTGGATTGGGCTAGTTCTGGTACTGCTATATCAAAAGCATGATTCTGGAGTCTATAAGCAAGTTGATAATGAAGTGTGGCAGCAAATGTGTCATGCACCTGAGAAGCTCCTGTAATCTGAACCTGTACTGTAAGAGCATCACAAAGGTGGGGATCCTTAAGAGACATATTGAAATTGGGAAAAAGGGTTACAAAAACTGTTCTTGCATTTAGAGTAGTTTGGACAGTTCCTATAACTGCATTTTGGTATTCTAAAAATCTAGAATCAAGAAGTGAAATTCTAAAAGCTATAGGAAATTCCTTTCTTCCGTTAAAGGTTAGTGCCAATCTGACTGCACCAAAATGAAGATGAGTGTACCCTTGTTTTTGCCATGGAATCACAAACTCTCTAGGAAGGGCAAGAGTGATGAAATTTTCTGTTTCACTTGTTGGAATATTGAACTGGTCAAACTTAGAAGCTTAGACATATTCCTTTATAGTAGAAGGACGAGAAGGGCCTTAAAACTTTTTTATGGATTTTTTGAAAGAAGTCTGGGGTTTATCAAATACAGTATAAGGGTTTACAATAGGAAAATCAGTGATAGGGATCTTACTATCTTCAGGCACATGAGATATTTCATACAAGTAATCTAACCTATTTGAAGTAGATTTACGTAGGGAAAGGTCAAAAGTAGGACTTGTAGTATTAGTAATTTCTGAAGATGCACTTGCCATGATAGTTTCTTTTGGAAAGAACTGTTTACCAAAGACTTACTAGGACTACAACACCAACACAGGCTCAAACATCCACCAGGTAACTATGGAAAACAAAGTTCTTTGAGAATTTTGAAAACAAACTCCTTAGTGTTCTACTTGATTATCGAATCCAGTGTTCTGATGTGACTAATATAGAGAATTCACTTATTGTGGCAACTGTAAATCACAGAGCATACTTTGATTAGTATACTTTGATTATTGTCCTGATTAGTATGTGGAAGGAGGGTAGCTGAGGTGCAAAAACGGCTTGAATGGATTGTACTCCAACCTCCATCTTATTCCATGCTTCCAATCTAGTACGACACTTTTCTAAGCAACTCCCTAACATACTCCCTAAGCTTGTCAACTTGCCCTTCTCCCATGCCTTTTGTACCACCTCTTCACACCTTTGGTATCTTAACCACATTGCTTCAAATTTGAAAATTTTCCTGGCCCTCTTATTCCTCAGTTTTTGCACCATTCGAAGAGCGAGAGGCGAGTGGTCCGAAACTGAGGACGTAAGATGAAAAAGTTTGGCCTTAGGAAAGATATTAATCCACCCTGGGGTTGCCATTGCTCTGTCTAACCGCTTTCGAATCTGCAACCCATCCACACGTTGATATGTCCACGTAAATTTTGGGCCAATGAAGCCCAAATCCCGTAGACCACAGTAGTTAATGGCTTCAATAAAATTCTTCATCTGCTATCTTGGTTTATCGCTACCCCCCTCTTTCTCCGAAGCGCCCGTTATTTCGTTAAAATCACTTGTTGTGAGCCACGGTAAGGTTGAGGTTCCTTTCAGGTGTTTAAGTTTTGCCTAAGACTCAGGCCGTTTTGTTGTATCTAGATTGCCATAAAACCCCGTGAGATGCCACCACCTTATACCTGCTCCACCATCCACTACAGCATCAACATGAGATTGAGAGTACGTCTGGACCTCCATTGTTACCCTTTCCTTCCAAAGTAAAGCTAACCCACCACTCTTCCCTTCACTTGGTACGATCAAGCCATGTTTCATATTACATTTATCCATAATATTGCTCATCCACTCTCTGTTCAACTTCGTCTCCATGAGGAAGACAATAATGGGATCTTCTTTATTAATCACCTTTTCCAAGGCTTTAACTGACCGGAGGTTCCCAAGTCCCCGGCAGTTCCAACTTATAAGACTCATTGGTCTCGGCGGAGTTGCTCAGCAGCCTCCACCGATCCCAAGTGTGTCGCCATAAGAATACTTAAGTTTCTGGTTTCCACGTCCAACCTCTGCTTCTTTCCCATGCACGTGTTCTCAAATACGATAACATCACATTTTCTCTTTGGGCCACCTTCCAACTCTATTACCTCCATCCTATCCTGAATTTTTGGACCCATATGAAGCCTAGTCCAACTTCCAAGTTTCGGGCTTTCCTTAGTCTCCCCTTTAGTTTCTCCATTTCCTATAGCCGTCCCATGTTGGTGTTTAGCATTATTTTTACCTTTCCCAGTACTTCTTTTAGGCCCACCTTTATTTGCTTTTCCTTCCACATAATTATCAACCTGGCCCATTTCAAATTTAACTGCTGTGGGGTGCATTCTAGAAATTCGGGTAGTCAACTTATCTTCCTCATTTTTCAAAATATGTATGGGAGATCCCAGATCTTTAGTTATGCTTCTGTTATTCTCGAAATGTAGATACTTACCAATCATAGCCAACGATGACTCTGAGTTACCTGCTTTTGAATTCGAAAAAATCGGCTTCGTATTGATTGCCTCACCAATGTCCCTTATCATCATCTCAAAATCCGGGATTTGGTTTTGTGGGCCAGTTGTGTCAGTTCCATGCATGTGTCCTTCATCCATCTGATCGCCGTTGTTGCTCACCTCTGCCATCATCATCGGCTTCTCAAGATTAGTGTTAAGCTCTTCAGCGGCACTTGAATGAACAACCCTAGCCAAATCGGAGACAGCTATAGTGACCGATTGTTGGCTCAGGCGACAGTCCGCTGTACCCCGTGGTGGATTCCAGTGAGAACCCATGCGTTCAAAACCTTGCACTTCGACTATAGTTTTCCTCGCCGGATTAAACTGAGGAGCTCTGAGCCACGAATCGTATTGAGCCACACGACACACTCTTTATCGTCGTGCGATAGGTGACCGCACCAGTAGCAAATATTTGGCAGACGTTTGTACATAAACGACACCCACCCTTCTTTTCCATGATCCCATGTAATCATTTTGCCTCTGCACAGCGGTTTCGTAATGTCCACTGCTACACGAACCCGCATGAAGTAACCAACTTTCATCTCTGCTACATCCTTCAGTTTTGCAATGATACCCAAAGTTTCCTCAAGGTTGACCACAGCTTCCACCGTCATCAAGGAGAAGGGCAGATTATGAATCTGAACCCAGAAATTTGTTTTATCAAAGCTGAGTTCTTAGACCGACATAGAACCATCAAACCTTTGCAAAACTACCAAGTGTCTATCAAAGACCCATGGTTCCCCTTGAAGGACCTTCTCTACATCGGTCTCCAACTCAAACGCTATCAGGAGAATATTGTCACCCACCAGGCTAACCTCAAACTTACGCTTTGTATGCCATATTGGTCTAAACGTCCTTGCCACAGCCTCTACATTGATTGATCTCCGGGTGAAAAATTTTGCAGCAAACATATGCTCTAATGTCTTTTTATCCTTTGATAAATCACATCTCTTTTCCTCCTCTTCGGACAAGGATAACTTCTTCCACCGCAATGCCAAATCTTCCATACCACACCAGGGATGGTCACCACACTACCCCCCACACTATTCACTAGACAAAGCAGAGCCCTCCTAGTAATATTGATTATTAGAGGGAACGCCCCGTCCTTCTCACTGAGAAGGGAGAGCTATGCTACAGAGAGTGGAGAAGGAAAAACCAACTTGCCTCGCTGAGAACTTCAATAAATAAAAGCATTAATTTGCTTATAGAATAGTTGTACTTATACTTACTCTTGTAGTTTATACTGCAATGAAATGATCACTTTTATCCTTAAACATTGTCAAAACTATCAAAATGGAAGATGATTTTATAATGGGCTCTTTGATTTTTGTACATTGAAAGGGAAATTGCTATAAACAGAGATGGACCTACATTGGGATTGAGGGGGGCCATGGTCCCCCCCAACCTTTGGAAAAAAAACCGTTTAGTATACAAAAATTCATTAGACCACCCCTTACTGAGCTACCTTCTTCAAAATTTTATCTCTTCTGCTTTGTCTTCTTCTTCGTCTTTTTCTTTGTTTGTTCAACAGATCTGGTTTGGTCCACTTAATTTTCATTTCTTGTTTTATTCGCTTAGCTCACGTGACAGTAATAAATGATGAAAGTAATTTTTATAACCCTTCACACATTGTCTTTTACAGTTTTGATTCCACCACCTTCAGGACACGTGTTAAGCTTTTAACCTCTACCTTTTTGCATCTAATTTTTTCAATATATCTAGGCATACACGTTTAAAAAGGAACATATTATTATAATATAAAAATTGGTTTAAAAAAAAAATATAATAATTGTTATTATTGGTTATATCAATTTTTTTTTTTTTTTGATAACAAAGATATATCATTTTTAAAGACTCTTAAAAGCTTTACAAATTATATAATAGTTCAAAAAAAATTTAACTTTATACCAAACTATTGTTATAAATAAACCCGAAATGGTATTTGATTGACACCCAAACACATTATTCCCTTAACCAAACCAAAACAATCACCGTACGAAATTGACTCATTTTTTGTTTTTAATCTCAGTCGAGAGCTCTCTACCCTCTCTCAACTCTCATTCATTCTCCTAACTGAATGAGTGATATTAGGTATAATATAGATTTTACTACATAAGTCTTATAAATTGATGTGTCATCAATTACAAAAATTAATATAAATACTAATTTATTATTTGTTGAAATGACATTTGTAGGGTCTGGATTTGAGCACTTCTTCTACTGGATGAGTGGACTTAGACCCAACTAGCCCAATACAATGAATTTGTAGAGAATGGGTTGAAGAACTAGGCCTTAGTGAGGGTTACAACAACTAGACATAGTTATGAGTAGACCGAATAACCAGGACGTGGACTAAAGTGTGAAAGTTTGTCCTCGGCCCTCCTCTGAGGGACTTGCTGTTCTTATTATTTCTTCAGTGTCTGGTTACAAGGGTTTCGAAGACAATACAAATTGTTGCTGTGTTTTCTGTTTCTAACTCCCCCCCCCCTTTTTCTGGAGGATTCCTTACATTATATACCCCATTCCAGTTGATCTTGGCCCTCCATTTGTTTATCATGCAGGTCACTACTCGAGTGTTTGTCCCATCAGCCACCTTACCAAACCTCCTGTGAGTTGCAGCAACCAAGGCAGCCCTGTTCAGGGGTCACTTCCTCATTAATGCGGTCAGGACGTTAGTTGTGGGCATTTAATGCGGAGGTGACAGTTTCTCCTTGAATTGCTCCTCCACCGTGCTCCCATGGCTGACCCATTGTACCTGTCCTTTTCCTTGGGATGCTCTGGGAGGCTGCCTTTGATGGCATGCCACTCTTCCCTTCTGTGATCTCGGTTGGCCGAGGACAGGATCGTCCTCGGCGATGTTTCAGGGCACTTTGGACTTGCTTCTTTCGTCCTCGGCCATTTCTTCCTCCTCGGCGTGGGCCTTGGGCTTAGTATAAAGTGGGCCGCGGTTGCCAAATTCTTTGATCCCACAACACTAATTACATTAATTACCACATCAATTTGTAAACTTTTTGTTAAAAAATTTCTAATAGTTTTAGCATTTTTCTAATTGCATATTAGCACGTTGATAGTTTGTTAGTGTCAAATGGATGGTAATTTGCATTTTCACTAAAAAAAAAATATTCATATTCTGGCCCCACCTCAATCAAAATCCTGTTTCGTCCTGGCTATAAAAATTATTACAGAATTGATCACATATGATTGTTGAGATTTGAAAAACGTCGAATTTCATATTGACAAATCATAACTTATTGAGTTGAAAACGTATTAAGAACAATTATTTTGTATATATTTTTTAATATAAAATAAATGCTAGTTTATTATTTATTTATTTATTTATATATCAATTTAGTTTTAACTTTTAGAACATTTATCATTTTTGAATGGTTAAAATTCTTTAGATCATGACTTACCCTCAACGACAAAATCCTCATCTGTCCCGGATGACTACCTATCTTGCTCCCCACATTGAATACCTTTTTTCCGCTCAAAAAAGAGAAGGGGCGTTATGAGACACCCTTGATTCAATTCCGCCCAGCTGTATTGTTATCCCTGTTTAAGAGGTAATTAATTTATGTTGCCTCAAGGCAAAGATGTCTTACACTTTATATAGCTTAATGTTTTAATTCAAAAACATATTTTTTACAAGTACCAAACACATTTTAGATAAGAAATGTTATATCCACAATATTTTTATAATAATTTTATAATAAACTCTAGGTGATAGGTATTGATTTTTTGGTATAGGCAAAGACCAAATTCCAAATTTCTTATTCGATAATAAGAGAACTTATCAATTGAGCTAACTATAACCACTGCTGTCTAACATTTGTTGTAAAATTGACATTTCTCATTAACTTTCCCATTTTATTACCGAGTAAAGAACCTAAGAATAAGAGTAACACTAAAATCATATAAAATGACACAATTGACGAGTTATAAATAATAGAGGTTTGTTACACCTTTACCACTTACATCGCAGCGAGTTGCGGCAAATGTTACGTTGTCTAAGCATTACTTTTATAATAAACATCAATTCGACGCTCATCAGCACATGCAACGTGGCACATGGCAAATGGCAAACGGCAATTCGAACCGACCTAAACAAGTCCCCCCAATACACAACCCGCCAAACTAAAAACAAATCATCCAAATAGCGCTAGTCTGAAAAGCCGGAAACCTTCAGTCCTCTGAAACGGCGCCGTACATCACCATGCACGCGCTTTAGCACAAATGGAAAAGAAACCCAAAAAAAAAAAAAAACCAAATATCAAAAGCAAAGCGAAACCATCAACTATCTAGAACACTACTTGCTACACTCACTATAGCCTAAAAAAAAAAAGTCAACAAAAAAACCATGTCCGGAAATTTAAGCTGCGTGATCGTGGCCGTCGATGGAAACGAGGAGAGCATGAACGCTTTAAGATGGGCCCTCGATAACCTCCAGCTCCGATCACCTACGGACGATTCCACCGCCGGCTCCTTCGTTGTCCTCCACGTTCAATCTCCGCCGTCCATCGCCGCTGGACTCAATCCTGGTTCAATCCCCTTCGGTGGCCCCAGTTAAGTATAGCATTTACACGGCACCGTTTTATTAATCGCCGAAATGATTAACTACTAACGAAATGTTAATTTTCTTAATTACATACATAATTAGGCGATTTGGAAGTGCCTGCGTTCACTGCTGCTATTGAAGCTCACCAGAGACGAATCACTGAGGCGATTCTGGACCACGCTTTGCGAATTTGCTCCCAAAAAAATGTAAGCGTAAATTGGTAATCTAAGTTTTGCAAAATTCGCGTTGTAATTATATGTTCTTGAATTTTGGATGTGACGTGTAGTTTAAGGTAAAAAAGGGATTTGAATGAGCTGACTAGAATGAATCGTGTCGTGTAGGCGGGATTTGAATCCAGTACCTAATTCCTCAATAAGAGACTTAACCAGTTGAGCTAACTGGAACAAATCGTGTCGTGTAGTTTATCTTAGTTACTAATGAGTGCATTTTTCTGTTTCCATTTTGGTGGCTGAAGAACTCATTAGGTGTACACTTCAGCATTTTGACTTGTGAATAGTACAAGAGGGTATTGGATGGTTATTTTGATAAATAGTAGTACTTTTTTTATTGGAGAGGATCTGAATTCGGGGAGTATATGCTTTCTCTAAGATCCTATTGTCATACAGTTTGCTTCACCTAATTTGTAATTGGAAAATTTTTTGTTCTTTTACTGCTCAGATAAATGTCAAAACACATGTAGTTGTTGGTGATCCAAAAGAGAAGATCTGTGAAGTTGTTGAGAATTTGCAGGCGGATTTACTTGTGATGGGGTCCCGTGCTTTTGGCCCTATTAAAAGGTAAATTTCTGCGTTATTTAAATAGTCCATTGTCTCGGACTAATGGTAAGTTAGTCATCGTTTCTTGGAAGTTAGTAGTTTTTTCTTGTACAATTTAAACCAAACTGCTGGCGGTACCTAATTGATTCTTAGCCTTGAACTTAGTTCACATTGAATGTCTGGACCATTATCTAGAAAGCTTGCAAGTCATAAAGTGATTATTATTCTGGTCCAGTGACTCTCATGATTGTTATCGATTGTCATGGTACAAATGCTTGTTTAGTGCCGTATCTTACAAGTTAAGGTTTTTTTTTTTTTTGGATGAAAATCTTACAAATTAAGATTAGACACAACAATCCTGTCTTTTCGCAAGTGTATGAGGCCACTTTGGAGGGTCCTAATTGGTTTGTAGTGCTATTTTCATATGCATTACATCATTGTACGGACTTATTGTTTATTGGAACCAAAAAAAAAAAAAAAAAGGATTTTAAACATGTGGTGCGTATTTGTTTCACCTAATGATTTTTGTGATTCACATGGGGTCCACCTTTCTATCGTTTGCCTTCTCATTGTGCAGTGTTCTTGCAACTTAAAAAGTGTACGTGCCAGTAGTTCTCTGTTTTGTTCTTCACTTTCGCTCCCTTTTTAGTGCAATGCCATGCAATCAATGTTAGTGAATACCATGTGGGATCATTCTAATGAGTTAGGTCTAGTGAAGATGGCATGATTTTGGAGGCAAAGTGGCTTGAGGAGAAGACAGAACTCCTTGGCAGGGCTGGTGCCTGCACAAGAGAGCAACAAATTGGATTGCCTTAATGAGTGTAACCATAGCAATCCATTTTGAGGTTAGCTGAGTTATGCATCTTGAATACTTCCAATGTACCTAATGTTTTTTTTTTTTTTTTCCTATAAAACTTTATTACCTATCAAAAAAAAAAAAAAAAAATCCAGAACATGATGGAGCCAAGAATATTCTTGAAGTGGAAAGGATGGACTGTTCCATTTAGTTGGATGGAAGTGGAAGGAGGGACTGAGCATGGAAGGTGTTCCTATCCTTCCCTTCCTACCTGTAGGGGTGGTATATTGTGCAACGGATATATGCAACATCGATGTCACATGCATGAAGGGTTGAAGTATGTGGGTCTCACATACATGTAAGAGGAGTGTTGTATATACGTGTTGCTCGTACTTTTTGCCACTAGGAAGCGGGATGGAAAGAAAGGATTGTGAGAGATGTGTTTTTGCATATTTTATTCTATTTGGGGCCACCACTAGTTTTCCTTTCTCTCTTCAATGGTTCAGCTGAATGCATGCATAGAGAGATAGTTCCTCCCGTCCACTTCCTCCCTTCATACCATTCAAACTAGGTTAGATTGCATAGATGGTGAAGGGAAAGGAAATGGAAGGGACAAAGAGAGAAGGAAAGGACGACAAGGAGGAATAGTTTCCCTCCAAGTGTTTGGTTGCCTGTGGTAGAAAATGATGAAAAGAAAGATATTGTCCAAATAATTATTGTAAATTTAATGTCTTGTTTACAAGTCTTTACCCTCCTTATTGGGAGGAAACAATATGGTGGGCCTAAAGGGAGAGTCGAGGGATCCCTCCCTTTTCCTTGCCTAGCTTCCTCTTCCACCAACTTTAAGTGAATCAATTTCTCTGTAATTGGCTAATAGCCGAACATTCCACAATGGATCTTGATACAAACATAAGGCCCATGGGGAAGGTATCGCATTGCAGTCTCTGAAGTAGCCATATGTCTGCCCTGATATTAGTTGCATACATTGTTTTTCTGTATATTTTCTCTCCTCATTATTTATCTGCATATGAAACAATATGACAAATTTTGTCTTGTACTATGGGTTTGAGGGATTTGATAAGATGACGAAGATGGTGGACATCCTAATATGTATGCTAAAATTGGTGAAACTCAATGTATGTTCACAGGATGTTCTTGGGAAGTGTAAGCAACTATTGCACCTGCCATGCACAATGCCCAATTATCATAATCAAGGGCAAGGAGACTGCCTGACTAGCTAAGCTAGGTATGAATCTCAGTACTATGCTGTGAGAAGTCCCAGAAAATTTTATTGTTTTTAGTTTTGGTCTAGATTGTCTAGGACCTATTTGTCAATTATTTTTAGTCCTGACAATGTTTTCCTGTATCTTGTCTTACCAAAGTCTATGTTGCTCATGATCCTTTATTTCAATATAAGTCTTACTGTTGAAGCATTTTGCATATGGGCACATGACTGTGTTCTTGAGGTCTTCTATGCTGCTTTGAGATTTAACAAATGTCTTGGCGAACCTCCACTTCTGGCCATAATTTTCTTTAAACCAAGTTCATAAATGCTGTACTCATGTTCTCACTTTGTTTGGGAAAGCATGCTTAGCTTGTGTTTCTATATAGCTGGATCTATTTAGGAAAATTTTGAATATTTTATTGTTTGCTCGCTCAACGATTAAAAATAAACTCATGTTTATGCTACTGTAGCATTGTGGCTTCCCTACCTAAAATGAATAGTTGCAAGTTGCAACTGATATATTTGATCAAAGAGATGAATTGAATTGGTTCAGATTTGTGCATGATGAATCAAAAATTTTCCCCCCAAAAATTTTCAATTGTTGTTGCTATTATTTTCGGCAATTAATCCCTGGTCCATTTGTTTCAGCTTTGTTTATCAAGATGTTCCGACTGTTGAATTCATTTCAGCTGCACAGAACACATTGCACTGTTATTTCGCTATGGGTTGTGCACTGAATCTTGTTTACTAAATAACAATTTCCCATTTCCCATTTCTTATTTCTATTATATTCTACATATTTTTTTAATGCTTTATTTATAGCCGTGTCTACCTTACATAGTCATTGGTTCCTTATGGACCTACACACATGTAGGTTCATTTAGTGAGCCAGTGGATTCCTCCTGTAGGCAGTTCTCCTAGGTCTGACACATGGTCAGCGCCTACTTAGTAAGAACAATTCTCTCTTTATAGAAGACCTTTAGTTATGATGATGATATACATTTTGCAGTCATCTTTTGAATTAACCAATTAGCTGCTGCAGATTGATTAGATAAAGTATCTACTAAATGTGACATTTTTTCTAAAGGGTAGAAGCAAGCAAATCAGACCTACATCAATGCATTGCGTTATTTGTGCAAGCGCACACACAAGCGCGCGCATATATATTAAAGTAAATAAATTTTATTTGAAAAGAAAAAGGGAAGATTACCTATGAGAGGTGATTCTTTCTATCTTTTTCTAAAGAAGACAATCACCAAAAAAAAAGTATAAAATTAACAAATGACATCGAGGGGATGCTACCCAAGGACATCCAACATAAAAGGACCTCAAAAGGAGCTCTTTGATTACAAAATAGCTCAACACCATCAAAAGTTGTCCTATTTCTTTCACGCCAAAGGGTTGACATAACACATAAAGCAATAATTTGCCAAATTTAGCAAACCCTATGCTGATGGAATTGTCATTGCCAACATTCCAGGAGCTTAATCATAGATATTGGCACCACCCAAACTGTCCCAAACAAAGCAAAAAACAAAGGACCAGATATCTATCGCGACTGAACAATGAAGCAAAAGCTGGTCAATCCTGCTTCTCTTACACATGCAAAACACCAATCAATTATCAATAAATGCCTCTTACAAAGTTCAATTGTTAATATTTCCCCAACATTGCTTTTCTTGCCAAAAAAGGCAACCTTTCATGGGACCCTAGAACCCTGTATGCTTTTCCATGGAAAAAAATGGTTTGTTGTACACCCTATGGGCATTATAATATGAATGAACCTCAAATACCCCATTCTTTGTTGGCCTCCAAAACCTTGATCTCAACCATGGAAGTATGGAAGGTTTCTGTAGAGCTGCTAAAAAAAAAATTAAAAAATTAAAAATTCCAACGACTCCAGTCTCAATCCTGGAAAGGCTGAATGAATTGAGGGTTCTAGCGTCTGACCCGACAGTCAGATGGATTGGCTTAATAAGAGGCCACAGTAGGATCCTTTTTGTCTTGTAATTTGAAATATATAGGTTGTGTTGCTCTTACTTTCAAACTTGGGGCTTGTTGATGGGATATGGCAAGGGACATGAAAGGAGACATGCAATTTTTAGAATTTGTGGAGTGATAATATGGCTTAAATTTAATTGGAGACTCAATGAGAAGCATAATGTTTGATAAAAATGAGAGTGAAGAACAGCCCTTTTTATGCGCTGGCTACTTTATATTTCTAATGCTGACTTGGCATCCCTAATTTTGAAACTAAGTTGGTTGTATCTATTTTTTGTTGAACTCATTTAATAGAATTGGATCTGTGCTGCAGCTTAGGTTTTTAATACCCGTTCTCATCTTGTGTTGATGGAGATCCAAGAACCAGGATAATGTTGTACTTATGCAGTGCATTTGAGTTCCTAGTTGTTGCAGTTGCTGATGCTAATGCTGTACAATCACTCTTCACATCCTTTGCAAGCTGGTTTGGTGAAGAAAATTGCATATATGGCATCATTGTATATTTTGTGCAGCTATTGTTGTTGTTGTTGTAAAATTGTAAATCTTTGTGTATCAACATGTAACTTTAATTTTATTCATATGCTACATTGGGTGGGTGTTTTATTGATATTTGTTCTAAATAAATTGATTTTCTTTGACCCTTAGTTTCTCTTTTGACACCAGCTTGTGTTTATTTTTAGTTTTGCTTTCTGAAACAAATGTCTGTTGGCAATTACAGATATGGTCATAGCTCATTGTAACACTACCCTTTTTTCAGTGGCTTGAAGACTTTGTCTGCTTACGTTCATCTTTTATGCTTTTCACATCTGAGTGAAGCTATGTTGACCTCATCTAGTGCTATTTTTTCTGGTTTTGTCTTGACCTGCCTTGGTTCGAGTGAAATTCTGCTCTATTAATTAGATGGACAAGGCATTCTCAATTTCTCATACATAATATATGTTAGAAATTTTAATTTTTTAATTTTTTTATATAGAAATTGTTGGTACTTGATGTGGTGAAAGAACAATGCAGGTTCTGGCATCTGCATTGGTGGGGGTGTGATGCTTAGGATAATGCTAAAGCAATACCCTTATACTTGAAGTATCTTGAGGAGATTTTTAATATGTGTTAAAGAATTAATATCACAGATCAATGGTTGTGTGGTACCAGTATGCTCTTCTTAGTTCTTAGATCCTCTGGTCCATTGTTGGGTGGATTAGATGGATGTGGCAATATTTTGCTCCACCAGGCTAGTCGACAATTTGCAATTCCAATATCATGACTGAACAGTGAAACCTCGTGAGTGTGGTGGGGACTGCCATTTAAATCATTGAGGAGTTGAGTGGGTGAGTTTTCAGTTTTTATCCATTAGTATCTCTGTTTACCATGTTGTCTTTTCGCCACAAGTAGAAGTGATTTTCCTTGGATTAATTGCTATGTGCCCTTTTTGGGTAAATAGGACTTCTGCACCAGTTCTCTTTAATATGGAAAGCAAAGTTTTTGGGTGTTTTTGAAAGATGAAATAATGTCTTGTAAAAGCATAACATGATGCAGAAGAGGAATATTTTATCCTTCAGGCTTTAGGGTCGTTATTTGTCAATGTAGAAGTGCTTTTGGTTATAGGATTCTAAGAGGAATATTTTATCCTTCAGGCTTTAGGGTCGTTATTTGTCAATGTAGAAGTGCTTTTGGTTATAGGATTCTACTATCGGATGCTCTTAGAGCACCATTTTAGAATTTTTTTTATTATTTTATGAAAAAATGAAAAAAGTAACTGAATTTTTTTTTTTTACAACATTTTTAATTTTCTATAAAAAGTTTTTTAAAAATAGTTGATTAATGGATGCCCTAAAAAGTACCCATTAACCGAGCCCTATTATGTTACTTTTTTTTTTTTTTCAGTAATGTAAAACTAAAAAATATCAGCTGCTTCATCCAAGAAAACTCAAAATATCAGCTTAGCAAAATGCAAATAGACCACATGATTTAGGTGCATTATCAGAGGCTAGAATCTTTCTTCGAATCTGACTTCAGAGGGGCAGTCGGTACAATATGTGTACTTATTTCAGTGAAATGTTCAGTTTAGAGAGCTATAAACAACTAAGCTAATGTACAACTTATTCCATATCAGGTTCAGATCTGGATGTACCATACATGTTGATAACACCAAGGACAACTGGAAATGCAGATTTTATAGAAGCTGGGGCCATGGCTAGAAGGAAAGTCTTTGTAAGTCCGTGACCGACCGTGTCTTGTACTGGACCCAAGTAAAGGACAAAAATCTAGTGCTGTCATTTTTCTCTGAAGAAAACTAAAGTAGTCACGAGCAGCTTCAGACCAAAACAATGAAACTCATTCATCTTCTTCATGTCATGTTTATGAATTATGATAGTATCCTTCAATTATCTAATAATTTCACTAATGACACTGTCCCTAATGCTAGCTTGTTGACTTTGTTTTCTTAAGCGCTTTGAATAGTTGAATCAATCACAAGACAGTTTTAAATTATAGAGGTAATTCAAAATAGTTTTTGTAGTTAGGAGATTGGAGAAAAGGAATCACAAATTTACTATAATGTAGGACTTGCAAGGAACAAACAATCTACTTTTTAGGTCGAATATTAATCAATGGGTTGGCCATTTGTCCTTCAAGGGTTATTTAGTAATCAGCAGAAATATTGTAGAGTGACATTTGTAGTTAGGAAGAGAATACTTTTCAGTCTATATAATAGGTTTTTGTTGGTGAAATTTGGTGAACAATTTTCCTAGAAGTGGAGAAGTTTACGATTCGATTAAAAGGACGAGTCTACGATATTTTTGAGAATATTAATGAATAACATTGTCTTTTTAGTGTTGAATGCAAAATTGACCGTTGATACAAAATAATAAATTAATACAAATATGAGTGGCCTTGTGCTTGTTAGTTCAATCACTCGATAATTTCGTTTAGTTAGAGTCGATTCTTAGCAAAATCTAATATAAGAGATTGTGAGTCGTTCAAGTTTCAAGTGTGGAAAACTTGACCCCTCAAATTTTTGGAGTCAAAATAACAATTTTTTCTCTCTCTTTATAAGTAGAAGTCTTTGTATCTAACTTATGAAAAAAATGCCAAAACTTTGAAAATGAGAAAATGCTAAACAATACCCCCAATTTGCTTACTTTATCATTTCGAGCTTAGTAGGAAGTGGATCTCTAAGTGGCACTTTCGTGATTCACGCAGATCAGAAGGGCCAAACATGTCTTAGGGTAGATGTTCTACAAGATAATCACTTTCTTTGGACAATTATATCTATAGCCACGCTGTTTAGAACCCACAAAAAAACTATTTATTTTGTTCTAGGCTTTTTAGCTCCTCGTTTATTAAATACTAATAGAGCTTCTAGCTTTGTCTTTTAGCCACAGTTCCACTCCAACTTGTGCCTTCTTTATTATGAGCCGCAACACGTAGCTATTATTTTGCGGCCTATTCTTAGAGCCTAGCTAAATGTTGCATGATTAGACCTCATGATGTTCCATAATTCTCCTACCTGAAACTAACCAATTCATAATCTTACACCACTAATTACAAGGTTATTTACGTAGTTTCAACCCCTTAACTTCTTGTATATATAGTCCTATGCTATCCCATTCCCCATGCACACAACACAATCACATTAAGATCTTTCTATTACTATCTCTCTTAGTCCAAATACCAAGCCATGGACTTGAGAATTTCCATGTTGGTGTTGTTCTTTGCTCTTCTTACCTCTACCACAAAAGCTCTAGATCCCTGTGATTCACAATCCAATGGCAATGACCTCTCAGTCATTCCCATCTATAGCAAATGCTCACCTTTCAAACCACCAAAGATTGAGTCATGGGTCAACACAATCATGGACATGGCTTCGACCAATGACCCAGAAAGGGTCAAGTATTTGTCAAGCTTAGTAGCCAAAAAAAAGACCAGCTCAGTCCCAATAGGCTCAGGTCAGAGACTGTTTAACATTAACAACTATGTGGTTCGAGCCAAACTAGGCTCACCTGGCCAACTCATGTACATGGTTTTAGACACAAGCAATGATGCAGCTTGGGTCCCATGTTCCGGGTGCGCCGGATGTTCCAACACCATGTTCGCACCCAATACTTCCTCTAGCTTCACACCGTTGGATTGCTCTAAGCCCCAATGCTCTCATCTACGTGGAGTTTCCACATCATGTGTAAGCGGTGGGTCCACTGATCAATGTCTGTTTAATCAAACCTACGGTGGAGATTCAACTTTCTCAGCTACACTTGTACAAGACTCATTAACGTTAGCCAATGATGTTGTTCCAAATTACGCTTTTGGTTGCATCAATGCTGTCTCTGGCGGGTCAATTCCGACCCAAGGGTTATTGGGTCTGGGTCGTGGGCCCTTGTCTTTGCTATCACAATCCGGGTCACTCTACTCGGGTTTGTTCTCATATTGCCTACC
Organism: Quercus aquifolioides; assembly: GCA_019022515.1. Lineage (NCBI taxonomy): Eukaryota > Viridiplantae > Streptophyta > Magnoliopsida > Fagales > Fagaceae > Quercus > Quercus aquifolioides. The sequence continues at coordinate 21,542,041 of CM032335.1, read as the reverse complement.
CAGTTTCAAATCCTACTACTTTTCCGGGTCACTCAAACTGGGTCCATTGGGTCAACCCAGTAAAATCCGAACCACCCCACTTTTAAACAACCCGCACCGCCCGTCTTTGTACTTTGTGAACCTCACAGGAGTGAGCATTGGCAGAGTTTTGGTCCCCATAGCTCCAGAGTTTCTAGCATTCAATCCCAACACTGGATCCGGAACCGTAATAGACTCGGGTACGGTTGTGACCCGATTCGTCCAACCCGCTTACGAGGCAATTAGAGACCAGTTTAGAAAACAAGTGAAAGGTCCATTTTCGAACCTGGGTGTGTTTGATACGTGCTTTGCTCCAACAAGTGAAGCTGAGGCACCAATAGTGACTTTTCATTTCACGGGCTTGGACTTGAAATTGCCAACGGAGAACAGCTTGATTCATAGTAGTTCTGGGAATTTGGCTTGTTTGGCTATGGCTGCGGCACCCAACAATGTGAACTCGGTGTTGAATGTGATAGCCAATTACCAGCAACAGAACCTTCGGATTTTGTTTGATGTTGCGAATTCTCGTGTGGGAATTGCACGTGAGCTTTGTAACTAGTTGCTTTTATGCTTAGCTCAAGTTGGGCATAAAAGCTGGTTTGCTTTGCTTTGCTTTGCTTAGATTGTGCCTTTTTTATTTTATTTATTTGTATTTCATGTCACATAGATTGTGGCTTAATGCTAAATAGTTTGTAAAGTAAATAATGAGGATGTGTGATGGTCGTATTTTATGGCTATGCTTTATTACAATTTACAACAAATGAACAAATTGGAGTATTTGGTTTGCATTGTTTTGTTTTGTTTTTTGTTCTTCCTCTTTTAAAGATAGATACTAGGTATAGGGAATTAGGTTTAGAATTTGAACTACAAGTATAAAGTACAAAGGGTGTTGTTACAAATTTACAACTAATTTTGTGGGAAAAAAATGGCTAAATGCCCTTTATTTTTAAAGTATGTAGTAAAATACTCATTTTTTCAAAGTATTTACTAAAATGTCATTATTTTGAAACTCGATTTTTTGCATAAAACTCGATATCCTCAAAATTGAGTTTTATGTATATTTTTATGTAGAACTCGACATTTGCAATGTCAAGTTCCATTTAAATTTTCAAAAAAATTTAAGTGACAAAATATATATAGAACTCAATAATACTAATGTCAAGTTTCACCTAAAACTCAATTTTGTTAAAATCAAGTTTAAAAAACAGGAGTATTTTGCTAGATACTTTGGAAAGAATGGTGTTTTGCTACCTAATTTAAAAATAAAAGGTATTTAGTCATTTTTCCCTACTTTTGTGTGTGCTTTTGTTTTTATTTTATTTCTTTAGTGGGTGAACTAGGCCCAATAAGGGCGGAGGCTCAAGAGATCCCACAAATCATTTGCAAACTCAGGAAGTTAGCCCAAGCCATGCCCTCTTGGGTAGCATCAAATTGGGGCCTTTTGGTTCTAATAAATTTATTTTTAATGTAAGCGGGTTTTAATTCAAAATCCTTTATTTAAAAACGAAAATTTTCATTTGCTAAGTTAATTGGAATTGATTAATCTATACAAAACTTGATAATACACATTTAAGACTAGTAGTTGTCTCTTAAAAAAAAGACAAAAAAGACAAAAAAAAAAACTTTTTTCCTCTCAAAAAGTTTACTTCATGATAATTTCAACTGTTCATTAGGGGTTCCAGTTAGCTTAACTGGTAAAGTCTCTGATGGTGGAATAAGAAATCTGAGGTTTAATTCTCGCCTACACCAAAAACCGATTGGTGTCTTGGTCTGATAATAAAGAGCTATCATCAAGAGCGGATACCATAGGTTGAAACTCTCTTAAAAAAAAAAAAAAACTGTTCATTAGGGTAAGACAACTATAATGACATTGACCTTTAACATAGAATTTTTTTTTTAGAAGAAGAGTATCATTAAACAAGCTGAATATCAGTACTAAAGCAATATTTGATAAGACATATATATATATATATATATATATATAAGAGAGAGAGAGAGAGAGAGAGAGAGAGAGATATGCAATTATACACGTTGCATTTTCATAATTCTAGAGTGGCCATTAAAATGGAACAGCCTCCAAAGTTTCACATTGAAAATTCCCTCTTTTTAGTGTCTATCATCGTTCACTTAAAAAATATACTCAAAAAGCTTCTTGAGTATGATACATGTATGAAAGCGTTTAGATGGTTTAATTATTTAAAGTTAAATAACTTTAAGCAAATAAGTGACGTATTCAAAACATGTTAACTTATTTACTTAAATCAGTTTTTGTCTCACATTCTAACAAATAAGCTAACAGTAAATAAGTTAAGCTAAAACTACCAAACACCCAAAAATTTAAATCCTACGTAAGTACAAAGTGCTTGAACAAATTCAAATTAAATACACAATAAAATATAACTAAGTATTTTTTTAGAGTAGTTAGAACTTATAAGATTATTATACATTTGAGTATCAAATATAAGAAAGTTTGAAACTTCCTTGCATTTCTCAAAACAATGACCAAGAAATATGGAAATAATAAAGAATCCACCAAATTTTCTCTGACAACAAATGGAACACCTCTCCAACTCTTACTTAGAACATTCCTCCACAGTCTTTAACATCTCTTCATCAATATTTATTTTTATTTTTTGAGAAACCTCTTCATCAATTATATTCACGATCACCAACACATTCATAGAATGATAGAACCAAAAGTACTCCAACACAAACCAACAAACTCCAAACACACAAACACAAAACATAAAAAACAAGTAAAAACAAAATCAAAGGGAGAGACTCTTTTGCTTAATATGGTCTTCTCTCTCAACCATCTCTCTCTTTTTCTCAAAGAAAACATTGTTAATAATTCTGTCAACCCCACCACTGATGCACTGCAACACCTTCATCTCTCAACCTTCCATATAGTGCTAAGCACTCCCAATAAGCCCTCTTGCTCTTACTAATTCCTTTTTTCCCACCATGTCCTTGTGGCTTGCACTCCAAGAAAAGCTCATCCACCAACCTTATAGCCTTGCTCTTCACCATTTCTTCCACTACTTCAGCCTCTGCTTTCATGACCACGTACTCTTCACCCTTCACATTCTTTCTCAACCAATCTGACATCCCAATTTGCAAAACCTCTTTGGCTGAAGATTCCTCTGTCATGGTCTTGATCTTGTACATCTCGAACTCTTTGTTCCTCCTTGGATAATGCTTCGCAAACCAACTTGTTCCGCTGGCATCTTCTTTCTCTGGCAACCCAACATCTATAAACACATGTCGAGGATAGCTCTCGAGCGAGTCACCCATTAAATCAGGAAGGTACTTTGTTTTTTTCAAGTACCTGCTCGATCTCTTTGAAGATGCACGTGGTGGCTCGAGGAGAACATCTTCGAGATTCTTAAGTGCTGCTTTTTTGGCTTCCGAGGCATACCCAAATACCTTTCTTTGTGTAGCTGAGTTAAGATCGACAAGACTTGTTTTCCTCATGGCCATGATGGTCGAGTCGAACTGCCTAAGGTAAACGATTTTGTAATTTGAGGGCTTATGGAATGCAACGGAGGGGTTTTCACTGAGTTCAACTGTGACAATGCCACCAATCTTGAGAGTCCTGTCAATGAATTCTGAAGCAGCAGGAAAGTTTGATAGCAAAACAAAATCGAAACTTTCACTTGGGATCGAGCTTTGTCGATCTAAGTCATTGAATGAGATGAGGTCCATTTCATTGTCGTTTAGAATTCGAGACCTTTGAATGGTTTCCTCATTGCCATCGGTTAAGAAAACAGCTTTCTTATCTCCCACTTTCATAAGGCCTTCATTTGTCAAATCACGAAAAATCAATGGCAACAGTTCAAGATTGATCATATCATCAGAAGCATCAAATTCTGGTGAAGAGGACAATGAGGGTCCACTAATAATCGCCCCTATCTTAGGGAACGAAACAATAAGCAATGCCAAAATCATAGCACGAGCAAGAAGACTCAAAATTTTGGAGTTTGGGACTCTAATGATCAAATATTGAGCATCAGGGTAAACTCCAAGCCTACCCCCAATAGGCAAATGCTTGTATTTCTTAGAGTGTTTGGTGTGGACAACTTGAGCTACATCCATGGTCATATTCACAAATTCTTGAATGACGGAATGCCCGTTTAGTACAACTTATTTTTCAGTTTTTTCAAAATGGAATTGTCGGAAAAAACTGAGAAAACAGTGAACTAAATTAGGATTTTGTTGTATATATATCGAGTTTTATGGCAAAGTGAGCAATTTATTCAGAGATAGGGGACAGAATAAAAGATGGGAAAGAGAGCTAAGATGAAAAAAAGAGAGAGGAAAGAATGGGAGCTATGCAGAGAGGAGAGGAAGCGAGAGAGTCAAACAGAACTTAGCGAGTGCAAAACCTAGCAGCGGTGTGATTTCCACCCACGAGGGCCACACGGGTGCTTTGCACATTAAACCACAATAACATCAACTGTCTCATCCGCTGTACCTCCATTTCTTGATTTTGTGTCCCAGATCGATGATGATGATCTCCAATGTTGACACTATTTAGCGATACATTTTGAGATCAATTAAGCTAAGCTAGTGTGAGAAATAACTAAATTTCATACACACATACATCATCAATCAAAGGAACATGGAGGAAGACAGTAGAGAGAGAGGTTTTGATTTGGTTTTCTTTTCTTTTTTTGGTACTTCTTTTAAGGTTGTAGAGGGAAACTAAAAAAAAATGGTGAAATGGGGTTGTTGGGGAATAAGATCATTGAGGAGATAATTCAATATTATTTATGAGGGAGAGAGCTAGATTGGAGGAGAGATTCTAAAGGGAATGAGTAGATTTGATTTGTCAAAACCATTGGTACCACGAGAAACAAGTTTGGCCTCCCATTAATTGCTAGATGTTTGCTATTATTAATTTTGCTCTCTAATAGTATCTTTTTTCATGCATGGAGTGGAATTCTGTGATCCTATGAAAGCGCTTAGCGTTTGTTGTGAGTTGTAACTTACGCGAGTTTGAGGTTGCATTGGTTTTTGACTAAAAATATAGGGTTTGATATATCTGGGGATTAAGATCCGGTGCATTAGCTAAAGGCTATTGCATCGTGTAATTAACCATGATATGTGAGAGAAAAGTGAAAAAATAAAGTGTAAAAGTGAAATGGTAAAAAAGTTGAGGGTTAAATTTTTTTTTTTTTTTAATTTAAGGGTTGAGATTAAAAGTGACTTTTGCAACTTTTAATCTCAACCATTGATATCCTATTGCATCGAATCTCAATCCATACCTGAGTGTCCTCCAACTTCATATCCGGGATTTGATTTGAAGTTGTTAGTTATTACAGTTAAGTAAATAGTTGGTCCCAGATTTAGCTCCATGATTTTTTCAGTTTCTTCATTTTTTGGTCTTTTGCCTTTTTCTTGCATAGTACTAGTACTTAGTTTGTTTGGTCATGTATAGTTTTTTTTTTAAATCAACTGCTTTCTTAGAGTGTCAACATCAACTATGCTAAAAAAATGTTATTTTGATCAATCAAAAAAGTTATTTTATTTATTTTAACACACAATTTTACAATTTACTTATACCACATCTCTTACTTTTAACATAGCGTCACTAAAATAACCTAAAATAAGATCAAAATTTTATTAAAAAATAAAATTAAAAAAAAAAAAACTCAACCACACAGAGTAGAACACATGTTAAAGAAGAGAAGAGAAAAAAATTTCAACCACAATATGAGAGACATGACATGTGAGAGGAGAGACAAATGAAAAGAAAGAGTAGAAAAATTATAGAACATGGTAACATACATTTATATTTAGTAGAAATGTATTGTTCCAAATGTTGATGTAGGGGTGATTTTGATGTTTGGTGTGGTAAATGCTAAAAAAATTAGCATTTAGCACACTTGATGCTACAATCTATATCTATATATTACTAAAAACTGAAATGTAGAATTTAATGTTGCTAACCTCATATTAAGCTACGTCAGCAGCTATGTCATTTCTATCTTCTTTTTTTATTTGTCCTAAAATTTTAAAATAATTTTTATCAATTATAAAATCCTAATAAATATAAAATAAATCCCAGCCCTATATTCACATAAAGCCCACTTCTTATGCAATTAATTCTACAATAAAGCCCAAGCCCAAACCCTTTCTTCAACCCAAAGCCTACTTACTGTTTTTCCTCTCCCTTTCCCACGTTTCAGATTCCTCCCCCTTCCCCATATTTATTTTCTCATGCAAAACCCTTTCTCTCCCCAGTTTTACGGTTTTAAAAAAATGGTCTTTAATTTTTAAAGTAGACCCTTTCTCTCCCCAGCCCTATATTCACATAAAGCCTACTTCTTATGCAATTAATTCTACAATAAAGCCCAAACCCAAACCCTTTCTTCAACCCAAAGCCTACTTACTGTTTTTCCTCTCCCTTTCCCACGTTTTAGATTCCTCCCCCTTCCCCATATTTATTTTCTCATGCAAAACCCTTTCTCTCCCCAGTTTTACGGTTTTAAAAAAATGGTCTTTAATTTTTAACGTAGACCCTTTCTCTCCCCACTCTCACGGTTTCAAAAAAATAGCGCTTCAGCTTGCTAATGCCAGACTCTCTCTCTTCCAAAGACAGCTTCAAATCTTCAGACTTTGGCTTTCTAACGCCAGCCTCTCTCTCTTCCCACCTTCATCTCTATTTAGTTTAGGTATCTCTAAATCCCAATTGCTCTTAACCTCTATTCTTCTGACTATTCTGCATAATAATTCAATGTGAGGATTAGATTAATAATATTGTTTCTTTAGATTGCTGTTTTCATATATGGGTCTGTTTGTTTTTAGTATTTGGGGTGAATCTTATCCTCTGTGATTTCAACGACTATGTTTAACTCTGATTTCTTCATGTAGTGCTGTGGTGTGGATGATTGTTATGTTGCCTTTTCTTTCTACTTGATTTTTTTTAGGATGTTCACAACTAGATTATGAAACTGATTTATCACCGTGCTGGGCATGAGTAGATGGAATAAACCAACTGTTATATAGTTTAAAGTATATTGAGTTGTTCATTTTCTGCAAAATACTCACATTGTTGGTTTCAGAATATTTATAAAGGGTAGCTTTGTGCAAATAATTGGAGGTTCTTCTAAAAATATTAGAACTGTTAGTTGTGTTCTAATTTGGTCTTAATGTTGGCATTTTTCTGTTATTTTCAAAACAGATGTTCAGCAGGCGATCTTTGCTATGCAATCTTCTAACTCCAAAATTTTAAGCTATGGACTTTTAGTTGCTGCTATTTTAATATTTTATGCTCTTTCTAACTCCAAATTTTAAAGCTATGAACTTTTAGTTGCTCCTATTTTAATATTTTATGCTCTGTTGCCAGGATTGTATTAGTGGAAATTCAATTTCATTCCAGCCAAGCTAATTCCAGCCAGGCTAAATAGGGTTGCTGTAATGTTAGGTAATTGGGCAAGATGAGGTTATCTTCATTTTCGTGATTTCTCTTTTATGTACATTGTTACAACTTACAACATTATGTTCAAAATCCTAAATTCCTTGATGTCCATCTCTCTCTTTTCGTGTCATTGCTTTGGTGTTTTTAAATTTTTTTATAATAATAATGATTTTTGTTTGGTTACTGAGAAATTGTAGGAATCAAATAATGAATAATTTTGGGGTTTTATTTAGTGTGTTTGTGATTCAAGAATCTTTATATAGCTGTTTTATTTGTTTTATTAGTTGGTTGGTGTCAATTTTTATTCATGGTTATTTTGTTCTTGACTTTCTATCTTCTAGGTATTAAATTTTCAGAATTGACTTGAAGAATTTGGATCCTTTTCTGATGTTGGACGATTTTTCATGTATGAAAAATTCCAATCTTATCTTTTTTAAAGTTTGAATTTTCTTTGATTGGTATGGATTGCAGTGACTCCTCCCAGTGGATTTCCAAATCATCCACACAGAGGTTCTGCATTCATTGTTGTTTTTGATGTCATGTACATTCATTAATCGTGACTCATTGTGTATATTAATTCAGTATATTCTGATGTGATTTTGTGATTTTTGTTTTACAGGTTTTGAGTCTGTCACGCACATGTTACAGGTATTCTTTGTCTCAAAGCAATTCAATTACTTGATTATTATCGGGTTTAATTGTAAAGAAACTGAAGTTGAGTTTTTTGGATTTTGGGGAGGCATTACTCATCAAGATTGTGTAGGCCATAAGTGTACAATTGGACCCAGTGATGTCCAGGTAAGACATATCAATTGTTGACTTGCTGTTGATCAATAGGAATTAGAAAAATTATGTCAAAGCTTTATTACATGAAACTTATTCCTCTTTGTTTCATATATTTTTTTGTGCAGTGGATGACAACAGGTAGAGGAATTATCCACCTTGAAATGCCTACAAGAAGAGAAACTCAAAGAGATTATAGCTTTGGGTCAATTTATCCTCTAAAGACAAAATGTCAGAACTCTTTTTTCTGCTGAAGGGGTTCTTAAAAGTAGTTCTCAAATCAATGATTCCATCAAAAGTTTATTATCTTGGGGTAAGTATCTGTGTCTACACCTTTTTAAAGTGGTAGTATATTGTTCTATCCCCATTAACATCCATGACTTAGATTTGCTACCAGAAGACAAAAAAAAAAGGGCTTTAAGTGGATAATGTTTGGGTTGGTTGAAAATTCTTATTATAAATAAAATTACTGGGAATATGTTATTATTCTATAAGTTTAAGCCTGTAAATTTATTTATATAATCGTTTCTACGTGAAATTCTGGTCAAAATGACTAATATTTTGGTAATTGATAATTCTCAACTATAAGTTGTATTATATATTCTTTATATGTCTTTATTGATTTCTTTAAGTTATAATTTTGTTTATATAGAAATGTTAGCATTTAGATGTATTTGTGTAAGGTTGTCTTTAGAATAAATAGATTATGGCATTGAGAATTTACTTTTTGACCTAAGTAACTTATAAATCTTGGGGCTTTGAAGCTAATTCCATTATAGTTTGTCACAACTCCATTATTTATGACCTATTATCTATGACTTTCAAAGAAAAGATTTGTGAAAGGGTCTTGGCCTGTTTGATGTTTTGTCAATGGGTATCATGACATTAATCTAAAATCTAATTGGCATGTACAAGTCAGAAAATTAATAGATGATGAAATTAGACCAACAACATCCCAAAGAAGCCATGGATGAAGATTAATGTGAGCTTGACAATTAAAAAACCCAGCAACACAAGCACTTATTTTTATTGATTCTTTTGAAGGGATGGACAAAAAACAATGGCGTTCTTAAGGTAGTATTTGATAAGATGACTGATATTTTGGTAATTAAAAATTAACAAATCTAGCTGCACAATCACATTTATTGATGGAATCATTTATATTATTTTGTGAAATTTTTGCAGTAGATTTTCTTTTTAGCTATGTACTAATTATAACAAGTAGATATGTTATCTAAGAATAAAAAATCTTATCTCTAATCTGAACCCCATAGAAACTCACAAAGACAAACTTCTCATTTTGAGATAGAGTTGGCTTCTTCATATGTACAATTTATGTACAGTTGATCATGAATTTATAAATATATAATGAGTGCTTCATTGAATTGATGGTTCTTTTTAGGTGTGTTTCCAAATTCTTTCAATTTCTTTTTGGTTTTTTTTTCCTCTAATTTTACAGTATCTTCTAATGTACTTTACAAATTCTAGAATGGTAGTGCACATTTAGCTGGAAAGAGAAAAAAGGAAAAAGAAAAGTTGTGCACATCACTTTTAAGGATTCTAAAATCACATGCTACTGAATGCAAATTAAACTTGAAATGTCATATTTACATTTTTGCACATACCAAATTAAAATTTTCATATTGAGTTTCCACATACTAACTTGATTACTCATATGCATATTAAATTTTTTATTTGATGAATGAATGCTCATGCATTTTGGTAGTATTTGAGAAGAGTACTAAAGATTCATAATAATATCACTTAACTGTTTAATATTGTTATTATTGATGTGGTGCTACTTTAAAGTTTAAAGTAGTGAGAATGAGAATTTGAATTGTGCATGATGATCTATAGAACAGATGGGGTTTGATGGAAGTGAGACCACTCCATAAACATTTTCATGCATGATAGCTTAGTGATTGACTTTGTGTGGATTGTAGAAAGGATTCATGTCTAAGATAGATTTGAAAGCATTTTTTGTTTTTTAACTCTTTGCTTTCTCTTTGCTAGCTAAACATTAAGTTTGGGGATATAAAACTTTTTAAAAAATTAAATTCCTATTTTGCAGATTTTAATTTTGAAGTTAGATCAAGAGTAGTACTTATCAAGTTAAAAAAATGATCAAAGAGATTCATATTGGGAAACTAATTCAATTCCAGGTTTTTACATTCTGTGTTAAGTGTGTGCTCAATACTTGATATATTCATTTTCTTATTTGACATGGCAATGTTTTAGGTGATGATTTACAAAACACATGCTCATATCTTTTGATTTTCATGATGGGAATGATGGATAGTATGTAATTTAAAGTTTTTGGTGTTATCATTAATCTGAGTTACTAAATTCAACTATGGATTATTGAAACTAAAGAATATGATTTTTATTATGTTGATTGGACATTTTTATGTGGAGGTCTTTGTTATTGTCGAGGAAGTTAATAAGTTATTTTCTTTTTCAAGGCATATAAGTTGCATTTTTGGGAGATCTAGGGTACCATGGAAAAGAAAGAACATTGCCAGGGGTTGAAAACAACTTTATGTTGCTCTTTGGGACCCATGATTTAACTTTGCTTTGAGGTTAAAAATGAGATTACATCATACAAAAATACAATTGTATACAGTAACGAAGATTTTCAACCATGAGAAGTGAAAGCATACAAGCATAAACTAATTATTTTTGTATTTATTTGTATATGAGTTTTTGATGCTATGTTATTGCAATTTTAATATGGAATTTGTTATATGAACCTATGGTATAGCCCTCAGATTACTATAAACATTGATTTATTGTTCAAATATACTTTGTAGATTACATATATAATATTATATCATGATTAATAAGAAATTAATTAAAATTTTATTTCTTAGCGCTTAATAAAGAAAACAAATATGTATAATATATTAAAATAATATTGCTGAACTTTCCCGTACATAGCACGGGTTAGCGACTAGTATTACTAAAAACTGAAGCGTAGCGTTTAATGCTGCTGCTGCTCTCACATTGCGTCACATCAGCTGTCACGTCATTCTTTTTTTCTTTTCTTTTTTAATATAATTTGTCCTACAATTTTAAAATGGTTTTAACAATTTTTAGCCTTATAAATGCAGCCCACTACTTATTTATTTACTTTCATTATCACCCTATAATAAATCTAGCCCACTACTTATTTATTTACTTCCACTATCACCCTATAATAAATCTGTATAATTAATCCGGCCCACCTCTTATTCATTTAGTTCCACTATCAAGCCCAACCCAAAGCCTTTTCAGTTCAACTTAAAGGAAAAAAAATTAAATAAAAAAAGTTGAAGCCTTCATGGTTTTGCGTGACCAAATAGAAACTTGAGGAGACAGAGAGTTTGAAGATTATAACGTGGAGGGAAGCTTAAAGGGAAAAAAAAAAAAAAAGTTGAAGCCTTCAAGTATTGCATGAGAAAATAGAGTTTGAAAGTTACCCACTTTCCTGCTCTACCGTTTCGCAGTAACGGCTGCCTATCTGATTTTCTTCCTTCTTGTCTTTCTTTCCACACGGTGAATAAATATTGAGAGAACTTACCTGCTTCGGTTGAGGTATCTCTACATCTCAATTCTTTTTTGTCCCATTATTTGCTTTATGGTTTCTGCTTCCCTTATTAGATTTTGTTATAATTCTATGTGATTCCAACTACTTAGTGTGACTCTGCTTTCTTTGCATAGTGTTGTGGTGTTTGCTTCCACTGTCTACTTCAATATCGTGATTGTATAAAATGGATTGGGTTTTAGAATCAAAGCAAATTGTTTTCCTGGTGTTTCAATTTTCTGCAGTAGTTTCTATTATGTTGTTGTACATGATTGTCTATTCATCAAGAATTACCTACTTTTTTCCCAGCTTCTTACACCTGATAGATTTTGGTGTGTGTAAACTAAGTTTACCCTATTGAATAAACTAAGTTTACCCTGCTTAATTCATTAGGGGCTTCTATTCATTAGAGATCCTAAACACATGGAGGATTGACTGTTTGTTCATCAGCTTCGTTTGATTTGTTTTGTTTGGAAATGAATAGCACATGTATTAGTTAGATGATCAGGACTTCTAATTTCTATATAATAGTTGCAACATTGAATGGATGATCTAGCTGGATAAACAGAATGCAGTGCCAGTTAATTTTATTTCTCTATGGATGATGACTGGCATGAACCAAATGTTTGATGCTCAAACCTTTCTTTCCTTATCAGAAATTGTGTTAAAAATAATGACCTATTTACTGAATACAATATATATATATATATATATATATGTGTGTGTGTGTGTTCTTACATTGTGGAATATGTAGTTACTTGTCATCTAATATTTTACAAACAATTTCCTATGGGTATTTTAGAAGGTAAAGGAAAAATTATTCTTCTTCCATCTCTTTACTTCTTTGATTTATTTTCCTTTTTTTTGTGGTATGTTTGCAGTGCCTAAATTGTGGAAATGATTTTCAAGTTTTCAAGTAAGAGTTGTCGATACCTTTAATGATGTCAAACTAGCTTGCAGAGACTTGGTTTTGCACTATTGTTGATGACACTGCAATATGAGTTGTCTGACATGACAGTAATGTTATCCATTGCAGATCCTCCCTAAACGATGATTTACAGTTTTGCCCCTTCTGCACTCAACCTTTCTCTGGTAAAGTTAAATATGAATTTCTTGAATTCCTTTTATCAATTTGTGCCAGTAGTAGGGTGTAGGCATTTAACTTGCAGTGATACTTCTAATCATAATATGGCAAAATTTCACTAAGTTGGTTGTTAGTTGTGTATAGTCATTGAGCTTTTAACTTTTAGCAAGGCTTTAGAGTTGTCAAGTGGAACATTTGTATTTTATAAAATTTTGGTGGAAGTACTGTGGATATGTTTATGATTATTAATGATAAACTACTGTTTGATATTAATGACTGGTTTAGATCCATAACAGTAGCCCTTATTTTTTTCTATTAGGTACGCAGATAACAGATGCTTCCTATAAGAGTGGGAACAAAAGCTAGCTATTGAGTATTTCAACTTTCCTAAATTTAGAGTAGAAGAGAGTCGTACCGGCAATCTCCATTCACAGGCACAGTGAAGCAAAGCAAGGTTCAGTAGTGTGTTGTGGCTAAACCAAAAGGAAGCCTCATAAGTATATACACGTGTAGCTTAAGAGGTAAAAGACTAGGGTTTTTTTTTTTTTTTTGAGCTTATCAAGGCCCATATATATATATATATATATACTTATGCCATCTCACTTGAGCCTCTTTTGCCACAACAAATTTTGTGCTAAGATTGTGTTTTTTTAATCGAGATTTATAAGGCTGCTATGGTGTGGCTAATTATTTACTACATTTTTTTTAGGGTGTTGAATTTTTTATTGCTGGGTTTTTTAATTAGATCTTTACCTCTTTTGGGTCTGTTCATTTTGAGTTTTTTGATTGCTGTGTTTTTAATTCTATTTGCTTCTGCTGTTTTCCAACAATTGATATCAGAGCGTACTTCAATATCATGATTTTATAACATGGATTGGGTTTTAGAATCAAAGCAAATTGTTTTCCTGGTGTTTCAATTTTTGCGGTAATTTTTCTGCATATGTCTCTATCAAAGTCTCTCGAACGGTGCCTTGAGCAGTAAACTGTGTGTCTTAGTCATTTTTAGCCTTGAGATGTATCCCAAATTATTTATGTAGTTATTTGGAAAATTCTTTGGATCTTTTGTGATATATTTTCCTAATGGGCATGTCCTAAACTATTGTAGTTATTTGGAAAATTCTTTGGACCTTTTGTGATATATTTTCCTAATGGGCATGTCCTAAACTATTGTAGGTGAGATATTTTCGTCAAACTGAGAAGTTTAAATTAATTGCAGACTTTTTAAAAATCTATGCCTCTTATGTCATGTCACTGCTATTTAAGCATGATGAGCTAAGGAAAAAAAAATCAACATTGAGATTAGTGTCTAGGACATTTTTCAGCAACCATACGGATGCCTTAGAACATGGTTAATTAATTATTTCCTGAATGTAGCCTTATATACCTAAGTTCAATAATTTAGTTGATTCTCAAAAAAGTTCAGTTATTTAGTCTTCTTGTGAGGTACATTCTGTGAAATAATTGCTATCAAAGGCCGAGCTTCAAAACATGGTTATATACATAATACATTTTGAAGTACAAAAAAACAAAACTGGTATTGCTTTGGGTTTTTTGTCAATTGATCTCATTCAAAAGGAAGGTGCAATTGGAAAATCAATTGTGGAGCAATATGTTATTTAATGAATTTTTGACCCAAATTCAAATGCACTACATCATTTAGATTTTTTTTTTTTTTAATGAGAATCTACATCATTTAGATTGATATCCACATATCCTAAATTTTTTATTAATTTTATTATAATATTGACAATGATAAGGTTATGCATTATGCCCGTAATTAATAAAAGTAACAGACAAAAGTTTTCTTAATTTCCTAGCAAGACTATGCTACTGGTTACTAAGCTTGGCAAATGGTATTACTTTATTCAATTGAAAATTCTAAATTGCAAAAATTTGGGCTAAAAGTGTTATAATATGTCTTTTCATATGAAAGCTAACTTTTAACTCTTTTATCAGTTACAGAGTAAATTGGCTCCTATTTTAAATGATGCTAGAGTCGCACTTGATGTAATTTACTTCATTGCGCTCTCTAAGGGTTTAATATTTTGCGTTCCTACAATGAAGAGGTTGCTCAGGCAATTATATTTGCATTAATGGATTGAAGTGCGTCAGAGTTGGGGGAGCCCCTAATTCAGCTTCTACCTTTACACCTTCGTTTTCTGTACACACACAATATAAATATATATATGCCAAAAAAAAAAAAAAAAAACCAAATGAACACTGAATAGTCAAACATAATTTACAATTTATATATTTATATTCAATACTATAAGATTTAAGAGTTATAGAGAAAGGTCTATGAAAGGCTTCTATTCCCAAAAAAAAAAAAAAAAAAAAAAAAAAAAAAACAACAACAACAACAAAAATACACACCAAAAATATCATAAAAATACTCTCTCCACAATCACAAAAATGAGCATGCAATATGAATTACCAACAAAATTATTACTCGAAATATTTTCCAATGTTGAAAGACATTTGCCAAAATTTTTAGGCAACATCAAAATCAGGTACACAAATTTAAATTCAAATATCATGTTTGTTACTTTCACATGAACTCCCCACTTTTTCTCTACTAATCACAATCAACCACATCCAAAATTGTGGCACAAAATATTGAAATCTTATATTTTCTCTTTTTATTAACTTTTTACTATGAAGTAGTGTGCAATTCTAGAGTCATTGTTATATTTCTAAAAGAAAAAAAAAATTTATAGCTTCATCAATCCAATATTGTAATTGTGATGATAATAATGTTCATGTGTAATTCTTAGTATATGATTATTGTCATGTTTTGTCACTAGCTGATTTTTTTTAACACATTAGTTTCTTAATATATGTTTTCTTTTTTTAAAAACAGCTGCAAGTGATTCAATCGGCTAACCAAAAGGAAAAAATTTCTTCACCACATCAATCTAATTGGACTGCTCCAAAATCCTTTATTCCTTCGAAACGATGAAGAAAAACTCATTCGTCAATGCTTTAAGGTTTTGGGTTAGAGCTCACAAATATTTTGTACAAGATCAAACTAAGGCGGGAAAAGAAATCCTTCTTCCAGCAAACATAGAAGGAGACAAAAATGTAAAGTATGGACTGGCAATTGCGTTGTTATGCAAATCAAATGATGAAGGAATACAACTACTATTATCAATTCTAAACCAACCAAATGGAAAACAATTGCTGCAAAACTATCGACAAATCCTTCGACATACAGTTTTTGGAACAAACACATTTCACATCCCAAAAAACCAAGGCTGCAAAAAAAGGAAGTGGGTCATTGGGATCGTGAATGCCCTTACCCATATGGAAATGAAGAATTACATGTAACATGCAAAATGTGCTCAATTGACTTGGAAATGTACAAATTAGCCAACCGAGTTTGGTAGAAAATATGTTTCCAAAAAACATAATACAATAAAATTTCCTCATCCTATTTATAATACTAATCTCTATCTTCAAAGGAATAGATCTTTTTTTATTATTAATATTTATTTAAAAAGACTTGCAAGAACTTAATTACAATCCTCTAAACTTTTCACCTAGCATGACTATAACTTGAAATTTATAAAATCCTTTCTATCTAATTTTAAGTTAATTAAATTTTACTAACTTCGGAAGACAGTTGATCAGCTCTGGACTAACTACAAGGTGAAGTATAGTTGTATCCTTTCCACATCTAATTCCAAGACCAATACATCCTATCATCATGAATCCTACAATATATTGATCATACATATATAATGCAACTTAAGTAGTAATACATTCAAAAATATTTAAAATAATAACATGATCATAAAAAAAAATTATCACATGCAACGCGCGGGTTCGCGACTAGTTTAAGTATAATTATGCTATTATCAACCTCCTATAAATAAGTAAATACACTACTCAATATATTTTTTTTATTTGAGATTTTACTTGAATTTATATATATAATAATAGGTGAAGCTGAGAGGAACTTAAATTAGAATTCCAAAATAGAGTTCTAATTTTGCGTCATGTGTCATAAATTATTTATTCTTAAAGAGTTGTGTGGGTTCTTTTTTTGGAAGGGATCTTGGGCCTCCAAGGATGGATGGTTGGATTGGGTCCGGTTCTCCACGGCCTATTGAGGTCGTTATATGAACCGGTTTGTGCGCAAGTCACATAAAGCTCCTCAAGGAAAAAAAAATGCGATTTCCTCCTAAGCAATAAAATACCATTGTAAGTGTTTTGGTGTCATAAAATGACCTTTTACTCTTACGAAATAAGTAAAATAATTATTCATAATATTCACAATGAGAAGGAGATTGAAATAGAACTTTTATTGTGTGAACATTTAAAAGAATTCCTTCACTTGGTACCCCGGACGTGATGTCGTGGCTCCTAGGTGTACTAGGTCAGTAATCCATGGAACCCAGAATCTCTGGTTCCATGAACTGTAGGACCTTTCTCCATGCTTATTATGCAATGGAGTTTCGTCCTTTCCCTTTACCCCTATAAGTCCTGCACAAGAACACACTATACAATACACATATCTTCAAATAATTGTTAGTTTCTTAGATTAGAATATACATTTTAATACATATACATATATGTAAATGAATATCATAAGAATGAGTTAGCCACGAGGATCTTGGCCCCAATTCTCACAGTGGGATTTGGAATTCAAGTCCAAGTAGCTTTGCTTGGGCATTACCTTCCAAGATAGTTAGGTGAGGAGGATTTTGTGGGAGAGAGTGATATCTGATGTGTGCATGTTTTGACGCATGTTTTGACACATGTTTCTTTGGAGGCTAAGTGATATTTGAATGATCTCAAGGATATGGGACGAATTCCTCCACCTTGGCTCTCTTATTTTGTTCATTTTTCTCTCCCTTGCTGGGCTATTAAAGCTCTAAAAGTTATCCTTTTGAACCTTTGAACTCTCCCTTTTTCCCTCCATCTGAATCCTTATTTTTCTCCCCTCTTATGCTATGCCTTAGTGTTCCTTTTATAGTGGACATGGTTTGGTACCCCGACCAAGGACGTCCCTGGTTTGCTGGGTAAAACCATGTCCTCTAGAACCTGAAAAAGTGCATTGGACAGAGGTTTAGTTTAATTAAGCAATTATAACTCAAAAGGGGCATTTGACTTTAGCTATAAATGAAAGATTCCTTCTTAGAAAGTCAAAGGAGTGGGTGAGCTGCTCAATGTACTAGATGACAGCTTTAGTTGAAAATAACAATTGAGAGGAAATTGTGGAGAGGTGTCATGCACATGGGGGAACTAAGTTTTCCATTGGTTCATGCATTCCAAGCAAATATATGAACTAAGGGAAACTTTCGAGATTCTCCTTTCACCAGAAATCACTCTCCTACCGACCAAACCATTTCTCCCTTGCTATCCACTCGGGATCTCATGGGCTTGGACCATGGGTTACAAAGATAATACCTGGTTTTGTTGGATTTTTAATGGCTTTTTTTTTTTTTTTTTTTGTGCTAAAAATCTGAACATACACCTTGGTTTTCCCATGTGTCAGCCAAGGTCCTTTTCTCAAGGCTTCAAAAGGACACATCAAGGTCCTAGGGCCTTGATGTTCATCTTGTTGCATATCCTTTGGCCTAACCAAGTCTAAGTCATTTTCTTCTTTTTTATTATTTTTATTTCTTTCTTTTTCCTTCTTTTTGGGACTTTGGGCCTTCATGGTCTTTTTTTTTTTTTTTTTGGTTAAGGCTCATGGTCTTTCTTTACTTTTCATGGAATGGGCTTTCTTGTGAAATTTTGGTCCTCAATAAGAGTTTTATTTCTTAATTTTAGAATCAAATGTGGGACCACATCATAAATATTCATCCAAGTAAGTTATTAAGTACAAAAACCAAAGAGTCTAGAATAAATAAATTGTAAAAAAAAAGTGTTTCACAATAATAATAATAAAAAAAAGGACAATTTACATTTTATACCTAATAATATCCTTACAAATTTTTTTAAAGAGTTAATAAAATATTAAAATGACTATCAATAGTATTTAAATTATATATATAAAAGTTATATTATACATCTTATTACATATCTTTAAATGTATCCATGCATATACATGGGGTTACAAGCTAGTTATAACAAATTACAATAGTTTTTTTTATTTATTTTTTTTAGAAAGAAGACCAAACTTTTATTATTTAGGAAGGCCAGTTAAGTCGGCCTGAAGTACAGGAAGAATATTTGGTGGTACATCCTCCATCCAGACTTGCATTTGAGATAAAGAAACTGCCCTTCTTGCTAAAGAATGAGCTACTGTATTACAATGCCTACGCACATGAGAGTAATGTATTTTTGAAAAAACAAGAGGTGAGATACTGAATATCCTTCATTATGTGGCCAAAACTTGACAGAGAGTGAGTGTTGTTTTCTAGTGCTGAGATGAGTGTCTGCGAGTCCCCTTCCAAGGTTATCTGCTGAAACCCGGTCTCTACTGCTAGTGTCAAAGCCCTCCTTCCTACCATTGCTTCCACCTCAATAGCTGTAAAAGGTAGTGTGGTTTTTTCCGAGAGAGAGACCATGATCTGTCCCTCTGAATTGCGAATAACCACTCCCAAACCGGCGCAGTTTTCTGCTACAAATAGAGCGCCATCGAAGTTTGCTTTGTAAGTATTGCTGTCCGGAGCTTGCCAACTGGTAGGTGGTTGACCCACTAGGATTATGGCTGAGGAATTGTAGAGCTTAAATCCGCGCAGTCTGTCTTGTGCCTGAGTTAATAACTCATTGAGTGGGGCTGCTGGCTTTCCGAGGCGAAGATTGTTTCAACGGTTCCAGATTGCCCACGCCACCATGGAGAAGAGTGTAGGATCCCTGTTATCTGCAAAAACACAACCTATTAGATTAATAAAACATGTCGCCTGCTTCAGGCAACTGTGTTTCCAGAGCTTCACAGTCACAAAGGTCTTCATCAATGACATTCCTCTTCACCAGGTTCGTCTTCGTAGGTAAAGAATTTTTTTATGCTCGCCAAATAAAATTTTTCACCTTACTCAGAACCTGTAAACTCCATATTTACTTCCAAAGTGGCTTCAGGTACTCGGGGTCAGATTGGCTAGGTTGAGAGCACTGATATTCTTGTTGCAAGAAAGTATATCCAAATTTGACCGTGTAGTCCCCTGTTGGGGTGAAAGGCCAAGTGAGGGTGTCTACCTGGTCCGTGTGGCTCAAGGGGATTTTTTTAATCATGTCTGCTTCAAAACTTAACAGATTTGCCTCTAACACATCTTCCTTCCATGATTTGTGTTCATTATCAATGAAAACACTAACTTTAGCATCTGCCAATGCTCCTGTACAGGGCGATATAATATTTGGGGAGTGTTTTGCAGACAGCCAACGTGTACCCTAAAGTGACACTAATTGTCCATCTCCAATCCTCCAAACCACACCCCTTTGT
Source organism: Quercus aquifolioides (assembly GCA_019022515.1). NCBI lineage: Eukaryota > Viridiplantae > Streptophyta > Magnoliopsida > Fagales > Fagaceae > Quercus > Quercus aquifolioides. Next base: position 21,521,781 of record CM032335.1, on the reverse strand, counting down.
ATCACTTCCCTGCCCTTGAGTATGCTTTTCCATACGTATGAGGCTGAACTTGGGTTTGTGGCTTCCATGATTGTACAATTGGGAAAATACTTGGCATTGAAAGCTCTATAAAATAGTGATGTTTTATCATGCAAGAGCCTCTAAGTTTGTTTTGCGAGTAGGGCATCGTTGAATCTTGAAAGATCTTTGAAACCCATCCCCCCTTGTGTCTTTGGTTTGCCAAGCTCCTCCCACTTTGTCCAATGGATCTTTCTGCCTTCCCCTCTTTGTCCCCAAATTTTTTTTTTTTTAACCAAAGCCTCAATATCATGGCACAATCCGATTGGTAGCTTGAAACACGACATCGTGTATGTGGGCAAAGCTTGGGCCACTGCCTTGATTAGAATCTCTCTTCCTGCTTGAGATAATAATTTCCCTTCCCTCCCTTGCAACTTCTTCCACACCCTCTGTTTTATATTGTCAAAACTCTCTTTTTTTCTTCGACCAATGAAAGACGGTAGGCCTAAGTACTTTTCATATTGTTGCACCACCGGTACTCCAAGAGCGGTTTTGATTGTGTTTTGCATGGCTTGAGAAGTTGATTTGTTGAAGAATAGAGTGGTTTTGTCTCTATTTATTTGCTGCCCAGATGCACCTTCATACTTGGTTAAGACTTCCAATAATTTCAGACACTCACTTTCTTTTGCCCTGCAGAAAGTAAGACTATCATCTGCAAAAAGAAGGTGGGTTAGTCTAGGACCATTCCGACAAATAGAAATCCCCCTTATGTCGCCCATTGTTTCAGCTTTTTTTAACAACCCATGAAAACCCTCCGTACACAATAAAAATAAATAAGGGGAGAAGGGGTCGCCTTGGCTAAGGCCTCTAGTTGGGGTAATGTGCCCTTGGGGTTCCCCATTTATCAAAACCGAGCATGTGGCAGTAGAAATACACATCATCATCAATTTAACCCATGCCTCTACAAAACCCATTTTCCGCATTAGTTTCTCCATGTATAGCCACTCCACCCTATCATAAGTCTTACTCATGTCTAACTTTAAAGCCATGTACCCTGTGTTACCCGATGAGTGGTTCCTCACATAATGTAGAGTCTCAAGAGACACCATAATATTGTCTGAGATTAAACGATCCGCCATGAAAGCACTTTGGTGGTTAGAAATAAGCTGTGGCGTAATCTTCTTCAACCTGTTTGCCAACACCTTTGAAAAAACTCTAAAAAGAACATTACTGAGGTAGATAGGTCGATATAGAGAGGCATATTCAAGATTTTTTACTTTAGGAATTAAAGTAATAAAGGAGTGACAGAGTTCATTAGGCAGAGTACCTGAATTTAAATACAACAAAATTGCTTTTGTAACATCAGGACCTACCAAAGACCAATAGCTCTGATAAAAAAGTGGTGGCATACTGTTCGGTCCAGGTGACTTTAAAGGGGCCATCTGTTTTAATGCATTTTCAACCTCATCCATAGTAAACTCTTTTAGCAATTCCGCATTCATGTCTTCTGTAACTTTTGCAGGTATGTGCTCCAAAATCTCCTCAAAATCCTCAGGTTCACAAGAGGTAAACTAATTAAGAAATTACAAAGAGCTTTGTAACTCATTAGCAATTAAGATAAGATGTCACTCTTACATTTTTATATATGGAAGTATGAAATTAGTAGGATTTGATTGGTACCGCCTAAACCTCAATCACCCAAACTTGCAAGACTCAAGTCGACTAACTTGGGCACTACTCATTTCATTCATGAGCTAGGGCATTTGGCTCGATTGAAACCAACTTATTTTCAAAAAAACAAATGATCACACCACTACATGTCATCCATAGGAGCTTTCAATATGTAACTGAATACTTCCAAACGGCGTATCCACATAGTAATCAAATGTCACACCACATTGACTCACCTGTCATAGCATGGCAAACCCTAACCCAAAGGCAAAGTGAAATTGAACTCCTCCAAAGGCAAATCTGAGTCGGCAGTTACTAACAGCCCAATTAGAAAGCATATGGGCAACTAGTTAGGTGAGATCTCCATCAAAATAGACCACAGTACTACACAATATCACCGGTGAGATTTGGGCAGCACTCCTCCAAAGGCAAATCTGAGTCGGCAGTCACTAACAGCCTAATTAGAAAGCATATGGGCAACTAGTTAGGTGAGATCTCCATCAAAATAGATCACAGTACTACACAATATCACCGGTGAGATTTGGGCAGCACCAACGATCGAGGTTGACCTTCACATAGGATAAAGACTATAAGAATGTTATTCCTAAGGTGGATTCTCTTTTAGGTCACCATTATTTACATAACAAGCTAATGTTTCTACCATGGAAGAGACATTAACCGTAAGAAAAAAGATTCATATACCCGTAACAAGATATACCTTCTCATATCTTTGCATTTGATTGTTAAAAAATATTTGTTAAGGGCTAATAGTTCGAGGTCAGAGTCGTCAAACATATTTTTAGAGAAGTAAACTTTTGTGTAGACCAGCTAACAACACACAGAGGGAACCAAGAGGAACAATTCATATTCTACAATGAGTAACCCACTTTTATTGCATCATATCTTCTGTGGTTGTAATGCCCTTAACATCTACATATACATTCATATATATCTAAACATTACTGCATATACATAGATACATTAAATAATTCTAACTTTTATTCAAGAAAAAATGAAAAGACTTGGGACTCAATGTGACAAACAAGTTAGGCATATCATAATCACAATCATGCATTGTTTTTGTTTTTGTAGCTAGAGCTATTAATGTGATAGTTCTGACTCATACAAGTCAAATCTATAATTGTGGCGGGACCATATAGACAAAAAGGCATGAATGAATTCACGGGTGAGTTCTATCATCTATGGATCTCAAAAATTTAAACAATTCTCATAATAAATAAATAAATAAATTTAAAAAAAAAACAACCACCATATTAACATTGCCTTTCAAGATTGCTTTATACGAAATACATGTGAAATTAGGTTCTCACATGCATAAATTTAAGCATGTCCTTCCCATATACTTGTTACTTGTTAGTGCCTTTTATTTTTATAGGAAACTATGGATTTATCACAAATCAAAATATGATTAGAATTTAGAGCCAACGGTAATAACTTTAAACATGTAGTTCCCATGTACTTGTTTGTTGTTAGTGTATGTTATTTTTTATTAACAACTGTACTTATGGAATCACAAGTCGAAATATAGTTAAGAGCCCAAAGAATCTATTATAATTTTTAAACAATTAAACCCAAGGAGACAAGATTAATTTTAAATCTAAAATGGACTGACTAGTGACTAGAACTCCCATTTTACATTTGAGTGGCCCAGCATCACTAGACCAACCATTTGTTTTTAGGCTAAGCTATTTGCAAATTGCTTTTATTTTATTTTACAAACATGGTATTTAAACTTTTTTAATTATTTAATTATTTCTTCAAATGTATACAGTTCTTCCATTTTACACGCATCAAATTATTATAATTAAAGAAGAATCTCTTAAGAATATTTCCAAAATACTAACAAGAGATTTCAAATCAAGATTTCATAAATATTATAAGACCTTAAAAATCACTTAACCAATCTTCAAGATTTCAAATCAAGATTTCATAAATATTAGAAGAGCTTAAAAATAACTTAACCAACCTTCAAGATTCATTTCTTTTCATATATTTAAAGGAAGAGCACTGCGATGTGACGTAGATTTTGCAAGTGCAAGTAGCACCAAAATGGGATTTTCCTTTATGAAATTAGTTCGGTAATTGAGATAATGAGATTAGAGAGAGTGTCAAAACATAGAAATGTCAGGCCGGTCACCGACCGCACACTATGGCAAATGACACAAAACTCAGTGTGCAAAACGCACCACAATGGGATTTTCCTTTATGAAATTAGTTTGGTAATTGAGATGAGAGTGTCAAAAGATAGAAATGTCAGGGCCGGTCACCGACCGCACACTATGGCAAATGACACAAAACTTTAGTGTGCAAACAACACTAAATTGTCGAGGAATATTTATAGTGGATTCATTAAAATAAGATTGGCAGTACAGCTTTTTGTAGCTCCCGTGGGTTAGTGTAAGGCTGACTTCACAAATCACAGGCACCACATAGCCTCTACAACTTTCTAGAGAATCATACAATTAATGGACACGACACAACTTCTACCATTTACCAAAATGGCAGTGTGTAAGCGGTTTGAAAATAGAACTATTAATGTTAGCACTCGTAGATTTATGCGACAGTGATTCTCTATCACTCACAAATGGTTATCTTAGATTCTGCCAATAGCAAAGTGGAATGGATACAATATTTTCATGTGAATAGACAGGTCAACCTATTTGTTACTGTTATTTAAATAACAATTTTTAGTGTTTAAACATCACAATATGTATTTTTATAACATTTTTTTATTCACACATATTTCCACAATACTTAAACAACGATACTAGAAATTTCTTACTATAAGAGGAGTTTTGTGTTGCATTCAAAAAACTCCATAAAGGTTATGTGTGACACAATTAATGAGTTACACAAAAATAATACCACAAAGGGAATAAGTATTACACTCAAATCTTGAATGAGACTTCATAAACAAGAAATCATAAAAAGATTTTGTTTACTCTCCAAAATTTTATGAAAAATCTTTTTAACTTGAAATGAATCTATTTCATGGTCTAAATTAAATATTACTAACTAAAATTGTATCTATTTATTACAATAATATTTATTTATTTTGCATTTAAAGTGGACTTAGAAAGGATGGTTGGTTGTGATATTAGGCATGTTGAGAACAGTAAACGAATTGTGAAAACTGACTTGACTTTCCCCTCTTCCACTATATATATCAGCCTAATGAGGTAACTAAACCAATCATTCACATTCCTCAAACTCAGATTCCCCTAGTCCACAACAATGACTTCTTCTAATAAGCTCTTGTTCTCTCTCATTCTCGTTCTTTCTTTTCTTAGCTCTCCATCTTTTGCTGATGACCCTCTGAACACTCCTGTCTCTTCAGGAACCATTTGCAAGTCTACCCCAGACCCTTCTTTTTGCAAATCTGTGCTGCCTAATAACCACACAGCCAATGTCTATGACTATGGCAGGTTTTCAGTCCATAAATCACTATCCCAATCCTACAAGTTTCTTAAATTAGTGGACAAGTACCTTAGACACAGTTCCACTTTGTCAAGAACTGCAATCCTTGCTCTTAAGGATTGTCATTCACTTGCTGAGCTGAACATAAACTTCTTATCAAGCTCTTTTGATACTGTGAGTAACACTAATGACACTCTATCCAGCTCCAAAGCTGAGGACATCCAAACCTTGCTTAGTGCCATTTTAACCAACCAAGATACTTGCTTGGATGGCCTTAAAGCCACAGCTTCAGCTTGGAGTGTGAAAAAAGGTCTCTCAGTCCCACTCTCTAATGACACTAAATTGTACAGTGTCTCTCTAGCTCTTTTTACCCAAGGTTGGGTTCCAAGAAAGAAGAATGGGAAAACATGGCACCCAAAGAAGAAGCATATCAATAAGTCAGTGATCTATGAGTCAATGAGTCGGAGAAAACTCATTCGGATAGGTAAGGATGAAGAGGTTTTGGTAAGAGAAATGGTGGTTGTGAACAAAAATGGAGGTGGGAATTTCACCACCATCAATGATGCCATTAATGCGGCACCAAATAACTCTGCTGCTAGTGATGGATACTTCTTGATTTATGTCACTGCTGGTGTTTACCAAGAGTACTTGTCAATTGCAACAAACAAGCCTTATTTGTTGATGATTGGAGATGGTATTAGTCAAACAATAATCACAGGCAACCGAAGCGTGGTAGATGGGTGGACAACTATGAGCTCTGCAACTTTCAGTAAGTACCAAGTATCAAAAACTTGAATTACTTATACACCATATTCTATACACTTATAGCTTAACTTTTTAAATTTGAGGTACCAAAATCAAACTTACACCAAATTTCAGTGACAAAAAGTATAATTTACTATCAACATTTAAACAAAAACATTTGTCATCAGAGTTTTAGGATGTTAATAAGCTTTACATCAATGTTGCATTGCAGCTGTGAGAGGACAGGGGTTTATGGCAATGAACATTACTTTCCGTAATACAGCAGGAGCAATCAAGCAGCAAGCCGTTGCTGTACTAAACATGGCTGATTTGTCCACATTTTTTAGCTGCAGCATTGAAGCGTACCAAGACACCTTATTTGCACATTCACTAAGGCAATTCTATAGAGATTGTGATATCTATGGGACAGTAGATTTCATATTTGGAAACGCTGCTGCTGTTTTCCAAAACAACAACTTCTATGCCCGGTTGCCAGTGAAAGGACAATTCAATCCCATCACTGCTCAAGGCCGAACAGACCCAAATCAAAACACGGGTATTTCAATCCATAATTGTACAATTAGAGCTGCTGATGATTTGGCTTCAAGCAATTTCCCAGTGAAGACATTTCTAGGGAGGCCATGGAAGCAGTATTCTAGGACAGTTTATGTGCAATCTTTCATGGATAGTTTGGTAGAACCTGCTGGTTGGCATGATTGGAATGGAGATTTTGGGCTAGACACGTTATATTATGCCGAGTATAATAACAGAGGCCCTGGTTCCAACACTACAACAAGAGTTACATGGCCTGGCTACCATGTGATTAATGCTACAGATGCTGCTAATTTTACTGTTTCCAACTTCTTGCTTGGGGATCGTTGGTTGCCTCAAACTGGAGTGCCTTACAATGGTGGCTTCATATGAGCAACCCTTTGGATATAGCTAGTTTCATGTCATTTACTTAGTGAGTTACAGTGTTTGTAATGCCCAATCTTTCCACACAAAGTTGGTTATGCATTTTGGGAAGTATTCATAGCAAAACCACACGTGTCAGTTTTTAAATCCATGATCTTCCTCCATCAAAAAAATATGATCTTCCTTTTTGTGGTAATAATCTATTGTATTTTAGCAGTTATTATGGTTAAGAAAATGTATTTTAAAAAAATTGTATATTAATTAGTAGTGGCATTGCCATTCAGACTTTGATTCAAGACCAAAATTGCCCATAAGTTTGGTCAATCGATAAAGGTGGGTGTTGATTCTCTTAGCCGTGCACTTATAATATATTAAAACGAAAGCTCGATGAAGAATTGAATTAGATTTTAATTTTTAGTAAGTCTAATCACATAACAAATTTCAGAAAATTATTTTTCACAATTATTAAGTTGATAGGCTGTGATTGGTATACAATAAAAGTAATAACAATGGTAGTACTAATCACAATATATTGCTTCAACATATTGTGAAAAAAAAAAAAAAATTATTGTGTCTAAGCATTATTGTTTAATTATACTATAATTTTGTACCAAGTGTCATTTTAATTCCACTCTATTTTGATGTCAAGTACCTTTAAATTTTACATGCACTCTAATTTTGTGTTAAGTATCCTTCTCATCGTTTTGAATATCTGGGTAAAGTATCACAAAAATTTATTTGTCGTCCTCGAACTTTTAAAAGTTTTATTTTCGTCCCTAAATTTTGTAAAACATTCTAATTTTCATCCCTCCATTTATATCTATTAGTTTATGTCTTATGTGGCCTGATGGAGTGCTGATGTGGTACCTAACTTGGACTACATTTTTTTTATGGACACGTGGCAAATAATTATAGGGACACGTGGGAACCATTTTTTAAAGTTCAAAATTGCCCCTCAAACCAAAATCTCCAGTCCAGGTGTGCTAGCTTTAAGCCAAAATCCCTAAACCATGAAAACCCAATCGGTGGAATAGTTCCTGTCCAAATCAAACCGGCAACCCCAATCGGCCGTTAGTCTCCACCGTGAAGCTCCGATGCGTCGAGGTTCATATATTCTTTGTTTCTCTGTTATTTACAAAGGGTCGATCAAAACTTTGTCCTGTTCTTTCAAATTCAATTCTCAATTTTGGGTTATCAATAGTGTGGAAGGGACAATTTCTGGGTTGTTATTAATTTTTTGTTCATACTTTACTATGGACTTATGGCAGTCTTTTTCTTGTTGGGTTTATGTTACTCAGTTGGCTTCGATTTCAACAACAACTTGAACTTCACGGCGGGGTTTCAAACCTTATTTTCATCTCCTCGACGTCGGCGAAGGAGGCTGAAGTTGAACTTCGTCACCGGTTTGTACTCTCGATTTTGGTTGTCGATTGGGCTGTTGTTGTGGGGTAGGGGTTTCACGAATGGAGGACTAGGGAGTGCGGGTCAAGTAAGGGAATGAGGGGTACTTTTGGGCTTTTAAAAATGGTTCCCACCTGTCCCTATAATTATTGGCCACATGTTTATATATTTTTTTAAATAAAATAATGTAGTCCAAGTCAGGTGCCACGTCAGCACTCCGTTAGATTACATAAGATATAGGATCTGCTGAAAAAGCCAGCGCGTCTGCGTCTGGCGTTTTCCTTTTTTTTTTTTTTTTTTTTATGCACGCATTTCTGGGTAGGAGACAAAGTTACTGTTCACGCACACAAAGTTACTATTTACGTACTATTCATGGAACCCACAACCACTTTATTCAGAAAAAAATATTAAAAATGGGTCCTACGGCACTATTCACACATTTAAAAATTATTTTGTTACAGTGTTTTTAGTTTTCAACAAAATAAATTGTCAGTGGCGACTCTAGGAATTTTGTTCAGGGTGTTCCTTAGAAAGCATAAATTACACAATCTTATTTCTTTTTAGCTTTTAGGTAATTAGGTTTGATTCAATGTTATTAATTTTATTCCATAACATCCGTAACGGCTGGAAAATACCGTACCGGTAAACAAATCAGAACAATAATCCACCCTATGTTATTTCGGAAAAAATTTCGGGTCATTCCGATTTATTTGGGGTGTTTCGAGGTCAGTGGCGGAGCTAGGAAGTTTTTCTAGGGGGCAAATTAAATATAACAAAATTATTGAATTAAAAAAAAATTCAAGACCCAATAAAAATTTTTATTTTATGAATTAATATTTTAGCTTAATAATGTTGTGTCCTACGTTTTTTTTATTGTATAAAAATCATTTATAATTTAACCACTCAAGCCAAAATATAAATGCAAACAACATTACATTGTAATAACTAATTATATATAACGATATTTTATAATCTTATATATTATTATTATATAACAGAAACTCAAAAATATTATAAAATATTATATAATTAAAGTGAAAGACAGAAATCCACATTTGTCAAATTTGCAGCCACAAAAATGTCATTCTCACACTCAAACATAGTATTTTGAAGTGATGTACAGCAGTAACACAGCACATAGAGTTATACAAAACACATAGTTATAGAAAAAAAGAAAAAAAGAAAAAGAAGGTAACAAACACACAACAAGAGAGCGAGATAAAAAATGAGAAAAATACTAGTGATTCATAGAAGGGCGACTGGCAGTGTAGAGGACTGTCATGGAGAGGCGGCATGATGGGGGCATTATACTCCCAGTAAATGTAAGAGGAGATTTGTTTTGCACTTTTGTTTATTTATTAGTATTATTTTTTTCATTGGTGATTTGGAATTTGATGGAGAAGAATGGGGTTTTTTGTTAGTATTTGGAGGGTGGGCTGAGGAATGAATGGGTTTGTTGGGCTTGCACCGATCAATCTTATACCGATAATTTTTTTTTTTTTTTTTTTTTTTCAGATTTCAGTTCAAAATTTTTTTTGGGCTTTATTTTTTGGGCTTTATTTTTTATTTTTTTTTTCTTGAAAGTAGATCAAATAATTTTTTTTTTATTTGAGGGTATTCCTAATTTTGATTGAGAGTGTTCCTAAATTTTTTTTAATAAAGGGTAAACAAATAAAAAAAATTTAATTATTATATATAATTTTTTTTTTCAAGTTAGGGTGTTCTTGGGAACATCCTAACATGAACGTGGCACTACCACTGTAAGTTGTATCCAAACAGACCCATTAACTAACAAAAATAGACGGAGGGATGAAAATCAAAACTTTTTACAAAGTTTAAGGATGAAAATAGAACTTCTAAAAGTTCAGGGACGAAAAACAAATTTTTGTGATAGTTTAGGGACGAAAATGATATTTTACTCTAAATATTTTCAAGTGTTTATAGTAAATTCATGCATATAAATTTATAAAGTATTAAAAAAAAAAAAAAAAAAAAAAAACTCAACTAGAGTTTATAATGCTTATATTTGTTTTTTGATAATACCCAACCTTCATTAAACAACAAGAGAAGCACCATCTTTTCTCAATTGCTTAACAACAACTAGAGGAAGAGAGTATTTGTTACAATATCCAAAAAACCTATGAGCAGCAGCAAATTTAATGAGGGAACGTGCAACACAATTAGCATCTTTCCTAACCCAACTAAAAACAATCTGGACAAAACCTTTGCTGGGTTCAAACACTAACAAAATGATGTAAATAGACCACTCAGTAGAGGATAACCTGAATTTAAAGCATCAACACATTGCCTAGAATCTTCTTCCACAATAATATTCTTAAGTCCCTCAGATTGTGCAATCTGTAATGCCCAAAGAAAAGCTGCAGCTTTGGCCTATAGAGGGTTGCACAAGACATTCTATTTTGTCCAAGTCATAAGTACCTCACCAAAAGCATTTTCAGCTACTACAGCCAAAGTAGTGAAGGTATTTGTGACAATAGCATCAACATTGAGCCTGACTGCATTTGATGAAGGAGGGAGCGATCTACAAACTTTATCTAGGTCTTGTTCTTTGGGGTGTACAATTTCTGTAATCAAAGAATACTCAATAGCCTTGTTGCAAATGTTTTGGATGATGACTAGTAGATTGACCTTCTCCCTTTGAAAAGCGACAACGTTTCTAAGATTCCAAAGGGCCTCAAAAGTAATGGCCATAAGTAAGGAGCATTGATTGGCTTCCTCCTTGGATTGGTACAACTAAGCTGGAAGATCCACCACCAATTTAATGATATCTACATGGTTGTTTATATCTAGATTGTCAATTCTAATTCCCAAGGGGCCTCCAATCCATATAGCTCTTTTGCCACATGATAATATAAGAACAAATGAGAATTGTCCTCCACACAAGCATTACATGACAACACCCCTCATTGCTGTGCTTTATTGTTGTTGATAATCCAATCTAATCTTATGCAATATAGAGTACTTTGAACGCCAAATTAATTAATTCATGTTTTGTCTAAAACAAAAGAAGAACATTTTAATATTCTCACGTTTGCAATCTTATAAGAATAAAATTTCCTGCATTCGTGTGGGGGAATGGTCCCAGAAAAAAGTTGGAGGCCAATAGTCCTTTGCAAGTCTGATTTAAATTGGGAAAATGAATCATCAACCAAATGTGGCTCTAAAAGGATAGGGAAACAGTGTATCATTTTTAATTTCCACTAAGTAGTCATGACTCTACTATAGTCTATAGACTTTGTAGACAGATAACATAGAAATGATTGACATGATGTTTAATGGTACTAGAAATGGCAACTAATAATCGAATCGTAAAGTCGGTAGAGTAAAGTCAGTTCATGTGTATTCTCGACTCTTATCTCCTCTTCAAGGTGGAAAAAACTTACACAGGATATGAAATTAAATGATAGAGAGAGAAAATAGAGGGGTGCCGTGAGAGTGCCAAGATAGAATAAGACAAGTGTTTTGAAGATAATAAAAGAGTATTTATAAAAATAAATAAATTTTAAATATGATATGTATACAAAATTAAATTATATATACACACTCTACAACCTAGGCATGGTGGGATAGGACGCGTAAAATCTCTCTTTTCTTTATCTTCTTGCCTAGGCATGGTAGAATGGGATGTGTAAAATCTCTCTTTACTCTATCTTCTCTTCGAAGTAAGTAAAAACCCTCATGCGATAGTGTAGCCGACGGGTCAAGATATTTTGGCCCTTTCAATTGGTTCAACAAAAAATTAATCACTTTTTGTCTGTCACTCATATAAAACTTCTCTCACGCACTTAGCCATTGGAGCCTCCTTGCCCAGCCTCCAAGTTGTAAACTGAGTTTTTTCTTTCTCAGTGGGGTGCCTATCAAGTTTTACAGGAATTCATCAATGTTTAATTATTGTCAAAGTCATTATTATAGTTATGTCTCTTCCCTAAAATTTCACCCACCTACAAAAATCTTATAGCCATGACTATTCTACACACGAATTAAAATTACATTTAAATCCCTACAGCCAGCTTCTTTAAAATAAAAATAGAAACTAAAAAAAAATTGGCAAGGTATGTGTTGACCCGACTTGGAAGTTAAATGGGTTAAGTACAAGTTGACCCATTTTTGCTTTGAGTCTAAAATCTCATGTAGGGTTGGGTTTTTTTCTTATGGTTCGGGTCACGTTAACGGTCCATGTCCAATTTTTGTTTTTAGGTATTAAGAATCCATAGTTGTTGTAAATTTTTGTTGTGATTTTGCTTTTACATCTTAGATTTGGATTTTACTCATTGTGATCTAAGCTTTGGTTTTATGTGTCACTTGTGAGCAGGGACCTTTTTTTATAAAAATTCAATGGTTACAAACTTACAATAATAGAAAAAGGGGATTCGAACTCTAGTTCTCCTAATAATGAATATCAATATATATTATTGAACTAGAAAGCTCTTTTTTTTCTTTTCTTTTTTTTTGCACATGATTTGATTGTGTTGGGGATATTGGACTTGGTTGATTGTGTTTCTATAAGTTGTTAGAGTTAATTAACTGTGTGAATATATTCAAGTATCAATTAGAAAAAGATAGAAAGTATGCAGGACAAGAATTAGGATCATTTGTGAACAATTTGGGTATCCCCCTCTTAAAGCTCCATCAAGAAGAAGAGAAAAGAATTATAAAGACTATGAAAGAAAATATAATAGAAATAATGCATATAAAACATATAAAAATACAAAAAAGAAGATCAAAAACAGTATAACTTTATAAGAAGAAAACTGATAAAAAAAACCTGTATGTTACAAATGTGGAAAAGTAGGTAATTATAAGAATAATTGCTGAGTCAAAAACAAAATAAATGAACTGAATATAAATGAAGAATTAAAAAATAAATTGTTAAGCATATTATCAAAATCAGAAAGTGATAAAGAATATTAATATGAATTATTACAACATAGAAAGAAGTAGTTCAGTTGAAAACCTATCCACAGAAAGTGAAAGTGGAGTAGAATTATGTGTTTTAAGAATAAAAATAGGGATAATTACAAATTACCCACCTGTGGTTTAGTTCGAATTTAACTTAACCACCCGTAGTTTCATTTTTGACACTTTACCCACCTATGCTTCCCTCCGTTACTACTCCGTAACCCACCTCCCTTTTAGACGTTACTCTAACACATTTTTTATCAAAAACAAAACCCAAAACAGATCAAACACTCCTCTCTCTCCCAAAACACACTCCCATCCACGTGTATAAATTTTCAACATTTTAAGCTTGGAGAGAGAAAGCTCACAGATCAAAATAAACACAAAACAAATGTTCCATCATGGATATGGATTTGGTTTAGAAACTCGATCTTGAGGGAGGCGAATTCCACCGATCCAGCGTCGTCGCCGAGCCCTAGCTCCACCAAGCCACGCCCTTCTTAGAAGTCTAAATCGGCCAAGGAGAATGCACTGCCGTTCGATTTGACCTCCATCCCCTTCGAATCCAAGCCATCGCCAGCTATGGCGGCCAAATTGAAGAGTCCATTGCCCCCGAGGCCACCTCCTTCAAATTCTCACAAAAGGAAGCTCAGCTTTGAAGGTCATGGGCTCGATGTAGGAAATCGTTGACCGATCTGGTGGCGGATTTGGTGATTCTGTGGGTTCTGGGTTGTTGTTTAGTTTTGAAATTTTCACTTTGCTTCTATTATACCCAGCAAATCAAGTCATTTTTATTCTATTGTTCATGATGTTGTGATTTTTTTTGGTGGGTTTGTTATTTGGCTTTGAAACCTTCCTCTCTCATATCTCTATTCCCTTGGTCAATCTTTGCTGATCCTCCCCTTGGGTGCTGCCAATGTATATCCAATGGCTTTGTGTGAGTGAGATCTTAGATGTTGAAAATCAAAACTTTAGAAATTAAGTGTTGGAAATTGTTGATCCTCCCTATTGTTATGTTGTAAACTGTGTTATGCTTGGATTTTAATAAATTTCTTAGTTCAGGCACAAAAAATAAGTATAAGGAAGAAGACGAAGAACAGAAGCCTTTGAGAGAAAATATTTGAGTGGCTGATATTTGAGTTCTGTTAAGTAAGAGAGATTTTTAACTGGCAAGTATGGTTAGCGGTTAACCAGGATTTCAAACTAAAATCTTTGACTATGCCACTACTCTCTCTCTCATGGTTTTGCTTGATTTGATTTGTATTAGTTTTCTGGGTGTACGTTCTTCATGTTTGTGTATGTTCTTCATGCTTGTGAATTATGAGAAACCAATACCATATTTTAATCTTTTTTTTTTCTCATTTTGGGAGGAGAGAGACATAAAATGGGTGTAAAAAAACTTATTTACCCTTTTTTTTTAACAGAAGTGGGTAACAGAGACTAAACGGAAGTAACTTCAAGTGGGTAAAGTGTCAAAAATGAAACTACGGGTGGGTAAATTAAATTCGAGCTAAACCACAGGTGGGTAATTTGTAATTATCCCATGAAAATATGTGTATGTGTAAGAAACTATAAATACTCTAACAATTAACAAAATAAGAATAATTTAATTAATTGATAAAATTGAAGATCTGAAATCAAGAAGGAAAATTTAATAAAATTAAGCCAATCAAACAAACCTGATAAAATAAATGAAAAACAAACATGGGCTAGACATGGCCTGCATATTAATGAAGCCTATAATATTGACATATACATAAACTTTTTTATTCACATATATTTCCACAACACTTAAACAACGATACTAGAAATCTCTTACTATAAGAGGAGTTTTGTGTTGCATTAAAAAAACTCCATAAGGGTTATGTGTGACACAATTAATGAGTTACACATAAAATAATACCACAAAGGGAATAAGTATTACACTTAAAACTTAAATGGGATTTCATAAACAAGAAATCATAAAAAGATTTGGTTTGCTTTCTCCAAAATTTTATGAAAAAACTTTTTAACTTGAAATGAATCTATTTCATGGTCTAAATTAAATATTACAAACTAAAATTGTATCTATTTATTACAATAATATTTATTTATTTTGCATTTAAAGTGGACTTAGAAAGGATGGTTGGTTGTGATAATAGGCATGTTGAAAACAGTAAACGAATTGTGAACTGACTTGACTTTCCCCTCTTCCACTATATATATTAGCCTAATGAGCTAACTAAACCAATCATTCACACTCCTCAAACTCAGATTCCCCTAGTCCACAACAATGACTTCTTCTAATAACCTCTTGTTCTCTCTCATTCTCGTTCTTTCTTTTCTTAGCTCTCCATCTTTTGCTGATGACCCTCTGAACACTCCTGTCTCTTCAGGAACTATTTGCAAGTCTACCCCAGACCCTTCTTTTTGCAAATCTGTGCTGCCTAATAACCACACAGCCACTGTCTATGACTATGGCAGGTTTTCAGTCCATAAATCACTATCCCAATCCTACAAGTTCCTTAAATTAGTGGACAAGTACCTTGGACACAGTTCAACTTTGTCAAGAACTGCAATCCTTGCTCTTAAGGATTGTCATTCACTTGCTGAGCTGAACATAAACTTCTTATCAAGCTCTTTTGATACTGTGAGTAACACTAATGACACTCTATCCAGCTCCAAAGCTGAGGACATCCAAACCTTGCTTAGTGCCATTTTAACCAACCAAGATACTTGCTTGGATGGCCTTAAAGCCACAGCTTCAGCTTGGAGTGTGAAAAAAGGTCTCTCAGTCCCACTCTCAAATGACACTAAATTGTACAGTGTCTCTCTAGCTCTTTTTACCCAAGGTTGGGTTCCAAGAAAGAAGAATGGGAAAACATGGCACCCAAAGAAGAAGCATATCAATAAGTCAGTGATTTATGAGTCAATGAGTCGGAGAAAATTCATTCAGATAGGTAAGGATAAAGAGGTTTTGGTAAGAGAAATGGTGGTTGTGAACAAAAATGGAGGTGGGAATTTCACCACCATCAATGATGCCATTAATGCGGCACCAAATAACTCTGCTGCTAGTGATGGATACTTCTTGATTTATGTCACTTCTGGTGTTTACCAAGAGTACTTGTCAATTGCAACAAACAAGCCTTATTTGTTGATGAATGGAGATGGTATTAGTCAAACAATAATCACAGGCAACCGAAGCGTGGTAGATGGTTGGACAACTATGAGCTCTGCAACTTTCAGTAAGTACCAAGTATTAAAAACTTGAATTACTTATACACCATATTCTATACACTTTAGCTTAACTTTTTAAATTTTGAGGTACCAAAATCAAACATATATACACCAAATTTCAGTAATAAAAAGTATAATTTACTCTAAATTTTATGATATTATCAACATTTGTCATCACTGTTTTAGATGTTAATAAGCTTTACATCAATGTTGCATTGCAGCTGTGAGAGGACAGGGGTTTATGGCAATGAACATTACTTTCCGTAATACAGCAGGAGCAATCAAGCAGCAAGCCGTTGCTGTACTAAACATGGCTGATTTGTCCACATTTTTTAGCTGCAGCATTGAAGCGTACCAAGACACCTTATTTGCACATTCACTAAGGCAATTCTATAGAGATTGTGATATCTATGGGACAGTAGATTTCATATTTGGAAACGCTGCTGCTGTTTTCCAAAACAACAACTTCTATGCCCGGTTGCCAGTGAAAGGACAATTCAATCCCATCACTGCTCAAGGCCGAACAGACCCGAATCAAAACACGGGTATTTCAATCCATAATTGTACAATCAGAGCTGCTGATGATTTGGCTTCAAGCAATTTCCCAGTGAAGACATATCTAGGGAGGCCATGGAAGCAGTATTCTAGGACAGTTTATGTGCAATCTTTCATGGATAGTTTGGTAGAACCTGCTGGTTGGCATGATTGGAATGGAGATTTTGGGCTAGACACATTATATTATGCTGAGTCTAATAATAGAGGCCCTGGTTCCAACACTACAAAAAGAGTTACATGGCCTGGCTACCATGTGATTAATGCTATAGATGCTGCTAATTTTACTGTTTCCAACTTCTTGCTTGGGGATCATTGGTTGCCTCAAACTGGAGTGCCTTACAATGGTGGCTTAATATGAGCAACGCTTTGGATATAGCTAGTTTCATGTCATTTACTTAGTGAGTTACAAAGTTTGTAATGCCCAATCTTTCCAACACAAAGTTGGTTATGTATTTTGGGAAGTATTCATAGCAAAACCACACTTGTCAGTATATAAAATCATGATCTTCCTCCATCAAAATAATAATAATAATAATAATAATAATAATAATAATAAAAATATGATCTTCCTTTTTATGGTAATAATCTATTGTATTGTAGCAGTTATTATGCTTAAGAAAATGTCTTTAAAAAAAATTGTGTATTAATTAGTAGTGGCATTCAGACTTTGATTCAAGACCAAAAATGCCCATAAGTTAGGTGTTGATTCTCTTACAAGGTCCGAGGAAAGCCGCGCGCGTCTATATAATATATTAAAACAAAAAATCGATGAAGAATTTAATTAGATTTTAATTTTTAATAATTCTAATCACATAACAAATTTCATACAAACATTTTTCATAATTATTAAGCTGATAGGTTGTGATTGGTATACAATAAAAGTAATAACAATGGTAATACTAATCACAATATGTTACTTCAACATATTGTGAATATATATATATATATATATATAATATTTATTGTGCCTAAGTATTATCGTTTAATTATACTATAATTTTGTACCAAGTGTTATTCTAATTACACTCTATTTTGATGTCAAGTACCTTTAAATTTTACATGAACTCTAATTTTGTGTCAAGTATCATTCTCATTACATTTTAAATATTTTCAAATGTCTATAGTAAACTCATGCATATAAATTTGTAAAGTATTTAAAATATATATATATATATATATAAATAAATAAATAAAACTCAACTAGAGTTTATAATGCTTATATTTGTTTTTGGATAATACTCACTCTTCATTCAACAACAAGAGAAGCAGCATATTTTCCCAATTGCTTAACAACAACAGGAGGAAGAGAGTATTTGTTGTTGGGAATTTAACCAAAAATCCAACCTGTGAGAAACAAAAAAAATAGAGAAAACACACGCCAAAGAAAAACAATCACACGCACAAGACAGTATTTACGTGGTTCGGCAATTTGCCTACGTCCACGGAGTTGCAGGGATTTCACTATTATCAGAGAAAAATACAAAGTGAGGCTACAGTGTTTTTTTCTCTCTCTAAAAAACACAACAACAGTTAACAAACCCTAATCACAAAAGGGGCTTTTATATCCTGCGCACAGGATTACAATGGGCTACAAAACGGGCCAAAAATTTAAATATAAACTAGGCTCCACAAAGCCCAACAAATCTCCCACTTGGAGAATAGTTCAATCACCAACATCAGCCGCTATCCTCCAAAAGCAATCCCTCATCCCTGCAACTCATCCTCCTGTCCTCAAACTAGAAGACCAATTGAAGCTGCACACAGCTTCAACTTCTCAATAGTGACACCTTTAGTCAACATGTCTGTCGGGTTCTTAGATCCATAAATCTTCTCAAGTATTACCAGTTTATCTTCAACAAGGTAACGGATAAAGTGGTATTTTGTTTGTATATGCTTCAACTTTGAATGAAAAGCCGAATTTTTGGCAAGAAAGATTGCACTCTGACTGTCACTGTGTAGAATGCCCATCTTCTGCTTCTTACCCAATTCATCTAAGAAACCATGTAGCCAAATCATCTCTTTTCCAGCTTCAGTTGCTGCAACATACTCAGCTTCTGTAGTAGACAAAGTAACAATCTTTTGCAAATTTGAAGCCCATGATATAGCTGTACCACCCAGAGTAAATACAAACCCAGTAGTACTCTTTCTACTATCAACATCACCAGCAAAATCAGCATCTACATAACCTTGCAGCTTCAAACTTGCACCTGTGAAGCAAAGACATGTATCTAATGAACCCTTCAGATATCTCAGAATCCACTTGACTGCCTCCCAATGCTGCTTTCCAGGCCTACTCATGAATCTGCTCACAACTCCCACTGCATGTGCAATGTCTGGCCTTGTACACACCATAGCATACATCAAGCTGCCAATAGCTGAGGCATAGGGCACCTTGCTCATATAGTCCCTTTCTTCTTCTGTTTTCGGTGACTGTTCTTTGCTCAGTTTGAAATGACTACCCAAGGGTGTGCTCACTAGTTTAGATTCATTCATGTTGAACCTGCTGAGAACTTTCTTCACATACTCTGACTGTGAAAGCTTCAATGTACCATTAGCCTTGTCTCTAATGATTCTCATACCAAGGATTTGCTTTGCAGCTCCCAAATCCTTCATTGCAAACTGTTTTGACAATTGCTTCTTCAGATTATTAATCTCCTCAATGCTAGACCCTGCAATGAGCATATCATCCACATACAACAGTAAAATGATATAAGAATTGTCAAAGAATTTAAAATAGCAACAATGATCAGCTTCACATCTCTTGAACCCAATTTTATGCATAAAATTGTCAAATTTCTTGTACCACTGTCTAGGAACTTGTTTTAGGCCATACAAGCTCTTTCTCAGTTTGCAGACTAGATTCTCTTGTCCCTGAACAATAAACCCTTCTGGCTGAATCATGTAAAGGTCTTCCTCCAAATCACCATGAAGGAATGCCGTCTTCACATCTAACTACTCAAGATGTAAGTTTTTTGCAGCCACCATTCCCAGCACCAGTCTAATTGTTGATATCTTCACAACTGGAGAAAATATCTCTGTGTAGTCAATGCCTTCCTTTTGCTGGAACCCTTTAACAACTAATCTGGCCTTGTAACGTTTGCTACCATCATGCTCATTTTTTATCATGTATACCCACTTGTTGTGCAAAGCCTTCTTTCCTACTGGCAATTCAATCAATTCCCATGTCTGATTCTCAACAAGGAATCCATCTCATCTTTCATGGCTAACTCCCACTTGCTTGAATTTTCATCTTGCAAGGCTTCATCATAACACTCTGGCTCACCACCATCAGTCAATAGTAGATAATTTAAAGCGGGTGAATAACGCTGTGGAGGTCTAATGTTCCTGGAAGATCTGCGGACTTCAGCTACAGGTGTATTCTGATCTACCTGTGAATCTGCATTCTCCTTATTTTCTTCACCCCCTTTTCTGGACAGTACTTTCAGTCAATCCATCTAAGTTGACAAACTCAGATTTCTTTTGATTTATCTCTGCAATATCTGATACTACAGTTGACCTGTCCTTGTACATAACCTGATCATTAAATATCACATTTCTACTTCTGATGATTTTTCTGTTTTGTTCATCCCAAAACCTATAGCCAAATTTCTCATCACCATAGCCAATGAAAAAACATATTTTAGACTTAGCATCAAGTTTACTACGAGCATCAGAATCAATATGAACATAAGAAACACAACCAAAAAGTTTTAAATGGGAAAACTTTACCTCTTTACCGCTCCAAACCTCCTCAGGAAGTTTGAACTCCATGGGAACTGATGGCCCTCGGTTTATCAGGTAAGCTGCAGTGCTAACAGCATCAGCCCAGAAAGTTTTTGGTAGTCCAGCATGCAACCTCATACTCCTAGCACGCTCATTAAGAGTTCTGTTCATGCGCTCAGCCACACCATTCTGCTGTGGTGTCCTAGGAATGGTCTTTTCCATCCTAATTCCCTGTGCAGCACAATACTCATTGAACCCTCCATCTATGTACTCTCCTCCATTATCAGACCTCAAACATTTTAGTTTTAAACCTGTTTCTATCTCAACCATGGCCTTCCACTTCTTAAAAGTTTCAAATACATCAGATTTATTTTTCAGAAAATAAACCCATACCTTTCTGCTTGAATCATCAATGAAAGTGATATTGTACCTTGAACCTCCAAGGGATGCAACCGGAGAAGGCCCCCATAAATCAGTGTGTACTAACTCCAATTTTTCTGCCTTCGGTGTCCTGCCAGTTTTCAAGAAGCTCACATTTTCTGCTTTCCTAAGATGCAGCTTTCACACATGTCAAAATCAATGGACTTCAATTCTGGTAGTTTTCCTTTTGACAGCAGCATTTTCATCCCTTTCTCACTCATATGACCAAGTCTGCGGTGCCATAGGCTTGTATCAGTACTTGCATCAGCAGCTGCAATTGTGTTTCTTGGACTTGAGGTCATATATAAAGTACCAGTCTTCTTTCCACGAGCCAATACTCTAACTCCCTTTGTAACCTTCCAAGTACCACCAACAAATAGTATTGCATGCCCTTCATCATCAAGTTGTCCAACAGAAATCAGATTCCTCCTCAGGTCAGGAATATGTCGAACCTTCTCCAGTAACCAAACAGACCCATTGGGTAACAATATCCGGACATCTCCAATACCCACAACATCCAGGGCTGAACCATCAGCCAAATACACCTTACCAAAATCACCTGCAGCATAGTTCTGTATGATTTCTCGGTGTGGAGTGGTATGAAACGAAGCTCTTGAATCCAAAACCCAATCATCAAGTGGACTGTCTACTGCAAGAAGTAATGCATCATGTACCTCTTTTGTTACAGCATTAGCAGAATCATCTTCATTCTTCTTCTTAGGACTTTTGCATTGGTTCCTAAAGTGACCTATTTTCCCACAATTCCAGCATTGTACTTGTTGGCCTGATCTAGACTTATTTCTGTTCCGATTAGAATTTTTGGATTTTGATCTGCCCCGATTTGAATTTCTGTTATTACCTCTGTCTCTTGTCTCAAGATTTAGGGCAGAACCAAATCCTGAGGTTTCACCTGCATCTCTTCTGCGAATCTCCTCAGCCAGAATTAAATCTCGTATATCATTGTACTTGAGTTTTTCCTTTCCTGTAGAATTGCTTACTGCCATCCTCATTGCCTCCCAACTGTTTGGCAAAGAAGCTAAAACGATCAGAGCACGAATCTCATCATCAAAATCAATTTCTACAGACGACAATTGATTTGTGATAGTGTTAAATTCATTCAGATGTTGTGCTACTGATACGTTCTCTGCCATCTTTAGATTAAACAGTTTCTTCATCAGATGCACCTTGTTATTTGCTGACGGCTTTTCATACATACCAGACAAAGCCTTCATCAGATCTGCTGTGGTCTTCTCCTTTACAACATTGTGTGCAACAGACCTAGACAGAGTCAACCTGATAACTCCTAGTACCTGTCTGTCAAGAAGAGCCCATTCCTCAGCCTTCATAGCCTCAGGTTTTTCCCCTAGAAGCGGCAGATGCAGCTTCCTCCCATAAAGGTAATCCTCAATTTGCATCCTCCAAAATCCAAAGTTTGTGCCATCAAACTTTTCTATTCCATACGCCTTTCCTGCTTCCTCTGCCATTGCTCTCACTCAAACCTAAACCTAGGCTCTGATACCAGTTGTTGGGAATTTAACCAAAAATCCAACCTGTGAGAAACAAAAAAAATAGAGAAAACACACGCCAAAGAAAAACAATCACACGCACAAGACAGTATTTACGTGGTTCTGCAATTTGCCTACGTCCACGGAGTTGCAGAGATTTCACTATTATCAGGGAAAAATACAAAGTGCGGCTACAGTGTTTTTCTCTCTCTCTAAAAAACACAACAACAGTTAACAAACCCTAATCACAAAAGGGGCTTTTATATCCTGCGCACAGAATTACAATGGGCTACAAAACGGGCCAAAAATTTAAATATAAACTAGGCTCCACAAAGCCCAACATTTGTTACAATATCCAAAAAACCTATGAGTAGCAGCAAATTTAGTAAAGGAACGTGCAACACAATTAGCTTCTTTCCTAACCCAACTAAAAACACACTGGACAAAACCTTTGCTGAGCTCAAACACTAACAAAATGATGTAAATAGACCACTCAGTAGAGGATAACCTGAATTTAAAGCATCAAAACATTGCCTAGAATCTTTTTCCACAATAATATTCTTAAGTTCCTCAGAGTGTGCAATCTGTAATGCCCAAAGAAAAGCTGCAGCTTTGGCCTATAGAGGGTTACACAAGACATTCTATTTTGTCCAAGTACCTAACCAAAAACATTTCGAGCTACTATAGCCAAAGTAGTGAAAGTATTTGTGACAATAGCATCAACATTGAGCCTGACTACATTTGACGGACACAGCCATCTACAACCTTTTCCCTTTGAAAAGCAAGCGTTTTTAAGATTCCAAATGGCCTCAATAGGAATGGCCATGAGTAAGGAGCATTGATTGGCCTCCTCCTTGGATTGGTAAAACTAAGCTAGAAGATCCACCACCAATTTAATGATATCTACATGGTTGTTTATATCTAGATTGTCACTTCTAATTCCCAAGGGGCCTCCAATCCATATAGCTCTTTTGCCACATGACAATATAAGAACAAATGAGATCGAATAGCCCTCTACACAAGCATTACATAAGCTGCAAGATTTGTTAGTAGCCCCAATTCTCTATCCCAGCTTCTCCTTTGTAGGAATCATGTCTGATCTTAGCCTCCATAGGAACATTTTAACTCTATCATGAACTTTTAGCTTCCATAGTTTGTTCCATTGTAAGAGGTTGGGTAGTCATACAGATTTTACAATATATACATATGTATATATAAAAGTTAGTGGTCATAAATTAGTTTTTTTTTTTGATACAGGTCATAAATTAGTTATAATCCTTTGAATACGAGTCTTTTCATTAACAACCATGAGCCACTCCTTTCCACTTCTCCAAAAAAAAGACAACACCCCTCATTGCTGTGCTTTACTGTTGTTGATAATCCAATCTAATCTTATGCAATATAAAGTACTTTGAACGCCAAATTAATTAATTCATGTTTTTTCTAAAACAAAAGAAGAACATTTTAATATTCTCACGTTTGCAATCTTATAAGAATTAAATTTCCTGCATTCGTGTGGGGGAATGGTCCCAGAAAAAAGTTGGAGGCCAATAGTCCTTTGCAAGTCTGATTTAAATTGGGAAAATGAATCATCAACCAAATGTGGCTCTAAAAGGATAGGGAAACAGTGTATCATTTTAATTTCCACCAAGTAGTCATGACTCTTCTATGGTCTATAGACTTTGTAGACAGATAACATAAAAAAGATTGACATGATGTTTAATGGTACTAGGGATGGCAACTAATAAGTGTAGAGTAAAGTCGGTAGAGTAAAGTCAGCTCATGTTTATTTTCGACTCTTATCCCCTCTTCAAGGTGGAAAAAACTTACACGGGATATGAAATTAAATGATAAAGATGAGAGAGAAAATAGAGGAGTGTTGTGAGAGTGCTAAGATAGAATAAGACAAGTGTTTTGAAGATAATAAAAGAGTTTTTATAAAAATAAATAAATTTTAAATATGATATGTATACAAAATTAAATTATTTATACACACTCTACTGTCTAGGTGTGGTGGGATGGGACGTGTAAAATCTCTCTTTTCTTTATCTTCTTACCTAGACATTGTGGAATGAGATATGTAAAATCTCTCTTTGCTCTATCTTCTCTTCAAAGTAAGGAAAAACCCGCATACGATATTTTGGCCATTTCAATTGGTTCAATTTTTTTTACTTTTTTGAGAAACAAAGACACACACAATGGGGGAGGGAATGACTCATTCCGAATGAGTACAATTTTTTAGATTTGTCTGTCTGTTTCATTTCATTTTTTAGGGCTTTGGGTGTTAGAGAAAGAGACTGAGGAGTTAAGGTTGGGCTTTATGGTTTCTCTTCATAGGCCCAGACAAGTTGGACTATGAAATGCTGTGTGGCAGTCGGTTGCCTTAGCCCAATACACACGCCCATTTATTAGACTGAGTTAGCAGCTCCCTTGGGCTTTTATTAAATGATTGATAAGCTGGGAAAATAGGCCATCGTATATGGTTAAGTAATTAAGATTTCACTAAGTGACAACTGTGTAGTCGCTTTGGCCGAGTGGTTAAGGCGTGTGCCTGCTAAGTACATGGGGTTTCCCCGCGAGAGTTCGAATCTCTCAGGCGACGAGATTTTTGCACAAAAACAATTAGGTGTTTATTTTTCATAGAAACTAGTCAGCTACAGCACCGCAAATTCCAAACTTGTTTTTATAGTATATCACTATGAATTATTATGCCTATATTGTCGGTCAGATTTAAATTAAAATTTCATTTTGATATGAACATATCATGTGACGGATCTAGTTCGATGTTTTCAGCTACCTCAATAATGTTGCATTTGCATTTCCCCGTCAGTTTCCTACCCCAAACTTTAATTTGCATTGGAATTGGCCAATGAGAAATTTGAGAAAATGTTTCTTCCTAGTCAAATCCAAACGTTTTGTCTAATATATATATATATATATATCAGCATGAATTATGCCTAGAATTTCAGTTTCAATTTAAAATTTTCATTTTGATGTTTTAACTACTATTATATATCACAATAATATGAATATATATCAAGTTAGGGATCCAACCCGGTAGTTCAATGTTCTCATACCTCTATAATATTGTTGCATATTCCTATCAGTTTCCTTCCCACCCCACCACCCCAAACTTTAAGCAAATTTAATTTGCATTGAAATTGACCACAACTTTTGACTTACTAATAATTGAATTTGTTGAAATGGATGATGGTCTCCATTTCACATTAACAAGCACAAGAAAAATGAATTAAGGGTGCTCTCTCGATGGTCAATTGGTACTCTTAAAGATTTAAACGTACTATTCAAGTGTTTTATAAGTTTACGAAATCTTAGAAGCGACAGTTCAATGATAATGATAATTTTTGTAGTATTTTATGTTTGTGGTTCGAACTTCACTTCTACATTCACACCGTCTAGTATCCACCTTTAAAAAGTTTACAAAATCCTCAATCTAGCTACACCATGCCTGACAAAAGCATTAGCACGATTGTTTGTTTTCAATGGTGCACCTGTCTCAAGAAGTCAAGATAGATTTAATTTCATACTCCTGTTATGAATTAATCTCATTGAAAAAAGTATCACTTTTCACTTGCCCTTTTAGACTTAAGTGACCATTCCTCCCTCACTTCCCACTTTCCCCCATAACTTTCTTCACCAGATAGGCCTAAGTATCCGACCAAATCCTGTAGATCTGCATCAAAAGTAACTATTATCTAATATGAGTTCGATCACAAAAATCAAGATTCCTAGTCTCTCTTGGTGGACATGAACTGGCATCTGCATTGTGCTTGACCCAAAATTACACACCCCTAAAGATTATATTTCACGCGGAGAACAAAAATATTTGATAATTTTGTGCGTTGAGTGTATTTTAATTTTAGAGGTACACAGCTTATTTTGGGTTCTTTGTGTTGATCTTTTTCTAGAAATGTGCTGTTAGATGGGTTTCAGTTAGTTCAATTGGTAAAGTGTTTGATAGTGTCTTAGTTTGATAATAAAAAGCACAATCATCATAAGCGAATACCATAAGTTAAAATTCTAAAAAAAAAAGAAAAAAAAAAGAATACAATCATCGGAAGTAAACACTATAGATTGAAACTCTATAAAAATAAAATAAAATAAAAAAAGAGAAAAGAGAAAAGAAATATGCTGTTGAATGGTACCAAAAGTTTATTCCCATATTTCATGAGATAATTATTTGTTAGTCATCTTCTAAATATTACAGTCTTGTATGCCATTTTATTCCTTTTCCACAAGTGGGAACAATTCTGAACATACATGGGAGAAGCTCTAGAAACTTTAAAAGAAAAAGAAAGAAGTCAAAAAAATTGGGTAATTGATTTTCCATTCCACCCAATGGTGGGCTTGCTCTCGCCTACCAATATGGGCCACAAAAATGACAATTAGTGCTTTTGGACCGTATCTTATAAACTTGAGGTTGGAATGGGAGATGCTCCACTTATTTTTCCTCTCCTAACATTAATAATGGTTTCCCTTTAACGCTAGAAAATGTGGCTTGAAAACTTCCACGAATGGAGAAGTGTGATGTTGTTCAAATTTTGTCTCTATGTACCAAAAACACGAATCCTACACCACCCTCTTTAAAGATTTTTTTAGTTATGAAGCATTCCCAACTAAGCCTCTTTGTCACATGTCCATCTAACCCTTTTTTTTCCCAATCAAATTTATTTAAAATGTTTTTTTTTTCTTACAGAAAATTGAACGGCTAGATTGGTCACCCCCAATATTTGTATTTTTATGAAAAAAAAAAAAACAACAACAACAACAATTTGGATTAAACGAAGATTTTTAAAAAAATTTTAAACCTGGTGTGTTAGTTAAATATGAATTTATACTTCTAACTTGTTTTGACTAGTTACAAACTAGTCAATGCTGACTCCATTTTTGGGTTGGGTCGTCTAATTTTAACAATTAACCAAATGGCTAGTCCGAAAGAAACAAAGTCTATTTCTCTATATATAACTAAATCCTATTGGAGTAAATAAAATATTTTAAAACAATTGACCAGAAGTATACTTTAAATTCCTCAACGTCGAAGTAGAAGGTGATTCTTTGAAAGTTATATAGGCAATCAATAACCCAAAGTCCAATAGAACTCAGCTGGGTCATATTATAAATGATATTTAGAGAATTGGTGCTAGCATGCAGACTTGTAGTTTTATTCATACACGTAGGGGGTAATAGGTTGGCCCACTCCCTTGCAAAGAGAGCAGTTCTAACTGCTAATACTAATGTGTGGTTAGAAGAACTACCACAAGACTTGGTTGTCAGTTTGATTTATCTTAATAAAGTTGACTTACCTTTTCCTTAAAAAAAAAAAAAAAAGAATTCCATGATGTTATTAATAAAATGGTCAAACTTAAGCATGATTTATATTATGCTTTCCAATCAAATTTAAATACATAATTATATTAACTTTAATAATTGTTATTAAGCATATAGTCTATATGCTTCTAAAAAAAAAAGTCAATATGTTTTTGAAAGAACCGGAGTGGGGTCTATACAATAATTCTAATACAAATTTGATTGAAAATAAGATTTGAACAAATTCTAAACACTTTGTGGAAGAACATATTCTGAAATTTCTAATTCAGGCCAAATTGACATTCTCATTCATTTTAGTTAGAAATTTATGGCGTGCAAGTAACACATTTCTCTTTTGGTTCTCAAAATGATTAATAGGCATTACCGAATTGGTCTTGGACTCCTAGAGCCCAATTGACCGTTTAATTATTCACTTGCCGGCCTTTTTCCTCCGCCTGTTTATTAAGACCAAAAAATAAAAATTTCCCATTATTTTATATTTTACTTTTAAACGTTTAGACTGGCTCCCATAATTTCGGATCCAGTTGGGTTCGGTCAATAAACACACACTTATGACTCGTGAGTCATGAAGCCACTGTGAAGCTAACCTAGCAGTTACAACTAACAACAACACCAACCACATTTGGTTTCGTCGTAATAAACGTCTAGGGCATCACTTGGGTCCCCCACCGAACGCGTTATAGTTCCTTCTAAGACCCAGCTTGCGCCGTGGCCGCGTATCCAATTCCTTTTTTTTTTTTAACTCTCTCTCTTCCCACAAAACCATATATATACACTCCAACTCTCTTGGCCTCCAAACACAACAGAAACCCATTTTTCTCTTACATCATATGTCTCAAAGACCTAGCGTTCCTCACTCCTCCACCATCGCCTTCGGCATCCATTCCCATCTCCTGGTCTCCAGTGAGATGAACCCCAGTTCCAACTGGTCCTAATTAAACTCTTTGATTCCCATATCGGTATTCGTCGTACCCAATACACAAAACTCTCGTTTAATTTCTATAGACATTTCTAGCACACACGAAGTTCTCATTTTTACGTGCAATTATGGGTGTCAAGGGATTTGTCGAGGGTGGCATTGCATCCATTGTCGCAGGATGTTCCACTCACCCACTAGATCTAATCAAAGTCCGCATGCAACTCCAGGGTGAGAAAGTTCACGCGCCCAACCCACAGCCAATCCACAATCTCCGTCCGGCTTTCGCCTTCCACAACCTCCACGTCCCACACGCGCCATCCCTCCCACTGCCACCGCCGCCACCTCCACGCGCTTCCGCGGGACCCATTTCCGTGGGCATGAAAATCGTCCAAACCGAAGGCCTCGCCGCCTTGTACTCCGGCGTCTCCGCCACCGTGCTCCGCCAAACACTCTACTCCACCACCAGAATGGGCCTCTACGACGTGCTCAAAACCAAGTGGGCCCACAAGGAGACGGGCCACCTCTCGCTGGCCCACAAAATCGGAGCCGGCTTGATAGCCGGCGCAATCGGCGCGGCTGTTGGGAACCCAGCCGACGTGGCGATGGTTCGAATGCAAGCCGACGGTCGGCTCCCAATGGCTCAGCGCCGAAACTACAAGGGCGTGACCGACGCTATCTCCCAAATGGCTAAGCAAGAAGGCGTGGCTAGCCTGTGGCGCGGCTCGGCTCTAACGGTAAACCGAGCCATGATCGTGACGGCTTCGCAGCTAGCCTCGTACGACCAGTTTAAGGAAATGATAATCGAGAACCACGTCATGAACGACGGTCTCGGGACGCACGTGACGGCGAGTTTCGCGGCGGGTTTCGTGGCGTCCGTTGCGTCGAATCCGGTCGACGTGATCAAGACGCGTGTCATGAACATGAAGGTGGAGCCCGGGTCGGTCCCACCGTACAGTGGGGCCCTAGATTGTGCTCTGAAGACAGTGAGAGCTGAGGGACCCATGGCCCTTTATAAAGGGTTTATACCCACAATTTCTAGGCAAGGGCCTTTTACTGTGGTTCTGTTTGTGACACTTGAGCAAGTTAGGAAGTTGCTTAAGGAGTTTTGAAAACTTTATGGTTTTTGATTTAAAAAAAAATTGATGTTGACGAAGAATGCAGGGAATTAGAGGTCTACTACTACAACTACTTTGAATAAATCATATGATTTTTTATATCAATTTTTGTAGTAGAGGATTTTAAGGCTTATCAAATTGGATTGTTGTTTTAATATTTGTTATTTGAGTAATGATTTGTTTTTTAATTAATAAAATTTTTGTTACTTTTTGCAATTCTATTCTTTTGAATCTGGACTGCCTCAATTGTTAACTAGGAAAAATTATCTGATGCATTTGTCCTATGAATCTGCCTCGATTGTTTTATTTATTTTTCTTTTAATATTGACTTTTTTGTCATATATAAATCATTAATTTTAAGAGCATTTAAAGCAGAATTAAGGATATTAAAATATAGAGAGTCAATATTAGTTTAGCCTTTTTTGAGAAAAATTTTTAGCTCTGCCACTAGTGCCAATTCACACTAACCATAATTATTTCTAAAGAATAATTGTCTTCTTTTTTTTTTTTTTTTTATAGTTAAATTCATTAGGTATCTATTCAAATTAAATTGTTTTTTTATTTATTTTAAACACACATTGTTTAATTAAATTAGTGGAAATATTATTTCTAATGAAATATATATTCTCTAATTTACAGAAGGGAAAAAAAAAACATAATTTTCATTCAAAACTTGAATTTATTTTTTTAAACAAAGTAAACTTGCAAAGAAAATTACTGGTAACTAGCTCCACAAGTTTTGAAATAGTTACTCATTGTTGAAACCTAGTTGTCATACATTTACTTGGTGCGTGACTACTGGTTACCGTTGAGGTGGTTCACTTGGTAAAATCATTTACATTATTTTATGGTTAACATATCCTATAAAAGGGTCATGTTAATGGATACTCTTAGTTTTTTGTTAATAAACCATAATAAGAAAGTATTGACACAATTTTCATTAAAAATATAAAAAGCTGCCAATAACATTTATTATTTTATTATTTTTTCAATATTTTTAGAAACATTTTATTTGGAGAGATTTTAGAGAATCTCTGGTGCCTTTTTATGTAGTTTTAGGGTGTGTTTGTTTGGAGAAATTTTTGGGATGATAGAAAATTTAGGAGAGAAAATTGGAGAAATAACATTTTAAGTGGTTGTTTGGTTGGGAGAGGGAGGGAAAATAAGTGGTAGGACTCAAGTGTTTTCTAAGCTCGCTAAAATGTTTTTTTCCCCTAAAATGGAGAGAAAATTAGGAGAAGAAAAGCTCAATTTGAGCTGACCAAAATGCTCATATACACAGTGCACATGAGCGTTGTGTTCACTTGTTCTTGGCTTTCATACAAGAAGCAAATAGAAAACAAGTTTTAGATTCACAATCACATGCCTCAGTTGTATACGTAATTAGTTTTACAGCTAAAAACCATTTGATTCTAGTATAATTTCTTTGTGGGAAAGAAAGAGCGATAGATCAAGTCATACATTCAATCTTCATAATTCCTTGTTAGCTTAATTGAGATTCAGAACACCTCCCCCCACCAAAAAAAACCCTTCAAAATGGAGGCTTGATACTAGGATTTTCTTCATTAGGCTTAAAAGCTCCTTAGGCCAAGCAACTCCAATAGATGATGTATTTGACAATGGATGCAATTTATATAAAGATCTGCTTTGTCTTTGAACCAGCAAAAATTAGTAATCAATATTACAAACACTTAAGCTTACATCAAGGAGATGGAAGATCTGTACATCATGAGGCTATGGATGAGTATGGGCATGAGCTTGATACAGGCATATCAAACTCAACCACGTGCCAATTCTATCCAACAAGTTTCATCATCTTTTGAAGATTTATAAACCATGTTGTGGACGATATAAGCAACATCATATGCACAAAACAATCACATCAAGTGATCATATAAGACCTGGTATCATCTAAGATCACATAAGACTTGGTATCATCTAGAATTTGTCCTTGGATGCTTGGATGAAGAAAAGAATGGCGCTCTAAGCCTTGGCCTTCTGGTCTTCCCCTATCCGATTTATGGGGATGTTGGCCTTCTAATCTATTTCCTCTATCAGCCTTTCGAGGTGATTGGCCATCTAATTTTCTATGCCTTTCTGGGTTTCGAGGTGATTGTCCTTCAGCTCCCACTCCTTTGTATAAGTTCAGAGGTAATGCACAATAGTCCAATTCTCCACCTATATCTAGGCTTTGAACATATTGAACTTCAGAGGCTTTGACCTTGTCCAGATTTGGTTGATGAGAATGACAAGGTTCCAATCCTCTACCAGACCCTTGGCTTTTATCCATATGTTGGAGTTCATTTGTTATCTGGCTACGCCTTTCCTTTAGAAAGTTCAGTCGGGTTGTCAACTTTGACAGTGCAGAAGTTGCTGAATTTGCTCCCTGTTTACACACAGGTAAAGAGGTCTTATCATCACTTTATCGCTAATTTGGAAATTCAAAAGAATAAAAAATTAACCTCTCACAAGTCTAAGAATAAATTCAACAACTAAAAAGTTCCCCCACAAACCACAACAAAAAAGTTCACAGCACCATCATCATTATTGTCATAACAAAATAATGGCATGTTATCATTAAGAACATGAAAACATGCATCCAAATAGATGCAGTTACAATGTTAGAATAAGACAATTGATTACACTGATTGTGTCAAGGAAAACCAGAAAAAACCGATTAGGTATGAAGAAGGTGACAAATTAGTTTCAATTCATTGAGGTACTCCAAAGCTCCAAAAATATCTTGGCTTTGATAAATTCAAATTTCATTAAAGCACAAGAAAACCAACAAAACTATAGTCATGGTGATAGATATTTAACCTACCTCACCCCTAGAACCAGATCTCTTGGAATTGGAATTGCTTGGAGGCACAGACCTGGCTAGCATTGGCTCTGGAGTGGAAAAATTGGCAGACACCCCAACAGACCTGGAGTTGATGCTTGCTGGTGTTGAGGCAGATTTTGATCTGATAAAGATGTTGATTCCAGTAGCCTCTCACTCTCACATTCTGCTCCATCCAAATAAGAATCCTAATGCATCCAAATCCTGAGGTAAGTTCAGTGGAAATTACCAGATAAAACATTCTAAATTAGCACAATTGGTCCCTCAATAGATTGGCTGAGTTTGACTATTAAGCTCTGCAAGGCTTCTTTGTTTGACAAGTACAAGCTCCTCAAGGCTTATACACCAACCAATGAAGCCTAAGTTTGAGTTTTGAGATAATTTTCTAACAAGCAAGCCTGAGTAATGTCAGGCACAATTTGATCAGGATTTGCTAGCAGCTGAAGTGAACACAATGCTTTTTAGGGGAATCTACTAAAACAAGTCCTTAAGAAACCTACTACATAGACACAATACAGACAAGAATGATGTCATAATTTCTATTATAACTAGTATATTAAGAGTTTAAGAAATAGGTGTTTGATTGAGCTAAAGATCAAGCTTGTGAACAAGCTTAGACAAAACTTAAATTAAGAGAACCTTTAGATGGTAATTTAAGCTCAAAAGGTGGGAAAATAAGAGCCAAGAGCTCAAAATTAAACTCAAGCTTGATCCAAGTTCAACATAGGCCAGTTTGAAGAAAGTAATAGGCAACTCGGCTTTTGCACACCTAGTTTCTGTCTAATATTATTTCAGATAAAATAAGATGGCTGAAATTTAATCTCAGATAAGATACAATCAGGAAAAACTTATATTTCTAAGAATAGATAAACAGATGAGCAGAACCAAAAGAACATATGTAGGTGGGGATCGCAAAAGTCCAGGAAAATTTTATTGTAAGACTATCGTGTTGCTGAAGACTTCAGCTTGCATATTTAATGTCATGAACCAAAAAAGGGGGAAAATATTTATATCTGCATTACTTTATTCCAGATATTTCAGGTTCCTTCAATCACAAAACACTGGAATATTTCAGGTTCCTCCACCTCCTCTGCAATTCTGTTTTCCAATTCAGTTTTGGTGGCCTTAAGCCTCTGGATTTCAACTCTACATAAGCATCAAAAGAATAAAAGAAATTACATAGATAGAACAATTGGGAGTAAATTAAGAGCCACCATCTCTATTAAAGTACAATTTATACACAATCAAACTTCTCTCTTGATTGTTTAAAATTTATTTGTTGTAAATGCTCCACCATCAATGCCAAAGGAAAATGGCCAAAATCTTATGGTAATCACTAAGGTCTTCAGAAAAATACATAGACCTATTTACAATTGTGCTAAACATTGTAAAGATGCAACTATTTACAATTGTGTACTAAATTTTGAGAGGGGCAGGGGTTGGAGGAAAGAAAAGAGAAGTTTCACCGAGGGTGGGAAAACATAGTTTTTATCACATAAAACCTACTCAATTGAATTGAAAATATAATTGACAGTGGAAAACAGAAGACTTAAAAGTGATAGAAAACCCCCAACTACTCAATAAATGGTTTATAGGCAAAACTATAAAGGCTTTTTTTTTTTTTTTTTTTAAGAAAGTTTCAACATATGGCATTCACTCTTGATGACAGCTAAATTTCTTATTCAACCATCAGAAATTTTACCAATTAAGCTAATTGGAACCCGCACAATAGTCAATACCATAAAGACTTAAAAGAAAAGTGATAGAAGCATTTAATGAGTAAATTTAGTATTTTAATCATGTGCAACAAAGACAGATCAGAACACATTAAGAATTGACTTATGCTACGTTTGGTCGAATGTAAAATATTTTCCTGAGTGTAAAATATTTTCAGGAAAATATTTTTGGAAAAGGAAAATATTTTCAAATATTTGGCTATATTATGAAAATTGTTTTGGAAAATGTTTTCAGGTGTTTAGTTGCATTCTGAAAGTGATATTTTTCTACTAGTTTCAGCCATTTTCTCAGCCATTTTCTCAGCTTCTAAGCAAATTTTATAATAGAAAATTTCAATATATAAACTTAAAGAAACAAAAATCAAAACAAAACCATTCGTTAAACTAAAAAATTCAGTCAAATTGAGAGAGGGAGGAAGAAAGAGTGATCGAAAATTGAGGGAAAGAGAAAGGTAGATCGAGAAAGAGAGAGATCGGTCATGGGTGGGTCATGGGTGACGATCTCGACAGCGCGATCTTGGCGGCGTGATCTCGGACCGGCATCTGCGTGAGAAAAGAGAAGAAAAGGGAGATGGGTTTGAAGGGATGTGGATCAGGTATTGTAGAGGGTGGGTTTGAGAGAAGTGTTTCGCCGGCGGCATGGGAGCGACGGATTGGAGATGTTGGAGGTGAGATGGGCTTCGCCAGCGTGATTGAGACGACGAGAGTTTGATCTAGAGGGGGGCGGCGGCGCGATCTCGGCAATGCGATCTAGGGTGCGATCTCGACGGCGCGATCTTGGCGATGCTAGGGTGCGACGAGACCGGTGTGATCTGGGGTTGGGGTGGTGGTGTGATCTGGTACGATCTAGCTCACTCTCTCTACTCTCTCTACTCTCTCTTCTTGCTCTTTCTCTCTCCCTCTCTTTGGGTGTCTAAGTCCGGAAATCATTTGAAGGTAAAATACAAGTGTAAATGATTTTCTGGGTTAAAGGGCTTATTTTACAGTCAAAGTTTAAGATTTTTTCGGAAAACTTTATTTTACATGTGCACCCAAACACGCTGCTGGGTGTAAAATATTTTCCAGAAATCATTTACTCCCAAAATAAACGCAGCCTTAGTATCAAATAAAAGGTCATAATGCAATTCAGTGAAAATAGATTTCCTATAAACATTGTGTGCACCCGGAACGAGATTGCCAGATAGACTCACTCTTGGGCTCACAATCTATTTGTAATGTGGGCTTTGGATTTCCTACCTTGGGTGATTCTAGCCCAAAGACTCGATCCTATCTCACCAACCTTGGCGTTCCTTCTCTCTCCCTTTGATGAATCTCGCACTCTAAGCTACACTCAGAACCCTTCAACCAACCCCTTTCTCTACCTCAGTTTCTCATATTTATAGCCTATGAACTAGTGGGGAGTTATGATTGCCATTATGGTGAATGGAGGAAGAGGTCCAATGTTATTAACCCTAAGTGGATGTTTAGGTGGGAGTGGAGTGTGGGACGAGTGGCCTTGGAACTGGTTCCCACTTCAGTAGAGATGCTCAGCAACGATACTTTCTAGGGAAATACCGGGCACCTTAAAATCAACATGCCGAGCAGTTGTCTTATTGCTCGGAGAAAAGGTATACTGAGTAAAGTCCAGGTGGTGAAGATAGGTGCGTGCCAACTAAGATTATATGCTCGTCGGGCTTTGAGACAGCGTGAGACTTAAGCTTGTAGCTACGTTGGGTCCGGGCTTAGGCCTTAGGTAGAGAGGATTTGATGTCATTGGGTCACACTGTGGAGTCAAGGCCCAGGTCCTAAGTGGGACAGGGTATCTCGATGCCGTACAAACATAATTAGGTTGATTCCACATACAAAATCATACCAGTGACTATCAAAATAAAACCATGATTGATCTGAAAAATGGCAGAAATAATGTTTAAGAAAAAAGGTTGAAAGAATCTAGGCTTCAGAACTGGATGAGTATCTGTATTAATTTGAAAGTCAATCTAAATGTCTTAACTTAGAATTGACAACCAATAAGGCTACAAGTTTGCTCAGATGTACGTTTAAACACGTAGCAAGGCTACAAGGTTGCTCAGATGTAGGAATGCAGAAGCACCAAATATTAATCCTAATCAACCCTAGAAGTCCAATGTACCAAATATTTATTTACAGTTCTAGCGATAGGA
This sequence comes from Quercus aquifolioides, assembly GCA_019022515.1. NCBI lineage: Eukaryota > Viridiplantae > Streptophyta > Magnoliopsida > Fagales > Fagaceae > Quercus > Quercus aquifolioides. Next base: position 21,485,156 of record CM032335.1, on the reverse strand, counting down.
ATGGAGAAGGATAAACTATCCCTTTACTACAATGACAGTGTGTAAGTAAATAGGATGCTCATGTAAGAAAGTACAGAGACAAACCGGATCATCACACAGATCAAGTCTCCAAGGTCACCACTCTCGCTGTAGGTTTCACCTGATGCATTTTCAAGATTCTCACTTGCTTCTGCATCAGACTCATGTGTGGCATCACCATATTCATCATATTCATAGGACTTATCATCATCAATTGCCTCCTCACTCTCACTTCGGCTCTCTTCTGAGTCAGTGTATCTTTCAGGGGAAATGGACCCTTCCTACAAACACACTAGAATTCATGATACACAAAGAAAAAGTAAGAATTAGTTCAAAAAGAAACTCTTCCACTATTTTTGACCTTTCCACTTTTCTATCTCTTGTGTCCGTTTGGTTAGAGAGATGAAAAAGTGGTAGGATAGAAAATGGAGAAAAAAATTATAAGAAAGATTTTGTTTTTCTCTCGTATATGTTTGGTTGGAAAGATGAAAAAATAAAGAAAAGAAAAATTTGTTTGATTGGTTAAGAAATTGAGGGATGGAAAACAAAATTCACATAAATTTATGGCTACGTTCATATTAAATAAAACAAAAAGTAATATTTTTTTTCCTTAAAAAGTTGAATGCAAATGATACTTTATATAAGGAAAAAACACTCATTACTATCTAGAAATGTCATTATTATTCTCTAAAAATTAGTGATTTAAGCATTAACTTTTATTATTAAAAAAAAAAAAAAAAAACCACCGCATTAACGCTCTTTTTTTTCTTCCATATCATCATCTTCTTCCTCCGTATTTCTTTTTGCACCATACTTTCAAGCCTCCATTCATAAAATGCTTAAGATTAAATTGTTAATACAAGCTATCTTTATTTTGTTTTAATAAACAAAATAACAATCGTTCTCTAACAGAATTTAAGTCCACTGGAAGACCATAACAGAATTTTAAAATGATTTCAAATGTTCCTGATTCTCTTGGGAAGTTTTCAAGCCTAAGGTCGTACCCATAATTTGAGATTGAAGGCTGAAGTTCCAATCGGCCTATGTAGCCACATTTTGACACCAAGGGATACTGTTGCAGGAGAATTGAGTTATGAAATGAGTGAATACTTCTGGTTATTTATCTTACCCCCAATATTCATCTTTAATTCTGATGTCAATGTTATATCTGACCCCCCAAAAAAGAAAAATCAGTATGACAAAATCACTATGGTTTTATTTATGCATTTAAATTCTCACATGGTCACATTAAAAGGATGGGAGACTTCTTGTTTAAATTGCTTCACAATCTAAAAATAAATAAAAAAGAGTTAATGATGTGGTTTTTTTTCTCTCCCTCTTAAATAATAAGAGTTAATGTCTAAATTACTAATTTATAGAGAGTAATAATGACATGAATAGAAAAATAAAAAGATAGAAGATATTTAGTTTTCTCTCATATATATTTGATTGGAACGATGGAAAAGTAGAGAGATTAAAAATTCTTTTATTTGGTTGAGAAGAAAAATAAAAAGATAGAAAACAAAATTGGTAAAAATTTACTATTATGTTCCTTTTAGAAAAAACAAAACTAACACATTATATTTTTATTAAAGATTTGTGTATGAACGAATACTCCGAGAAATTATTGGTTCCTCCGGGAGGACCACTGATGTGGTCCTCCGGCTCCTGCCAGCCAATAAAATAGTGCCATGTGGCCATTTTTTCTGATTCAACTCCACGTCAACACTAACCCATTACCTAAACTCTTGTTAACAAAACCAAACCAAGGTTAAAAATAAAACAAACTCAGCAACCCCAGCCTTCTCACTTTGTTAACCCAAAATCATTTGTACACTTCTAACTCAGCAACCCCAGCCTTCTCCCCGTGTTAACCCCAGCCTTCTCAGCAACCTTCTCACCCAATTTCTGAAACCCAAAATACCCACAGCCGAAAACCCAAAATCAAAGCCAAATCAGGTTCAAGTTCAGGTTCAGGTTCTCGATGAAGCCGCCGATTTGGCTCAGGTTCTCGACGAAGCCGGCGTCATTCTTCTCATACGCGACAAGGTGCGATCAAAGAACAGAATTAGTGCTTTAAATTGACTTCTTTCCATCCATCACCGGACTCAGTCCCGCCGATCGGGAAGATTCAAAGAACCCATCCATTTCAAAAGCAAAGAAAATCAAAGAAACGGAACCCAGAGAGAGAAGAAAAGCTTACCGAGGAGATCAGGAATGAGGCTCCGATCGACGGCATTCCAGAGGAAAGACGACGACGAGATTCCTCTGAGAATCGGGTACAAGAACGTATTGCCGCCGCAGTTAAGGCCGAGGACGAAGAGAGCAGAGATTATAAAGAGCGCGAAGAGAGAGCTTTTGCAAAGACATTCATCCCGATAAGGTCGAAATCTCTCTCAACCAGCACCTTTGCCGAGAAGCAAAGATAGGACCCAAAGCCCACAAGCTCCGATCGGTTTTGGTATTGGGTTTGGTGGTCATGGGAATTTTTGGTTTTGGTATCGGATTTGGTGATTGTGAGTCTTTTAGTTGTTGGGTTTCATGGTTTTGCATTTGAATGTTGTTGTTGATGTTGCGAAATTGATGTCCCAAAGTTTCGAAGAAAGATTGTATCAGTGGCTTTGAAGAATTGGTTTTGATGTCATACAAGACCAAAATACTGAGGCACGTGCTAAGGCAATGGTGTGCAATAAGGTGTGTTGGGTGATGCACAGCTGTGTGCATTGTGCACTGGGGTGCGTGGGGTGCTGCTGTGTTGTGCGTGGGGTGTTGCTGTGTAGTACCAAGGAGTTGAGCAGTTGATTGGGATGGTCAGGGGTAGTTAGTTAGGCTGCTGTGTTTTGGTATTGTTGTTTAAATTTGGAGTTGTAATTGCTCTTTAGAAGCTCAATTGTCCTAGCATTAGTTTGTATGTTAGGCTATATTAGCTATGTTAGCTGTAGGGACCAGGTTTGAGAGAGTGGACCCAAGCCCAGTTTCCCCGCAATGAATTTATAGAGAGTGGGCTCAAGAACTAGGCCCTAATGAGGAATGCAACGGCCATGCATGGTTGTGTGTGAGCGCTAGTAGCTTAAACTTGGGTTAGGGTACACAATGAGGTTCCTTAGACAGAATTCACAGAGCTTACGGTTCTTCTTATTTCTTTCTCTCCGAAAGATTACAAGGCTTCAGAGAACATAAACTACTACCGTATTTTTCTTCTCCCTCTCCTTTCGTACCCTTTCAAGAGGGACTTCTTACATTATATATCTCTCTCTCAGTTGATCCTAGCCCTACATTTGTTGGGGAGTGAGGCCATTACTTGAGTGCCTGTCCCATCAGCCACCTTCCCATTCTCTCTGTGGGATGCGGCAACCAAGGTGACACTGTTGAGGCGTCCCCTTCTCATTAATGCGGCCAGGACGTTAGTTGAGGGCATTTAATGTGGAGGTGACAGTTCGTCCCGAACTTGCTCTTCCACCATGCTTCTATTGCTGATATGCGGTACCTGCTCCCTGCCCTTCGAATGATCAGGAGGGCTCCCTGGGTGACGTGTAGCCGGTTTATATTATGGCGTCGGATTTCCGAGGATGAAGACATCCTCGGCGTGCCTTATTGGGCCCCTGGGCTTGCTGCTTCCATCCTTGGACCAAGAAGGTCTCCTCGGCTCGGGCCTTGGGCCTGGTTCGAAGTGGGCCGAGGTTGCCTGACTATTTCTTGGCCCCACAATAGCCCCTCAAAATCTTGCTGTCCGCATCCTCGGGCGGAAAGGAGGATTTTGATATCCTCGGACCTGCTCCGCGTCCAATCGAGTCTTGTCCTTTGTCAGCGCTGGAGCCTTTTCGTCTGCCCAAGGTGCGTTACTGGCGCTTCGGTGTGCGCAACGTGTCCTGCATTAAATTCGGGCGGCTTTGTGCTCCCCACGTTCAACGGGCAGATGGCAATCAAACGGTCGTGATGCGCCTAACATTTATGGGCGGGAAAACTCGCGCGGCTCTTCCATCCAGGGTATAAATACCCATTCGAACCGTTTTCACCTTTTTTTCATTCATAATCAAGAGCTCTTGCGCCTTCATTCAGAGTCCAGCCAAATTTCCACCACCATCTCCAGCATAAAAAGCCTGTCCGAGGAGCTTCTCCTCGTTTCTGTAAGTCGCTCTATCCCTCTCTGAGCTTTTCTTCCCTCTGCTCTTCCTCCTCTTTTATCTGCTCTTTCTTTAGCTCTCTTAGGCGTCATTTGGGATAGGTAGACTTAAGAAGTATGTCTTTACTGAGGAGGCGATGGAGAAATTCATCGCCGATTATAAGATACCGGCCAATGTGGGCTTAAGGTATTGCGAGGAGGGGGAGTGGGAATTCCGGAGGCAGGAGGGCGAGGTGGTGATTCCCATCATCGCCTTCCTTGAAGGAGGGATGAGGATCCCTATGGGGCCGGTGACGAGGGGTTACCTGTCATATTTCCGGTTAACCCCCACCCAGTGCGCCTCCAACATGTTCAGAATTTTGGGTAGCGTGGATGCTCTGAACGAGAAGATGGGGCTAAGGTTGACCCATCATGACGTGAACTACTGCTACCATCTTCAACACCTGAGGAACAAGTCCTACTATATGAGGACGAGGGACGATAGGGTCTGGCTTATCCAGTGCCTCCCTGAGTCCAATAAGGGGATGAATGAGGACTTTCTCATCGTGTCCGGAGCGTGGCACGATGGCATCCATTGCCCGACGACAGAGGGGACACCAGGTGGGGTAGTAGAAGTAGGAGGGGGTTCAAAGATTCTAACTTGTTTTATGCGTCATTTCTTTTTGCACTGTTTTGGTTGCTAATCGCGAATGAGTTTTCTTCTTGCAGATCCGCACTCCTTCGCGCCCCGCTACAATTTGATCAACAGGGAAGACTTGCAGAAAGTGCTCAGGTCGGCGGATTTTGAAAACAAAGCAGATCACCAAGTCAGAGCCGCTCACAAAATCTTGGGGTACACGCCGCTCCAAAAGTCATTTGCGGCCCCAAAGCACGTGATCAAAGCAAAGGATCCTCGCCTGCAAAAAATAGCAGTGACCGAGGACGGGTTCGAGTTTCCCAAGGGTCTCTCTACTTTAGAAGGCGTCACGGTAGCAGTCCCCTCTTCCTCTCGTACATTCTCGGAGGCCGCGGAAGAGAACATAGAGAGGGAAGGGGAAGCTGCAGATCTTGGTCCTGCAGGGGACGATTTTGACGTTTTTGAGCATATTCATCAGTCCGAGGACCCTTCTGGAGACTTGGGGGATCCTCGTCTGACCGAAGCAGACCTCTCAGCGTCAGAGACACCTTTTCGGCTTGCGATGGGCTACAAGAAGAAGAACCAGCCCAGTCTACTCGAGCTGATCGAAGAGCAACCGGGGAAGTCCAAGCCGAAGCTCCCACCCCCTTCTCCAAAGAATCGTCCTCCCCAGACTAGGTCGGCCTCGACTCAATCTAAGCTTCCTCCTCCTCCGCCTCGGGCGGATCCGCCTTCCAGGCACGAGCCTGCCGATCCTAAGCAGAAGAGGGACAAGGGCAAGAGGCCCATCGAGGACAGGTCAGGACCCACTCGGGAGGGGGACGACTCTCGGCGGCCCTCAAAGCAACTGAGGATAGGCTCCAGATCTCAGGATAAGCAGGTGGATGCCCCGCCCGAGGTCCAGGCATGGCTGCCTGCCCCAATGCTTCGCAGGGCACCTCTGAGGGATGACTCCTCTCTCAGGGATTTTAGAAAGGGCGAAGGCGCGTACGTGGCCGACGCGGTGGAGAGATGCCTGCTACTTCCCGCGGACATGGAGCAGCTGGGGACCATGAAGAGCAGGGAGGTCTTCCTCAGCCTCAAGCGTTACTTGGGGATGGTAAGGCCCTCAATACTCGTGTCTTTTCTCATTTAAATTTTTTTTTTTTTTTTTTTTAGCTCGGATTATTATTATGTACCCGTTTTGTTTGGCAGGCTGTCCAGGCCACCTTCAGGCTGGAGGAGGCGGCTCACGACCACGGAAAGGCCATGGAAGAAGAGCGCGAGAAGCGCTTGGAGGCCACTCAGACTCTCAAGAACTCTAAGGAGGACCTTGCAAAGGCCAGGCAGGAGTTGAAGGTCGTAACCCAGGCTCGGGACAGCGCAGTAGCAGGCCTTGAGGGTGCACAGAGGCAGGCCAAGACCCAGACGAAGCGTCTGGGTGAGGTAGAGGAGCAGCTGAAGATCGCAAAGGAGCTGATTGCGGATCTGACAAAGAAGGAGGCTGCTGCCGAAGAGGCCAGAAAAGTGGCTGAATTTGCTAGGGACGAGGCTGTGAGGGCCAAGCTCGAGGCAGAGCAGGGCAGGGAGGAGGCCTGGACCACCAAGGAAGAAGCTGAGGGGGCTGCCTATGCGGCCGGGGCAACTGAGACAGCAGCTGCCTACAAATCCCAAGTCCCTGGGGTATGTAGGCGCTACTGTTCTGTAACTTGGAAGGAAGCCCTTAGGCAAGCTGGCATGGAGGCCTCTTCTGCCCTGTGGAAGGATGAGACTGTGTACTATCCCCCTGCCATCCGCGAGGCTGACCCAGACGGCCCAGATGGCTCCGAGGCCGAGGAGGCTGCTGTGGAAACTACTGCTACTCCAAGCGGGGGGGTTTCGGACGCTGGGGCCACTGGTGAGCCAGTCCAAGGGGACAATCCTCTCCTGGTGGTTGAAGTGAGCGGTGGCTCTAACGAGGACACACCTCAGCAAGTTACAGGGCCATCCCCTGATGCCCAGGTTTCTTCTGCTGAGGGGGTTGCTATTTCTGCCGCACCTCTGCAGGCCATCCCACTCAGCCAGAGCTCAGAGGACCCTGGAGCTGCCTTGGTCCAGCCACCCACAGGAGCAAGCAATTGAGCAGAAGGAGTATGCTCCTTGGCGCCTCTGCCTGCTTCACTTTACTTTTTGCGCACTTTTTTTTATTTTTCTTTTGTAATGTAATTCGTATCGTGTAATTCTTTTTGGACTTAATGAAATGCGAGCTTTGTTTCTTTTTCTACTCGTTGTGGTTGTTTGCTTACTTGCACGCTATCCGCTTTTTCTTTACTTGTACGATTTTAACTTCAATTGCACCTCGGCCAATCGCGGCATCAATTATTATGACGTGGGTCCCCTTGAAGTAGTTGGCTTCCCCATAGGCTTGAGTCCGAGGACCATGCAGAGCCCTGGTTTAGTCCGATACTTAGGCTTTTTTTTTTTGAAGTGATTAGTTTCCCCATAGGCCTGAGTCCGAGGACCATGCAGTGCCTTGGTTCTGTCTAACACTTAGTATTTTGAAGTAGTTAGTTTCCCCATAGGTCTGAGTCCGAGGACCATGCAGTGCCTTGGTTCTGTCTAACACTTGGTCTTCGAAGTAGTTAGTTTCCCCATAGGCCTGAGTCCGAGGACCATGCAGTGCCTTGGTTCTGTCTAACACTTAGTATTTTGAAGTAGTTAGTTTCCCCATAGGCCTGAGTCCGAGGACCATGCAGTGCCTTGGTTCTGTCTAACACTTAGTATTTTGAAGTAGTTAGTTTCCCCCACAGGCCTGAGTCTGAGGACCATGCAGTGCCTTGGTTTTGTCTAACACTTAGTATTTTGAAGTAGTTACTTTCCCCATAGGCCTGAGTCTGAGGACCATGCAGTGCCTTGGTTCTGTCTAACACTTCGTATTTTGAAGTACTTAGTTTCCCCACAGGCCTGAGTCCGAGGACCATGCAGTGCCTTGGTTCTGTCTAACACTTGGTCTTTTGAAGTAGTTAGTTTCCCCACAGGCCTAAGTCCGAGGACCATGCAATGCCTTGGTTCTGTCTAACACTTAGTATTTTGAAGTAGTTAGTTTCCCCATAGGCCTGAGTCCGAGGACCATGCAGTGCCTTGGTTCTGTCTAACACTTCCTTGGTTCTGTCTAACACTTCGTATTTTGAAGTAATTAGTTTCCCCACAGGCCTGAGTCCGAGGACCATGGAGTGCCTTGGTTCTGTCTAACACTTGGTCTTTTGAAGTAGTTAGTTTCCCCACAGGCCTAAGTCCGAGGACCATGCAGTGCCTTGGTTCTGTCTAACACTTAGTATTTTGAAGTAGTTAGTTTCCCCACAGGCCTGAGTCCGAGGACCATGCAGTGCCTTGGTTCTGTCTAACACTTAGTCTTTTGAAGTAGTTAGTTTCCCCACAGGCCTGAGTCCGAGGACCATGCAGTGCCTTGGTTCTGTCTAACACTTGGTCTTTTGAAGTAGTTAGTTTCCCCACAGGCCTGAGTCCGAGGACCATGCAGTGCCTTGGTTCTGTCTAACACTTAGTATTTTGAAGTAGTTAGTTTCCCCATAGACCTGAGTCTAAGGACCATGCAGTGCCTTGGTTCTGTCTAACACTTGGTCTTCGAAGTAGTTAGTTTCCCCATAGGCCTGAGTCCGAGGACCATGCAGTGCCTTGGTTCTGTCTAACACTTGGTCTTCTGAAGTAGTTAGTTTCCCCACAGGCCTGAGTCCGAGGACCATGCAGTGCCTTGGTTCTGTCTAACACTTAGTATTTTGAAGTAGTTAGTTTCCCCATAGGCCTGAGTCCGAGGACCATGCAGTGCCTTGGTTCTGTCTAACACTTAGTATTTTGAAGTAGTTAGTTTCCCCATAGGCCTGAGTCCGAGGACCATGCAGTGCCTTGGTTCTGTCTAACACTTGGTCTTTTGAAGTAGTTAGTTTCCCCATAGGCCTGAGTCCGAGGACCATGCAGTGCCTTGGTTCTGTCTAACACTTGGCCTTCTGAAGTAGTTAGTTTCCCCATAGGCCTGAGTCCGAGGACCATGCAGTGCCTTGGTTCTGTCTAACACTTAGTATTTTGAAGTAGTTAGTTTCCCCATAGGCCTGAGTCCGAGGACCATGCAGTGCCTTGGTTCTGTCTAACACTTAGTATTTCGAAGTAGTTAGTTTCCCCATAGGCCTGAGTCCGAGGACCATGCAATGCCTTGGTTCTGTCTAACACTTGGTCTTGCCGTCCGGACATGTGATCCCAAGTTGAAACAGGTTAAGAATCGGAATTCAAAAAAGACTGCTTCATTAATAATAATACATTTTCAGGTTATTTACATTCCAGGGGCGAGGTACAGGTTTTTCGTCTAGATCTTCTAAATAGTATGCACCTATTCCTGCTACTGAGGTAATTCGGTAGGGGCCTTCCCAGTTGGGTCCCAGCTTTCCCCAGGATGGGTTCTTGGCAGCCCCGACGACTTTTCTCAGCACTAGGTCCCCCGGTGCTAGCGGCCTGAGTTTCACGTTGGTGTCATACCCTTGCTTGAGCTTTTGCTGGTAATAGGCCAGCTGGATCATTGCTCGTTCCCTTCGTTCGTCCACCAAGTCCAGGCTCTCTCCCAGCAGTTCATCATTGCTGCTGGGAGTGAAAGAGCTCGTTCGTAGCGTCCGGAAATTCGTCTCCAGGGGGATCACCGCCTCGGCGCCATAAGTCATGGCAAAAGGTGTTTCCCCTGTTGACCGCCGAGGGGTAGTCCGGTATGTCCATAGGACGTGGGGCAGCTCCTCAACCCATCTTCCCTTGGCGTCGTCCAGCCTCTTCTTAAGCCCGTTAACGATAACCTTGTTGACGGCCTCTGCCTGTCCGTTTCCTTGAGGGTAGGCGAGCGTCGAATATCTGTTAGTGATCCCAAGTTCACAACAGTACCTCCTGAAGGCCTTGCTGTCGAATTGGAGCCCATTATCAGAGACGAGGGTGTGAGGGACCCCAAATCGCGTAACTATGTTTCTCCAGAGGAATTTCTTGGCGTCCGCGTCCCTAATGTTGGCCAAGGGCTCGGCCTCGACCCATTTCGTGAAGTAGTCCGTGGCCACCAGCAGATACCTCTTGTTCCCTGGCGCTTTCGGGAAGGGGCCTACAATGTCCAAGCCCCATTGGGCAAACGGCCAGGGACTGGACAAGGGATTGAGGACCCCTCCTGGCTGGTGAATGTTCGGGGCGAATTTCTGGCACTGGTCACACCTCTTGACATATTCCAGGGCCTCCTGTTGCATTCCCGGCCACCAATATCCTTGCGTTATGGCTCGGTGTGACAGGGATCTCCCTCCTGTATGACTCCCACAGATTCCTTCGTGCAGCTCTTCGAGCAGTAACTCTGCTGCCTCGGGGTGGACGCACAGCAGGTACGGCCCAGAGTAGGAGCGCCTGTATAGTCGGAGATCCTCAGATAGCCAGAACCGAAGGGCTTTTCTCCGTACTTTCTCAGCTTATATCTTATCTTCGGGCAGGATATCATCTTTGAGGAATTTCACTATGGGATCCATCCAGCTGGGACCCCCTTCAATCTGATGGACGATGATCGACCCCCTTGCCATTTCGTTCGCTCTTTCTAGGTGCTCCACAAGTATGATCCGGGGCAGGCCCTCCGCCGAGGACGTTGCGAGCGTGGCTAAGGAGTCGGCATGGCTGTTCCCACTCTGGGGAATATGAGACAGGCTAAAGAGGTCGAACTCTGACTGCGAGCGCTGGACCTGGCTCAGGTATTCTTGCATTCTTGGATCTCTGGCCTCCATTTCTCCGTTTACCTGTCCTACCACCAATCTCAAGTCTGAGAACGCCTCCATCGATCTTCCTCCCATCTTCTATACCATGACCATCCCTTGCAGCAACGCCTCATACTTGGCCTCGTTGTTTGTGGCCGAGAATCCGAGCCTCAGGGACTTCTCGATGACATGATCCTCAGGGGATACCAATACTAGCCCTACTCCGGACCCCCTCTGGTTTGCTGCGCCATCAACATATACTTTCCAGTATGGTGACCCCGGAATGGAGACTGCCCCAACTGATTTCTCATCCGAGCTCTCTTCCCCGGGGGTTACTTCCACAGTGGGTTTGGCGAATTCGGCCGTCAAATCCGCCAGGACCTGTCCTTTTATGGAAGTCCGAGGCATATACTTGATATCAAAGGCCCCAAGGATCGTGTTCCACTTTGCGATTCTCCCGGTGTAATCGGCAGTCCGGAGTACAGACTTCAGGGGCAGTTTGGTCAGGACGACCACTGTGTGAGCTTGGAAGTAGTGGGGGAGCTTTCTCGTGGCGTGGACCACAGCCAGTATGGCCTTTTCCAGAGGTAGGTACTTGACCTCCGCTTCATGTAGCGACTTACTGACATAATAAACCGGCTTTTGAACGCCATTGTCATCCCGTATCAGTACTAGGCTCACTGCGTGGGGCGTCACAGCAAGGTATGCGTACAAGACCTCATCGGCGTTAGGATTGGACATGATAGGCGGCCGGGATAGGTACTCCTTGAGTTGTTGGAAAGCTGCAACACAGTCTTCGGACCACTCAAATCCTTTCCACTTGTTGATCAGGAGATAGAAGGGCCTGCACCTGTCAGCCGATCGGGAAATGAACCTGTTCAGAGCTGCGATCATCCCAGTAAGCTTCTGCACCTCCTTGGGGTTCTGCGGAGGCTTCAGATCGTGAATAGCCTTGATTTGGTCAGGGTCAACTTCGATTCCTCTATGGGTGATCATGTACCCAAGGAACTTGCCCGAGCCTACCCCAAACGAGCATTTCGAGGCATTTAGGCGCAGCTGGTGCTTCCTCAGGACGTCAAACGTGCGGCCGAGGTCCCCTAGATGTTTGGATACCACCTTACTCTTCACCACCATATCGTCAACATAGACCTCAATGCTCTTGCCCAGCATCGGCTCGAACATCCTCGTCATCATCCTTTGATAGATGGATCCTACGTTCTTCAGACCGAAAGGCATTACTTTGTAGTGGTAATTCCCGACGGGTGTCAGAAAGGCGGTCTTCTCTTGGTCTTCCAGGGCCAGTGGTATCTGATGATAGCCTTGAAAGGCGTCTAGGAAGCTCATCCGAGGATGGCCCGTGGTCGCATCTACCAGCTGGTCGATCCGAGGCATGGGGAACGGGTCTTTTGGACATGCCCTATTTAGGTCGGTGAAGTCCACACAGACCCTCCACTTTCCGCTCTTCTTCCTGACCACCACAGTATTGGCTAGCCACTCGGGATAGAAAACCTCCTTGATAGCCCCGGCGCGCTTGAGTTTATTCACCTCTTCCCTTATGGCATCAGCGTGTTCCCTCGATGGGCGTCGGGGCGGCTGTTTTTTGGGCACTATGGATGGACTAACGTTGAGACGGTGGCAAATGAAGGACGGGTCAATCCCTGGTGCGTCGCAGGGGTCCCATACAAATACGTCAATATTGCTTCGAAGGAACTCGACCAGCTCCTCTTGTTCAGTGGGAGGCAGCCGAGCCCCGACCCGAAAGAACTTCTCTGGATCGTCACCGATTACCACTTTCTCCAAGTCCTCACACTTGGCCCCTTCGGCAGCTACATTAGGGTGCGCTACCGTGGCCTTTGATTGCTATAAACCCTCTTCGATGATGGCCGAGGGCTGTGCGTCAAGCCGGCATGATATGGCAGCCACCGTGCATTGCCTCGCCGTGGGCTGGCAACCACGGATTTCTAGAACCTGGTCCCCTGATGGGAATTTCACCTTCTGGTGCAAGGAGGAGGCTACGCCCCCTAAGGTGTGGAGCCAAGGTCTTCCTACGATGGCCGTGTAGGGGGAGTATGTGTCCACCACTATGAAATTCACCTCTACCACTTCTGGGCCGGTCTGTATGGGCAGCCTGATCATGCCCCTCGGGATGACGAGCTTCCCGTCGAAACTCATTAGGGGAGAGTCATATGGCGTCAAGTCCCCCGGTTTTAACCCTAGCCCCTTGTAGAGGTCCGGGTACATGACCTCTGTCGCGCTGCCACCATCTACCTTCACTCTCTTCACGTCGTAGCCCCCAATCCTAAGGGTGACCACCAAAGCATCGTCATGGGGCTGGGTGGTCCCGATCTTGTCCTCCTCGGAGAAGCTCAAAGAAGGGCAGGAACTCCTCCTAGCCCTTTTCGGCCCTGCCTGGGACTCCTCGGCTTGCGGTTGGGCCACAGACAACACTCGCGAAGGGCGCATGCCCGTTATTCCCGGTGCCGCCAGGATTACGTTGATTGTGCCAGCGGGTTGCCCCATGGCGGTGTCCCTCCAGGGCTCCTGATACATTTGGCCCTGACGATTGTCAGGGTTGAGCAACAGGTGCTTCAGCTTTCCTTCCCGGACTAGCTGGTCCAGGTAGTTCCGGAGGTTCCTGCAGTCCTCCGTGGTATGCCCGTGGTCCTGGTGGTATTGGCAGTAACGGTTCCGATTGCGCCTCTCAGGTTCCCCAGCCATCTTATTCGGCCACCTGAAATACGGCTCGTCCTTTATTCTCTCCAGCACCCTATGCACGGGTTCTCGGAATACGGCGTTGACGGTTTGAGCATTGGTCGCTCCAGATTCTCCTCCGAAATCCCTCCTCGGGCGGGCGTTGTTATACCGGTCCGACCTGAAATCCCTCCTCTCTTGAGGGATGGCCTTATCCTTCCCCTTGCCTTGCAGCATATCTTCCTCCACCCGCTTGTATTTGTCAATCCGATCCATCAGTTGCCGCACGCTGGTGGCGGGCTTTCCGGTCAAGGACTTCCTCAGACTGTGCCCCATTGGTAGCCCATTCTGGAATGTACTGATGGCGACGGCGTCATACTTGCCGTCCAGCTCATTGTAGATCTCCCAGTACTTGTCCGAGTAGGCCTTGAGGGTCTCCCCGTCACGCATGGATAGGGACAGGAGTGCGCTCATGGGCCGAGGAGGCCTGCTGTTCGTGACAAAGCGGGAACCAAAAGCCTGGGTCAGCTGTCTGTACGAGTCTATGGAATTCGTCCTCAGACCGTTGAACCACCTCATCGCCACAGGTCCCAAGCTGGATGGGAAGACTTTGCACATCAGCGCCTTGTTCTTGGAGTGGACAACCATCCTTTGGTTGAACTGGCTCACATGCTCCACGGGGTCCGTTTTGCCGTTGTAAGCAATGAAGGTTGGCTGCTGGAACCGCCGAGGGAGCTCTGCCTCTTCTATACGACGCGTGAAAGGCGACTTGGAGAGCTGATCCAGCGCCTTGCTCATGGCGTCACTTCCTACGCCCCTGGAGGTTCGGTCGGCGTGCCTACGCCTCTGGTAGCGCTCCTCCTCGTGGGAGAAAGTCTCGCTGGGGGGGCGTTCTTGACCTTTGCCTGTATTCGTTGTCACTCTCGTCGTCAGAGGGCAAGTTGGGGCTGGGTTCAGGCTGTCTTCACTGCGCACGGCGCAGCTTCTTCTTTAGATCATCTATCTCGCGCTGCATGGCCACCTTATCATCCTTTCCCTGGGAAGCGTGGCTATGAGCCTCTTCTGATTGCGTGGCCTGGCCATCGTCGCGCTTCTGGGCTTGGTTTTCGTTCGCCGTTGAAGTATGCACGCTTCCTTCTCGAAATCGTCCATTGTCATTCTGACCACCCCCGGGGTCGCCGTAGTCACCCTGATGCCGTGGCTTCGCCGGTTCAGGTCGATTGGGAGTTGTTTGGTGAGGGCCCGATCCTACCATGCTTGACTGTTGTCCTTACCAACGCACAAGTTCTTCCCACAGACGGCGCCAATTGTAGGGACCAGGTTTGAGGGAGTGGACCCAAGCCCAGTTTCCCCGCAATGAATTTATAGATAATGGGCTTAAGAACTAGGCCCTAGTGAGGAATGCAACGGCCATGCATGGTTGTGTGTGAGCGCTGGTAGCTTAAACTTGGGTTAGGGTACACAATGAGGTTCCTTAGACAGAATTCACAGAGCTTGAGGTTCTTCTTATTTCTTTTCAGAAAGATTACAAGGCTTCAGAGAATATAAACTACTATCGTATTTCCCTTCTCTCCTTTTTTTCTCGTCCCCCCTTCAAGAGGGACTTTTTACATTATATATCCCTTTTCTCAGTTGATCCTAGCCTTACATTTGTAGAGGGATTAGGGCATCACTCGAGTGCCTGTCCCATCAGCCACCTTCCCATTCTCTCTGTGGGATGCGGCAACCAAGGTGACACTGTTGAGGCGTCCCCTTCTCATTAATGTGGCCAGGACGTTAGTTGAGGGCATTTAATGTGGAGGTGACAGTTCGTCCTGAACTTGCTCTTCCACCATGCTTCCATTGCTGATATGCGGTACCTGCTCCCTGCCCTTCGAATGATCAGGAGGGCTCCCTGGGAGATGTGCGGCCGGTTTATATTATGGCGTCGTATTTCCGAGGATGAAGACATCCTCGGCGTGCCTTATTGGGCCCCTGGGCTTACTGCTTCCATCCTCGGACCAAGAAGGTCTCCTCGGCTCGGGCCTTGGGCCTGGTTCGAAGTGGGCCGGGGTTGCCTGACTATTTCTTGGCCCCACATTAGCTTTTAGTTATTGTATTTGCAAATAATTTTTGTGTTTATAGATGAGGATGATCTTTGTTTTTGGTGCTTGGATCTCATTGTAAATTTTGTTCATTTTGGCAATAAAATTTCTCAATTGTTAGGCAGCTTGTTGTTGAGTTTGAGCTTGTTCCCAATTATATGAACTGTTTTTGAATAGTGCCTCTCTCATTGAGTATCAAGGCAAATTGTTGGTAATGTTGTTAAAAGGGCAATTTCTCACTGAGAAGTATTTTGTTTTGATGGATGAACTCTTCAAAAAAATAAGGTGTTGATTCATCTTTTTTGATACCATTCAAAGGCAGATATACACAAAAAAATAAGGTGTTGATTCACTGATTGAAAAATACAACTTCCATTTTCTTTTTCTGCCCCAAAAATTCCCTTAGTAGCTATAACATAACCATTTACAAGCCAAACTATCATCAAGCTTAATTATTCCCAAATCCAATAAATAAAATGTCAGCTATTTACAAGCCAAACTACTATCCAGAACACCTCCAGGAAATTCATATGCAATCATAAACTTTTTTTTCTTTTGGAAACCATTGAACAAAAGTTCAGTCTTACATAGTAGTTGGAACTACCCAAAAGTGATGGATTGGCATTAAAGCTGCCTAAAAAGCTAGATTATGTACATCACAAACTATGAGCCTAGGAACAAACATAGAATGGACAAAAAGACCATTCTGATACAAAGACAAAAGATCCTCCATCATCTCCTGCCAACAAGGACTTTTAGTAAAGTTGACCACTTCTATAGTTCTCTTGCAATTGGTTGAAACCAGAACACGGCTAAATTTGTTAGACATTTGGGTTCCTTTAAGTCTAATTTGGTTGCTGAGTTCAAACTTCACTGGTAGAAAAACAGGAGATATATTGTGGCATTAAGCAAGGTATGGTTGTAGATGCGGATGCCTCAACACCTCTGCTGCCTAAAATGCAGTAACATGAAAGTATCAGGTCAATTCATTGCTTTCAGAAAGGTAACACATAGAGTTTGGCCATTTGAACTCACTGTTGGTCTATACTCTGGGTTCTTTCTTAGCATGCTCTTGATTAATTGTTTCCTGCAGTCCAAATTTCATCCAATTTTAGTTGCAGAATTCTCTTTGCTTTATATCTATGCTTGTAGACTCAATCATTTTGTGTCATATATACTGAGTTCTTGCAAAAAAAAAAAAAATCCTAAAATTCACTTACAATGTAGAAGAATACTCAATTGGAAGTGGTGACATAATTGATCGTTTTATTTTGTTAATAAGTCCAGCCATATCCTGTTTCATAAAATTGGCAATACTCTGATTTACTTGTTTGGAAGCAATTGAAAAATATAGCTCAGGATTCTACCCCATCACATATAAAGTTGATAATTACAGGTTAAGCCAACACTTACAGGCGCTTTAAAAGCTGGTTGATGTGCAGCTATCTCAAACATGCAGCAACCTGTCACATTAGCAAATGTTATTTCTAGGATTGAAATATTACCGTGCTGTCATACATGACCAATAAATAATGTCAACAGATATTTATAACCTAATGACCATATATCCGATTTGTATCCGTAGGGTATATCTGCAAGAAGCTCTGGACACATGTACATGGGAGTTCCAACAACCTACATATAAATGTAGTACAATACATTGGTTAGGAGTTAGCAGTCAGATTTCATCTAGAACTTTTAATTTAAGAAATTAACTTATTGAAAACCAAGGCTCCTAGCTTTGACAGCTGCTTCCACTATCACTTCCTGCACTGCCTGGGTGGCATTTGCTGCTCCATAGCTTGAGACATCATTGAAAATGAGATTCCCCTACCTGTCTTTTGCTTCATAAGCATAACCAGTCCTTTTGCTCATCCTTAACCTTGCACCTGCTATCTTAATGATCATTTGCCAAGTATCACCTAATCCTTGTTGAGTGTTTTTTTGCCTTGTAGGCTGGTGTTGAGAAGTGTTTTTGGTTGTTGAAAGCCACCTGATACCTGCAAATCCAAGATTGAATAGTTAGACTAGCCTCCGTACTGAAAGTGCTCATGTGGGCCGAGGACAAGAATTGTGGTCAACAAGGAGTAGGTTGTAGGCTTTTTCCACTTGGTACTTACCAGACTTGGAATGTTTCCACAACAATTTGTCTTGGAAAACACCTACCTTGGAGATGGGGGTTTTAAGAATTTTAGCACTAATAGTATGAGGGTATAGGGAACGGATTAAATCAGGTTTCCAGGTGTGTGCAGAATGGTCAATAGGGTTAGACACAGTGCCAGAGTTTAGATTATGATGCTGAAGAAGCTGATCACTGCTGAAATGAAAATACTTTTCATTTATATTTGTTATATTCAATTGGATGAAGAACAGTGTTGAATAATACAATTTTTGTCTAAAGGATGAGAAGGCATAACAAAAGAAAATATACAAAAATGAATGTATTCTAACATATCCTAAAAATCAGCCTATTTTCATTGCCTTCAATATACAAAAATAACATTTCCTACGGCTTTCACTCCTCTCATCATCAATCTATACTTGTTAGTTGCATACTTGTCAAGAATCTTCTGAGTTGAATACTCATCAAAAATCTTTCAAGTCAAATCACTTTTGTCCTGGATTTAGTTGCGTAAAACCATTTAAGAAAGAATTCTACAAAATTAGATATGGACATTTTCAGTTATTAGTAACAAAGTGATAACTATTGATACAAATAAATAAACATAACTAATGAGGAATACAAATAGCAAGTATATTTACCTGACTTAAATGATTTAAGCAATTGTTACTTTGAAGCATGCTTGTTAAGCTAACATTTGGAGAAGCACCGCTCCAATAAGAAAAATGGATCTACATTCAAATTATCTCAACATCAAATGGTAGATATTTATAAAAATGAAATACAAGTGCATAAATCACCTACAGAAAACAGAACATGACTCAACTCCAACTCTGCATTTTTTTTTTTTTTTTGAAGGTAACTTACACACACCTAGTTTTTCTAACCCCCCACATCACCCTCCACCTTGCTCTTAGGAGAGGAGATGCCATTTGAGCTAAAGCTCATTGGCAACTTTGGGCAATTTAAATTCATAGGATTCTAAGAATCACATGAAATGCCCAACAATATGAATTAAACCATTTGAAATTACAATAGAATAAAAAAGTACATAAGCCTTTTTGATTTTGTTGATAGAGGGGGATGGAGAAAGTGGACCAAACAGAAACACATTACCCTACGTCTTCAAGCATAAGTTCATATGTGAAGTCAAAAACCAAAATGGCACAGATTACAAACAAAGATTGAATGAGGTCACCTTTAAAATTAGAGAACATCTAATATAGAAATGGAATGAGTGCTTAATGTGCTTTCCTAAGCCACATAAATCATTTTATTTTATTTTTTACTTGTACTTGATTTGATAGTTGAAAATGATTTGAACTACTGGTCATTAGCATGCCCAAAGAATGGAATACCTATAAAATACTATAAGAGATTAAAATGTATGATCATTTAAAAATAAATAAACAATAGGATGCAAAGGGCTTAGATCATACTTGATTATTGTAGTTCTCATCCATGGGTACATTAGATGGGTGCATCAGCTGGCATAGTTTGCTGGAAGTCCTCTCTTGGGCAGAGTTTGCTGGAAGTCCTCTCTTGGGCAATTTTTCTAAAAAAAGAAAGAAAATATTGGGCATTATTCACAACAAATAAATAATTGAATCATTGAACTAACATTTAAAATTTAAAAAGAAAAAGAGTTACTTGATCTCGTAATATCTTTTAATGCCTTCCTTTTACACTTCTCCATGTTGCTTTTCATTCTCGCATTTGTGACTCCTTTTGGTCGCACACATGGGGGATCTAATTTAAGTGAGCAATTAGTCTTCTCAACATCAACAGAGACGTTATTATCCATAAAACTATTTTCTCTTTCACCATCATCTCTTGCCACACTTAACACCTCCATATCTTTCTCAACAAATTCTATCATCTCTCTAATTTTTCTTTTGCACATTTCAGTATGCCGAATTGTTGTTGCACTTCTTGTGAAAAATTCATAAACTGAGCCCATTAATTCATTACAACGTGATGTCACTGACAACTCATCATTTGCATCTGCTGATTTTGCATGATCACATACAACATTATCTTTCTTTTCATTTTTTATCCATCGTTTCAAAATATACTGAACAGGAAGCTCTGTTACATTTTTCACAATAAGTATTCGCAAAGCATATCGACATAGTAACCCTAATGTTTCAAACATTTTACAGCTGCACGTAACAATATTATTTGAGGAGTTAAAATGGACAATATGAACCCTCTGACCACCTCCTTCAGTGACTTCATAGGTGAAAGATACTCCATCAGAATTAACATCTTGGTGTGTGACCCCCAAGGTAGAAGTAATTTCTAACTCAAATCTTTTAAACATTGTACGAGTATAAACAGTTGATGCATGCTGCAAAAGTCCACAATTTTGGACTATTTGAAAAGATGTACCTTATTTGCAACGAAAATCTTCTTCTAACTCTTCTGTGCGCATATTTTTTGAAGTTTTCTCATACCCATGTACAAATTCTGTTAGTCTCATTGTTTTGCATGCCATATGTTGAAAAACATTGTTTGTACTCTCGCTCCTGGATGAAGCTTTCATTCGGCAAGAGAATATTATGACTAAAAACTGAACACTACCTTTCACGATTTTCATATAAGGTGCTAAGCCACTTATTGCCTACCAAATTGTAATCTCTAAGCAAGGCATCCTAACAAGACTGAAACTCTATCTCTGTCTCACAATTATAAAGAATCTTATTAAATCTACTCTTAAATTCAGGATTCCCATAATGTCTTGGTAAATTTTCTGCAACATTTTTTGAGATATGCCATAAGCATAGGCAATGGCAAGTATCAGGAAGCACAACTCTTATGGCATTCTTCATTGCTTGACATTGGTAAGTAAAAATTGTCTTTGGTTTTTTATTTCCCATTGATTCTAAGAATGTTTCAAACAACCAAGTAAATGAAGCAGTTGTATCATCCAATAAAAATGCACAACCAAAAAGTACATTCTTCCAATGATGGTTGACACATACAAATGGGGCACATATCATATTATACTTGTTAGTTCGATATGTAGTGTCAAAGCATATTACATCTTCAAAAGAGTTATAATCAATTCTTGATCTACCATCTCTCCAAAAAAAATTTGTCATTCGATTTTCTTGATCAACTTGAATTGCATAAAAAAAACATAGGATCTTCTGCTTGCTTCTGTTTAAAATGGTTTACTAAACTTTGAGCATCTCCAGCCTCAACATTGATTAACTTCTGCTTGTTCACCACATTATTAGCAATCTCGTTTTATAAAGCCAACATTTTCAAATCCCCCAGCTTCCTCAACTAAATAGGAATATGTACTTATTGTTCTTATGCTCGCTTCTTTGAAAGCTCTTATTACAACTAACTGAGCATCAGTTATTTTTCGATTTGACCTTAAAAACGGTCTTTCTTCAGGCTTTGCAAGCTCATGATTATGATTAGGATTGAAATGAGTAACCTTCCACTCACCATTTGTCACTGTAAACCGGATACTAGCTTCACAACCAGTCCTAGTTTGTAATCTTTTGAATTTCTTATCATCCAAATGGTCATCATCTCGTGGAAATCCTTCTTTCGAACACACATACTCTCGCTATCTTACACCATTTTTTGCATATCTGAGTTTTCTTTTCGAACACTAAACCCAATTTGTATAGCATAATCATTATACAATTTATATGCTTCCTCCTCACTGTGCACCACCATTCCAAGCAAATTTTCAACATTTTGTATTTGTTCATCGGCTCTAATCTATATATTACTAAAAGCTGAAGCGTAGCATTTATTGTTGCTGAGCTCCTGTTGCGCCACCTCATCGCCACATCATTGGCCTCGTAATTATTATTTTTCTTATTTATTTTTTAATCTTATTTTTTAACAAAAAAATATAAATGGGTTATTAACTATACATATTCATCTTGGGCAGTTTTAACATTACATATAATTTTGCCTTTACATATTCATCTACTTTAATTTATAATTTATTTTTTATTCCTATTTTTTTACCAAAAAAAATTAATAGATTATTGACTTTACACAATAAATTTATTATTCTTATTTAAAAAAAAAAAATCACTTGCATTTGAAGCCCTGTAATCGTTGCATAAAATTTTTAAAAAAATATTTTGAAAAAAATATAATCTATAATCTATTATAAAAGTTGAATCCTTAGAACTAATTGATGCACAAAATGGTAACACTTGTCATTTTATTGAAACATAAGTGAATGTCATTCTATTCTCTTTATTTTCTCCAACTCATCTTTCTTCAAATTGATTAAAAATTTGGTGTTTTAGATTTTCATCCCAAAAGGATGGCATTTCAAATTAATTGGAAAAAAAATAAAAATAAAATTTGGCGTTGCAGATAACAACCGTCTCCTACACTCCACTCAAAGCGTTTTAGATACTTTTACTTCCTCACCCTTTCCACTTCTCAATTAAATTTGAGTTCTCACGCCCAGGCACAACACAAAACCCACCTAAATTAGCTCTCTTGGCCTCCCTCTACACTTATTTAAAAGGGGAATATCAATGCTTTCTGTGGAGCTTCGGGGTCACACAAGTAAGCTCCCGCTAATTCTCTACACATGTAAAGTTTTATTAATAGCACTAAAAGTTATCCATTCCTTGCCCGTGGGGTTGAGCTTGACTTCCCAATTTGTTTTTTCTATCTTTGTAGGACCATTATTGGTTGTTCAGGGGAGTTGAGTACTGCTTACACCCTCAAGTATTTGGAACAGGCTAGATGAGCACAGTGCCTTCATGTCAACATCTCTCATATTCCTCATAAGTTAAATTGGAAAGCATGTAGAATTTTTTTGGAATGCAACCAAGAGAGGTGACCAGGTTCTTGCTTCTTTCAGAATTTGTAGTTCTTATCCGCGAAGTTTAGGGCACTATAATCAATTCAAATACTCCTCAAGGTACAGGTCTCACTGTCTTTTTTTCCTATCTTCTTTGACATTATACAACAACACATCATACACAAACTTGACACAGATATATAAACCATCTAAGACTAAGAGCATTGGATTTTCATTCAAAGGTTTGTTAGTTTTAGACAATTTCTCATCATCCAATCATATTCAATCTGAAAATGATTGTTATGTTCTTAGCTGCATGCTTTTTTAATTTCAATAAGACAAAAAAAATAATTTTGCTTGACGAGCCACTCGCTAAAAATAACCTCTTTTATGGACTCATGATCAAAATGTGAGATTTATAAATAGACTTGATGAATCATTATCACATTTAGTCTAATGCATGAACTAACATTATTACATATTCTCCACTGAAAGAAAGAAAAAAAAAAGTTATTTGTGTTTTGTATTTAGCTTAATGGTTTGTTTGTTTTTGTTTTTGTTTTTGTTTTTTTTTTTAAATTATAACTTTCATTGTTACATTTGAAATTTGTACCCCATTGCGAAATCCTCCTATAGAAATATAACATTGTAACATGTTCTCTTTTGTTTACCTCAGTGACATTGCTATTACGTTATTTGTTGATTACTTAATTATTGCCATTATTGTTTTGTTAGATGGTTCAATTGTTGAATTATTATTATTCTATTATAGGTTAAAGCATCTAGCTATCTAATTTATGTTGGTTTCAGAGCTTAAACAAACAACAATCTTATCTGGATAAATCTCTCAATGATCATATGCAACAAAAAACAATTTAAATTTTGCCAATAGGCGAGGGAAGATCACATGTTGGATTGAATTGGAGAGAAGTAACTGGCAAATTTGTGTCTAAAAGCAGCTACCACCAGTTATAAGGAGATTAATTCATATAATGAGTACTCCATGTGATTTGAGAAATTTAACTAGATAACCGAATAGTTTTTAATTCTTATATTGTTTGGATTTGTAATGTTTCACCCATAAATAAGTAATTAAGTTTTCATGATTATTATTGAAATCTGTTTGGTGATTTCAACAAATGTATAACATAGTTTATGTATATTCATTTCACTAATACAATTAACATGAAACTATATATGTCACATATCGTGCGGTGGCAAAATTACTAATAATCTAAATCTATATCTATATATATCTAAAAGTTGAAGCGTAGTATTTATTGTAGCTAAGCTCCTGTTGTGTCACCTCATCGCCATGTCATTGACTACATAATTATTATTTTTCTTATTTATTTTTTATTCCTATTTTTTTTTTACAAAAAAATATAAATAGATTATTGACTTTATACATTCATCTTGGACAGTTTTAACATTACATATAATTTTGTCTTTACATATTCATCTACTTTAATTTATAATTTATTTTTTATTCATATATTTTTTTTACAAACAAATATAAATAGATTATTGACTTTACGGATTCATCTTGAGTGGTTTCAAACTTCACATATAATTTTGCCTTTATATATTCATCTACTTTAATTTAGAGGGTCATTCTAGATGTTTATAACTAAATAATGAAATCAATGAAGAGTCAAAAACCAAAAACAATATCTATACATATCTATACTATATAATAATGGAAGTTTTGTGATAAATTTTATAAAGCTCTTTATGCATTACATCTTCAGTATCTTTTCCTTTTTTTTTCTTTTTTTTTTTCCAATTCTTATTTAATTTTTTCAACTTTTCTTCTTCTTCAATCATTGTCTTTTTAGTTCAATCTTTCATCCTCTCCAATAATTTTTTTTTTTTAATTTTCATTTGATTTCCTTTAGATTTTTAAAATTTTCCTTTATATCTTCTTATATTTTACAGTTTCACTTTGTTCAGCCTTTCATTTACTTCCACCATTCCTCTTCCATATTAATTTTCATATGAATTTCTTCTTACTTCATTTTCACCTCTCTCCCCTATTCCTTCCAAGTTGCCCACGACAAAAAGGTCAATACTCTCTCTCTTTCTCCAATTTTGTTTCTTTTTTGGTGGACTTTTTTTTTTTATTCAACCATTTTTTTTTCTACTATGGGTTATTTATTTATTTATTGTTGATTTAATTGTCACATCACATGTGTTTATCTTTTTGGTATTTGCATCGACTTTTATGCATATTTAGGTAGTTTGGGGCCTATTTGGTCATCAATCTCAAACTCACATTTTTCATATTTTAAACAACATTTCACACTTTTTTTCACCCACACGTATTTTAAAAAATTACAAACAACCTTTCTCAAACTACTCTACCAAACACCCCCTTGGTATTCTAATTTCCTATTACAAGTTATTTTTCTTTATCCCATTGGTTTCTTTTGATTTGGGCTTATAATTAGTTGTTTTGCAAGTTAGAATTTGATTTTTTTATTGTGATCAATTTAGATGTTAAACTATATGAGACTTTACTAATTTTTGTTTATTATTTAACCCTTTGGGGTGGACAAAGTACTCTTAATTGCTGTATAAGAAGTATTCTATAATGCCATTTATTCAGAGAGAAGCAAAGGTTTAGTCAAACAAAAATAATCGGGTGGGTGATATATTTTAGCTTTTGCAATTGTATTTTAATTATTATTATTATTATTATTTTATAACAATACATATATAGAAATTTAATTCTTAGATTTTGAAAATAATTGTTTATCTAATAATATGTTTTGGGTGGACGAAATTGCAATTTCAACAAAGAAAATAACCTTAATAGATTATCAACAACAAATTGTTTTGCTAATTGGTTCAATTAATCATTGTTAAGTTTTGTTAATTTTTTAGTTACGTTTTTCTGTGTTTGGATTGTAGGGTAGAAAAAATAGAGTTTTAGAAAGTTTGTTTAAAAATAAAAGAAAATTTTCCAAATTTTATATTCTTTTTAATGATTCACAAAATGTTATAAATAACTTTTATTAAAAAATGAATATTTTTGTTAACTTGCCTTTTGAATTTTTGAGAAATTTTTTTTTTTTTTTTTCATTTTGGTACTACAAAATTTATATTTATGATTTATGATTGTTCCTATAATGAATAAAAATATGAATGTTCAAATTTATATTTATGTCTATGATTGTTCCTATATTACATTTATGATTGTTCCTATAATAAATAAAAATGTTATTATGAAATACATTACTATTTATTAAATTAATACAAATTGTAAAAAATAAATTTAATGAGACCATCCTAAAAAATTCATCACGCGCAACGCGCGGGTTCGCGGCTAGTATCTATAATTAAAAACATCACAAAACACATTTCTAAGGAAACTCAAATCAAAAGGATAATAAAAAAAGAAAAAAGAATGGTTAGAATGGTGTGTGCGTATAAAATATTTTTACATTTTGGACTTACGGTTTTGTTTAGAACTTGTGCTCTGTTTCAAGACCAAAGAAACAGAGTGGCATCTAATAAACCCAAAAACAAAAAGTAGGCAAGGGTATGGAATGGGTTCTAACAATTCACACCACAGACTCATAAAAATTTAATTTTTAATATCTATAAACTAGATAGAAAGAAAACAACACATAAAAATTTCATTATTTTAATTATTTCTCATCTTGAGCTTTTCTCAAACACGTAGAAGACACAGTATTTGTAAACTACATAAAAACAAAACAAAGCTAAGAGAATGGTACATTGAAGAGTGAAATGAGTCTTTGTAACACACATACCTTGATCAATATTGGTTAGTTGCAATGGCGGTGTGTGGATTCCAGCAACCACTTCAGCCATAGCTTACAGTCAATCGTACTCACTATTCATCCAAGGGAGAAGAAAGAAAGTCCAGCATAAGATTGTTTGAAAGGCTCGTCCAATGATAAGGGAAGGGAGAGGAAAGAGGATTGAGCGGATAAAGTAAAATTTTGGGTTTCAGAAATTGGGTGAGAAGTGGCTAGCATAGTGGGTTAACACAGTTTGATTTTGGGTGTCCGGCTGTGGGTTAGTAATTAAGTCTGTAAGTAGAGCTGAGTTAACCTTGGTTTGATTTTTTAATTATAGTTAAGTTAATGGGTAAGGGTGATGTGGAGCTGAGTAAGAAAAGAGGGTTATGTGGCTTTTTTTTATTGGGTGATGGGACCTAGGAGGACCACATCAGTGGTCCTCCAAGAGGTCCCAATATTTTCTCGAATACTCCATTTACAAAAAAAAAAAAAAAAAGAGTAAAAAAAAGTAAAAAAAAAAAAAAACCACAAGAAGTTCAAGAATCAAAATTTTTTTCTTAAAAGAAAAAAAAAAAAAAAAAAACTGACGTGACAACTGAAAAGAAACAAATGAGCAGAAAAACAATGAAAGAGGCTTGAACCAGAACGTGGCCAAGTGAAAAGCCAAGAGGATTTAAGACAAAATGTTTAATCAAGGAGCTTGTGAACGTTGGTGGTTCAAATTTTTGTTCCAAATGGTGGGGCACTTTTGTCTTTCACATTGAACATGCGTCTTTCTCGCTAGTTCGGAGAGAAAAGTTTTGTACGGACTTAAAAGTGAAAAATATCTGGCCCCATTTAAAAATTTTATTTTCTTCTCATTCTTTACCCATTAACACACAAACTCATTTTCTCTTCTATTTTCTTTCCATTATTTTTCATTTACCCTATTTTACCTCTAACCAAACATACCATTAAACTTTATTTGATTACAAATGAGGGAAGAGAAGAAAAATGAAATGAATAATAGAAAGTGTGGGTGGCTGAGAATTGCGGGTCCATTCCCTGAACAATTTGGGCCCCTTTTTTAGGATGGTCTTGGCCCAAAAGGCTTGTGTTAGCTGAGAGTTTGGGGAAGCATCCAGGGTGAGGAACCTTACCTCAATGAGCTTTCTTATAAGTCTACATGAGCCTAGAGTGCGAGATAGTGCCTTGAGAGAATCTACCTATCGAACACAAGATTCGACATCTGGCACAAGTTACAAGAGAATCATCTTAACAGCAGAAGGTATGACCCCCTCTAACACGTGATACGATATGGAAGAACAGTAATCTAGACTGAAGAAGCCACCCATACCTCACGAGTGGAGGGACCCACTGACACACCAAATATTCCCTCATCACGACTGTCCCACTCAAAGTTGGGTATAAATAGGAGAAAAGAAGCAAGGACAAGGAGTTGGAACAAATTTCAGGGGAGAGAAACATGAGAGAAAAGTAAGAACATAATCTTGGGGTTACTAGGGGTAGGAATGTCAACGAGTCAAGTTCGAGGCAGGTTTCTTAATGTCTAAACCCGACCCACAGGCCTGGCCCTGAAACCCGAACCCGCCCTATTTAATAAATGGTTTTTTTTTAACCCCCAAACCTGCCTCGTCAAGCTCCACAAGGCTCGTGGGCTCCACCCAACCATGCCACTTTAAGGCCCAATCCGTGGCCTAAACCATGGCCCAATAAAAAATAATTTATGTTTTGCATGAATCTTTTAAGCCCAACTCAAATGAAACAAACTCAAATCAAACATAAAAAGCAAATAATAAAACAAAAAATTTGGATTTTGAAATTCTTTGTTTTTCAATCAATCACATGATAAACATAAAAATAAAAATAAAAAATGATTAAAAAAAAGCTACGAAATAAATCAAGGAATATTACAATTTACAACAAACAAGTTCAGAAGGCTACAACATCATAAAACTAACATCAAAAAACAAAAGCTAGAACTTCAAACTAATCTTTCATCCTCTTCATTAGGATCCACATCATCAAGAATTTGCACCTAGTGCTTTTTTACTATAGGGTCAGATTTTGTAGCCCAAGCCCAATAGGTTCGGATTATGAGCCCAATGAACCCTGAACAATAAATTTGTAGAGAGTGGGTGAAAGAGCTGGGCTAGTAATGAATTAAACAGTAATGAGCTATGGTGATTACGGGTGAACTAACATACAATCATGCTTGAACAAATGAACACATGAACGTCCGAATAGGTGTTTTATTGAATGAAAGTTGGTTACAATTTATGGAGCTACAGTAAAGTTATTTTCTTCTTCTCTCTCTTTCTTTTTCCTCCTCCCCCCTTCTATCAGAGGCCTCCTCACTTTATATAACATACACTCCCATCATCTTCATCGTCTACTTGTTCTTCATCTAAGCATGCACTTGAGTACGTGTCCCATCAGGTATCTCCTTTAGCTCTCTCTGTGAGTGGTGGTAGCTGAGGTTTTATCGTTCAGGGGTCTTCTTCACATTAATGCGGCTAGAAAAGCAATTGCAGTGCATTTAATGCGGTGGTTGAAGTTTGTCTCCTAGATATTTCTCTGCTCCTATCATTTTCACGCGTGCCTGAAGTTCACCCTTATCATTAGAATTGTTAGGAGGGTTATTTGTTCCTCCCAGACATCTGTTTGACCAAAGCTCTTTATATCCGAGGAGAATGGACTCTTCGAACCAATGATGCTTTCTTCGGACTACACTCATTCGTTTCCAGGTATACTTCTTCCCCATGGACTCCTTCTCGAACATTTTCTTCTCTTCGGACTCACAGTAGTCTTCAAATAGGGCCCTAGGCCCAATATATGAAGTTGGGCTTTCACCCCCCACAGTTACAATCCTAACTAATTTGACTCTAACTATCTGTTAGAGCAAACACTTTCAGCCTTCCATGCTCCCTCTTACTGCTTGCAATTGACTTGAAAATTGCTTGGAGACTTCCTTAACAAAACTTGGCTTAGTTGAAGAACCTACAAAAAAATGAATTAAAAAATAGAATAAACTTCATCAAATTATAACCAACAAATATAAAAATACAATTTTTCAAGATGAAATAATACAAAGAAATCCTATTATTTTTCAAGATTAAATAATAATAAAAATTGTAAAACACCAAATAATATCACAAAAATATACAATAATTTTAGATTCCTCATTTTCCCTTTCAAAATCACAAACACAAACACACAAATCCTAAAACTTTTTCAAGATGAAATAATAAAAAAATTATAAAACGCCAAATAATATCACACATATAGCCAATAATTTCATATTTCTCATTTTCCCTTTCAAAATCACAAACACAAACACAAACACAAAAACCCTAAATTTTTTTCAAGATGAAATAATAAAAAATTGTAAAACACCAAATAAGATCACACAAATATAAAAATCATTTCTCATTTTCCCTTTAGAAATCACAAACACAAGCACAAAACTCCTAAATCCTAAACCCTTTTCAAGATGAAATAATAAATAAAAAAACGTAAAACACCAAAACACTAAAACAAGAAATTTAACACAATCCATGTGAATACATGTTCAAGACTTTTATCAAAGCCAGTTATTTTTGTTCATCATTAGATATGGAAACGAAACCAAAAAATAAAAAAGGTGGAGAACGAACCCATGAGATAGAGGGGTAGATGGCATCGACGCAGGGAGGAGGGAAGGCTTGTGGGGGGTGGCCAGCAGCGGGCTGAGAGAGTGAGAGTAAGGCTATGAGGGTGTCTTGGACTCTTGGTAAAAGAGAGAGCATGAGGGGAGGGGGCAGCTAAGGGAGAATGAGAAGTGAGAAAAATAATGTGAGATTAGGGTTTAGTTAGTGAGATATATATATATATATATATAGACAGATAGATAGGTTAAAGTTACTCTTGTATAACTTTTTAAAATTACAACTATTTTAAACCATTAAATTTAAATAAATTGATTGAAAAAAACTATAATTATTACTGTAAGGTAAGAATTTGTTCCACCCCACATCTAATTGTTGTCCGACCGCGGTGCCAGGCGCGATGCAGTTTTTGTCCTCTTCGGCCGAGTGTAGGCAAGCCAAGGGGGGTTTCATAGTCTCAGCCCCAGGACTTGGAGTCCCACATCGGAAGGAGGAGCGCCCCACTAAGAAACGTAGACACAGAGAGACATAGACCCAGAGAGCAAAAGGGGGTGTAAGAAGATTATGTAAAAGAGAGATTATAGAAACTGATAAATCACGTAGGCTACTAAGAAAGCATAACAAATAGTATGGATATAAGGATTAAAACACAGAACAAGATACAATAAAGCAAACGATATTATTAGATTTAGAAACTTTTTTACATCAGACATACAGGACCGGTAATAGCTATGGAGGTTTTCACTCTTTTCTTCTCTGCCTCTTTTAGATTACAAAGACTCTATTTATAAGCAATACATGATACATTCCAGAAGAGTAGGGGGCTTATCCAAAGTATTACACGTGGAAGAAACAAGGGGGGCCAGCTCTGAAGGAGAGCCATCTGGAGGATAAGGATCAGCTGCTGATAAGGATGTACTTTACAGAAGAGGGAGGCCCTGGTGGGTTGAGCAACACCTGTCAAAGTAGGCAGAGGTCTGGTAACATGCCATAAATATGAGTCTGCCATTCGTCAGGATAAACTCTTGAAGAGATGAACAAGTGTCATACTACGTAGGGGCCTATGTGCATGAGTGGATTGGTCTGGATATGCTTTTGACAGATAGATAGTGAACAGTAAAAATTACAGTTTTACGTCTGAAGACGTTTCTAGGACCTTTTTTTTTTTTTTTTTGCTAGAGTTGTTTAATCCCATCCATCTCTTCCTTGGAACCATTCTTCATCAACATCATCTGGATCATGGTTATAGTATTGGGGGTCATCATATCCCACAAGAGGATTAGGCATTTCCCAATGATCTTCATGTGGCCATTGTTGTTTGCAAACATCTAGATCAGTTGGCACTATTTCAGGGAGTATTCCTTTATTAAGAGATTCAGCCATTGTGAGTGCATGATAATAGGATACCCAATGCACATCTGAATGTGTATGGAGAGTACCATCTGGATTAGTAACCCAATGCATCTCAGCAGGGTGGAGAATTTCGTCTGCTTGGATGTTATTTTTAGAATTGAGCTTAGCTACTAGGCATGCTGCATTGACTTTATGCCCAAATCTAGGGTGTTCTATCTTTGGATACTTTGTCCATTCACCATCATGAGCATCATTTTTTAAAATTTCAAACCAGAATTTGTGAAAATATTTATTGCCATGTGGAAAGCGATACCTGTAGAATTCAGGTTCAAAGTGAAGACATAGGTAATACTCATTGAGTAGATACCACATGTAGAGGTAACGCGACACATTCCAATTGGTTATCCAAAAGGCAAAAGGGGTTTTCCAGGGCTGGTCTATGTCAGGGAAAATGGCTAGGAAGTGAGACTGGTGTTTTTTTAAGGTACTCATGGAGGGTTCTAATGATTCTTTTGGATCTAGCTTGAAGGGTCAAAGTTTTTATCTGGGTTTTTATTTCTGGAGGGAGAGTGTCTATCATGGTAAGGATATCATCAGGATTTGCCAGGAGAGGGTTTGAGGATGCGAATGGATCAATAATAGGATATACACACAGGGGTGGAGGAATAATAGTGGTGTTAAAGATAGGAGGCTTTCTGGAAAGATAATCGGTGATGAGGTTATCTTTGCCTTTAATGAGTTTTACTTGGAAAGACCATTGTGAAAACCAATTTGACCATCTGAGTAACTGAGGGTGTGGAAGCATTTTCCTTTTGAATTGAAGCATTTTGGGAAAGGAAGACATATCCATTTCTACTAGGAAATTATGCCCAAGGAGATGGAACTGGAATTTTTCAATCCCATGTTTGACTGCTAGAATCTCTTTGAAAGTGGAGTGATAATGAAGTTCTGAAGGCTTGAATGCACCACTTTTGTATCCGCAAATACTTCTTTTGCCATTAATCTCTTCAAAAAGAGCTGCTGCCCAGTATTCATCACTAGCATCTGTTTGCAGTTCGTTTGCCTGGTCCTGGAATCTGCAAAGGGGGGAGCTTTTCTGCCAACTTCTTTAGTTGTTAGACTGCTTCTGTATGAACAAAATTCCATTCTGGAGGTGATTTCTTTAGTAATTGAGCCAAACAATTCCTATACTTGGATATCTTTGGAATAAAATCAGGCAAAGTATACTTTCCATCTGAGATGTTTACTCCCCGGAAGTCTATGGAAGACTATCCGATAACCATTTTCTTTTCTGAAAGCATTATCCCTTGAGATCTTACCAACTGGTAGAATTCAGTGAGTAACTTTTCATGGGATTCTTCGTCTTTTGAGAACAAGAGGATATCATCCACATAAATTAATGCATTCGTCAAGAGTGGCTGGAACAGTGTTACCATTGCTTTTTGGAATTGGGATGGAGCATTTTTAAGACCAAAGGGCATGACAGTCCATTGGTAATGGTGGTCTGGAATGCAGAATGCCGTCTTGTATCTTTCTTCCGGATGGATTCCAAGTTGCCAAAATCCTGCTTTGAGATCAAACTTTGAGAATACTATGGCATTTGAAAGATGCTGGAAAAGAGCACTCTTATTTGGCAAAGGAAATTTGTCATCTGCAAGGAAATGGTTGAGATCTTGGTAATTGATTACCAATCTGAGTTTTCCTCGTACTTGCTCAGCATGTTTATTGACATAAAAAGCTTCACATGCCCATGGCGAGGTTGTAGGTTCAATGAGTCCTTCAGAAAGGAGGGTGGATAGCTCTTGCTTGGCTAAAGTTAAGTGTTCTGGATTCATCCCTCTATGACTGGCTTTTGTGGGATTAACGTCCTCATTCTTTTTGAAGGGTAAATGGATGAAGAAACTTGGATTTTTCCACAAAAGGTTTGGATTTTTAAGGAGGAATTCAGAGAGCTGTTTGCACAACAATCATTGATAATCTGGAATTTTAGGGACTCAAAAGGATCTACCGAGAATAAATGAGGAACTTGGGTCCAGGTAAGAAGGTGTTGTTTATGCATGAGTCCTTTTGAAGACCATCTAAGACTGGGTATTTGATGAAGGAGGTCAAATCCGATAAGAAGGCCTCTTCCTGTGAGGGGGGAGCCAAGGACTTGATATTTAATGGTAAGTGTTGGGAATATTCTGATGAGAATGGGTTTGCTTTTCAGGGTGATCAAAAATGTTTCTCCATTTGCTGCTTTGAACATCTGGTGATGAGGTAACCAACATTCTTTGGGTAATATTTTAGGATGAAGGATTGTTGCTACTGCTCCTGTATCAAATAAGGCTATTACTGAAATGGGTTTGGCATAAGTGTCAAGGAGGATGCTTACTTGGGCTATAGGGGTAGGACTGGTTAGGGGGGCTATAATGGGCTGTGATGTAAAGATAGTTTGGATTTCTGGATCTGAATCTTCTTCATTGTCTGGATCTGAGTCTTCTTCTAAAGTGGAATAAGCCATGACTGCTAGAGCTTGAGGCGAGTACTCATCATCTAATGAAAAGAGAGACTCTACATTTGAAAAAGGAGTATCATCCACATGAATCTTTGCTTGCTCCAGAAGTTTTGCTGCTTTTTCCTTTTTTGGACAATTTTTTGCAAAATGTCCCGGTCTTCTGCATACAAAACAAACTTTTGAAGTTTTTCCTCTGAACTGCTTTCTTTTAAGAAATTTCCATTTCTTCCTGCGAAAGGATTTCTTCTTTTGACTCGCATAGTGCTTTTTCTTCCAGGAATATTTTTTGAAATGATCTCTTCTTTTTGTTGAGCAGGTACAATTCTTGTCATAGCACTTGATCTGCAAATCTTTCTTTTTACAATTATCCTTGAGTTTGCCATGAATCTTGTTAATTTCTGAAAGAAATTTTCTCTGGTTGCAGAGTTTTTCTAGGGCAATAAGCACATGCTGATAGATTTTGTAACACCCCGACCCAATTTTATAATAAATCTATTTGTTCAAGTGGTTAATTATTATTTTAATCACTTACTTTCTAAATTAATAAAAGAGTATTTAATAAGCATATTATTTTATAATATCTTTGAATAAGAATTGTAAAGATTATGAATAATTGAATGGTTAATTTTATTATGTATATATATACTAAGTATGGACAAAACTATATTAAGTGGTTAAGTTATGATATAGTTGTGGGTGTTTTAACTATGCATGATGCATGAGATGTTATAGTGGAAATTCCACCCACATGCAACCAATGAGAACTCAACACAAGTAAAGCCAAAGTTTCATGCATCTTGACAAAGCCAAAGACCAAGACTTGGTGTCCATGCAATCACCAAGTTCCACCTCATTTTCCTTGACTTTTCAATGTAAATAGAACATGCAAGAAACTCACTTCCTCTCATTTCCCACGGGTACACACACATAAATCAGAAACGTGTAGGTGTGAATGCAAGTAAAGTTGGAAAAAAAAAAGTGGGCTTTGATTTTTCTTTCCTAGCATCATACGTATCCCACCCCCAAAGTCAATGCTCTTATCCTTCTTTGGCTGCCCCAGAAGTCCAGCAGCTCCTTGTCTTCTTTCTCTACTCCTTTTTCTTTGTTCTTGGTTTTTCTTCTCTCTTTGCTCTTGCACGGCTGCATCTCTCCCTCACTCTCACATCAAAAAAAAATCATAGATATCTCTCTAAGAAGAAATTAAGAGCCTAACACTAAGGTTTCATCTTCAAAATGTGTGAGTAAGTAAATTAAACCTCATCTGATTTTGTGTATTGGAATAGTATAATTGTTTGTTTATTTTCATTCTTTATCCTCTGTTCTGATGTTAGAAGCTGAACTGGTAAATCTGTTTTAGTAAATTGAAAGTTTGATGATTATGGTCATTTGGATGCTTATTAAGGTATTTCAATATGTTTAGGATAGGTATAAAATACTCAAGTGATATGAAGACCTATTGCTATTTGTTGATGATTTTAGAAAGAACATGTGCTGAAGCTGTCACTGTGACAGATTCTGTGTTTATGCATGATAAATTATGTATTAAATTGTATATAGTGAATTTGGATGCTAGGTTATTTTCTATGAAAGCTAAGACATATACGGTTGTTATGGAATTGGTCTCACAGTATTTGGATGAGTAGAAAAATAATGATTTAATTTTGAAGTTGCAAGAAATTATGTCAGCATAGATTTGAGTATGCTGGATTATATGATTTTTAGTAAATTATTCTTTTATTCTTTGACTATGAAATTTTTATGGTATATACTGGACATACAGAGGAGTTGCTCTGTAAAATTGTATGAGGTTTGGACGTGATTTGGTGGTCCGTTTATATTTTATAATTGAAGTATATGCTGCTGGAATAAAACAATGAACAGTAAGGGACGTGCCTAACTTTGTAGACTTAATTCTAAAGTTCGGGTGAATGATTTGAGCTACAATTTATTATGCTCATCATTTGATATGTCGGGATCATAGAGTAATTTTTGTATAACTTATCTCAAGGTTTAGTACTCAAAGAAGGGGTTCTAAACCATTCAACGGTTGTATTTATGAAGCTGTTTTACTGAACATGCTGTATGTTTCCTTAAGTGTGTTTATGGTTACATGACAATGCTTAAAAGAGTTCATGTTTATGCATGCATTATTGCCCTAAGCTCTAAGTACCTTTTGAAAAGAAGTTGGCTCCTATGGAGATATGATATAAATATGAGAACGATGATTTTCTTTAGTTTGGTACATCACGGTGTTGATGAATGCATAATATGTTTGTGGGAACCTCTTTGAGGTGGGATTAGGATTTTCCTAATTCTAAGAGATAGGTTTTGAGATGAATGTGTAAGATATGATAAGGAGTAATGGATAGTAATAAGCTTTGATTTTGGTTTAGGTGTTACCAGCCGTCAGGTCTAAGCTCCTTTGACTGTAGGCTCTCGGTTCCTATGCTTTCAGGTAAGGGATAAGTTATATGGGCATTTGGTAAGTCATGAGGTTATTTTAAAGTATATTATGCATTAAAATGTTTTTGATTAGAGATATGGCATATAAGCATTATCAGACAAAGATATGTTCGTGGGTTTCCGAAACCCTATGTATATGATTTAAGCATATTAATGCTATTACTAATTCCACGAACATGATGTTTAAGAAAAGAATGGAAATGCTATTATTATGAAATGTTATACAAAATAAGAAATTTCAGTATGATGTAATGTATGAAATGTTTTCGGGTTATGTCCTCTGGTGATCTGAACTCGGCTAGTAGGGGTTAATTACTAGCTTTCCATGGAAAAATGTTATCTGTTTGGCCATTTAAAGTAGAGGAAATGGGGCTGCCCGTAACTCTAGGCCATTTAAAGTAGAGGAAATGGGGTTGCCCGTAACTCTAATCTGAATAAGGCCTTCTCCCCAATGTGTACGGACGGCGGGGAGGAACAAAACCTGGAGGGGATGTGCCATCAGGCCTCCCAAAGGGGACAATATCATACACACGAGGGCACCCAAATGTGATGAGGCCTTCTCTGTACAGATTTATCAGATATGGACTAACCGATATGTTATGAGCAGCTATGTTATGTTATTAATCATGAGGGAATTATTTTGTTTAAATGCATTGTGAAAAGTAAAAGCTCTCATGGTAAGAAGAAGTTTATGATGAAAAGAAAAGCTGTTCATTAAAGCTAAAAGTTTCTGAAGTTCTGTCGTGTTTTAAAGATAAAGCTACTGAGGAAAGTACAAGTTTATGTTATGAAGTTATCAGATATCTGTTTTTCTTTATGAAACGTTAAGTTTTATGATTATGAAGGTTATAATATTTTACGAGAACAAGTTATGAATGAAGTTTTATTATTCTTTAAGACGTTTCCAGTTTAAGGCAAAGTTACGGATTATATGATTTAAGTTAAAATAATTATTTTGTAATGAAAATATATATGGTGACTTTGTAAGAAATGAAAGGGATACAACCTAAAATATTTTGTAGAATTATTCTGATAAGAAAATGGAGAACAATTATTTTCCTATGAAGAGCGTATAAGTTATTAATATGAATAGTATAAAATACTATGCATGAAAGGTTGTTCTCCTATTCGAATATTCATAGAATGAAATGATCTGATTTACATGCATCCTTATTAAATTCTCATATATCTTACCTTTACTGAGCTGTGTAGCTCATCCCTTCCACTCTTTCAGTTAGCAGGTTTTAAATTGGAGCAGAGGGAGTCTTAGTCGAGTTTTAGAAGGAGCTGATTTTAGTTTTATATTTATAGATCCTAAATTAGCAATATGATGTTTAGATTTGTAGCATTGTGTATTTTAGGATCTAATGAAAGTGTATACCTTAAAGCATTAAGAGATGTATTATGTGGAATTTAGATTTTGAGTAACTGGTAGATTATGTTATTCTTTGAGTACAGTGTAGATGCTCTGAATGTCATAATGAAAAGTTATATCATTTAAGTAAAGAAATAAGAATGAAAATAAAGAGGGAAGCTTTTGTAAAAGCTTTTCTGAAAGTTTTGAAAAAGTTAAGTTGGTTCTTGTTAATATCAGGTTTAAGCTTGATATTAGCATGCCGGTCGCGGTCACAAATCCAAGTATCGGGTTTGGGGCGTGACAGATTTCTCCCAAGGAGGCTTGCTGCAATGTTATCTTTTGGAGATTCATCATGCGAAGAGTTTCGTCTCCTAATGATTGTGGAAGGGAATTGAGGAAAGTATGCTTCGAATTGACATCATCCATGCCATTAAAAGAGTAGTATCTTCTTGACATTCTGTCAAAATGTTTCTCCAAATCTCTTCTTTCAAATGAGCAGCATTTCATCAGTAGAAATTCTTCCCGTGCCATTTCAGTGTAGTGAGTTACAGATCCAAGGAACTCATTATGGATTATTGTGAAAAAATCTTCCAAGGTATTACATTGAGCTGCCTGTCTTTGCCTATATTCCCCTAGATTAATCCACCATTCTCGCAGTCTTCCTGTGATCCTTGCGACAAATTTGGCAATAATCTAGGAAACCGTGGCATTTGGGGCTTGGAGTTCCGCTATACACTAGGAATACATATTAAAAAACTCTTCATGCATTTTGAAGGAGGGATATTATCAAGGGTAAACAGATGTTTGGAGTCAGTGGTTGATGAATAAGTCAAGCTTGTTTGGTTTTGTGGGATAATGGGTGGTGGAGGAAATATTGGTGGAGGTTGTCTGGGTCGGAGAACATCATCTTCCTCTTCTTCTTTTGGTTCTGCTTCTGTCATAAACACCTCTTCTAGACCAAGATCTGACAGGTCTAATTCAGAATCCTCAATTACAGGGAGCACAAAAGGTTCCCTCGAATCCGCAAGGGTGAGGGTTTTGAGGAATGATGAGATTGGGTTTGGGGGGTTAGGGTCTACAGCTAACATGTTCATGTCGGGAGGTTTTGAGGAAGCTCCAATAGTAGGATCAGGAGGTTGATACAACGGTTTTTTATCTTTCTTGATAGGAAAAGGTTTGTTTTGGGACTCTGGTTGAGTTGGAATATTGTAGGTAATGGCAGGGAAAATTCCACTTAGCTTAAAGGGATTATGGTCAGGATGTGTTATGGCTAATGGTTGAAGATTCTGATAGGGAGAGGCTAGGGAAAAAGGAGAGGTTAATGGTATGGACAGATCTTTATACAATGATTGGCGAGGTTGGAGGGGCATATGGACATGTATCGGAGGAGTATAAGGACATAGACTCCTTACACTCCTTTGATTAGTATACTTTGATTATTGTCCTGATTAGTATGCTCTGTGATTTACAGTTGCCACAATAAGTGGATCCTCTGTATTATTCACATCAGAACACTGGATTTGATAATCAAGTAGAACACTAAGGAGTTTGGTCCTAGAAGATTCAAAGAACCTTGTTTTCCATAGTAACCTTGTGGACGTTTAAGCTTGAGTTGGCGTTTAGTCCTGTCAGGTCTTGGCAAACAGTTCTTTCCCAAAGAAACGATCATGGCAAATGCATCTTCAGAAATAGCTGATACAACTAGTTCAGCCTTTGACCTTTCCCTTCGCAAATCTACTGCAAATAGGTTAGAGTATCTGTACGAAATTTCTCATATCCCTGAAGATAGTAAGATTCCTATTACTGATTTCCCTATTGTAAATCCTTACACTGTATTTGATAAACCCCAAACTTCTTTCAAGCAATCCATAAAAAGGTTGTTAGGTCCTTCTCATCCTTCTACTGTCAAAGAATATGTTCAAGCCTCTAAGTTTGACCAGTTTAATATTCCAGCAAGTGAAACAGAAAATTTCATTACTCTTACCCTTCCTAGAGAATTCGTCATTCCATGGCAAAAACAAGGGTACACTCATCTTCATTTTGGCGTAGTAAGGCTGGCACTAACCTTCCATGGAAGAAAGGGACTTCCTATAGCCTCTAGAATTTCACTCCTTGATTCTAGATTTCTAGAATACCAAAATGCAGTTATCGGAACTGTTCAAACCACTCTTAATGCGGGAACAGTTCTTGTTACCCTTTTTCCCAACTTCAACATGCCCCTCAGGGACCCTCACCTTTGTGATGCTCTTAAAGTACAAGTTCAGATTACTGGTGCTTCTCAGGTGCAGGATACATTTGCAGCCACCCTTCATTATCAGCTAGCCTATAGACTGCAGAATCATGCTTTTGATATGGCTGTCCCAGATCTAGCTCAGTCTAATGATGCTTTACTGATTCAAGTTGATCTAGAAGTGACACCAATGTGTGCATTTGTTCCTAGACAACTGAATAGGGAACAAATGACATCTATCTTTCCAGAATCTTGGATTACAAGATATGAGATGCTTCATCAAGTAACTAAGCCAATTCAGTCAAATGAGCCCTTCTTCATCAGAAAAGCCAATGGTGAAGTAGAGACAAGATTTCTAACGGCTCCTCCTGAAAAGAAAGATGTAACAGTCTTTCCGACTCAAATGGCAATGCTCCAGCCGGTTTCATATATTGGTGAAAATGGTCTTAAAATTACAACATTCAGTAAAGAAGGAAAGCCTTGTTATGAAGGAAAATCACTTTCTAGCCACATATGGTGGGATGTTTGCAATTGTGCTGACTGCCAAGAAGAAGAGGACTTTGAAGAAGATAAGAAGAAATCTTCCCAGCAAAAACTCAAAGAAAGGTATGAAGCAGGAGACCCAGAAGTTGACCTCCTTGGAGAATCCTCTGGTAAGTTTGATTACTATGTTCTTTATCCCAGAAACAAGAAGAAAAGCCTCCCTTCTCCTTTCCCATGCAAAGAAGAACATGACCAAAACCAGAAACCTCCATTAATCCCATATTATCAAAAGATCCTTCCCCAGAT
This sequence comes from Quercus aquifolioides, assembly GCA_019022515.1. NCBI lineage: Eukaryota > Viridiplantae > Streptophyta > Magnoliopsida > Fagales > Fagaceae > Quercus > Quercus aquifolioides. The sequence goes on along the minus strand of CM032335.1, from coordinate 21,444,872 downwards.
ATCAAAATGTCAACCCCTCCCTATTGGCCAAAACCATGCACAAAAACCTCTACCATGTTATATGCTCGATCAGGCTTCACCCTCCTACTCACAGAATTTCCCTCCATTAGAAAGCTTTGATCATCCTCAAACCAACACCAAACATGTGTGGAAGATCAAGAACCCTGTTGGAGTCAATTCAGATGGAACCAAGAAGCAAGTTTCCTCAGCAGAAGCAGCTTTAAATTGGCAAGCAGAAAATGTTGTAGCTCAAAACCAAGTTCTGTCAAGGATCCTGGATAATCAACAAAAGATGGCTGAGGTAGTCACCCATACTTTTTCCTCCTCAAATTCTCTTATTGAGGATTTGAAGAAGAAAATCAAAGCAGTTGAGGAAGAATTGGCAACTATCACATTTACAATCAGAGACCTATCTGTCTCTTTTCCTCTTATTGGGCAAAAAGAAAAAGAAAGAAGACAGTTGTTGCTACAACTCCAATCTATGGAAGGACCCTAGAAGGAAATTCCTCAGACTCCTCCGATACATGTTCATATGCCCCTCCAATCTCGCCAATCATTATATAAAGATCTGTCCATACCATTAACCTCTCCTTTTTCCCCAACCTCTCCCTATCAGAATCTTCAACCATTAGCCATAACACATCCTGACCATAATCCCTTTAAGCTAAGTGGAATTTTCCCTGCCATTACCTACAATATTCCAACTCAACCAGAGTCCCAAAACAAACCTTTTCCTATCAAGAAAGATAAAAAACCGTTGTATCAACCTCCCGATCCAACTGTGAGTAGTGGTACACTAACGCAAGCTCCAGAAGCATATAAAGCGTTAGTGGGACGCTCCTCCTTCCGATGTGGGACTCCAAGTCCTGGGGCTGAGACTATGAAACCCCCCTTGGCTTGCCTACACTCGGCCGAAGAGGACAAAAACTGCATTGCACCTGGCACCGCGGTCGAACAACAATTAGATGTGGGGTGGAACAAATTCTTACCTTACAATTACAAATATCTTTATTAAAATCTAATTAATTACCTTCATTTATTAAATCCAAAAAAAAAAAATTTGACTTCTGTCTCTTTCTCATTTACGTTTCTCTCTCTCTCTCCTCCACCACCTCCACAGGTTGCCGGCAGAAGAAAAAAAAAAAAAAAAAAAACCAAAATGGCGTACAAAGATGCTGTTGCTGGCGTACAGCCATATCCTCAGCCCATCTCAGAGCTGCCTACCACAATTGCTTCAACAGGTTCCAACTTCCAAATCCGAATCCATCCTTCTTCTTTTTTAATTTATTAGGGAAAAAGGGGCTTTTTTATTATTATTTATTCTTCAACAAAAATTTAATGTACAGATGGTATTTAGAGAAGTTTGTGAAGGGTCAATGGAAGAAAGACAAATGTGTTTCTGAGTGGCAAAAATACAGAGCTTGCCTTGCTTTACCTTCCTTCATTTTGCTCCCTTTTCTTCAATTAATTATTTAAAATTTTTTATTCCATTCTTACATAATCGACTATTGTTCACAGGAACATTTGGATGATAAGCAGGGTTGGATCTTTTTTCCTCTCTTCATTGTGGTAAGATTCATAGGGTTGTGTGTTTGAAATCTGAACATTTGGTTAAAATGGTTTTGCACTGGTTTGTGAGTGCTCTGTTTCATTTGCAGGCAGCCTTTTGTCGATGTTGTTGTAACCAAGTGCAAGCACTATTTCTGTGAGCATTGCGCATTAAAGGTATCCCTTCTATTTCTATGAGCAAGCACTACTTCAGTCAACTATTTGTGGATTTTTATGATAAAATTTTTTTACATTTAAAGAAGAAAATCAGATCACACATTTAAAAAATTAACCCTTTTAAATTTTAAAAAAGAAGCTGGCAATGGATTAAATTGCAAACTTGCAGTGAATGAAACATGGCAATGGAATAAATCAAATCACACATTTACAAGTCCAAGTTGCAAGTTATTCATTGGTTCAGTTTCAGCAATGTTGCAAACATAGTAAATGACAAGTAGTTTAGCTATAGTTTCTGTACCAATCTGTAGGTCGTATATGCATTGTATTTAATCAGTTAGGCTTTGGCATTTGTCATGTTTTCATTAGTGGATTAGGCCAGTCAGTTAGATATTCTGTTAGTAGTCGTTACTCCATTGTTATAGTTCTCTGTTTTAGTTCCTACTTCTTGTACACAAGAGCAGAGTAATTTAATGTTCATTCCCACAATGAGAAAGTTTATCATTTTTCTCACAAGACATATTTTGCCTAGGTCAGGAAGTGGGTTCTTATAATGGGCTTAAGGTTCATGCATGGATCAAACACATAAGGTTGTTATATGGGTGTAAATAACTTGATGATTATGGTTATAAAATTATTTCTCAGTGAAGTCTTTCAAAACATGTGTTTTCTGCATAACAGAATTATTGAAAGTGTAGATTAATAGTTATGATTTGAATTGATAGGAAACAAATTTTTTTTATCAAACAGGTCCTCCATATGATTTTCTTATTGATGATTTTTTTTTTCTTTTGATTCCTTTGATATCCATGTATCCATGTTGATCTCTTTGATGATTATGGTTAGTCTTTGATAGAATGATGTATCTTGAATGATTTTTGTATTGGGTATTTAGGAATTTATGTCCTGTTGATTTTACAACTTGTGCTCATTCCTTATGCACTCATCTGTTTGATAAAATGCATCAATGATTACTAGCTTTGCACATTTTTTTTATTTGAATTTGGATCATTGAGTTTTCAAACATTATTTTGTAAAAGCAAAGTAATATTGTTATTCAAAGAAAGTCGAAATTTACCTAAACTTTAAGCAGTAGTATTTTCATTGGATCTTGAAGTAGTATTTTCATTGGATCTTGTGAATACCTATATTGAGTATATTTGCAGCGAGTGAATAATTTAGTTTCAAAATTTTTATATTTATTGTCTAATTGCTTCGTATCTGTTTTTGTAAAATTCTTGCATTTATTTTTGCCTTTGGAAGTACAAAATATGTGATTGTAAATCTTTGGGTCCAAGTTGTAGTAATGTGCTTCAAGTTGCAAAAAACAAACAAAAATGTGCTTTTCAATTGTTAACAAAAAGAGAGCTTGATATGGTTTCTTATTCTGGTGTACAGGGACGAAGTGGCCAAGTTTAAGCTACTTTTGCAATTTGTTGATGTGCAATCTTATAACATTGGTAGAAGGGAATGGAGGTTGTTGAATGCCAAATGATGAGAGTTACTTTCTGCGCTGCATAGTTGTCCAAGGTTGTTGGTTTCCAATGGCTGATTTGTTCACTTGTCTAAGATCATTTGTGACCTTGAGAAGTAAATGATTATACATGTAAATCTTTGATTTTAATATTATTCTAGAGAAATCTAATTGAATTATAGTAAGCAATCGTTTTCCATAAGAATGATGTGTTTTTTCTCTCAATTGTTGCTCCTTTTGTTTCTGTTAACTATTTGCCCCAATAAATATTTGGTCTTGGCCAAGTAATCCCTTAGTCACTGTTTTGTTAAGGGATCTTGGTTTTCTTTATACTTTTTGAAGAAGTAATAAAAGTTGGGAGATTTCTTTGTACATGGTTTATGAGAAATATGATATGAAAGTTTGCAACAATTGTAAAATTAACAAGCAATCATGCAACTTACTTGAATTACTAGCTAGTTTTAACACTAAAAGGAGCTGGTTTTAACGCAAAAGAAATTAAGATTGCAACACAAAAGGTTTTATACCAGCAATTACAACATTTAATTTTGAAAAACAAGGAATCACAACCACTAAAATGAAGGAAAGAAAATTGCTAAGAACTGACACACTAGGACTTGAAAGCAAGAGACTCAATAAACACAACTGGTTAAATTGACCTAACTGAATTAGAAAACTGCTCCACCTACATGATAGACATCACACTAAACTGACTTCCATAAATCTCAGAAATGGTTTATAACACGCAACAATAGAACAAGTATGTAACACCAAAATGATAACAAGGGTCTATACAAAAGGAGCTCAAATCTTGTGTTTTAAATGGTTCACAAAAGTTAATAAACTAATCAAACATTATTTATTCCATGTGGTTGAATATAAATCAATATTACAAGCAATTGATAAGCATTGTATGAGAATCTACCCAACACTGTAAGATAGCTAAAGCTTATTAAACCCGATCTAAACTAATATTGAAATACATGAGACTTAAACTTCATCTTCATCTCCTTATCAAAGTGGATGTGTTTAACTTGGTCCCTATCAATATGTCTCTCCAAAAATGTTGCATAATTTGGTCTTGCATGCTTGCCGTGATAAACATGTAACAAATCTGATAAATTACATATACAAGAGCATCATTGTTTCTTTCTTCTTCAGCAAACCCAACAGAAAAGAAGCATCGCATGCCTGCACTACCAAAAAAAATTTATTATTACAAAGAATGAACCAAAATCTGAAAATTCCAAGTAAGCTTGCAAACTTTAGTTGCATCTAAAAGAAAAAAAATCTTTAAATTTTAGAGATGAAAACGAGCAATTCTTCCATGAAAAATAATTAATGGCAGAAAATCAAGGTTTAACATTTTAATTTATACTATGCAAACATCCTAAAACCGTTTCAAGTTGCATTTTTCAAACACCATTTAAGCAAAATTATCAAACACATGTAAATAATAATTTTTTTATAAAAAAAGTTATACTCTCACATAAACCTCATTCATGCCAAAGCTTGATATAGTATATTTCCTTTTTCCCCTTTTAAACCCCCTTGCCTAGAATCTCCACACAGCTAAACAATACCACCACAAATGACATCACAACACCCATCCATGAAAATTGCCAAGCAAATAAGTATTTTCACAAAAAATGTTTGAAAACTCAACAATCCAAATTCAAATAAAACAAATGTGCAAAGCTAGTAATCATTGCTGCATTTTATCAAACAGATGGAGTGCATAAGAAATGAACACAAGTTGAAGAATCAATAGGACATAAATTCCTAAATACCCCATACAAAAATCGTTCAAGATACATCATTCCATCAAAGACTAACCATAATCATCAAAGAGATCAACATGGATATCAAAGGAATCAAAAGAAAAAAAAATCATCAAGAACACGTATGGCAGAAAATTTCAGGGGCCAAAAAAATCTGGAAATTTCAAGAAATCAATCTGATTCAGTGACTAAGTCTATCAATTTGATCTTCCATTTGTAATTTTACACAGATTCAGTGAAGTATTACCATCAAATTCACGATTCAGGTGAAAAAAAAAAAAAACTGAGAATAGAGAAGAGAAATAGAGATAATAAAAAAACTTGTATTTGGGTAACAAAAAGTAAAATCTAAAATATCTTGGAGGAGGAAGAAAACAAAGATTCACAAAACCCATGAAACGGTTGAAGGTTCGCTTCGTCAACTAGAAAAAGAGGAGAGTCAGAGCAGAGATGAAGGTGGGCATGCGGATGTGGTAGGCAGCTCTGAGATGGGCTGAGGATATGACTGTACGCCAGCAACAGCATCTTTGTACGCCATTTTGGTTTTTCTTTTTTCTTTTTTTTCTTCTGCCGGCAACCTGTGGAGTTGGTGGAGGAGAAAGAGAGAGAGAGAGAGAGAGAGAGAGAGAGCAGAAGTCAAACATTTTTTTGGGTTTAGAGATAAGTTTGGAAGGTAATAATTAAATGAAGGTAATTAATTAGATTTTAAACAGAATATTTGTAATAATTATAGTTGTTTTTCAACCATTGGATCTACTTAAATCTAATAGTTTAAAAATGGTATAACTTGAACCTATCTCATATATATATATATATATAGGGTAATTACTGTGTGGGTATCACTAAAATCTGCACCCGACCCAAACCCGTTTCGGATTTTATTTTTAAATCCCAAATAAACTTGTATACTCTTAAATTTGAGGGTCCTTTTCTGTTAAGAGATTGTGAAAAAAAGAAAAAAAAGCAAGATGGACTAATGAACGGTATGACTTGTGAAAGAAAAAAGAAATTTGAATCATTAAGGTAATACTGGCGCTTTCACTTTTCACCATTTCACAGGGAAATGGGGAAAAGTAGGTAGCAGGATCTTTCTTGGAAGGTTAGAGCATCTACATTAGTTCTTCTAAATTTTTTGTCTATTTTATACGGAAAAAACCTACTCTTTCTATTTTACAATATCACTTTTACAAAACACCCACATCGGTTTATCTATTTTACAAGATATTTCAATAAAATATTCATTCTTCTTAATTTTTTTATTATTTCTCTCAACTACATACGCGCGCTCTCCCTCTCTCTACTCATTTTCTCTTAACAGATCACACCTCTCTCTCTCTCTCTCTCTCTCTCTCTCTCTCTCTCTCTCTCTCTCTCTCTCAAAAACTACCAACCTAGATTAGTTCTTCACCAGGTCCTTACTTCACCGGCCGATCCAGAACCTTTCTTCACCGACCGGTCCACGAACCAAGCTCTGGCGACCCAGATCGTGTCTTCACTGGCCGATCCACGAACCAAGCTCCGGCGACCCATAACCAAGCCCTGGCGACCCAAATCGTGTCTTCACCGGCCGATCCATGAACCAAGCTCCACAAGCATCAATCTATCTCTCTGTTGGTTTGTCTGTGTGGGTTTGTTTGTGTGTGGGTGTGTTTCTGTGTTGATTTGTCTGTGTGGATGTGTTTGTGTGTGGGTGTGTTTGTGTGCATCTGAGGAAAAGAAGATGAGGAGCTGAGGTCGTTGTGCACGGAGAAGAGAGAGAAAAATTGGTGCAAACGGAAATTAGTAAAATAATAAATACACGAGCTACAATACCCATATATATTTACACGGGTACTGTAGCTCATGGAAATATATACATGGTTTTACACATTTTTACACCCACTGATGTGGGTATTTTTTTGCTCAAAATGTGTAAAATTTGCACTGTAGATCTATTTTAGAAGATTTTAGATGATCAGATGTGGATGCTTTTACTCCCAAAATTTGAGAACTACAAATAAATGTATAATAATAATTTTTTTTAAAATATTTTTTTAAAGAAAATTTTAACTTATGAGATTCAATTCTGATTAGTATTTTTATATTTTGAAAATATTTGTAAAATTAAAAAAATACAAAAAAATAATATTTAAAAAAATTTACATAAAATTAAAAACTAAAAATTAAAAAGTTAAAGTTGATTTCAAATAAACTTAGCCCTCGTATACTCTCAAGTCTAGGGCCCTTCCCTGTTAAGAGAAGATGAAAAAAAGTTTTAAAAAAGCAAGATGGACCGATGACGTAGGAACGTATAACTTGTGAAAGACATGTGCTTTCACCTTTCACCAAATCACGGGGAAATTGGAAAAAATAGGTAGCAGGAACCTTCTTGGAAGGTTACTCCCAAAAGTTGAGAACTATAAATAAATATATAATAATAATTTTTTAAAAAAATAATAATTTTTTTTAAAAAATAATATTTTTTTAAGAAATGTTCAACCTATAATGTTCATTTATGAAGAGTATACTTGTACCTTAAAAATATTTGAAAAATTAAAAATATATAAGAAAAAATGAGATTTTAAAAAATTATACATAAAATTAAAAATTAAAAACTAAAAGTTAAAGTTGATGCAATAGACTGCTTTAGAGCATTTCCAATACAACATATTAAAATAATATATTTATGTAGGATCAGTTTTTGTAGCCCAAGCCCAAAATGTTTGGATTATGAGCCCAATGAACCCAAAACAATGAATTTGTAGAGAGTGGGTGAAAGAGCTGGGCTGATTGTGAATTAAACAATAGTTAACTATGGTATTAAGGGGTGAACTGACGTAATAACACACTTGACAGCTAAACAAATTGATGTCCGAAGAGGTATTATTGAATGAAAGGTGAATACAGTTCTTAGAGCTACAGTAAACTTGTTCTCTTCCTCTTTTTCTTTCTGTTTCGATCCCCTTTCTTATCAGAGGCCTCTTCCCTTTATATAGCATCCTTCCCCATCCTCTTCATCGTCCATTTGTTCTTCATCTAAGTATCCACTTGAGTATATGTCACGTTAGGTCTCCTCTTTAGCTCTCTGTGAGTGGTAGTAGCTGAGATTGTACTATTCAGGGGTCTTCTCCACATTAATGCAGCCAGAAAAGCAGCTGCAGTGCATTTAATGTGGTGGTTGCAGCTTATCTTTTAGATATTTCTCCGTTCCTATCACCTCCATATGTGCCTGAAGCCTATCCTTATCATTGAAATCGCTAGAAAGATTACTTGAACCTCCCAGGTATCTGGTTGACCAAGACTCTTTGTATCCGAGGAAAATGACCTCTTCGGACCACTGGTGATCTCTTCAGACTACACTCCTCATTCATTTCCAGGTATATTTCTTCCACATGGACTCCTTCTCAACTACTTTCTTCTCTTTGGACACACAATAATCTTCAAATAGGGCCCTAGGCCCAATACATAAGGTTGGGCTTTTACCCCCCACAATAGCCCCTCAAAATTTTAATTTTTCCTTCGCATCCGAGGAGAAAAAATAGGATTTTGACTTGTCACGAAATAAAAGCTAAAAAAACACACAAATATCTGAACTTACACATGTGTGGGCATAGATGTATGCGCTTCATCATTGCTGTTGTCGTTTCAGTATTCCCAAAGCGCTATTAATTACTCCAGGCGGCGTTTTGTCTCTGGTATCTAACGGTGGACTATTGATCCAACGAATGTGGTTCTTCCTCAGAATTCGGGCGAGATGACTCCTGCCCCTTCGTTTGTCCCTATATAAAGCCTCGAAAGAGGTTATTTCTCCTTTACTTTGCAGATTCTCAAATTCTCCAACGAACCCGAGCATTCAAATCCACCAAGGTCTTCCAATCATCAATTCTAGTTCTTTCTAGAGTCTATAAGAATCTCTCCACGAGTTTAAAAATCTTTCTCCGATTTAGTTTGTGTAAGTTTTTTTATTTATTCAAACATTTCATCTTCTCTTCGGCTAGCTTCCTCGGCCTTCGAGTAGTCACTCCCTAGTCACTGCGTTTAGTGTTTCCTTCTTTTTGTTTAACTGAGATGGGTAGATTTCAATATATGGTGGATAGCCCCGCCCAGATGGAGGAATTTAGGACAACATATCGCATACCTCAAGATGTGGGTTTGAGATATTGTCCTCCAGAAAGACTATTAACAGATCGAAAGGTGGGAGTTATAATCCCAATCATTGCCTTTCTAGAAGGGGGGATGACTATCCCTATGGGCCCCATCACCAGTAATTACCTCCGAAACCATAGGCTTAGTCCTGAACAATGTGCGCCTAACGTCTTTAGAATCTTAGGAGCAGTTGATGATTTGAACCGTCATCTAGGATTGGGACTTACCTGGCTCAACATGGTACATATGTACGAGTGTCATAGCCAGAAAGGAGCAGGATATTATCTTAAATCCCGATTCGACGTTGTTAGGCTCGTCTCCTGCCTTCCTAAATCTAACAAAGGGGTGAAAGATGACTATCTGATCGTCTCGGGTGTGTGGCATGACGGTCTTCATTGCCCAACCCAACCAAGAGAGCCAGGTGGGACATCCTAGATTTAGGTTTACTAACAGTAGATTTAGGATCTCCGTTTTTTAACAATTTTGTCCTCTCTTTGTATCATTATTTTCAAGTTTCTGACTAAGTTCTGTTGTGATGTTAACAGATAAAGAACACGTTTCTCCTCGACTCAGCCTCACAAATGCTGTCGCGCTCAATTATTTACTAAGATCAGAAATTTTTGTAAGTGAAAACAGGCAACTCCGATCGGTTCCTCTTATTCTTGGTTACACACCAAAATCGACCGATTTTCAGCCGGTCGGCAACGCGATAAGACAGGGAGATTATCGCATCAACCGCATAGACGTTGCTCGGAAAGACTTTTTAGCTCCGTTTGATCTTGCCCCCGTGCCACATCCAAATCCACAGGGTGTGCCATTGCTCCTCCAGCCAATTCAGCAGGTTCCCTTCGAACCAGTAGCAGTAGGTGAAAGAGTTGCTTCTTCAGCCGCTTCGCTTGACGAGCAAATTGATAAGTTCAAGTTCGAAGGAGAAGCTTCAGGGGGGGTTCAGGTGATACAAGTTTCGGACGCCGAGGAGGAAGCCGACAGGCAGTCTAGTGTTTGCCCTCCTGTTTTGATAACTGCTCTTCCAGAAGACTCTTCGGAAGAAGAAGACATGGTGAGTTTAAGGGATTTGATGAAGAATAGAAAGACAGCACCTGGGGCCAAAGGGACTGGTACGTCTTGACCAGTGGTTAGTCTTCCTCCACCACCTCCTCAGGTTCCTTCGGATGTCGGCTCAAAGCAATTGCCAGATCCGAAGAAGAAAAGGCCCCTCACCGATAATGAAGAAAGGGAGGTGGCGCCTTCAAAGGGAACCAAGCAACATAAAGTGGTCAAAGACCACCAGAGCAAAAGGGTTTCGTCTACCGAGAGCCGAGACGACTCTCTCATAGGAGATGTGCACTGAGGACCTCACACCTGGTCTCCCAGGTTGGAATTGGATGGTGCTCCTATCCCCTAGGAAGCCTCCCTCAGAAATTATAATGGGGGGAAAGCAGGTCTCGTTGCTGAGGCCCTGGAGCAACCACTGCTCCTCCCACGAGGCATGGAGTCATACAGGCGCTTCTGCCAATATGAACTCTTCTTATCCCTTAAAAGGGATTTAGCCATGGTAAGTGACTTGATCCATTTCCTCAATTTAAGATGCTAGTTTTTTTTTATTCATCCCTTTTCTTTGCTTTATATTGAAGTTTTTCATTCTACCATGTAGCTTACTCAGCAAGTTTATGTGGCCGAGGAGTGGAACAAAAAGGTCTATACTGAAGCCCAAGCAGAGGCCCATTCTCGGTCGGAGGCAGAAAAATCCCTAGGCAGTCTGAAGGAAAATTATGCTCATCTGTCCGAGCAATTAAAAGAGATGACCAATCAGAGGAATAGCCTTGATGCATGCCTCAAAACTACTGAGAAGCAAGCCGAAGAGCAACGAAAACAACTGAATATGATGGAGATTAACTTGGCGACCGAAAAAGAGTTGGTGAAAAGTCTTTGAGCTGAGCTTCAAAAAGCCAAGGAGACTACCCGATTGGCCGAGAAGGATGCTCAGTTGGCCAAGGAGGCAATCGAGGCTGACAGGTAGGCAGCATATAAGCTGGGGGTGGAGGAGACTCAAGTCAACCTCACTGAGCAATTTGCCACGGTCTGCCGAGAGTACTACGATATAACTTGGGGAAAAGCCATTGATGCTGCTGGGATCTCTGCGGAATCTGACTTGAGGCAACCTGGGAGTATATATTACGATCTTGATATTCACGAACTCCTAGGGTCTGATTCCTCTCTCCCCATACAGCTCCAAGAGGCTTCGGAGCAATCCCTGATCGGCCAAGTCCCTTCTATCATCCCTGAGGCCCCCAAAGAGTCTGGTCAGCTTGGTGATCAAGACAAGCCAGCTGAAGATCCCAAGGAGTCTGATCAGCCTGGTGATCAAGCTAAGCAAGTTAAGGCTCTCCAAGATAAGGGCAAGGACTTGGGGAAAAAGAAAACCCTTTCAGAATCCAAGGACCAAGCCCCAGAAGTTGCTGCTACTCAGTCCAGTCAGGCTGCTGACCCTTTGACCCCTCAGATGAAGACTTAGACGTCTAGGAGTTTTTATTTGTATTAGTTTTTCTTTTATGTAAGGGGTTGTAAACTACTTTCTTTTGATCAATGAAATCATTTCTCTTTTATTTTTAGTGTCTTTGTTGCACATCTCATGAAACTTATTATTGTTGCAAATAATTATGACTTGTAACTGCGGTAATATAGGCAGGCTTAACCACGATATCATGCTGATGATGCAAACAACTTAAATCAACACTGAGATGAGTAGTTTATATAAGAGTTATTATTAAGCAATGAAAGCAATGGATGATATGGAAGTCTCACAAGTCTTCTGGAACATTCACAGAAAATATTACTGAGCATTGATTTGTAGTTAAATATATGACTAAAGAGACCTATCATAAGTTAGAGTTAATTTAAATGCATCCGAGAATTTCAAGCATGGCTCATTTTAAAGTTAAGCCTCAATAATAATAGCTGTATGGAGGTGTTGACTAATCCAAATCATCTGGTTCGAGGACTACATATATAATTGGATTTAAGTTTAAACACTTAGCAGAGCTATAAACGAGTGTTAACTAACCCAAATCATCTGATCTGAGGACTACAGACATGATTGGATTTAAGTTTAAACACTTAGGAGAGCTGTAAACGAGTGTTAACTAACCCAAATCATCTGGTTCGAAGACTACAGGCATGATTGGATTTAAATTTAAACACTTAGGAGAGTTGTAAACGTGTTTACTAACCCAAATCATCTGGTCCGAGGACTACAGGCATGATTGGATTTAAGTTTAGACACTTAGGAGAGTTGTAAATGTGTTAACTAACCCAAATCATCTGATCCGAGGACTACAGGCATGATTGGATTTAAGTTTAAACACTTAGGAGAGCTGTAAACGTGTTAACTAACCCAAATTATCTGGTCCGAGGACTACAGGTATTATTGGATTTAAGTTTAAACACTTAAGAGAGCTGTAGACGAGTGTTAACTAACCTAAATCATCTGGTCCAAGGACTACAGGCATAATTGGATTTAAGTTTAAACACTTAGGAGAGCTGTAAACGTGTTAACTAACCCAAATCATCTGATCCGAGGACTACAGGCATGATTGGATTTAATTTTAAACACTTAGGAGAGCTGTAAACGAGTGTTAACTAACCCAAATCATTTGGCCGAGGACTACAGGCATGATTGGATTTAAGTTTAAGCACTTAGGAGAGTTATAGACGAGTGTTAACTAACCCAAATCATCTAATCCGAGAAGTACAGGCATGATTGGATTTAAGTTTAAACACTTAGGAGAGCTGTAAATGTGTTAACTAACCCAAATCATCTGGTCCGAGGACTACAGGCATGATTGGATTTAAGTTTAAACACTTATGAAAAAATTTCATATAATGAATTGGCATATTGATTGAAGAAAAGATTCGATTAATAATAATACCTTTTGAAGTTATTTACATTCCAAGGGCGTGGTATTACATGACTATCCAGGTCTTCTAAGAAATACGCCCCAATACCAGCCCCTGAAGTAATACGATATGGCCCTTCCCAATTGGGTCCTAACTTTCCCCAAGCTGGGTTCTTTGCAGTGTCCACAATTGTCCTCAGCACCAAATCACCAAGTTCTAGAGGCCTTAGCTTTACGTTGGCGTCATAGCCCTGCCTGAGCTTTTGTTGGTAATGTGCCAGTCGGACCATTGCACTTTCCCTCATTTCCTCAATCAGGTCCAAACTCTTCTCTAGCTACTCATCGTTGCCAGTCGGACTAAACGAACTAGTTCTCAATGTTGGGAACCCAGTCTCCAAAAGTATGACAGCTTCAGCCCCATAGGTCATTGAGAAAGGGGTCTATCCAATAAATCTGCGAGGCGTAGTTCTGTAAGCCTAAAGTACATGTGGCAATTCTTCCACCCATTTGCCCTTCGCATCGTCCAGTCTCTTCTTTAAGCCATTTACTATGACATTGTTAACAGTTTCTGCTTGCCCATTACCCTGGGGATAAGCAGGGGTGGAGTATTTGTTCATGATTCCCAGAATCTGGTTGCCTTCCTCCGAACTTTGTCAGCTTCCCCCATTTCTTCAAGCAAAATATCCTTCTTCAAGAATTTAATTATAGGATCCATCCAGCTGAGTCCGGCCTTGATTTGGTGAACTTGGACTACCTTTCTTCTTGCCTCTATAGGCCCATGCAAGTCCTCGACGAGGATAACTCTCGGTAAATTTTGCGCCGAAGAGGTAGCGAGCGTGGCCAAAGAATCAGCATATGCATTACCATTTCTGGGGATGTTCAGCAAATTGAAAGATTCGAACTCCGATTGCAGACATTTAACTCGGCTCAAGTATCCCTGCATTCTTTCATCCTCCGCCTCAAACTCACCTTGTACTTGACCAACGACTAACCTCGAGTCCGAGAACACCTCCACTGACTTTCCTCCCATTCTTCGAACCATAGCCATTCCCATCAGTAGAGCTTCATACTCCGCCTCATTATTTGTTGCCGAGAAGTCCAGCCTTAACGACTTTTCAATGATGATTCTTTCAGGGGATATCAACACTAGCCCCACTCCAGAACCTTTCCGGTTCGCTGCGCCATCCATGTACACTTCCCAATGTAAGGGGCTTTGTTGAGGAATCATGCCAACTGATTTTTCATCTATGTCCGGTGTTGGCGTTACTTCTTCTAACTGGGGTTCCGTGAACTCGGCCACCAAATCCGCAAGGACCTGGCCCTTGACCGACGTGCGAGGCATGTATTTGATATCAAAAGCCCCTAAGATCGTGCCCCATTTAGCAATCCTCCCGGTGTAGTCAGCACTTCGGAGTATAGCCTTGAGTGGGAGCTGGGTGAGAACAATGATTGTATGGGCTTGGAAATAGTGAGGTAGCTTCCATGTACTAAGCATCACTGCCAGGATAGCCTTCTCCAGTGGCAAATAATGGATCTCGGCTTTATGCAGCGACTTACTTACATAATAAACTGGCCTTTGCACACCACAATTTGCTCGTATCAACACCAAGCTCATGGCATAAAGAGCTATAGCAATGTAGGCGAACAAGACTTCATCTGGCTCAAGACTGGACATGATTGGTGGCCGAGCTAGATAATCTCTAAGCTGCTGAAAGGCCACAGCACATTCTTCAGTCCATTCGAATCTTTTCCACTTGTTGATCAGAGAGAAGAAAGGCCGACACCTATTTGCTGATCGAGAGATAATTGATTCAGGGCAACAGTCATTCCAGTCAGTTTCTAAACTTCCTTGGGATTCTGAGGAGCTTGTAAATTGTTGATGGCCTTTATCTGATCGGGGTTAACCTCAATTCCCCTGTGAGTCACCATGTACCCCAAGAACTTGCCTGACCCCACACCAAATGAGCATTTGGAAGCGTTTAGGCGCAGCTTGTATTTTCTTAGAACTTCAAAGGTACTTTCAAGGTCCTTCACATGTTCAGCAACAATCTTGCTTTTCACCACCATGTCATCTATGTAAATCTAGATATTTTTACCCAGCTGTGGCTCAAACATCTTCGTCATCATTCTTTGATAGGTAGATTCCGCGTTTTTCAAACCAAATGGCGTCACCTTATAGTGATAGTTACCGATAAGGGTGACAAAAACAGTTTTCTCCTGATCATCCAGGGCTAGTGGTATCTGGTGGTAACCTTGGAAAGCATCCAGGAAACTTATCTGAGGATGGCCGACAGTGGCATCCACTAGCTGATCAATTTTTGGCATAAGGAATGGATCTTTAGGGCAAGCCTTATTTAAATCAGTGAAGTCTACGCATACTCGCCATTTCTCATTCTTTTTCTTCACCACCACAGTATTTACTAGCCACTTAGGATAAAAGACTTCCTTAATAGCTCCAGCTTGTTTGAGTTTTGCTACTTCTTCTCTTACTGCATCAGCATATTCCTTGGATGGGCGCCGAGGAGGCTGCTTCTTAGGGGTAATCAGTGGGTTGACCTTCAGATGGTGACATATGAATTCTGGATCTACCCCTGGGGCTTCGTAAGCGTTCCAAGTGAATACGTCAAAGTTTCTCTTAAGGAATTCTACTAACTCTTCCTTCTCCTGCAGAGGTAGCAGAGATCCAACTTGAAAGAATTTTTCTGGATTGTCTCCGATGATAACTTTTGTTAAATCTTCGCACCTAGAGCTCTCGTCTGGGTCTTCAACAAGTAATACCCAAGATTTTAACTACTATAAACCCCTTTCGGCCTTGGATGAGGACTCAGCTTCGAGCTCATGTTGGATGGCAGCCACTAAGTATTATCTGGCTGCGGATTGATCTCCTCAGATTTCACAAACTTGGCCTTTAGATGGATATTTAACTTTCTGATGCAAAGTAGAGGAAACAGCCCCTAGTGTATGAAGCCAAGGTCTGGCTACAATTGCCATATAGGGCGAATACACGTCTACAACTATGAAATCCACCTCCACCACCTCTGAGCCGGTCTACACTGGTAATCGTATCTGGCCTTTTGGGGTAACCACTCTTCCTTCAAAACTCACCAGGGGGGAATTGTATGGTGTCTAGTCTTGAGACTTTAGGCTCAGCCTCTTGTAGAGATCAGGATACATTATTTCTACAGCACTATCCTGGTCCACCATTACTCTCTTCACATCATACCCACCAATTCTGAGGGTGATTACTAAAGCGTCATCATGGGGTTGGATGGTCCCAATCTTGTCCTCATTTGAGAACCCTAAAACCAGTTGAGCACCCGATTTAGCTCTCTTCGGACCTTGGCCAAAATCCCCTGCGGGTGATCGGGCTACCGACATAACCTTTGATGGCTAGGATCCTGTTCTCCCCGGTGCGGTGAAGATGACATTAATAGTTCCCAATGGAGGCTTTGAAGATTTATCTCTTCGGGGCTCTGAGTTCATCTGACCTTCTCGACCACTGGAGTGGTGCAAGAGTTGCCTTAATTTACCCTCGCGGACCAGTTGGTCTAAATGATCCCACAGGCTCCTGTAATCCTCTGTGGTATGCCCATGGTCTTGATGGTACTAGCAATAGAAATTATAATTACGCCTCTCAGGGTTCCCCACCATCTTATTCGGCCACTTGAAGAACGGTTCATTCTTAATCTTTTCCAAAACTTGGTGCACTGGCTCTTTGAATACAGTATTAACAGCTTGAGGATTTGTTGATCCTGATTGCCTAGCAAAGTCTCTCTGCGGTTTATTGTTATTGTAACGGTCCGACCTAAAATCCCTCCTCTCCTGGGGGATAACCTTATCTTTTCCCTTCCCTTACTGTTGATCTTCTTAAACTCTTTTATACTTTTCAATACGGTCCATGAGCTGACGCATGTTAGTAACTGGCTTACCAGTTAGGACTTCCTTAAACCATGGTCATTGGGGAAGCCGAGCTTAAACGTGCTAAAGGTCATTCCATCAAAATTGCCCTCCATGTCATTAAACATCTCCCAGTACCTATCTGAATACGTTTTCAAGGTCTCACCCTCTTGCATGCTCAAGGAGAGCAGTGAAGACAAGGGCCTGGCCACTCTTCTACAGGTGACAAAACGGGAATCAAATGCTTGAGTAAGCTCTTTGAAAGAGTTGATGGAGTCTGCTTTCAGGTTGTCAAACCACCTCATTGCAACCGGTCCAAGACTGGAGGGGAAAACCTTGCACATCAAAGCTTCATCTCTGGAGTAGACAGCCATTCTTTGATTAAAGTGACTCACATGTTCCAAAGGGTCCGTTTTACCATTATAGGTGGTGAATGTCGGCTGGTTAAAACGCCGAGGGAGTCTCGCTTCTTCAATCCTGCGTGTAAAAGGTGACCTAAAGATTTGATTCAAAGCCTTGCTTATAGCGTCGTTCCTTACGCCTCCACGTGATGGGCTTCGAGGTTGCCTCTTACGATGATGCTTCTTTTCATAGGAAAATGATTCACTGACTGGTGTTCGAGATCTCTGCTTGCAGGTGATGTCCTGTTCGTCATCGGAATCTTCATCAGAATACGAAGAAATCTGTTTCCTCTTTACATAGCGCAACTCCCTTTTTAGCCTTTCAATTTCTAGTTGCATATTCTAGTTCTTCTCTGCATGAGACACGTGACTTCCACCATGTGACTGGCTTTGACCAGTATGCGTAGTGTGCACACTACTTTCACAATCTTGTCTCTTCTCCAAATTGGGAAAAGGGTCAACGTGTTGGGATGCCCTAGATTCTGCTTGTTGTCGACTTGGTTCAGCCATCATCAATTGTTGTTTTCACTCCTGCTCAAACTCTTCCCACAGACAGTGCCAATTGTAGGGTCAGTTTTTGTAGTCCAAGCCCAAAAGGTTTGGATTATGAGCCCAATGAACCCAAAACAATGAATTTGTAGAGAGTGGGTGAAAGAGCTGGGCTGATTGTAAATTAAACAACAGTTAACTATGGTATTAAGGGGTGAACTGACGTAAAAACACACTTGACAGCTAAACAAATTGATGTCCGAAGAGGTATTATTGAATGAAAGGTGAATACAGTTCTTAGAGCTACAGTAAACTTGTTCTCTTCCTCTTTTTCTTTCTATTTCGATCCCCTTTCTTATCAGAGGCCTCTTTCCTTTATATAGCATCCTTCCCCATCATCTTCATCGTCCACTTGTTCTTCATCTAAGTATTCACTTGAGTATATGTCACGTCAAGTCTCCTCTTTAGCTTTCTGTGAGTGGTAGTAGCTGAGATTGTACAATTCAGGGGTCTTCTCCATATTAATACGGCCAGAAAACAGCTACAATGCATTTAATGTGGTGGTTACAGCTTGTCTTCTAGATATTTCTCTGTTCCTATCACCTCCATACGTGCCTGAAGCCTATCCTTATCATTGAAATCACTAGAAAGATTACTTGAACCTCCCAGGTATCTAGTTGACCAAGACTCTTTGTATCCGAGGAGAATGACCTCTTCGGACCACTGGCGATCTCTTCGAACTACACTCCTCAGTCATTTCCAGGTATATTTCTTCCATATAGACTCCTTCTCAACCAGTTTCTTCTCTTCGGACACACAATAATCTTCGAATAGGGTCTTAGGCCCAATACATAAGGTTGGGCTTTTACCCTCCACAATTTACACAATAAAATAATATATTTTAAAATATAAATAAAAACCAGAAATGAGACACAGAGTGAGAGATAGAGATTGAGACGTGAGACAGAGAGTGGGAGGAGAGAGGAATGAATAAAAAAAAATATTATTTCCTTTTACAATTGTGCTATGGTACCATTACAAATTTGTGATGGTACTGTAACACAATTCTAAATTTTTTTAGGATACCATACCAATATAAGGCCAAATGCTGGGGTGTTTTAGTACTTTAATGCTAAAAATTGCTTACATATGCCATTTGCAACAATTGTGAATGCTCTAATACTTGGTTAGCATTTTAAATAATTTCTTCCCGGCAAAACAAATAGATAAATAATATGTTTGGATATCACTTATTTTGTTGAAACTGAAAAATTATTGCTGGAAGTATTGTAAATAAAGGTAAAAGTTAACCAAAATAGTACAGTGAGGCTAATAAATAGTATCAAAAAGTGTAATGAGGTTTATAAATAATAGCAAAAATAAGTTGAATAGTGAAATAATTTTTATTTTTCATTGGTATCTAAACGGAGACAAAAGTGTACCTTTGGATAGTCTTTTGATAAGTATTCAACTTAGAAAATTGATCAAGTTTGGATTGATGACTAGAGGAGTGAAAGCCGCTAGAATTTTTTTTGAATTTTGAAAGCAATGAAAATAGGCCTATTTATAGAAAATGCTTGATTCATTTTTGTATATTTTATTTTGTTATGCCTTCTCATCCTTTAGACAAAAATTGTATCCTTCAACATTGTTTTTCATCCAATTGAATATAGCCAATACCAGTGAAAAGTATTTCACTTCAAATGTTGCTTATAAGCTATTTTTTTTTAGACTTATTGTGAGCTTATGATGGGAATAATTGGTTATGGGAAAACTAGTATTTTTCATGAGTATTTTTAGAGTAGGACAAAATTTAGATACAGTACCTTAGGTGCTATTCCTTAAATTCCCCTATTAAGATTCAACCATATGGTTACTTAACTTAAAATACACTTCCATTCCATGAGAAAAAATTCACATGACAGAATCTTAAAAGGGGAATCTAAGGAACAGCGCCTAAATTCTATACTTAAGTCTTACTCTTTTAGAGTATGATCGGTAAGACAAGTTATTGAAGAGAATATGGTATAGACATTTCATCACTTGTGACTGTCATTTAAGTTTGTATTTACTTGGAAAAGAAACAAGGATTAAATTTTCGAAAATTTGTATCTTAGTTTTTTGTTTTTTTTTTTGTTAGGTGTCTTAGCTCACATCTTGTATTTGTTTGGACAATTTGGTTAATACCTAAAATTGTTCCAATCATGCTAGAGCATAATAGAAAAGCTTCTAAGGGTCTGAAGATTCTAATGCACTATCCCTCCACAATATTCCTCTTGTTCTGTTTGAGTGAAGAACATATAATTCAATGAGAGAGTCACTTCTCAAATACAATTCATATACTTGAACATCAAGTTGCCCAACTGTTGTTCCCCTGTTTTATTTTGATTAATAATATTGAAGTTTATGAATAGAAAAAAGTTGCCCAACATTACCAAGTCTACAGTCAACTAAATGAAAATTTTTATTAACAAAATGAACAAAATTTACAATGAAATCCAAACACCAAAAACAAAGATCAACCTCATATGCAAACACAAAAATCATTTGGTAACTAGAATCTAACACAACCAAAGTCCTAACAAGCAAGCTAATGCAAGTGCATCCGAGCTTCTAAAGTGCATTTACAACTCTAAATTAAAACAACCATTCCAAAACCATACGGCAATTCAAATCAGAACCAATTCTTCAAAACCAGTTAAAATGCTAAAATAAATGGCCTACAATCACAATCTGGAGGTAAAAACAAAGACTCGTAGTTAGGATAACAACCTCCCAACATTACAAATTCAAAATAACTTAAAACACAATATCAGATAAGCATCCCTGTAGGAATGTCTCGTCTTGTGGTTGTGGTAATAGGTGAAAACGACAAAGTTACACAGCCTAGAATTCTCTGAATTTCAACCTGAGAGAAAAGAGAGAGGAAATAGAGATACGATTTATAAGAGATTTTTAGTATTATTGTTTAAATATTTTAGAAATACGTTTGAAATAAAAAGTACAGTGAGAATGTTTAAATACTGAAAACAGTAAACATTCCTCAAATTTTTTTTTTGGAAGTGTGGTTGGTGGAAGGCTGCTGAGTCATTTGTTATAAACTGGTGTCACTTGTCTATTGGTTGGAAGGCTTTGGAATGACCATGTCAACTGTCCTCCAGCAGCTTTTCATAGTTTCTTGTCCGGTTAGCATGAGAAGGTGAAAAAAGTATTTTTCTAAAAAAAAAAAAAAAGCAAAATGGACTGATGGGGCGGTATGACTCAGTGAAAAAAGAAAATTTTAAATCGTTAAAAAGTAATACAGGTGCTTTCATTTCACGTTACACCATTTCATTGGAAAATGGGAAAAAGTAGGTAGCAGGAGCCTTTATAGCATTCCCATCTTTCAAAAGTTTTAGGGGCTGCTGGAGAGCCATCTCAAACATAAAACTACACATTTTAAATAATATTATATATATTTTTATATAATTTTTTTACTCGTATATATATTAAAAACACTCAAATAATATAATTTAAATAACTCTCTCATATAGGCCCTTAGTATTTAACATTTTAAAAAATCGACTTATCAATTTTTACACTTTATTTTATAATACACTCTACATCAAAAGTTTTATTTTTTTACTACTTCATTTAAAATAATATAAACAATTTATTAAAGTAATAATAAAAAACTACCACTACAAACATTAAAAGCACCGCCACTTATTTAAAGAATATAATAATATTTCTTGTTATAAGATTCAAGCAACATTAGGCCACTAATATACCAAAATTTATAAAAATAGTATCTTTGTTGTAGGGTGTTTTTTGTGGATTGAGATGCTAGAATTTGACTTTTTAACTTTTAAAAGCCTAGTTGTGAATGCTCTTAAAAAATTACTCCCAAAATGTGAATTTTTTTTAAACTATTAATAAATGTATTATAATAATAATCTTCCTATATTTATGAATTATGATTTAAAAAAATTATATTAAAACGTTTATTATTATTATTATAATTATATATAATTATATTTATAATAACACTATGGAAATATTTCATTTTAATAGATAAATCAAAATAGGATCTGAAACATTACACATAACTTTGATTTTTAGGTCTTAATATATATTCCAATTACCTATAAATAAATAAATAACACTTGTTTAGCATTTCAAATAATTTATTCCCAGAAAAAGAAATAGATAAAATGTAAACGCCGTCGGCGGGCAAACTTTTGCCGGTCCCTCTGTATGAATTCTTTGACCCATGACAGCTGGTCTCACTTTAGACTCCACTGCATACCCGGCGTTATTTCAATAGGCTTTTTGAGCTTTTCTCAGTCACACCTCAATTTCCTAAAGCATTCGCTCACAGTTCAACCACATCCAATTCCTTCATGGCTTTAATTCAATCATCATCTTCTTCTTCTTCTACTACTTCTTCTGTCCGTGGATCGAAACACGATGTCTTCATCAGTTTCAGAGGGGAGGACACCCGCGCAACATTTATAGACCATCTATATGCTGGTTTGGTTCAAAAAGGCATATCCATTTTTAGGGACGATGAAACACTCGAGCTGGGAACACCTATTGGTCCAGAGCTGTTCAAAGCAATAGAAGAATCGAGGATTGCTGTTGTAATTTTCTCAAGAGACTATCCTTCTTCGAGTTGGTGCTTGATCGAACTAGCAAAGATTGTTGATTGCATGAAAAAGATAGGGCTAGTAGTCCTGCCAGTTTTCCACTATTTGGATCCAAGTGATGTGCGAAATCAGGGGGGGTCAGATTTATGCAAAAGCCTTTAAGAAACATGAAAAGTGTTTCAAAGATAACAACAAAGAAGATGTGCGCAAGTGGAAAGCTGCCTTGACACAAGTTGCTAGTATTGCTGGATGGGATTTACGGGATAGGTGAGAATTTATTTTCTTTTCAAATGATGGTATATATGTTACTTTTTTTGTCCTAATTTTATTTATTGTTATAAGCACAAATTGAACTTTGGTTGAACAACCTTTGCATAGTGCCATATATATTATACACTTTGAGTTTTCTTTTAATACTGAACGAAGCTAAGGTCGTACTTATGCTGAATGTTTTGTCTCTAAATCAATGTTGCTAGCTCTGCCTTACCAATATTATTGTTCTGCTATCTTTGCAGGCATGAATCAAAAGTTATCCAAGAAATCATTGGAACGATATCTAGTGAATTGAAGCGTAAATTCTCAAAGACTATTTCTAAAAACCTTGTTGGAATAGACTCCCGTGTGGAGGAAATGTTGGATTATTATTTGTGTGAAGAGTTGGGTGGTGTTCGCTTTATTGGGATTTGCGGGATGGCAGGGATGGGTAAAACAACTCTTGCACAAGAAATTTATAGAAGAATTTCTGGTAACTTTGTAGCCAACAGTTTTATTGCTAATGTTAGAGAAGAAACTAAAAATCAAGGTTTAGTTTCATTACAGAAACATCTTCTTTCTAAGATCCTCATGCAAGGCAAAATAAGGATATCAAAAATAAGGATATCAAACGTTTGTGAGGGAATTGATGTTATAGGGAATAGACTGCGCGATAAAAGGGTTCTTATTGTTCTTGATGATGTGGATGGAGATGAACAACTAGAAGCACTAGCAGGGAAACATGATTGGTTTGGTCCTGGAAGTATAATTATTTTAACAAGTAGAGATAGCCATTTGTTAATAGGACATGGAATGGATGATATATATACGATTAAGAAGTTGAGTTTTGATGAAGCTTTGGAGCTTTTTAGTTGGAGAGCTTTCAAGGCATTCTATCCTAAAAAAGATTATGTGGAGCTGTCTCTAGATTTTGTGAATTATTCTAGTGGCCATCCTTTAGTTATTACAGTTGTAGGTGCCTCATTGTTTGCTAAAGGAATAGATGAATGGAAAACTGCTCTAGATAAACTAAAAGAAACATCTGACCACGTTTTAGATGTACTTAAAATGAGTTTTGATGAGTTGATGGATTTACAAAAAGAATTGTTTTTGGATATTGCGTGTTTTTTCGAAGGAGAGAACATCAATTGCATAAGAGATATGCTAAAAAAATTTGGTTATTATCCAGACGATAATATTGGTGTTCTTATGGACAAACATCTCATAACCATTGATGCACGGCATACTATTAGGATGCATGATTTCCTCCAATATATGGGTCAAGAAATTGTTCATCGTGAATCCCCTAATGAACCCGGTTTACGTAGTAGGTTGTGGCGTTATGAGGATGTCTTCCATGTATTTAAGAATGATACGGTAAGTTGACTAGTCTAGACCTAAACTATATATTCTTCCAAATTATTTTAAGAGTTTTGTAACTATTCTAATTTCATTATTCTTGGTTACTAGGGAACAGAGTCAATTGAAGGCATAGTTCTAAAAGCACATGCTCATAAAAAGGAACGATTGAATGTTGAATCCTTATCAAAGATGAAAAAATTGAGATTGCTTAAGATTCACGATCTGCTCCTCTCAAACCACCTCAGTTATCTTTCTAATGAGTTACGCATTATAGAATGGCATGGATGTCCTTTAAATTCTATGCCAGCCAATTTCCAACCAAATAAACTTGTTGAATTGAAAATGCATTGCAGCGCCATCATTCAACTATGGAAATGAATTGTGGTAAGATTTTCACTTATGCAAATGTAGTATTCTTTTCCCTTTTCATTAGTGTTTGATATTATCTAATTATCCATTGATATATATCAGAGTTTGGACAAGTTAAGGTGCATTGATTTGAGTGATTCTCAAAAGTTGATCGAGACCCCAGATTTCAGTGGAGCCCCAAATCTTAAGCATTTGACTCTTCGACATTGTACAATATTGTATAAGATTCATGCATCTCTCGGAAATCTCAAATGGCTTATTCAATTGGATTTAAATGGTTGCAAATGTCTTGAAAACCTTCCACCCAAGATCAGCTTGGAATCTCTTGAGGTTTTTGATCTTTTTGGTTGTTGAAGACTGAAAAAGTTTCCAGAGATTGTGGGAAATATGTCATGTTTATCGAAACTTGATTTGGACAAAACTGCTTTAAAGGAATTACAAGTATCAGTGCAGAATTTAACCAACCTCACTTTTTTGAGTCTAAAAGGCTGCAAGAATCTTTCAAGTCTTAGTGTTTGTTGCAGTTGGATTTTTTTAAAAACTCTCACTCTATCCGGTTGTTCAAAATTGAAGAAGTTTCCAGAAATTGTGGAAAATATGTCACATTTGACAGAATTATATTTGAACGAGACTGCTATAGAAGAGTTGCCATCATCATTGGAGCATTTAATTGGCCTTACTTTTTTGAGTCTAAGAAATTGCAAGAATCTTTCAAGTCTTACGGATGCTACTTGTACAATGACATCTCTAAAAACTCTCATCTTAGCTGGTTGCTCAGAACTTGACGAACTGCCTGAGAACTTGGGGATCCTCGAAGGTCTGGAAGTGCTAGATGTGAGTGGAACAGCTATAAAAGCGCTACCTTCCTCCGTTGTTCCCTTAAAAAATCTCAGAGTAATATCTCTCTGTAGATGTGAAGGGCTATCATCCAAATCATTGAATAAGCATCTCAATTTTCTTTTATTCCTCGGTTTTCTTTTATACTTCTATCTGGAAGGAAATACTTTTGTTTGCCTCCCAAAAATTATTGTTCAGCTATCTGATCTACGAGAACCTTTTTTGAAATATTGCCCAAGTCTTCGATCATTGCAAGAGCTTCTATTAAATATGGCATATTGATGCAACAGACTGTACCTCACTGGAAACTTTATCAGTGAGACCTGAAGATGATTTTCAGCCAACTCCTTGTCTTTTCAATTGCGTAATTGAGAATCAAGGCTACGATAACATGTTAACAACTAAACATTGCTAAGACATTATGTCATTAATGACCAGGTATCTCCCTCTCTCTTACTCCCAAAAAAGATTATATATATATATATATCTTCCGCCCCGCGCCCCCCCCCCCCCCTCTCTTGCATGTGAAAATTTAAACCTCATGATGTTTATGATTCAGAGACTGTGAGCCATGCCAGGTATATGGTGTCGACATTCTTGGAAGTGAAATTCCAAAATGGTTTAGCCACCAAAATATGTAGACATACCACACCAAAGAGGATGTGACTCCCTAATCTAATTTATAGACTCATTCCATGTTTCGGAATTTGGATTGAGAATTCAAGCACATAAGACAAGGTGACTCTGATTGCAAGAAAGAGAAATGCCAGTAAATTGGTAGCTTTGATGAGTCTGCAAGGCTGATTCACTATTTTTCTCGATTTTATTTTTTAAGTCACCATCTTTCTCTCTTCTCTTATGAAACTTGTTTGTGGCTGTATATTTCTTTTTTCTTTTAATTCATTGGCATTTCTTTTCTTAAAAAGGGCCTAAGGTATTTTGCTTGTTAATCCAGGAATGGTGCTTACCCCAAGGCTTGTAGGACTTGCAAAAGGATTTTGCTCTCGGGTATGTGAGTTGGGATGTTAAGCCTCTATATATTTTGTGCTCGGGGCCCAAATTTATTCGGGCATTTTTAACAGGCATTGAGAATCAGTAAATATGATGATGGCCCAATCAGTGATGAATATAGCCGGGTTTGCCAGCCCTAAGGGTAATACCTTTTTGTTTTGCCATGGATGTGGCCTTCTCCTTCATTATTTCTGAGACAAGCTGTTATGGCAAGTGAAGGGAAAAAATTGACAGTATGTGTATCCTCAAACTGTAGGACTGCTTGTCTTTTTCTCTGCTTATATAGTTTAGAAATGGTGGGTGCACATGCAATTGCATGCTAACTATTTCAAGCTATCTGGTACCTCCAATAGCGTTGAATGACTTATAGACTTATAGCTACCATCCATGACAAGCACCAGCAATGTAGTGCGTTTGGCATCCTCTTCAAACCACCTGCAATGAGTTGTATGGACCTCGCATATTGAAGACAATTATAAAACAACTTGTTCTCATTTATTTGTTGGTGTACTAGTAATCTTGAATTCCATTTCTTGCAGATTGTATTAGAGCATGCTGCTCCTATTGCGAATGATATGGTGGCTGCAGATCCCTCTTCTACAGTGCTGCATTCTTTGAGAAGGAATCAAGAATGGAAATCCTTAATATTCATGCTGCTGGCCAAACAAGGTGAAATTGACTATGAAGCTGTTGTAAAGCTTGCAGAGGTGATTGATTTTGGCTGGTGCCAGTTTTCATTTGATTATCATGGCTTCTTAATCTAGTTATTTGTTGCAAATTGTCCTAGGGCTTTAATAGGGCTGATCTTCGAAATTTTGGCAGAGAGGCTGGAATGTCAGCAATTTGTGCAGAACGGGATTGTGTCAGCATGAGGATTTCATGAAGGTAAACCCTTTCTTTCATTCAAAACTTTTTTTTCTAATTCTTTCAAGCAACTTTGTGTTGTTGGCTGACCTGGAGGATGCCACATTTCTGTGAAAGCTGAATGAGGCAAAAGGATTCAAATCCAGTGCCCACTACTGTGCTTGTTTTGGGAAAGACTAGCATCGTGTCATTTCATTTCCAGAGCCATGGATGTTTGAGCAGTGCATCTTATTCCATGGATATATGCATTAATATTCACTATATTCTAAATAGGACCACTTTTTACAACAAGTTGTGTTATTTTTATTTGCTGCTTGTCCAAGGAGGACCAAAGATATAGTAGATTGGACACTTGCAAGGAGAATCATAGCATTTATCGGAGGCAACCAAGTCATTGTCATTAATGGTGAGCTTTTAAGAATATGCTTTAATTTTATTGGTATGGACAATGGCAAATGAACACTTTTTTTGCACGTTTTCTTCGTTTCAGCGAGGAATGCCTCTAAGAAAGTACATCGGATACTTGTGCAGATGGTGTGTCAGTAAATGTTATCTTGAAATATGATTTAATATTATGCTGGTAATTTCAGCAATGCTATTGTTGGCAACGGTCCAATAGGCACCTATGTGGCTTGTCCAGTATCAAAGGGAAGAGCCTCAAGAGTTCCTTATACAGAGTGGTTTGGGCTACTGTCTGTCTCATATGGTCTCAGCGAAACTCAAGAATTCATGGATGAGAGATCAAAATAGAGGAAAGCATAGTGCAGAGTGTAAGAAAAGATGTCAAAACAATTAGAACAGAGTTCTCTGTTCTAACTGTTTTGTGCCTCACTCCATCCTTAATGACTCCTGCTTAAAAGTTTTCTTGTAGTTGGGTTTGTGATTCTTTTATTAGTAAAAACAAGTGTTATTGTCGTCTTCATTTACATTGGTTTTCCCTTTTTATAAATTATTATAATCTCTGGGTCTTCCTATAATTCCTTGGGAATTTTCGTTGAAGATTGGGGTTGGTTAGTATAGTTGTTTGAGATTGTTGAACATGTGTTTGATAGAATGCTCAGGTGTTTGTTCTCTGATTCTTCTTTGCCAGTTCATCTGTGGTATTTCTTGAACAAGTTTGGAATGCTCAGGTGTTTGTTCTCAGATTCATTTGTAATATGCCTTTTCTTCTCTATTTAAAAGAATTCAGCTACAAGAAATTACAAAAGGCTATGGTTTGTATTACAGTGTTATTGTCGTCTTCATTTATATTGGTTTTCCCTTTTAATAAATTATTATAATCTCTGGGTTGTCTTATATGATAGCCTACAGAATGTTATGTTGGGTTTGCCACTATTTTGGATTCTGTGGGAATTTTTTTTGAAGGTTGGGGTTGGTTAGTATAGTTGTTTGAGAGTTATATAACATTTATCAATATGCTTCCCACTGTGCCATTTCAGCTAAAACTGTGAGTAGTCGATTCCTTGATTATTAAGCATCTATTTAAGTTATTAATAATGTAGAAAAATCTAAATCATCCATTTATCAGTAAATGATTATGATTATAAGAACTTTACAACGAAGTTATCCTAGAAACTCTAGATTAGTTAGCTAATTGATGCAATGAGAGGAGAGTGGGACTTGGCAAAGTTACAAGACCTGATTGATGTAGCTTCAATCTCTGCCATCGTTAAAATTTCTCTGAATAAGAAATACACTAGATAAGATTATGTGGGTAACAAATGCTCATTGCCCAAGAGAATAATATAGAACATTATCCCATTGCTTTCAACATTTTTCTCCTTCCTCCAATTCCAGAAAAATACTTCATATTTTATCAAGATGGTTTCTTAGGATCATCAAGATCTATTATTGCTTAAATTTTATAAATTTTTTCTGCTATTAGATAATGCAATGGGTCTAAATGATTGATAGGATGCTTTTAAAACCATATATAATGGCTTCATGATAATGATTTTTAGTTATTTGAGTTTTGAAATTTTCTACAAGTTGATTTGTAATATCGACATGTTTAATGTTGGTGATGCTCTTTTATTTGTCAGAAAGGAATTGATATTACTATTTCAAAAATAATAATACGTTCTTACATGAAAGCATCTATTAGTGGAGAAGGTTTTGAATTGACTACTTAATTCAGCTGAATGTACGTTGTATATTATGTTTGATAACATTCGTCAGGAAAATATGAGGATTATCTGTTATTCATCCTTTCAACAAATATGTAATCCTTAAAAATACGTGATTTTTGTTATGATAAGTACAAAAGCTGGAAGCACTACTCTGATTTGGATACATTGTCATTGGCCTCAATTTATTATTTTGTTGTTGGAAATGAATTTCTTGTCAAAGTTTGTGTGTACACTGTACAGTACATGTATTTTGTAAGACTAAGACTAAGACCACATGGAATTTTTGGTTCATATCATTTATAACTTCTGGACTACATTCTATGCAATGTTTTCTTTCTTTCCCCAAATATTATGACCATATTTTAATTAGCTTTATTATGGTACAGTGTTAGACCTTGGTACCATGACATGGTTTATGCTGTTTGAAATACAGGGATTACAGGAATACTTTGCAGTAACTTTTTCCGTGATTTTGTGTTGACTGACCATAATGATGAAGTCCTCAAGGCAAGATAACAAAATTAAATTTCAACGCTTTGACTTTTGGTAGGTAATCTCCAATCTTGACTATTTATATTACCCATCCTCAGATATTGAAGAAAAATATAGAGCTGCATGCATCTTCTGAAAATCCAAATGATTATGCTAGTGAGAGAAATAAACTCAAATGAAAGATATATAATTGACTTACCTAATATCTTCTTCTTTTTCTTCCCCCTCTCCCCTAATATAAATGAAAATCCATAAATATTTTTTCCTTCCTCCTCATTTTCAAAAATACAACAAGCTCACTTTTATTCAACTACTAATAGTGGGGAAAAGTGCATAACAGCGCAAAAGCTAGAAAATTGTTTGGCTTGCAACTGCAATTGACATAAAAGTGAAGTAAATCTATGACAAATTGACTGTAGACTTGCGTATATTTACTTACTAATTTGATGGTATTAATCTTAGAGGGGTTTATGAACCTATGCCCACCGTGTAAGGTTAAATCTATAGTACCTGAACATGTTTCACAAGGATGCAAAATTATTGACATTACATATGATTTACAATTGATCTCTACTATAATGACTTATGAAGAGGCTGAATTTGATCTTGAGATGGGTCTGACAGTTATCTGCTGTGGTCCGATAGAGGACGGGCCCATTATCGCCAAATCTATGGGAGAGAATCTAGTAGGAGGTATCAGCGGGTCCGAGGCCCATGAGGAAGGTAGAAAGGCCCTTGGTATGTGATACTTGCGACACACTTCGTAGAGTCCCATAAGAAAAGGATTCCGCAATCTACTTTCATAAGGATTCCTATAAGGAAAAGACTTCCACTCTAAGGAAGAGGAGTCCACCCTCTACTACTATAAAAGTCCCAATACCCCTCACAAATCAAGTTACGAATAATTTACCCTCTCTAGCACTCTAGAGTTGTAAGAATATTTCTAACTTAACTTTCGGAGGGTATTTGGCTGGCACCACACCCTAGCTCTCTATTGGATTTCCTTCTTTGTGTTGTGCAGGTTCACATTCGAGCGCATAGGCATCGTGTGGCTCACTGGTGAAATTCTCGACTTCATCAGTTGGCGCCGTCTGTGGGGAACTCGATTCATAAGCCATACTATCGTTTCCCGGACTAAAGGGTTGCATGGTACTCACTCGCTCGATGGCAACTACTAACGACATTCAAGGAGATGAACCACCCACGACTGCCCTCGAGAGACAAGTTCGGACTCTCGGTGCCGCCGTGGAGCGTCTCACCAAACAAAACCACGACTTAGAAGAGCAGTTGCGTCAGAAGAATACGGCCTCGAACAACCAACAAGAGGATCAGGAAGGGACCAGCGGTCCGAGGAAGAATTAGGAGAAACCTAAAGGCAGCCACGCCCAAGCAAACCAGAAAGGCAGAACTTGAGCATGCCATCCCTCACGGATGCGACTCCACCACATATTATAGCAGAGATGCAGGCAATGAGGGAACATATGGAGGTTATGATGAACGCGCTCAAGGGATGAGTTTCCAGTGATCTTGACGATCTAGTCAACCGCACCGACTCACCTTGCACTGCAGCCGTGAACTCCTTCCCCTTACCCCACAAATTTTGCATGCTGCATATAGACAGTTATGATGGAGTGAAGGACCCTCTGGACCATCTAGAGACTTTCAAGACTCTAATGCACCTTCAGGGGGTAGCAGACGAGATCATGTGTAGGGCCTTCCCCACCACGCTCAAAGGCCCCGCAAGGGTGTGGTTCAGCCGACTGATGCCAAACTCTATCAGCACCTTCAAGGAGCTGAGCACGCAGTTCACTACGCACTTCATTGGAGGGCACAGGTACAAGAAGTCCACAGTGTTTGATGAGTATCAAGCAACGGGAGGACGAGACCCTGAGGACTTACATAACGCGCTTTAATAAAGAAGCGCTCTCAATAGACGAAGCCGACGACAAAATCCTTGTGGCAGCCTTCACGAACGGATTACGAAAGGGCAAGTTTCTTTTCTCTTTATACAAGAACGACCCTAAGACCATGTCAGAAGTACTCTACAGGGCAACCAAATACATGAATGCCGAAGACGCATTGCAGGCCCGAGATGAGAAACCAAGGAAAAGGGAACGGCAGGAAGACGAACGACGGGACTAAAGGTCAAAGAGGCCTAGGACGGGAGACAGAAGGGATGAGCGGCGCTCTAGGCCACCAAGGGGGAGATTCACGAACTTCACCCCACTGACTACTCCGATAGAGCAAGTCCTAATGCAAATTAAGGACGAAGGTGCCCTAACCTTCCCAGGAAAGCTGAAAGGAGATCCTAGCAAAAGGTCACGAGATAAATATTGCTGTTTTCACCGCGATCACGGTCACGATACAGCAGATTGCTATGACTTGAAGTAGCAGATAGAGGCCCTTATTAGACAGGGGAAACTACAAAAGTACGTCAAAAAGGAGAGGACAGATCAACCAGCTCAAGAACAGCAGCCCCGAAGGGATAACGAGCGTCCTAGGCCCCCAATCGGAGACATAAGAATGATCGTAGGGGGAACGTCAACCATCGGGTCGTCCAAGAAGGCCCGAAAGACTTACCTCCGGATGATCAACAACGTCCAGCTAACAGGTTCAGCACAAAAGATAGCACGGAGAGATAGCCCAGCTATCAGATTCACAGAGGAGGATGCACGTCTTCACCACCCACATGACGACGCATTAGTGGTCACTCTATGAGTAGGAGAGTATAACATGCACAGAGTGTTGGTGGACAACGGTAGCTCAGCGGACATTCTCTATTTCCCCGCATTCCAACAAATGAAAATTGACAGGGATCAGTTGACACCAACAAACACCCTGTTGGTTGGCTTCGGGGGAGCAAGAGTGTTTCCAATAGGGGTGGTCACACTTTCGGTGACGGTAGGGGATTATCCCAAACAGATCACACAAGATGTGACGTTCGTTGTGGTCGACTGTTCATCGGCATACAACGCTATCATCGGATGACCTACCCTCAATGCGTGGAAGGCGGCAACATCAACCTACCACCTAATAATCAAATTTCCTACAGAACACAGGGTTGGTGAATTACGAGGGAGCCAGGTGGCCGCCCATGAGTGCTACGTTGCCATGCTGAAGATGGAGGACCAACAGCAGACCATGTGCATAGAGGACACACGGACAACAGCAGAGCCAGTGGAGGAACTAGAGGAAATAACCCTTGATGAATCAAGACCTGAACGGACCACTAGAGTAGGGACACTGGCTAGCCAGACAATTCGTCAAGCCCTCATATCATTCCTCAGAATGAATCAGGATGTGCTTGCCTGGAGCCACGAAGACATGCCAAGAATCGAAAGCTCGGTCATAGCTCACAGGCTGAATGTAAATCCATCATTCTCGCCAATCAGACAGAAAAAACGAGTATTCGCACAGGAACGAGACAAGGCAATAACGGAAGAAGTGAAGAAGCTGCTAGAGGCAAACTTCATCCGGGAAGTCTACTACCCCGACTGGCTGGTGAATGTAGTGATGGTCAGAAAAGCAAACGGCAAATGGAGAATGTGCGTCGATTTCACAGACCTCAACAAAGCATGCCCAAAGGACAGTTACCCACTGCCCTGGATAGATACCCTGGTTGACTCCACGGCCAGACACCAACTCCTGAGCTTCATGGATGCCTTCTCTGGCTATAATCAAATTAAAATGGACGAAGCTGACCAGGAGAAAACCTCTTTTGTCACTAGCCAAGGGCTCTTTTGTTATAAAGTGATGCCGTTTGGGCTCAAGAACGCAGGCGCAACATACCAAAGACTGATGAACAAAATGTTCGCGCACCAGATCGGCAGAAACGTGTAAGTTTATGTCGACGACATGCTTGTGAAGAGCCTACTCGAAGATGACCACCTGAAGGACCTTCAGGAGACTTTTGACACTCTCCGCTCATATAATATGAAGCTTAATCCAACTAAGTGCGCATTTGGAGTAACGGCAGGAAAGTTCTTGGGGTTTATGGTATCTTACAGAGGGATAGAGGTTAATCCAGAAAAAATTTGGGCCATCATGGAGTTGGAACCACCAAAGACGATCAAAGACGTGCAAAGACTGAACGGCAAAATTGCCGCCCTGAATAGGTTTGTCTCGAAAGCGACGGACAAATGTCTGCCATTTTTCAGGATACTAAGAAAGTCGTTTGAATGGACGGATGAATGCCAGAAGGCCTTTGAAGAATTAAAGAGGTACCTCACATCCCCGCCATTGCTCAGCCCCTCCAGACCAGGAGAAGAACTCTACCTCTACTTAGTTGTTTCAGAAGCGGCGGTCAGCGCGGCATTAATAAGAGAGGAAGACGGATCCCAAAAACCCGTCTACTTTACAAGTCGGGCGTTCCGAGGAGCAGAAGAAAGGTATCCGCCAATAGAGAAGATGGCCTTCGCATTGGTAACAGCGGCAAGAAAACTAAAGCCGTATTTCCAAGCCCATACTATCATAGTCCTGACGAACCAACCCCTGAGGAGAGCCTTAGGGAGCCCCAAGGCAGCTGGACGAATGGCTTTGTGGGCGATTGAGATGAGTGAATTTGACATACAATATCGCCCACGAACTGCAATCAAAGGGCAAGCTGTGGCTGACTTCATTGCAGAATTCGCACAATTGGAGGACGAGAAGAAAGTAGCCGCGCAATGGAGCATCCACACGGACGGATCGTCAAACAGAAAGGCTGGAGGAGCTGGTGTAGTCATCCAAACCCCAGAAGGGGATAAAGTCGAGTGCATGATCCGACTCGACTTCCCCACGACCAACAACGAAGCCGAATATGAAGCACTGATAGCGGGACTAGACCTCGTAAGAGCAGCAGGAGCTGAAAACATAGTTGTGCACTGCGACTCCCAGGTTGTAATACGTCACATTGACGGAGGCTACGAATGCAAAAGTGAGAGGATGAAGAAGTACCTGGAGGAAGTGAAGAATCGAATCGGCAACCTCGAAGTAAAATTCGTCCAAATCCCAAGGGAAGAAAACGAGTGCGCCGACCGTCTGGCAAAAGCAGCCTCGGCAGAACATATGATCGTTCCCAAACAGGTATTATCATTCATACAACACTCCTCGCTTATTAATGACGGAACAAACATACAGGAAGTCAGTTCTGGGGACAATTGGACCACACCATTGACGGCGTACCTAAGATCAGGCACTCTGCCGGATGAGAAATACGCAGCGAGGAAGCTAAAAGTACGAGCCTCGCGGTTTGTACTGATCAAAGATACCTTATAC
The DNA here is from genome assembly GCA_019022515.1 of Quercus aquifolioides. Lineage (NCBI taxonomy): Eukaryota > Viridiplantae > Streptophyta > Magnoliopsida > Fagales > Fagaceae > Quercus > Quercus aquifolioides. The sequence continues at coordinate 21,409,884 of CM032335.1, read as the reverse complement.
AAAAGAGGATTCTCCAGACCGTACCTAAGATGCTTAAGCAGCGAGGAAGCAGACTACGTGATGAGAGAAGTTCACGAGGGTATTTGCGGAAACCACTCAGGGGCGCGATCCTTAGTGCACAAATTGGTCCGAGCAGGGTACTATTGGCCTACGATGCAAAAGGATGCGCAAGCTTACGTCAAAACTTGCGACAAATGTCAGAGGTTCAGTAATCTGATCCGGCAACCAACAGAGGAGCTGACACCCATGACGGCCCCTTGGCCCTTTGCCCAATGGGGATTAGACATCATGGGCCCCTTCCCGACAGCACTAAGACAACTAAAATTTCTTGTGGTAGGCATCGACTACTTCACCAAGTGGGTGGAAGCAGAGGCCCTCGCCACTATCACGGAGAAGAACATTCGAAACTTTGTGTGGAGGAATATTATCTGCAGGTACGGGATACCAAGAGTGCTTGTCTCCGACAATGGGAAACAATTCGACAACAATGCCTTTAGGGACTTCTGTTCGGAACTGGGTATTAAGAATCATTACTCTTCGCCCGCGCACCCACAGGCCAACGGACAAGTTGAGGTCACGAATAGGTCCTTACTCAAGATCATAAAGACCCGGCTCGAGGGGGCTAAGGGCATCTGGCCTGACGAACTACCGAGCGTCTTATGGGCATATCGTACTACGATAAGGACACCTACTGGGGAAACACCATTCAAACTAGCATACGGAAGTGAGGCCGTCATTCCAGCAGAGGTCGGGCTTACGAGTTATCGGGTGGAGAACTACAACAAGGATCAAAACGAAGAAGCCTTGCGGTTACAGATGGATCTGGTGGATGAGGTCCGGGCTACAGCAGAGCAGAGGTTGGCTAGGTACCAGAACCTCATGGCAAAATAATACAACTCCAATGTCAGACACAGAGACTTTCAGATCGGAGATCTTGTGCTACGAAAGGTAATGGGAGCTGCTAGAGATCCGTCACAAGGAAAGCTCGGCCCCAATTGGGAAGGACCATACAGGATCTCATCTTGGCAAAGGAAAGGAACCTACCACCTCGAAACTCCGGACGAACAGAGGCTTCAACACCCTTGGAACACGGAGCACCTACGGAGATACTACCAGTAGAGAGACGACATGAAGGGCATCGATGCTCCCCCAACTTCTAGTTTATCATTTAGTTTTTAGTAGCTTTTACTTCAAACAATTTTTTCTCCATTTTTTAGTTTTTACTTCAAACAATTCTACAAGTACCTTTTTAAGCCCAAGGGGGCAGGTACCTATCTTTTTTCTTCTACATGATTCTCTTTCAATAACAGAAGTATTCAGACACTACTATGTTTCCTGCTTAACCCAACCAAGTCCACAAAGTGAACGGATCATCCCAAGAGGATGAAAATCCAAAGTCCCATAAAGGACGGATAAAACCTGGTCCACAAGTTGGACGAATCATCCCAAGAGGATGATAATCCAAAGTCCCATAAAGGACGGATAAAACCTGGTCCACAAGTTGGACGAATCATCCCATGAGGGTGACAAAATATCAAGTCCCATAGTGGACGGATAAAACTTAATCCACAAAGTGGACGGATCATCCCAAGAGGATGATAATCCAAAGTCCCATAGAGGACGGATAAAACCTGGTCCACAAGTTGGACGGATCATCCCATGAGGGTGACGAAATATCAAGTCCCATAAAGGACGGATAAAACCTGGTCCACAAGTTGGACGGATCATCCCAAGAGGATGGTAATCCAAAGTCCCATAAAGGACGGATAAAACCTGGTCCACAAGTTGGACGGACCATCCCAAGAGGATGAAAATCCTAACTCCCATAGAGGACGGATAAAACTTAGTCCACAAGTTGGACGGACCATCCTAAGAGGGTGAAAAATTCTAAGTCCCGTAGAGGACGGATAAAGCTCAGTCAACAAATTGGACGGATCATCCAAGAAGATGGTCTTTTTCATGCTGGCCGCAAAGCGGACGGATCACCCTAAAAGAATATATTATTTACAAAATCCGCAAGTAGACGGATACAATTCAACAAAGTGGACAATGAAAAAGTAATAGAATCCGCGAAATCAATTTAGACGGATAAACAAACATTATGTAACAACGCAGACGGATCCTACAAAATCCATAAAGAAAACAGGATTATACAAAGTTCCACAAAGTGGACGGTTACTACTATCCAAACATAGACGGATATTGGGCCCTTGTAAGCTTTCTGAATTCCCCAAACACGGACGGATCCAAGACATGGTCCCTCGACCTACTTTATAAATTGACAATCACATCCAGAAGACAACACCCGTCTAAATCCGTCCATGTGAACGGAGTCATTCGAAAATTAAACTTTAACAGTAATGTGAACAAATGAATTTCACCCAACGGAGTATGTCAAGCCACTTTTTAAATTAAAAAGAGCAAAGTTAAACAAAGTACATACCCAAAAATAAAGTGTTTACAAAAGATGGAAACATGACGGAGTCATGAATTGTTCTCCAAATATTTCACAAACAGCATAAAAACTAAATAAAATTATCCTATGACGGGGGCTTCCTTCTCTTCACTACGACGGGCTGGACCATCTTTTGGGTCACTTTCAACAACTGCTTGGTCAAGAGGGGCGTCAGGGGGAGCTTTCTCGCCAAAGATTTCCTCTGTATCCTCAGATTGAGCAGGTTGAACGGACGTTTGCTCCGCGGCGTTGATACTGACGGATGACAAGTCCAGCTGAGGATGAAGAGCTTTCACCTGACGGATGGCCTCGTCAAAACCGTCGGCATATGAAACTCCTAATTCAGACAGGAGGGCGTCAGAATCACGGTACTCCAGCACAACAACTTCCTTGGCCTGACGGAGTGCTTCTTCCTTCTTCTCAAGAGCCTTCTTCATTTTCTCCGTCACCTCAAGGTACTGGTCCCGTGCCTCCTCGGCCATCCTGAGCTTCTTATCTTGAATCACCTTCCAGGCTTGAAGCTCGGCCAGCTCGCTCTCCGTCACCTTTGCCTTCTCTCTTATGCGGCCTAAGGTCGTCTCATGGTTTAAGCACCGTCCAAACAGACCCTTCATCATTACCATGGCCTAATCAACAGGGACAGATTAGTCTCAAGCAGAGGCAAATGAATAGACGGATAAGAAATAGGAAGACCGTTACCTGGGCGATGCTAAAGAGACCCGTCTCACCCATCGCTTCCGTCGAGTGATTACCCAGGTCCTCGTAGTCCTCGGAGGTCATGATAGACGAAAGTTGCTCCAAGGCGTACTTAGGGTCGTCCCGAAGAAGGGCAGGTGGCTTCTTCTCGCTCGAAGACGGACCCTTCATGAGGCCCTTACCGGCCCCATACTTGGCTGGGGTGACGGCTTTAGCACCCTCAGCCATAAGCCCCACGACGGGTTCCAAAGGAATCTTGGGCTTCTTGGAAGGACGGTCTCCTTTGGGGAGTTGCTTTCTCTTTGCTGACGGGTTCAGGGCACCCGTCTCCTTGGGATCAGCATCACCCGTCCCCCTTTTCTTGGCAGCATTTGCCCTGATAATTGACCTTCTTTTTGCATCGTCCATTTCTGCGAAGACAAACGGACGAAGTTAATTTCTTTTTAAGTATAACAATAATGGGTCAATCACATTTTAGAACGACGGACTTACGTTGACGGGTCCGATTTTCGTACTTAATCGCTTTTTCTGATGGTTCTGGACCGTCACAGTACCAGTGGAGTGTGTTGAGATTGACCAACTTCGCCCAGGTCCTTTCCTCCGACGTGGTTTTCTTAAAAATTTTCTCCAAAAAACTGTACTCCTCAATGTTAACTTGTGGACGCCGTCGCACTGCAAAGAAGAGGACGGTTAAAACATATTAAACTGAACGGATATTTAAATCTTTACATATAGAGACGGAGACGTACCAGCTTGAGACAATATGCCCCAAGTAGTGTCGACGGGCATGTGATCCGTCTCCCCTGGACGACACATCCACTCGTCACCCTCTAAGAAGAAATAACGACTCTTCCAGTCTAGAGCGAACTCAGTGGAAATCTGAGGTCTGCCTTCAACATTTGCTCGTACACTCCAAGACCTTATACGCCATCATAATAGCACTTCTCTGATGAATAGGGGAGACGGATGGGGATGTTATCTGGAATCTGGTAGTTAGCCCTAAGTGTTTTGAAGTGAGTCTCCTTGATAATGGATGTGAAATCGTTCACCGTCCACTCTTTAAGCATAATGAACTCCCTTGGTCCACCAGCTCCTATGACGGGTCCTATTTGTTCCTCGCCATCAGAACCTTCCCTCAGTTCATCTAACTTCGTATCCTCATTTGTTGAGGACGGAGTAGAGGCAGATGTACTCCTCTCTTCACTTGGACTCTCTTGGTCTTTGTGACCTGACGGGTATACCTCCTCGTAATCTGCCCCGTCACGGACAATCGACTGATTACTTGACGCACTAGACATTGCCTACAAGGGATGACAGAACCTAAGACTCTGACGGGTCTAAGAATGGATAACGGAAGTAAAAGTTTTGATCTGTAAAAATAATACGACGGGAGAAATATATGAAAGAGTGTACTTACCAGTTATTGCGTGAATGGAGGAAAGTTGATAGTGACGGACACTACACTTGTACGGGGTATTCTGACAAGGTTGACGGGTCACACTCTGACAATTGAGTTTTTGATGAAAGTGGAAAATGAGAGTCGAAGGTCTGATATTTATAGGGAAGGTGCACGGAAGACGAAGCGACGTTTCGATCCCATACAATGGCCTCTAGAAAAGTGACGCGTGTCATGAGCCATTAATGCTTTCCAGATCTTGTCAGCAGCACTAATACCTGACGGTGTACCTTGGAGCCGTCATCCTCGAAAAGACTTGGAGCCGACGACCCACAGACCTCTCAACCGTCACCCCCGTTAATAATTACCGTCACCCCATGTTTCCCTCCACCAAAGTCTGACGGACCCATAGGGTGAAGGGGGCAACTGAAGAGGCTGAATTTGATCTTGAAATGGGCCTAACGGTTATCAGCTGTGGTCCAATAGAGGACGGGCCCATTATCGCCAGGTCTATGGGAGAGAATCCAGTAGGAGGTATCAGCGGGACCGAGGCCCATGAGGAAGGCAGAAAGGCCCTTGTTATGTGATACTTGCGACACACTTCGTAGAGTCCTATAAGGAAAGGATTCCGCAATCTACTCTCATAAGGATTCCTATAAGGAAAAGACTTCTACTCCAAGGAAGAGGAGTCCACCCTCTACTACTATAAAAGCCCCAATACCCTCACAAATCAAGGTACGCATAATTTACCCTCTCTAGCACTCTAGAGTTGTGAGAATATTTCTGACTTAACCTTCGGAGGGTATTTGGCCGGCACCACACCGGTGCTCTCTGTTAGGTTTCCTTCTTTACATTGTGCAGGTTCACGTTCGAGCGCGTAGGTATCGTGTGGCTCACTGGTGAATTTCTCGACTTCATCAACTTAAAAATAATTGGGGACAGTTTTATAATCTTTAATAAGAAAGTCGAAAAACTATGCCTCTGTCATAGCATGAGCAAACTTACCTTTCAGACTGGTGAAAAAACATTAGATACACATCTTTTCAAATATAAATATAAATTTGTTTGGAAAGACATAAAATATGTTTGATAAATCCTAAAGTTCAATTACATCAAGAAAATTGAAAATATCAGTATGACCAGGCCCTTCAACTGCCCAATAAATTTCAAGATGTCTATTTGATAGCATGCCATGCTAGGATAATATGGTCATCTTAACAATGCCTTCATATTGTAGCTGATTTCTCTTAAGATGCTAATTAAATAATATTAAGAATTGAATAGATAAAGTTCTTTTTCTGATTCTTTACTATTAGCAACAACATCACCAGGCTACATTTCTGTTCTAGGTTTTCTTGACGAAGTACTATAGGAATCGGAGGATGGATGACTCGGTGTTCATGCTTGATTTTGTGGAGATTTATGTTATTGATTCCAAAACATAATCAATCACCAGAGCTAAATTTTTGGTGAGGATATTTGTTTGTGAATATTAGTTTTAAAACTGCAATGACTTTTCTTCTTATGCTTCTTGTGGATGTGGAATGGCTATTTGTTTCTTTACCTATGGAGTTTTGATTTTTTTTTTCCCCCTTTCCTTTTGTTTTGGCTGCCTTTTGATTTTGATACATCACTTTGCTTAAGTAATTTAGTTCTAGGACTGTGTTTCCAAAATGAAAAATGGTGATGCTTTAGGTTATTGGTGAAAATTTTTAGGTTCTCCCCCCGTCCTCCCCAAAAAAAGGATCCCTGAAAGGAAGTGAAGATTTCTTATGATGGAGATTTATGTTAATAGCCATCAATCGAGCCTATTTATGTAATTTACTTTCTATTTAGTAATTGAATGTTTCATATTGAGAATAGGGATAGGGATGTCTGAGATTAGAATCCTAATGTGCAACATTCATTTAGAAACAAATTACAATATTAAGTTTTCATTTTAACCATAATGAAATGATGATTGTGGTAAATAAACAAAGATTAAATAATAATTCATATTCAATAGCTTTTCCCGTGCATCACATGGGTTAGCGACTAGTTTCTTAATATGCTTGATGGTTGCATTTGTCATTGTCTTCCAACTTTAGCACCTTTGTATTTCATCATAATATTTTATGAGAAGTGTTACGTCTACAACATTTTCACAATATTTTCACAACAAATCATAGGTGGTTAGCTATTATTGGTTTAAATTTGAACCTACCATTGAGATTAATTTTTTGTCTCAACAATAACAACCAATAACAACTTGTGACTTAGGATTTGTTGTGAAAATATTGTGGAAATAACATTTCTTAATATGTTATTGATAAGCCGATTTTACACTTTTTTTTTTCTTTTGAGGGTGGTTTCGGGAGGGGAAGGGTGTTGGATGTCAAATAAAGGAAGGTCTTTTTGACTTGATTAATAAAGGAAACATAAAGTAAGTAAACTCTTGTGAAAGAAAAATAAGCATTATTCAACCTTTAGAAATTTTTGAGCGAAGACATACTTTTTTCCAAGAAAGGAAAAAAAAAGAAAAGAAAAAAAGAGAGCCATATATATGTTTGCCATTGTATGTAAAAGGTTCCTCATTGCAAGAAAAGCGTTTCAAATTGTTGGAGAAAACGAAGCATTTAGACAATGTGTCTATTTGGATAGCTTATTTTTGCCAGCTTATTTTACTATTCAGCTTATTATTGCTACTATTCATAAGCCCCACTGTACTTTTTGGTACTATTTATAGATCCCACTGTACTATTTCAGCTAATTTTTACATTTATCTACAGTACTTTCAGCAAAAAGTTTTTAGTTTCAGCAAAATAAGCAGATCCCAAACAGACCCTAAGTCTTATTGCTTCCTCAACAATAGTGGTGGCCAGCGTGCCAATTCACAATTATCACAGTTATTTCTAAACATGTTTTGTTTAATGAAATTAGTAGATATACTATTTCTAATCTCTAATTTACAGAGAAAAGAACATACAATTTTCATTCAAAACTTGTTGCTATCAAGAAAAAAAGACAACAAAAATCCATATTCGGAGTGGTGATAGACCCACAAATGGGGTGGAGAGATTTTCATTCAAAATTTTAAAAAAAAAACATACAATTTTCATTCAAAACTTTTAATGGGACAACTTGTACCTCTTGATGAGGCTAAACCGTTGAAGGACCCAAGATCTTAGCAAAGTTAAACCCTACTCACCTCGGAATGATGCTCACAATGATAGCTAAAGGATATTTGAGTGCACATTAACAAAAAATCTGTTCTCGGTATAACTCACCTAACCTAAAACAACAAACTTTTTGATATAACTTAAGATCTTGTTAACAGATGTCCTTACGACAATTGTTAATAAACCAATTTAAGAAAGTTTTGACATAACTTTTGTGGGGATAAGTGAGCCGAGCAAGAATGTTGGGTCGTGAGCCATGACCGAGGACCTATAGGAACCCGAGGATGGTTAAAAGGTTCAGTGAGTGTTGGGGGTAATAGATCAAGGAGAAGGAAAAATGATGGCGAGGTAGTGGTGCCTCCCGAGGAGTCAGGCTTCCTCGGGAAGGTATTATGGAAGGTTGGGACTCAGATGCCCAAAGGACACTGTGCAAGGAGCAATCATACTACTAAAGATAAGTTTCAAAGGAAGGAGTCAACAGTAACTTAGGAAATATCTGAGAAGAAGGCTGCTACCACCACATTAAATGTTCTGCACCTAACCAACTGGCCGCATTTATGTGGAAATGACCCATGAGTGGGAATATCTCAGTTCACAGCTACTCACAAAACTTCTAGGAGGTTATTGATGGGACAAGCATCCAAAAAATTGCCTACATGATCAACAAGTGGAAGGCTGGGATTGAAAAGAATAGGACTATATAAGGAAAAGGCCCCCGTGAGAAAGGGGGCAAGTGATCACTAAAAAAAAAAAAAAGAAGAGGGAGGACATCGTACTTAGAAAAAGTTGGAGTATATATAAAAGAACAACTTATCCTCGGGCTTGACTGAGGAGTGCCATTTCCTTGTTGTATTTCTTTTATTGGTTTAATCCCTTTCAATTAAGGCCCATATTTGATTTGCTGAAACGTTCTTTCTTGTAAGATCCATTCTCTAACAAATATATTGTGTTGGGCTTACTGGGCCACCATTAACAGTTCCCAAGTTGGAGGTCCAAAGAATCGGGTCCTTACAACTTTCATGGAAAATATAAAAAGCCTTAAAAAAATTAATTACTTTTTTTTTCCCATAAAAATTTAAAAATATATATTTCTTAAACAAATGCTCTTAAAGCATCTGCGAATTTTTCTCTATAACTTATTGATTTTAAATACAACTATACTTTTTCAGTATTAAAAAAAAAAAATTATATAGTCTATATTTTTATTCTATTTATTTATTTAATCAAAATAAGTCTGCAAAGAAAATTACTAGTAACTAGCTCCACAAGTTTTGAAATGGTTACATGTTGCTAAAATCTAATTAGGATCTGAGTTAGCTAATTATGACAAATGGCATTCAGTATGTGGGTGGACTACTGGGCAAGGCTGAGGTGGTTCACATAGTAGATCATTTACATTATTTTATTTTTTTAGGTTGACTTTACCTTTTGGCAGGTGGTAGTGCAATAAAGTTCAGTTTCCTTACTTCACATGCAGAACTTCAGATATGCTTTCATACAAGAAGCAAATAGAAAACAAGTTTCAGGTTCACAATCACATGTCTCAGTTGTATACATAATTAGTTTCACAGTTAAAAACCATTTGATTCTATTATAATTTCATTGTGGGAAAGAAAGAGCGAAATATCAAACATACATTCAATCTTCATAATTCCTTGTTAGATTAATTGAGATTCAGAACACCTCCCACCACCCAAAAAATAAACCCCTTCAAAATGGAGGCTTGATACTAGGATTTTCTTCATTAGGCTTAAAAGCAACTTAAGCCAAGCAACTCCAATAGATGATGTATTTTCAATGGACGTGATTGATATAAAACCCTGCTTTGTCTTTGAACCAGCAAAAATCAGTAATCAAGATTACAAACACTTAAGCTTACATCAAGGAGAAGGACGATCTATACATCATAAGGCTATGGATGAGTACGGGCTTGAGCTTGATACAGGCATACCAAACTCAACCTTGTGCCAATTCTATCCAACAAGTTTCATCGGTGCAAAACTGCAAGTGCACAGTATCGTAGTTTTATAGTAAAGTGATGAGAAGAGTATCGTCCTCAGGGATTGGTAACTTACTTTTGACAAATACCAAAATTATGCTAATCTCAATTTTATCTAGAGAAGTCACTAAGGTTGTTGTAATTAGAATTTAAAATAAAATCAAATTAAAGAAAATACGCAGGGGAAAAGAACAATAATGCTCGAAAATCAAATTAATGGGAAGAAAACTTCTAGGAAATCGATTTCACCTAATCCCTCACTATGCTTTACTCATCTAGCTAATTGAATTTAATTCTCTCTGTTTGTTAGCAATCTCCAAAAACATCCAAAAGCCTCTTTCGACAGTGTTGAAGTGGGCCGTGTGTGTGGCTTGAATTGCCACAAGCCCAAGTCTACCTAGTCGGTCACAGTAAACCGAATTCAACTAGGAATTTAATTCCTAGTACAGCCGACCTATAATATATATATATATATATATATATATATATATATATATATATATTAGGTTTGTGTTGAACGGCAATACATAGAGAGAATTAGAGAATTCCTAAAACCTAGCAGCAGCCGCATAAGAAGAAGAATAGTGTTTTCTTGTCTTGTGGGTGAGAGAGAGTGCTAGGGTGTAATTGGGATTTGGGTTTCTTGAGAGTGTTCTTGTGCACTATTGTATCTCCCTATTTTTATAGTGAAATTTCTCCGTCGTCTCCGTGGAGGTAGGCAGTTTGCCGAACCACGTAAATTCTTGTGTTCTTTGTGTGTGCTTGTTATTTAATTTCCGCTTATTTACTGTTATTGATTTGAATCCTGGGGTGCTATCTGCACAACAAGTGGTATCAGAGCCAGGTTAGGATTCAATCCTTTGAACACAGTAAAGATGTCAAGCACAAAGTATGATGTAGAGAAGTTTTGTGGTAAGGGAAATTTTTCTCTTTGGCAAAGGCGGATGAAGGATCTCCTAATTCAACAAGGAGTTCACAAGGCCTTGCTTGGGAAGGAGAAGAAACCGGAAACGATGAAGGATGTAGAATGGGTAGAGATGGATGAGAAAGCAGCTAGCGCTATTCGTCTCAATCTTGGTGATGAGGTCATTCACAACATCCTAGAAGCAAAGACCGCAAAGGAGGTTTGGGAAAAACTAGAAGGTCTTTATATGAGAAAGAATCTGATGAACAAGTTGTACATGAAGAAGCAATTGTATAGTTTGCATATGAATAAGGGTTCTGATTTGATGGAGCTTTCAACACATTTAATATGTTGAACATCCAACTGTCAAGTTTTGGGGTGAATTATGAGGACGAAGATAAAGCTTTACTCTTATTTGCGTCGCTTCCTACTTCTTTTGATTATCTAGTGACTATGTTGATGTAAGGGAAAGAGACTATAGTACTCGAGGAGGTGACTAGTGCTCTCTTGCCACACATAAAGATGAAGCAAGATGGTGATGGTTCTTAGGCTGATGGATTTATTGTAAAGTCTGAGTCAAGCAATAGAGGCAGAAGCAGGTCAAGAGGACGAAACTCCAACAGGAACAAATTACAATCTAAATCACGTGCAAAGAAAGATGTAGAGTGCTTTTATTATCACAAGAAAGGGCATTACAAGAATCAATGTAAAGAGGTGAAAAAGCATTTAGAGGAGAAGAAGAATGGAAAGAAGCCCCTAGAATCAGCTAGTGTTGCTGAAGAAACATTAGATGACAGTGAAGTTGGTGCAGATTTACTTTCAGTTTCATCAAGTAACAATGTTCTATTGGAATCTTGGGTTTTAGATTCAGCATGCTCATATCGTATGACTCCAAAGAAAGATTGGTTTGATATGTATAAGCCTTACAACGGTGGTATGGTCCAAATGGGTAGTGATGCTACATGCCTGGTTATTGGGATTGGTACTGTGAAGATCAAGATGTTTGATGGAGTTGTGAGAGTTCTTAGTAATGTCAGACATGTTCCAGATCTTAGAAAGAATTTAATTTCTTTAGGAGTATTGGATGATTTGGGCTATTCATACTCATCAAAAGGTGGAATCATGAAGATTACCAAAGGTGCTTTGATGGTGATGAAGGGTCAGAAAGTAAGCACACTTTACAGATTGATTGGGAAAACAGTTGTAGGAAGAGTTGCAGTCACCACTCCGGTGAAGTCAGCACTGACGACACAAAATTATGGCATATGCGACTTGGCCATATTGGTGAACGAGGTATGTTAGAGTTGCACAAGAGAAATTTATTGAAAGGGGTGAAGACATGCAAGCTAGACTTTTGCAAGTATTGTGTGTATGGGAAGCAGCATAGAGTCAGTTTTAAGACATGCTCTCATACAAGTAAGGGTGTTCTTGACTACATTCATTCAGATGTTTAGGGCCTAGTATCAATTTCTTCTCATAGCGATGCTCAGTACTTCGTCAGTTTCATTGATGATTACTCTAGAAAGGTATGGATTTGTTTTATGAAGCATAAGTCTGATGTGTTTGGCATATTTAAAAAGTGGAAAGCATAGGTTGAGAATCAGACTGTCAAGAAAATTAAATACCTTAGAACAGATAATGGACTAGAGTATAAAGATAAAGAATTCATAAGATTTTGTGAATTAGAAGGCATTTCTTGTCACTTCACAATTAAAGGAACTCTACAGCAGAATGGGGTTGTAGAGAGAATGAACAGAACTTTAGCAGAAAGAGCCAAATGCATGAGATTGAATGCAGGGTTGCCTAAGGTGTTCTGGGCAAAGATAGTTAACGCAGCAAGCTTCATTATTAATAAATCTCCATCATCAGCCATAGATTTCAAGATTCCAGAAGATGTTTGGTCAGGTAGACCAATTGATTATTCGAGTCTAAAAATCTTTGGTTGTCCAGCTTATGTGCATGTGCAAAGTGGAGAGCATTCTAAATTGGATTCGAAGTCAAGAAAATGTGTATTTCTTGGTTTTGAAAGAAGTGTTAAAGGCTACAGGCTTTGGGATCCAATCTCAAAGAAAATGGTGACCAACAAAGATGTCATATTTGATGAAGCCTTTATGTTGAAACAGAATGAAGCAGAGATATGTGATGATAGTCCACAGGAGAAATTAGCTATTGAGGTGGAGTTTGACAAGAATAGTTCACCCAGTGATAAGGGTGATGCTCAGATTGATCCACAACAGCAACAAGAAGAGTCTTATTCAATTGCTAAAGGTAGAGAGAAGCAGGTTCACAAAGCACCACAGAGATATGGCTTTAAAGACATGGTTAGCTTTGCTCTCATAACTAGCAGTGGAGATCCATTGTCTTACAGGGATGTAGAAGAGATGGGGTCACTACAGAAGAATAAGATTTGGGAGTCATCTAGTATGTTGACAAAGATAGTTCCAACAAACAAGTTCAAGGGCTACTTGGACTTGGTTGATGTTTGCAACTTATGAGCCCTTAAGGGCTAAGGTGGAGGCGATGAAGGAGTTTGCTCGTGTAGCTTGATTAATTCAAGCCAAGGTGGAGATTTGTTGAAGTGGGCCGTGTGTGTCGCTTGAATTGCCACAAGCCCAAGTCTACCTAGTCGGTCACAGTAAACCGAATTCAACTAGGAATTTAATTCCTAGTACAGCCGACCTATAATATATATATATATATATATATATATATTAGGTTTGTGTTGAACGGCAATACATAGAGAGAATTAGAACAATTCCTAAAACCTAGCAGCAGCCGCATAAGAAGAAGAATAGTATTTTCTTGTCTTGTGGGTGAGAGAGAGAGTGCTAGGGTGTAATTGGGAGTTGGGTTTCTTGAGAGTGTTCTTGTGCACTATTGTATCTCCCTATTTTTATAGTGAAGTTTTTTCGTCGTCTCCGTGGAGGTAGGCAGTTTGCCGAACCACGTAAATTCTTGTGTTCTTTGTGTGTGCTTGTTATTTAATTTCCGCTTATTTACTGTTATTGATTGAAGTCCTGGGGTGCTATCTGCACAACAGACAGTCAATTGGAAACATTCTTGTTCATCAATTTACATAAGAGTATGCAATTTAATAAAGCAAGAAAGCATTAAGACCAATGATTTTAATACTACACAGGTTCATACAAGTCTTTCGATCTCTATATTTACCTATGCCGAAATATTCAAGATCTATCCTATAATTCCCTCTTTCGACAGCAAATCACAAGATCAAAATCATCTAATTAATGGCCGGTTAATTAGAAGCAATAAGCTCAAAATAAATCAGATAAACATGAAGAGAATTAATTCAAATTAACATGGAAAAGCAAGCATAGTTTAGAATTAGATTACATCGTTTTCCTAGAATAAAGAAAATTTAGTTCATGCTGAAAATTAAACTCAACAAAAACGAATTCACCATAATTTTTCTGAGAAGATTATAAGGAAAAATGGCCTCTCAAAGAAAATATCTTGTCTCCGTCTCTGCTGCTTTCTCCTTTTCTGTTCAGCGTCGTCCCCTCAGTTCAGCCTCTCCTTTTCAGTTTCGGCCTCTCTGTCCAGCAAAGAACGTGTTCTCCTCTATTTCAGTTCAGCCTCCCTTTTCTTTTCAGTTCAGCGCCCCCCTTCTTTTCAGTTTCAGCGCCCCTCTTTTTCTTTTAGCGTCCTCTCTTTCTTTCTAAACGTGTTGCCCTTTTTCAACCCAAAATGTTGCTTTGTTTCAGCCCAAAACGTTCCTCTATTTCATCCCAAAACGTTCCTCTGTTTCAGCGTTTTTCTGCTTCAGCCTTTTCTCTTTTATTTGAATAAATCTTCATTTTCTTCAAATCTGCAATAAAATTTAAATAACAATAATGAAGTCTAAAATTAACAAAAATAAATAAAATTAGACTAAAGTTTAAAGTTGAGAAGTGATAAATTATGCCAAATTATGCAAGTCATCACTTACATCAAGGAGAAGGACGATCTGTACATCATAAGGCTATGGATGAGTACGGGCTTGAGCTTGATACAGGCATATCAAACTCAACCTTGTGCCCATTCTATCCAACAAGTTTCATCATTTTTTGAAGCTTTATGAACCATGTTGTGGATGATATAAGCAACATCATATGCACAAAACAATCACATCAAGTGATCATATAAGACCTGGTATCATCTAAGATCACATAAGACTTGGTATCATCTAGAATTTGTCCTTGGATGCTTGGATGAAGAAAAGAATGGCGCTCTAAGCCTTGGCCTTCTGGTCTTCCCCTATCCGATTTATGGGGATGTTGGCCTTCTAATCTATTTCCTCTATCAGCCTTTCGAGGTGATTGGCCATCTAATTTTCTATGCCTTTCTGGGTTTCGAGGTGATTGTCCTTCAGCTCCCACTCCTTTGTATAAGTTCAGAGGTAATGCACAATAGTCCAATTCTCCACCTATATCTAGGCTTTGAACATATTGAACTTCAGAGGCTTTGACCTTGTCCAGATTTGGTTGATGAGAATGACAAGGTTCCAATCCTCTACCAGACCCTTGGCTTTTATCCATATGTTGGAGTTCATTTGTTATCTGGCTACGCCTTTCCTTTAGAAAGTTCAGTCGGGTTGTCAACTTTGACAGTGCAGAAGTTGCTGAATTTGCTCCCTGTTTACACACAGGTAAAGAGGTCTTATCATCACTTTATCGCTAATTTGGAAATTCAAAAGAATAAAAAATTAACCTCTCACAAGTCTAAGAATAAATTCAACAACTAAAAAGTTCCCCCACAAACCACAACTAAAAAGTTCACAGCACCATCATCATTATTGTCATAACAAAATAATGGCATGTTATCATTAAGAACATGAAAACATGCATCCAAATAGATGCAGTTACAATGTTAGAATAAGACAATTGATTACACTGATTGTGTCAAGGAAAACCAGAAAAAACCGATTAGGTATGAAGAAGGTGACAAATTAGTTTCAATTTGTTAATGTGTATTAGGGTATGTGGGCTTTAGGCCTACCTTGTTTACTTGTATAGCACACTTACTTGTACTACACACTCTGCTTCCTATATAAAGGCATTCATGTATATTCTATTACTTGAGAAATACAACACTTATTCAGTATTTCTAATATGGTATCAGAGCCATTGCTTTAATTTTCTTATGTCTTGTAGTCTTGTTTTGTCGGTATTTTTCGCTGCCTCAACTTCTGTGGTTAGTAAGCCCCTTCAGTGCCCTTTCTCGACTGCTCTGCCGCCATCAGAGGTCTTCAGGGTTGAATCTCCGCTGCCAGAAGCTCCTCCTCCGCCGCCAAAACCACTACCATCATCGGATCTATCACCTTTGACCTCCGATTAGGACATAAGACATATCACCGTGTAGCTTTTCAATCGCTCTACACAATGCCGCTAGAAAAATCCTCATCTAACCATTCACACGCCGGTCAAAGTTTCGGCAAAATCTTCCACGTGCCTCATGCGCCATCAATATTGCTTCGATCTTGTTGCCGCCGCCGCTGTTGGAATCGTATTTCTCCGATTTACATAGTCAAGAAAGAATCGGCCTCATCGGACGTCTCACGCGCCCTCACGTGCCACCTAAAATTCTCTGCAACATTAGCTACACACCACACGCGCTACATGTGCCGCCTTGCTGCCCACTAAAGTCACTTGCTGACGTCATCTACCACGTTAGCCCTAGCCTACTGACGTCATCGTCC
This sequence comes from Quercus aquifolioides, assembly GCA_019022515.1. Taxonomy (NCBI): domain Eukaryota; kingdom Viridiplantae; phylum Streptophyta; class Magnoliopsida; order Fagales; family Fagaceae; genus Quercus; species Quercus aquifolioides. The sequence continues at coordinate 21,393,578 of CM032335.1, read as the reverse complement.
AATCAACGCTTACGTCATCTTGCTTATGTCAACCTCTATTGACCTTGACCGTTGACCGTTGACTTGACTGTGCGTTGATCGTTGACTTTGACCCTGAGTTGACTTTTTGTAGTCCTGGTGCTCATTACCCAGTTTTTCGCACAGATTTCATTTTTGCAATCCTTTTTTGCATATTTTACTTCTAAATGAAGAATAAGGACATGTCTTCTTCTTGTTGCAATAATCGTCACCGACAATCCAGCAAACGTTTTGGTCATAATATTGCGACTTGCTATCAACGCAACAAATCAGCTATTTCCATTTCTGCTACAGTTGCTAACACTGAGAGTGTCCAACCCATGGCTCCCATCTTTGCACAGTCTCAATCTTCTGGATCCATTTTAGATGACCTTATAAACGTCATAGCTAATGTAATTCGTATGGATGGTAATGCATCTTATTCCTCTTCTCTTTTAGCTTTATCTGGTATATCTCCTACCTCTTGGCTTATGGATTATGCTTGTTGCAATCACATGACACCTCACTCGTCCTTATTTTCTGAACTTAAACCCGCACCACACCCTCTTAATATTCGTACAGCAAATGGTTCCACAATGTCTAGTCATAATATAGGTTCTCTTTCGACCTCTAACCTCTTGGTTCCTGGGGTCTTTAATATTCCTGACCTTTCTTACAATTTATTCTCTATAGGACAATTAGCTAAGTTGGGTTATCGCATTATCTTTAATTATTCTGGGTGTATTGTGCAGGATCCAAGGACGGGACATGAGCTTGGGATCGGTCCCAGAGTTGGACGTATGTTTCCGTGGACAACCTTCGTCTTCCACTTGTTGCTCCTATTTCTGTTGTTGCAGCTGTTGTAGTTTCTTCTATTCCTTCCCTTGCACTTTGGCATGCTCGACTTGGTCACGTATCTTCCTCTCAAGTACAACAATTGGCTTCTAGAGGTTTGTTAGGTTTAGTGTCTACAGAAAATTTTGATTATGTCTCATGTCAGTTAGGAAAACAATTAGCTTTTCCTTTCAATACTAGTGAATCAATGTCCACTGATATCTTTCACCTAATTCATTCTGATATCTAGGGGCCTTCCTCAGTCTCTAGTATTGGTGGATCTCGATATTTTGTTATCTTTGTTGATGATTATTCCTGCTATAGCTGGATTTTTCATATCTTTGATTATTCTGGGTGTATTGTGCAGGATTCAAGGACGAGACAGGAGCTTGGAACCAGTCCCAGAGTTGGGCGTATGTTTCCCATGGACAACCTTCGTCTTCCACTAGTTGCTCATGTTTCTGTTGCTGCAGTTTCTTCTATTCCTTCCCTTGCCCTTTGGCATGCCCGACTTGGTCACGCATCTTCCTCTCGGGTACAACACTTGGCTTCTAGAGGTTTGTTAGGTTCAGTGTCCACAGAAAATTTTGATTGTATTTCATGTCAGTTAGGAAAACAACCAGCTTTGCCTTTCAATACTAGTGAATCAATGTCCACTAATATCTTTGACCTAATTCATTCTAATGTCTGGGGGCCTTCCTCTATCTCTAGTATTGGTGGATCTCGATATTTTTGTTGTCTTTGATGATTATTCCTGCTATAGCTATATTTTTCATATGAAACATCGTTCTGAATTATTGCAAGTATATTCTAATTTTGCAAAAATGGTTGAAACTCAATTTTCCAAACGTATCAAAATTTTTCGATCTAATAATGCACTTGAGTACACTCAATATGCTTTTCAAGCTGTTTTGCATTCCTATGGCACTGTTCATCAACTAACTTATCCAAGTACCTCTCAGCAAAATGGTAGAGCCAAACGAAAATTTCGTCATATTCTTGACACTGTTCGTGCTCTCCTTCTCTCTGCCAAAGTTCCTGCTCCTTTTTGGGGCGAAGCTATTCTTCATGTTATTCATTCTATTAATCGCATTCCAAGTGCTGTTATCCAAAATCAAACTCCATATGAGCGCCTTTTTGGGTCACCTCTAGACTATCACCACCTTTGCTCCTTCAGTTCTACTTGTTTCGTTCTTCTTCAGCCACATGAGCATAACAAACTTGAGCTTCGGTCAAGGCTTTGTTGTTTTCTTGGCTATGGCAAAACTCAAAAGGGGTATCAGTGTTATGATCTTGTCTCTCATCGTCTTCGTATCTCCCGCAATGTTGTCTTTTGGGAACATCACTCCTTTGTCGAGCTCTCTCATTTCCATGCCTCCCTATCTTCCTCCTCTATCTTAGATCTTTTTCCAGATGAGGCACATATTCCTTCTGTAGCTGCTCCTGATCCTCCTATAGTTGCTCCTGATTCTCCTATAGACTTTTCTATCCAACCACTAGATACCTTTGATCCCTTTCCTAGTTCACCCTTTAATGAACAGGTGGAAGATGAACAAGTCGAAAACGAGCTACCCAACCCTGAGCTTGGGTCCCCTGCTCCTGCTCCGCCTGAAGATCTTGCACTAGACATTCCACTTCGTTACTCAAATCGAGTAAGATCCATTTTCGCACATTTACATTACTATCATTGTTACACTGCCCTTGCTACACTGCACGAGCCTCACACCTATTGTGAGGATTCCACTGACCCTTTATGACAAATTGCAATGAAATAGGAACTTGATGCATTATCTAAAAAACCATACTTGGGATTTGGTGACTCTTCCCCCTAGGAAATCTGTGGTTGGTTGTAAGTGGATCTACAAAATTAAGACTCGCTCTGATAGGTCCATTGAGCACTATAAAGCTCGTCTTGTTTGCAAAAGGTTTTACACAGGAGTATGGGATTGATTATGAAGAGACCTTTACTCGAGTTGCTCGTATCTCATTTGTTCGTGCTCTCTTAACTGTTGCTGCTGCCAGTAAATGGGATCTTTTTCAGATGGATGTCAAAAATGCATTCCTTAATGGGGATTTAAGTGAAGAAGTTTATATGCAACCTCCTCCTAGTCTCTCTGTTGAATTAAACAAGATTTGTCACATTTGACGTGCACTTTATGGTCTTAAACAAGCTCCACGAGCTTGGTTTGCCAAATTCAGATCTACCATCTCTCGCTTGGGTTACCTGGCCAGTCATTATGATTCTGCCTTATTTCTTCGTCGCACTGATAAAGGAACTATTTTACTTCTCCTGTATGTGGATGATATGATCATAACTGGTGATGACCTCAGTGGCATTTAAGAACTCAAGTATTTTCGCAGTCAGCAGTTTGAGATGAAAGATCTTGAACATCTCAGTTACTTCTTGGGTCTTGAAATCACTAATTCTACAGATGGACTTTATATTACTCAAGCCAACTATGCCTTTGAACTCTTATCTCAAGCTGGACTCATTGATAGCAAGACTGTTGACACTCCAGTTGAGCTTAATACGTATCTGACTCCCACAGGGGGGAAACCATTGTCTAATTCCTTTCTTTATAGACGCTTGGTTGGCAATCTAGTTTATCTTACTGTCTCTTGTCCAGACATTTCCTATGTTGTTCACCAGGTGAACCAGTATCTGTCTGCTCCACGATTGACTCACTATGCTGCTGTTCTGTGCATTCTTCGATACCTAAAGGACACTCTCTTCCATGGTCTTTTCTACTTTGCTCAATCTTCTCTCGTTCTCCGTGCATTTTCTGATGCTAATTGGGCAGGAGATCCCACTGATCGCAGGTCCACCACTGGTTATTGCTTTCTTCTTGGTTCTTCTCTGATTTCTTGGCGAAGCAAGAAACAAACTCATGTGGCCCACTCCAGTACTGAAGCAGAATATCGTGCCCTTGCTGATACCACATTTGAGCTCCTTTGGCTACGATGGCTTCTCAAAGACTTAGGTGTGTCCACATCCTCTGCTACTCCTCTTTATTGTGACAACCAGAGTGCCATTCATATTGCTCACAATGATGTCTTCCATGAATGAACTAAACACATCGAGATCGATTGTCATTTTATCTATTATCATCTTGTCCATAGTGCTCTCAAGCTAATCTCAGTCTCCTCTAAAGATCAACTTGCAGATATCTTCACCAAGTCACATCCTAAGGGACGCCTTCGTACTTTGGTTGACAACCTCAAGTTGGTCTCACATCCACCTTAAGTTTGAGGGGGGCTGTTAACGTGTATTAGGGTATGTGGGCTTTAGGCCCACCTTGTTTACTTGTATAGCACACTTACTTGTACTGCACACTCTGCCTCCTATATAAAGGCACTCATGTATATTCTATTATTTAAGAAATACAATACAATCATTTAATATTTCTAACACAATTCATTGAGGTACTCCAAAGCTCCAAAAATATCTTGACTTTGATAAATTCAAATTTCATTAAAGCACAAGAAAACCAACAAAACTATAGTCATGGTGATAGATATTTAACCTACCTCACCCCTAGAACCAGATCTCTTGGAATTGGAATTGCTTGGAGGCACAAACTTGGCTAGGATTGGCTCTAGAGTGGAAAAATTGGCAGACACCCCAACAGACCTGGAGTTGATGCTTGTTAGGTCCAGATGCAACTGGTGTTGAGGCAAATTTTGATCTAATAAAGATGTTGATTCCAGTAGCCTTTCACTCTCAGTTTCTGCTCCATCCAAATAAGAATCCTAATGCATCCAAATCCTGAGGTAAGTTCAGTGGAAATTACCAGATAAAACATTCTAAATTAGCACAATTGGTCCCTCAATAGATTGGCTGAGTTTGACTATTAAGCAAGTACAAGTTCCTCAAGGCTTATACACCAACCGATGAAGCCTAAGTTTGAGCTTTCAGTTAATTTTCTAACAAGCAAGCCTAAGTAATGCCAGTCTCAATTTGATCAGGATTTGCTAACAGCTGAAGTAAACACAGAGCTTTGTAGGGGAAATTAGTAAAACAAGTCCTTAAGAAACCTACTACATAGACACAATAAAGACAAGAAGGATGTCATTATTGCTATTATTACTAGTAAATTAAGATTTCAAGAAATAGGTGTTTGATTGGGCTAAAGATCAAGCTTGTGAACAAGCTTAGCCAAAACTTAAATTAACAGAACCTTTAGATGGTAATTTAAGCTCAAAAGGTGGGAAAATAAGAGCCAAGTGTTCAAAATTAAACTCAAGCTTGATCCAAGTTCAACATAGACCTGCTTGAAGAAAGTAATAGGCAACTTAGCTTTTGCACACGTAGTTTCTGTATTAATTTGAGAGCCAATCTAGATGTCTTTAAGAGAGAACTTCGACATGACAACCAGTAATTGACTCTCTTAAGTACGTTGCAAAGCAAACACAAATGGAAAACAGGGCCGGCCCTAGGCCAAGCCATTTAGGCCATGGCCTAACGCCCCTAACATAGAAAGGCCCCCAAATTAAAATGGGGCTGGTAAGGTTTTTTTTTTTAATTAAAAAAAGAATGCGTAACTTGCACATTTTTTTTATCATATAGGTCTTATAAATTGATATGTCCAATCACAATAAGTAATTTAATATTCTTTTATTCTTTTATTCTTTTCTTGAAATGACACATCAATTTTTAAGTTTTTTATAGTAAAATTTGTAGTACTTATAGCATTTTCTTCACACACAAAAAAAAGGCGAAAAACTCATTTTCGTCTCTACATTTTCACGCGATTCCCACTTTAGTCCCTAACTTTTATTTTCACCACTTTTAGTCCCTATCCTGAAAAACGCGTCTCGTTTTTGTCCCTGCCATTACATCAGAGACGGAAAATGCACATGTGACAAACGGAGTGCACTGTTGGCACACTAAAAGTTAACATGGCCATTAAAATAATAAAAAATGTTATTTGGCATTAAAAAATGTCACGTCAGCATTTAAATTAAAAAAAATTAATTTATTAATTTTAACTAAATAAAAAAAATTGAAAACTAAAAATCATATGAATCAAGATCTAAGTGTGTCTTGAACAAGGACAATAAGAACACAAACCCAGAAATTAAAAAAAAAAAAAAAAAAAAAAAAAAAAAAAAAGAGTAAATCTTTGTCGCTGAGAAAGTTTCTGCTTCACTTGGTTGCAAGAAAACACAGGCGAATGAAGTAAGCTACAACTTCTAACATCAATTTATTTTTGTGAGTTGAGAATTCAGAACCTTCACTCTACAAAGCTTAAAGACTAATATTTAACTCAGCTGGTAGAAGTTATTCACTTTTTTTTTTCCTTTAAAACCCAGAACGGAAAAAAGGGTTTTACTACAAAATTTTCACTTTCAAATTATTTTCCTCTATTTTCTCGGCAACCAAACAGAGAATGCTTTCATTTCTACTCTCTTTTTCCAAATTTATCGGCTAACCCAGAAAGCTTCCTTACCTGTTTCCGCTTAAGAAATCGACGAGCTACTAGGACTCCCTTCCAGATGTGCCATTGAAGACCCAACAAACAAACAACTTCATACAATGGAAAACAGTGAAAAGCAAGCTCAAAGGCCAATCCTTTAGTATCAGTAAATCCTTTATTTTTTTTGCAACACCGTTGTTGTCGCTGTCTTCCAGACAGTCACTCAGCTTGGCTTTCTTTGTAACTCTTCATCCTAGCCGGTGATTCTCGAAGCCCTTGGTGGTGATCGTTAAAGCTTTTGGCTCTTTGGACGCAAAGCCGACGGTTTTGGTGGCAGAGAAGCTCGGCAAGGCTGGGTTGAAGCTTCTCAAAGAGTTTGCTAACGTGGATTGCTCTTACAATCTCAGTCTCGAAGAGCTTTGCAGCACGATCTCGCTCTGTGATTAAAGCCCAAATCTTTCATCTTCTTAGTTTGCTAACGTTAGATCTTTCATCCTGTGTTTTCTTGCAACCAAGCGAAACAGAAACTTTCTTAGCAACAAAGATTTACTGGTTTTTTTTTTTTTTTTTTTTTAATTCTGGGTTTGTGTTCTTGTTATTCTTGTTCAAGACACACATAGATCTCAATTCATATGATTTTTAGTTTTTAATTTTTTTATTTATTTAAAATTAATAAATTATTTTTTTTAATTTAGATGCTGATGTGGCACTTTTTAATACCAAATAACATTTATTATTATTATTTTAATGGCTACGTCAACTTTTAGTGTGCCAACAGTGTATTACGTTTGCCACGTGTGCATTTTCTGTTTTTGATGTAACGGTAGGGACAAAAACGAGACGCGTTTTTCAGGATAGGGACTAAAAGCGGTGAAAATAAAAGTTAGGGACCAAAGTGAGAATCGCGTGAAAATGTAGGGATGAAAAATGAGTTTTTCGCCAAAAAAAAAAAAATGAATTAATAGAAATACAACACAATCACTAATTAAAAATCCAAAAACTATTTTATGACAAAACACTTACAAACTAATCAAACAATACAATAAATGAATGTTTTCAATAACTTTTATTTATTGATGACTCGTTAGTTTGTAAAATCTACATAGTAAGTATTACTAGCTCACTTTGGATGATAGTCTTATTAATTAGTAAAAATTAATAATAGATTTGAAAAAAAATTATAATATAAAAAATAAAATAAATACTATCATTTAAGTGATATTTAAATATAAAAATGCCCCTTTAAAATTTTATGATGTTACATATTTGTCCATAAATTTTATGCATCTTTCACATTTATATGGGCATAAAAGTAAAAAAAAAAAATATATATATATATATATATATACAGGCGTAAATGCACTTTTAGTCTCTACATTTTATTTTTACCACTTTTAGTCCCTAAACCAATTAACGCATGACATTTAAGTCCTTACCGTCACCCGACTAACAGAAAATGCTGACGTGGCATACGGCACAGTAAAATAATAATTAAAAAATCTATTTTAGCAGTAAAAAATTGCCACATCAGAATTTAAATTAAAAAAAATTAATTTATTAATTTTAACTAAATGAAAAAAATTAAAAAAAAAAAATCAAGCCCAATGCAGATCAAAACACCACAATCCCAGATCACAACGCTCTGAAACTCTCTTGTCTCAACAATGCTTGTGGGTTTTTTTTTTCTTTTTTTTTTTTCTTCTTTCTTTTTCTTTTTCTTCCCCAGATCAGTCTCTCAGTTTCTCTGCCTCCGTTCTTTCCTTTTCTTCTTTCTTTCTTCTTCTTTTCCTTCTTTCTCCCTCTATCTTGGTGCTTAGCCTTCTTGAACTCTCCCTATTTCTTGATTTTGCTCAAACCCTAACCCATATGCCTCAAGCTCCTCTCTCAAATCAATGGGTCTCTCTCTTTGGCATTTTTTTTTTGTGGGTTTCTGTGCATATGGTGTTGTCGACTTGCCGTGGTAAGGTGGAGGGTGTGGGTTTATGGGGATCGGCGTGGTGGAGGTCTGAGTTTGTGGATTGGCGTGGTAGAGGGTGTGGGTTTATGGTGATCGACGTCTATGGTGGAGTTTTGGTGATGGCACAAATCAGAGTTTGGGTCAGTCGGTGATGGGTTGTATGATTGTTCGATGGCTGGATCAGTGATGGTTGGTGGCTAGATTGAAGTTTGGTGGTGAGTTTAAGTGGCTGGATTGAAGTTTGGTGGTGGGTTTCAGTGGCTGAGATTGGAGTTTGGTGGTGGGTTTCGGTGTTGGTACAGATCGGAGTTTGGTGGTGGGATTCGTTCACAAATTGGAGTTTGGTGATGGGTTTCGTTCTCAGATCGAAGAGGAATGGCGCCTAGACTAGCTGAGTTTTTTTTTTTAATCAAATTTGGGTGGGGTAGTTTGCTCTGATGGGTTTGCGTGGGTAGTGGATGGGTTTATTGTTTTGGATTTGTGGTGGATAGTTGATGGTTTTGTGGCAAATTCTAGTGGATTTGTGGTTGTGATTTAAGGGCAGTCATAGCTCAGGAAAGAAAATTCTGTGTTTAGGTTTATGTTCTTGAGTTCTTTGATCTGGGTTGGAGTTCTTGTTTTCATCATGTTCTTCCCGAGTTTTTTTTTTTTTTTTTTAATTTTTCATTTAGTTAAAATTAATAAATTTTTTAATTTAAATTCTGACGTGGCAATTTTTTAATGCTAAACTAGATTTTTTTAATTATTATTTTACTGTGTCGTCAGCCATGTTAGCATTTTTTGTTAGTTGGGTGACGATAAGGACTTAAATATCACGCGTTAATTGGTTTAGGGGCTAAAAGTGGTAAAAATAAAATGTAGGGACCAAAATGAAAAAAAAAGTCAAAATGTAGGGACTAAAAGTACATTTACACCATATATATATGTAGGGATAAGGGCCCAAAATGGTATATTGGGCCTTGGGCCTTAGCTGAGAACGTTGATTGGTCCGAGGACGGATAAACAGTAGTGAGGGTGTCAAGCTCAAAATCCCATGAGTAAGATACAAGCAGAAAGGCTGGGGGAGGTGGTCCGAGGAGAAGTATCACCTCGGATGAACAGAGCACAGATCAAAGGTATATCCTGTCGATCAGAGTGAGCTTCCAGGAGGTTCTACTGATAGGGACGTGCATTACAAACGTACAAGAGGGATGGAGACTCAGAGGTATCTAAAGAAAAGCTACTGCCACCGCATTGAATGCTCTGCAGCTAACTTTCTGGCCACATTTATGTGGAGAAGACCCCTGAACAGTGCTGCCTTGGCTATCCCAACTCACAGAGGGCCAGAGAGGGTGTCCGATGGGACAAGCACTCAATTAGTGGCTTGGATGATCAACAAATGGATGGCCAAGATCATTGAAAGGGAGATATATAATGTAAGGGACCCCTAGAGAAAGGAGGATCGGAAAATGAAGAAGAGAAACACTATAGCAATCAGGAATCAAACTTGTAATCCAGCTTCGAAAGCAATACATAAGAACCAATCTCCTCGGACATTGCCGAGGACGTATTTCCTTAGTGTAAATTTGTTATCTTCATTCCTTTGTCATCAAGAACTACTTACTTGTTGCATTAATTCGTTAAAGCCCAGTTTTCCAACCCATTATCTACAAATTTATTGTTTTGGGCTTTTTGGGCCTAAGTCCATCTATTATTTGGGCTAGGAGTCCAAATCAGGTCCTTACAATATATATTTTCTTTTCATTTCTTTTCTTATTGCAAATCAAACAAAGGAAAGAAAAAATTATTTTTCTCTTTTCTTTTCCCCTTCTCTCCTTATTTCCAAATATACACAAGAGATTTAATTTCCTTTCTTTTCTTTCTCATTTCCTTTCTATTATTCATTTCTTTTCTCTTCTCTTCCCTCATTTGTAACCAAATAAAGCCTAAAGGTGTGTTTGGTAGGAGGTGAAATAGGAAGGATAGAAAAGTAATGAAATAAAATTGGAGAGAAAATGAGTAATGGGTGTGTTTGGTTGGGAGAGGAGAGAGATAGAGAAAATAGTGGGACCCAACAATTTTTTCTTTGGCTCACCAAAATTCAATCTCCCTAATTCGGGGAGAAAACTGGATTGAAAATGGCTCACCATGTTTTGGACGAAATTGCCCCTTCTAACATTCCAATTTTTTGAACTTTTATGACCTTTTTTTCTTTGCTTCTTTTGTCTTTTTCAATGTTCGTTATGTTTCTTTTTTGTTTTGCGTTGATCAAATCATTTCTTCAGTTTTTTTTTTCTTTATGTGCTTATCCAGTTATCCTTTCTTTGATCAACAATTATGGTTTTTTTTTAAAATAAAAATTTATGGTCAAAATGCAAAACTCACCCTCTAAATTTCACATTTTGTCATTTCAATCCTCTAAGTTTGACTTTTGTCATTTCAATCCTCTAAGTTTCAATATACTCAATTTAGTCCTCCGTTTACTATTAGTTAAATTGCACAGTTAACTTACATAAAACGACGTCGTTTTACGGTTTAATTAATATTTACTTTTTTTAATTTATGAATTTCAGAAAAAACGTTAATTAAAAAAAAAAAAAAAAAACTAGCTGAACCCAAAGTCTAAAACCCGTGAAGAACAAGAGGGGGAAAGAGAGAAAAAAAGAGATTGAGAGGGAGAAAAGAAGATCTATGTCATAAAACTAAAAAGCTTTCAAAATTACAAAAAATAAGCATTGACTTTTTGGTTGTTGATTTGAATCCAAAAAAGAAGATAAAAGAAACGCACATACCATCCAAGTCCTCTTCCCCATCAATCGGAAAATCCAACCACGTCTTTGGATGCATACTAATAATCCTCACTCAGAACCTCATCAATGATCCCAACACCACCAAAACCACGCCCTTCCAAATCTGAATCCGATTCCATTTCCAATCCAAACAAGGTGGTGTTCATCATCTTCAAAATCTAGGTGCTATCATCGAAATGGAATTGGCACTATTTCGACTTTGTTCTTCACGGGTTTTAGACTTTTGGGTTTAGTTTTTTATTTATTTATAATTAACGTTTTTTCTAAAATTTAGAAATTATAAAAAAAAATTAAATATTAATTAAACTGTAAAATGGTGTTTTTTGTGTAAGTTAATGTGTAATTTAACAGATAGTAAACGGAGGACTGAATTAAGCATAATTGAAATTTAGAATATTGAAATAACAAAAGGTGAAACTTAGAGGGTGAGTTTTGCATTTTGACCATAAAATTTTATTTAAAATAAAAAACCATAATTGTTGATCAAAGAAAGGATAATTGGATAAGCACATAAGAAAAAAAAACCAAAGAAATGATCTGATCAACGCAAAACAAAAAGAACCATAATGAACATAGAAAAAAGACAAAAGAAGCAAAGAAGAAAAGGACATAAAAGTTCAAAAAATTGGAACGCTAGAAGGGGCAATTTCGTCCAAAACATGGTGAGCCATTTTCAATTTAGTTTTCTCCTCGAAGTAGGGAGATTGAATTTTGGTGAGCCAAAGAGAAAATTGTATGGTCCCACCATTTTCTCTTTCTTTCCGCTCCCAACCAAACACACCCATTACTTGTTTTCTCTCCAATTTTATCTCATTTCTTTTCTATCCTTCCTATTTTACCTCCTACCAAACACACTCGTAGGCTTTATTTGGTTACAAATGAGGAAAGAGAAGAGAAAATAAATGAATAATAGAAAGGAAATGAGAAAGAAAAGAAAAGAAATTAAATCTCTTATGTATATTTGGAAATAAGGAGAGAAGGGGAAAAGAAAAGAGAAAAATGAATTTTTCCTTCCTTTGTTTGGTTTGCAGTAAGAAAATAAATGAAAAGAAAATATATGTTTTTTTTAATAACTTTTATGCCTATATAAATGTGAAAGATGCATAAAATTTATGGACAAATATGTAATATCATATCATATTATATTATTTATGTGAACCCCAATTTTTTAAAAACTATTGTCTCCCTTCAAATTGCAAATATCTGGCCCAGGGAAATAGGTTCTACCCTTCTGTTTTCTTCCATGCTAACCAAACGGAGGAAAAGACTACCTTTCTTGTCATTTACTTTATATTTCCTTCTCCTCCAGCATTTCCAAGTACATTGTTAGAGCACTCACAGCAGTGAAGGCATATTGCTATATTGCTAAAATTTAACTCCTCCAACACTAAAATCGTGCTCCAGCAATGGAGCTAAATCTAAAAAATTTAGCTCCATTGCTACAGTGCACATCTATAGATAGATGTGCACTATTCATTAGAGCTAAAAAATATATATATATATTTTATTCTACTTCCTGATTAAAATAGTGCCACTTGCTCTCTCTCTCAACTTTCAGTCCTCTCACGCCGCCGCCCCCCTGACCCACGCCGCCGACCCATGCCGTCATAGACCCAGCTCCGACCACGGCAACCACCACCACCACCACCACCACCACATTAGTCACAAATCCAACCATACCCACACTTATCAAACCCACTACCACCAATATCAATCACCACCTCCACCACGGCAACCCCCACCACCACCACCACCACATTAGTCACAAACCCAACCACACCCACACTCATCAAACCCACCACTACCAGGAAAAAAGAAGAAGAAGCAAACATCGGCAAAACCCATGGCCAAAACATCACCAAAACCCACGGCGGCAGATCGGAAGATAAAGATGAAAGATTTGGCGGTTTTTGACTTTGACATCGTCGGCGGCTTTGCTAGATATTGGCAGCAGCGGCTTTGACTTCTTCAAGCTTTTTGGGTTCGGTCAGGGGGAGAAGTGCAAAGCATGGATTTGGCGGCATGGGTTTTTGGGTTCAATCAGAGGGAAAAGGATCTTGGAGTGGTGATGGCTTGGTTGAGGGAAGGGGAGCAACATGGGAGAAGAAGGCAAGGGAGATGGGCGGTCTGTTTGAGTCTAAACTAGAAAAGAAAAGGTGAACCAAAAAAGAAAAGGAGGAAAGGCAGTATGTGTGAATGAGAAAGAGTAGAGGGACTTGGCACGTGTGGGTGGGATCAAATTGTATATATATAATTTGGGGTTAAAACAAAATATTATTGTTACACTAGATGAATATTTACTTGCTATTATGATGATTGAGAAATTGTTTTAGTAAAAAAAAAATGTATAAGTATAATTTGGGGTTTAAAAAATCACTTGTTAATACTAGACGATTATTTGCTATCATGTGGCGGCGGCGGCAACAGTGGCGGTGGCGTTGGCAGCGATAGTGGCAGCAGTAGCGATTGCGGTGGCAGTGGAAGAGTCGGTGGCGGTGGCGGTAGTGGCAGCAGTAGCGGTTGTGGGTGGTTGTGATTGTTGTTTATTGTAGTGAATATATTATTTTATTGTAGTAGATATATTATTTTATTGTGATGTTTATATTATTTTATTGTGTTGAAAACTAAAATAGATACACTGCTGCAGCATATATATAGGTAAAATAGATAAAATAACTTTTGGTAGAACTAAATAGTTAAATTTTTAACTCCACTACTGTGAATGCTCTTAGTGCCTGTTTGAGAATAGTTTCTTTAATTTTTTTGCTAAAAAATACGTGTACCTTAAAAATATTTAAAAAAGTGAAAAAAATACCCAAAAAAAGAATTTTTAAAAAATTTGTACATAAAATTAAAAACTAAAAACTAAAAATAGGACTTGTTTGGTACATGTGTTTAAACAAAAATTTTCAATTTTTTTGGAAATACATGTGGATTAAAAGTGTATAAAAATACGTGTAATGTTATTTAAAAACTGAAAACATGTATTTAAACTCGCGAACCAAACGGATTTAAGTTGAGGCGAAATATATAGTTCACTTTTTTTTTTTTTTTGGGTGAATCAAAATCAACTTCACCTCTGTGGGTCCTCCTCGTTAAGAGAAGGTGGAAGAAGAAGAAGAAGAAGAAGAAGAAGAAAAGAAAAGAGGCAAGATGGACTGATGGAGCAAGAACGGAATGACTTGTGAAAGAAAAAAAAAATTTTGAATCATTGAAGTAATGCAAGTGCTTTCACTTTTCACCACTGCGCGGGGAAATGGAAAAGTAGGTAGCAGGAAACTTCTTGGAAGGTTACTCCCAAAATTTGATAACTATAAATAAATGTATAATAATAAATTGGTGTAAATTATGTAATTGCTCTTGGCAAGCAAACTTTTGCCGGTCTTTCTATATGAATTCTTTGACCCATGGCAGCTGATCTCACACTCAAGACTCCACTGCATACCCAGCGTTATTTCAAGAGGCTTTTTGAGCTTTTCTCAGTCACACCTCAATTTCCTAAATCACTCGCTCACAGTTCAAGCACATCCAATTCCTTCATGGCTTTAATTCCTTCTTCTCCTTCTTCTGCTTCTTTTGTCCGTGGATCGAAACACGATGTCTTCATCAGTTTCAGAGGGGAGGACACCACACAACATTTACAGACCATCTAAACAACAATGCGTGTGTCATAACTCTTACAAAAATTCTCTCCGTACTCCCACTAGTACCCTCTCCCCATCTCCTTTCCCCTAAGTTGAAACCCAGCCACCGTTTTCCGACCACCCCCTTCAACCGCTTCCCACCCTCTTTCCACCCCGTTACACCGTCTTTCTCTCTAAACCCAACCACCATTTCTGGCCACCCTCTCCAACCGCTTCCCACCCTCTGTCAACCCCAGTACGCCATCTTTCTCTCCTAACATCACGACAGAAAGGTCCATCCATCGCTGTTAACCCAGCATGGAGGTATCAGACCTCATTTCTCGCACAGAAAAAGTTTCATGCGAAGAAGCCAGAATAGAGCTCCCTCCAAACCAAGGCTCTGCCTTTTCTCCAAATCTCATACTCCTTGCTAAGCTTATCACCAACAAAGATATAAGCCTTGCCTATGTCAGGGAGGTAGTCATGAAAGCTTGGAAACCTGTATACCCATTGGAGGTGAAACGTATGGATAGAGACATCTTTATGTTCTCATTCAACCATGAAGTAGATGCTCACAGAGCGTATCACAGAAGACCGTGGTCTTGCAAGGGAGGCCACCTTATTCTCAAAACTTGGAACCCAGAAGTCACTTGGCAAGAAGTTGATTTTTCCTCATCAACTTTCTGGGTCCAAGTTCATGGTCTACCCGCTTTGTGGAATAATGAGGATAACCTGAGGAAGATAGGGTCAAGATTGGGGAAAGTTACAGAATTAGATTTAGTCGGTGAACCGGGCGGCGCATGGAAAAAATTTGTCAGAATACGTGTGGACATACCGCTGGGTAAACCTTTATTCCCAGGTCTTTTCCTTCCCCGTCCAAATAACACTGACTGCTGGATTGGGTTTAAATATGAAAAGCTCGCAGATGTGTGCTATAGGTGTGGAATGGTGGGGCATGAGGAAAGGTCGTGCACAGGTACATCATACCAGATTTGCAATCCTAATGGTGTAAAGTTTAAAGCAGCCGGACCTTGGCTCCGACCGGGGTATGAAAACCTTCCACCTGGAATTTTCAAAAAGCCTGACGACGCCACCAATGAGACCGTAGAGTCACCGGGACAACCATTGAGGGCTGTTAGTAGTTCCGGGCAAGCTGGTACAGGTGAGAGCGCACCAACGGAGTTTGTTAGTAGCTCCGTGCAAGTTGGTACACCTGAAAGGACACCACCATTGGCGTGCTGCACACACCAGGACCATGGTACCAGCCCACTACCCGCTCATAACACATGGCAATCCCACGATATTCGCACCTCCACGATGTCAGCAGGTGCAATTGGTACTACCCCTGTAACGTCCATCCAAGATGAGCTGGATTTACCACAGGAGGAAACGCTCCCACAGCACGTGCCTTGCACACAAGGAAAGTTCAATATGGGCCTGCACACCAAAACTCCAACCCGTGGCTTCCGTAAAATGTTTCGTTTAACCCCAGTCCAAGTGGGCCTGAAGCCCATTGAGGAGCATGTTGATCTCTCTTTGGCCCATAATACTAGCTCAGTTAATGTTGACCCCGCTGAATCCCTAACTCCACAATCCACCACAGTCTTCACTTCTCCGTGCTCCTCCTCCTCTCTAACAAATCAAAAGCACCGACCACCATATCTGCTTACACCGAAGGCTGCACTACCACCAGCAAACCCCCTGAAGAGGAAAGTAACGGAAAAAGAGCTTGAGCTTTTTGCCAAACGGCTTAGAACTGCTGCAAGGGGTCCTGAGCCAGTTTTCTTTGATCCTGAGACTGTAGCGATCATCCCACAGTCAAGCTTGGAGTATTTCATTTTCAAAGAAAGACAGAAAAATGAAGATGAAGCACACAACCGTGAGTTTAGCTATCTCAATCTTTCTAATGTCTGTTCACACACCAATGCAAACACTAATACGGCCGAGGAGGCGGGCCTTATCATGCCCCCACCGTCCCCATGAAACTACTCGGTTGGAACTGGCGGGGCATCTGCAACGCCTCGACAGTTCGAGCCTTAAAGGCTCAAATAAAAGGGGCTAGGCCCGATTTAATTTTTCTGTCTGAAACTAAAGCTAGTGCTAGTAGAATGGAGTTTGTTAGAAGTGCCATAAAGTTTGATCATTTGTTTGTTGTTGAAGCAAAAGGTAGAGCTGGAGGACTCTGTATTTTGTGGAATGATGGGTTGTCTGTGAAGGAGGTGGAATATAACAAAAATCTTATTGCTGTTAAAATTAATGATCTTGCTTGTGAATGGCTCATGGTTGGCTTTTATGGCCCACCGTACCCCTCGAAAAAGAAGAAGGCATGGGAAAACCTCATGGCTTTGCTTGAAGCACATCATGGTCCTTGGATGTGTTTTGGGGATTTCAACTTTGTGCTCAATGAAAGTGAAGATGAAGGAGGTAAAAAAGGCAGTTCCTCCACAAATTTTCTCAAGGATTTGATGTTCGAGGTTGGTGCGATTGATTTAGGTTACTCTGGGGGCAAATACACTTGGGCGAAAGGTAAATGGGGAAGTGCTGCAATTAAAAGAAGACTGGACCGGGGTATTGCAAACATCTCTTGGAGGCTTGCATATCCGAAAGCCACGGTATCCCATCTTGGCGCCATTGAGTCTGATCATACTCCCATTGTTCTTGACACAAATCCTCAAACCAGCTTTGCTCACCGACCTTTCAGATTTGAGGTTGCTTGGCTAAGGGACGAACGGTGTGTTTCAGTCATTGATAGTGCTTGGAATGATGAACCCAGCGGCTCTGAATTCATTAAGTTGTGTAAAAAGCAGGCTGCCACTAGAGATGCACTTAAAAAATGGAACAAGGAAGTGTTCGGAAAGTGCCAGGACAGGATCAACGCCATTATGAAGCGCATCAATGACATACAAAGACAGCCCACCTCGAATCAATCCGGGGAATTAGAAGCAGCCCTTCAAGCGGAGCTAACTGAATGGCTTCTCCGGAGTGAATCCATGTGGCGACAAAAATCAAGGGAGTTGTGGTTGAAATTAGGGGACAAAAATTCCAAATTCTTCCATCTGTCCACAATTGTTAGAAGGAAAAGAAACAATATTGATGCTATACGTGGCGGAAACGGATCTTGGATTACTGAGGGTAATGCTATCAGAAAGACGTTCCTTGATCATTTCAAGGATCTGTTTCAACAGAATGAAGCTGACTTCCCACCTCACTTTGAACATCTTGTCTTACCATGCATCACTGAGGATGAAAATGCTGAGATTTGTAAAATTCCCTCTCATGATGAGATTAAAAATACACTGTTCAGTATGCATGACCTCAAAGCACCTGGCCCAGACGGTTTCCCGGCCATATTTTATAAGAAGTTCTGGTCTACCGTTGGCGACACCGTCATAAATGCTGTAACATCCTTCTTCATCAGGGGAACCATGCCTAGGGAGGTAAATTGCTCACTTATTGTCCTTATTCCCAAATTATCTAACCCCACTACTGTAAACCATTTCAGGCCTATAAGCCTCTGCAATGTGGTGTATAAATTAATATCCAAGATTTTGGTGGCAAAGCTCAGACCTCTTCTTGACAAAATAATATCCCCAGCGCAGTCCGCTTTCATCCCAAATAGATGGATTGCTGAGAATCAAGTCATTGTTCAAGAAATACTTCACAGTTTCAAGTCTCGGAAAACCAAGCCAGGTTTGATGGCTGTTAAACTTGATCTTCAAAAAGCGTATGATAGGGTTAGCTGGGACTTCATTCATGCTGTTCTTCTCCACCTTGGTTTCAATGAAGTTTTCTCAAATTGGATCCTTAACTGCATTTCCTCGGTTTCTTTTGAAATCCTTGTAAATGGAGGTAAATCCGAGAGCTTCAAACCAAGCAGAGGGCTTAGACAAGGGGACCCTCTATCCCCTTATCTTTTCATTTTGGGGCAAGAAGTGCTTTCTAGGATGCTGGACAAGGAATTGAGGCAAAAAAATTTAAGTGGAATCAGAACCAGTAGAAGTGGACCCACAATCACACATGTGATGTATGCGGATGACATCATCTTGTTCTCCAAAGCCTCTAAAAAAGATGCAACAACTATCAACCACATCCTAAACAAGTACTGCCTTTGGTCCGGTCAACAAGTTAATAGGGGGAAGTCGGGTATCATTTTCTCTAAACACACTCAGAGCAACACACGCAGATCCTTGAAGAGTATTCTCCAAATGAGGTCCATTAAAAAAGACACAGCATACTTGGGTGCGCCGCTACTCCTGTCCAGAGCACCTGCCAAGGATTTTTCTTACCTCCATTCCAAGCTTGAAGCCAAACTCACGGGTTGGAGAACCAAATGCCTTTCATGGGCTGGAAGAAGGACTCTTATATGCTCGGTGGCCCAATCCATTCCGAATTACAGTATGTCTACCTTTAACATCCCAAAAAAAGTGTGCGATGATCTTGACTCCCTTTCCAGGAGATTCTGGTGGAATCCTAAGAAATCAGAGGGCCATTTTCTAGCTTGGAGATCTTGGGACAAACTTTGCTATCCAAAGAGTAAAGGTGGCCTCGGGTTCAAAAAAGCGAAAGATATTAATAATGCACTTCTTGCCAAGCTCGCATGGATGATTGTCTCTAAACGGGACAGCTTGTGCATGAACATCTTGAGGGCGAAATACAGAGTCTCAAAGGACTGGTTGCATTCTGAACCACCTAAGCGTGCTTCACCCATCTGGAGGGCTATTGAGCAGTCAAAGAAAATTATTATTAAAGGTGCATGTTTTTCTATAGGCAATGGGACCTCCATTGACATCTGGACAGACCCATGGGTCCCATGGATAGACGGTTTCATCCCAAGCCCCAAAGTAGAGGAGTATACCCAACTACCTATCCAGGTTAGCCATTTGATTGACTCTGATCTTCATTGCTGGAAGCCAAATCTTGTCAATGAACTGTTCAGCCCCCTCTCGGCTCAAGCTATTCTAGCCATCCCCATTCCATCTAGACCTTCCCCGGACAAACTCATCTGGACACCTGACCCAAAAGGTAACTTCTCAGTCAAATCAGCTTACCACGCTACCCGCTCTCACCTACCCTCCCTACACCCTTGTGGAATTTCCTGGAATAAAATTTGGAATTTGAACCTGCCTGAGAGGTTGAGAATGCTACTTTGGAGGATTGGGGTCAACATTCTTCCCACAAGAGAAAATTTACTCAACCGCCTCCAAGTAAGTGATGCCTACTGCCTTTTCTGCAAGGATAGTATAGAATCATCAAGCCACCTCTTCTTCAACTGCCCTGCTTCCAGATCATTTTGGTTCGCTGTTTGTTGGGGACTTAAAACAGAGAATCTAGCTATTTCCCAACCTGAGGATATCATCAAGTTCTGTTTGAACCCCCCAAATAGATAAATGATCTGTTTGGATATCATTTATTTTGTTGAAACTGAAAACTTATTCCTGAAAGTATTGTAAATAAAGGTAAAAGTTAGCCAAAATAGTACGGTGGGGCCAATAAATAGTATCAAAAAGTGTAATGAGGTTTATAAATAATAACAAAAATAAGTTGAATAGTGAAATAATTTTTATTTTTCATTGGTATCTAAACGGAGACAAAAGTGTACCTTTGGATAGTGTTTTGCACGTCCAAACATCCGGCGTTTCCTCGATTTTTATTTTTTTATTGAGAAGCGCTCCATCCCGTGGGTTTTGTCTGTTAGTGGGTCCCGTGCACTGTGCACGGGACCTACTACCTCTTTAACCGCAAAATTTTCACTGAAATTGTAATGTTCAGTGGGTCCCATAAACCTTTTTTTTTACCAAAATTTTTATTAAAAGTAAACTCTATAATATTATTCACATATTTAAAAATTATTTTGTTATAATATTTTTAACTTCCATCCAAATAAACGGAATTCAAACAATCCGAAAGTATAAATCATGTAATTGCTTTCGGCAGGCAAACTTTCGCCGGACCCTCTATATGAAATCTTTGACCCATGACAGCTGGGGGAATGGGCAAAATAAATGTGAAAATGATTTATATATAGTTAGTTAGGCAACGCTTGAAACTATAAGGAAAAGTAGACATCTCGAGTTTTAGAAAATCGAGATCCATTTACATAAATCTCGAGTTTTAGAAACTCGAGTTTTATGCAAAAAAAATTTTAGTTTTATCGCCTCTATAGTGACGTTTTTAAGTCCTATAGTGACGTTTTAAAGCCCTATAGCGGCGTTTTCATGCAAAATTTTTTCATAAGTGTTCAATACCAGGTTCGGGTAGCCCTATAGTGGCGTTTTTATGCCCTATACTGACGTTTTAAAGCCCTATAGCGGCGTTTTTCTGCTAAATTTTTTTATAACTCCATTTTAAGCCCTATAGTGACGTTTTTAAGCCCTATAGTGGCGTTTTTTGAACTCGAGTTTTTAAAACTCGATTTTCTCTTGGATTTTTTTACAAATCAAGCCTTAAAAACTTGATTTTTATCTTGGAACTCGAGTTTTAGACACTCGAGATGCTAGTTTTCAATATTCTTTTGCAACGTGACAACTAACTAAAATTTTTAATATTTATTGTTATTTAGAAAAAAAATTCCATGACAGCTGGTCTCACTTTAGACTCCACTGTATACCCAGTACCCGGCGTTATTTCAATAGGCTTTTTGAGCTTTTCTCAGTCACACCTCAATTTCCTAAATCACTCGCTCACAGTTCAAGCACATCTAATTCCTTCATGGCTTTAATTCCTTCTTCTCCTTCTTCTTCTTCTACCTGTGAATGGAAATATGATGTCTTCATCAGTTTCAGAGGGGAGGACACCCGCAAAAAATTTACAGACCATCTATATGCTGGTTTGGAACGAAATGGCATATCCACTTTCAGGGATGATGAAAAACTCGAGCGGGGAACACCTATTGGCCCAGGGCTATTCAAAGCAATAGAAGAATCAAGGATTGCTGTTGTAATTCTCTCAAGCGACTATGCTTCTTCGAGGTGGTGCTTGATTGAGCTAGCAAAGATTGTCGATTGCATGAAAAAGACAGGGTTAGTAGTGCTGCCAGTTTTCCACTACGTGGATCCAAGTGATGTGAGAAATCAAAGGGAGATTTATGCAGAAGCCTTCAAGAAACATGAAGAGCGTTTCAAAGATAGCATCGAAGAAGATGTGCGCATGTGGAAAGCTGCTTTGACAGAAGTTGCTAATATTTCTGGATGGGATTTACGGGATAGGTAATTTTTTATTCTAAATTTATTTATTGTTTATAAGCACAAATTGGACTTTGGTTGTGCCATATATATATATATATATATATATATATACACTTTGAGTTTCCTTTTGATACTGAACGAAGCTAAGGTCGTACTTATGCTGAATGGTTTGTCTCTAAATTAATGTTGCTAGCTCTGCCTTGTCAATATTATTGTTCTGCTATGTTTGCAGGCATGAATCAGAAGTTATCCAAGAAATCGTTGGAAGGATATCTAGTGAATTGAATTGTAGATTCTCAAAGGCTATTTCTAAAAACCTTGTTGGAATAAACTCCCATGTGGAGGAAATGTCGGATTATTATTTGTGTGAAGAGTTGGGTGGTGTTCGCTTTATTGGGATTTACGGGATGGCAGGGATGGGTAAAACAACTCTTGCACAAGAAATTTATAGAAGAATTTCTAGTAACTTTGAAGCCAGCAACTTTATTGCTAATGTTAGAGAAGAAACTAAAAATCAAGGTTTAGTTTCATTACAGAAACATCTTCTTTCTAAGATCCTCATGCAAGGCAAAATAAGGATATCAAACATTTGTGAGGGAATCAGTGTTATAGGGAATAGACTATGCAATAAAAGGGTTCTTATTGTTCTTGATGATGTGGATGGAGATGAACAACTAGAAGCACTAGCAGGGAAACATGATTGGTTTGGTCTTGGAAGTAGAATTATTTTAACAAGTAGAGATAGCCATTTGTTGAGAAAATGTGAAGTGGATGCTATATATACAAGTAAGGGGTTGAATGATGATGAAGCTTTGGAGCTTTTTAGTTGGAGAGTTTTCGAGGAACCCTATCCTAAAAAAGATTATGAGGAGTTGTCTAAGGATTTTGTGAATTATGCTAACGGTCATCCTTTAGTTATTACAGTTGTAGGTGCTTCATTGTTTGCTAAAGGAATAGCTGAATGGAAAACTGCTCTAAATAAACTAAAAGGAATACCTGACAGCATTTTGCATGTACTTAAAATGAGTTTTGATGAGTTGATGGATGTACAAAAAGAATTGTTTTTGGATATTGCGTGTTTTTTCGAAGGAGAGAACATCAATTGCATAAGAGATATGCTAAAAAAATTTGGTTATTATCCAGACGATAATATTGGTGTTCTTATGGACAAACATCTCATAACCATTGATGCACAGGGAACTTTGTGGATGCATGATTTGCTACAAGAAATGGGTCAAGAAATTGTTCGTGGAGAATGTCCTAATGAGCCCGGTAATCGAAGTAGGTTGTGGAATTATAAGGATGTCTATCATGTATTGAAGAATAGTATTGTAAGTTGACTAGTCTAGACTTGAACTTATATATATATATATATATATATATCCAAATTCTTCTAAGAATTTTGTAATTGTTCTGATTTCATTATTCTTGGTTGCTAGGGAACACAGGCAATTCAAGGCATAGTTCTAAAAACACATGTTCATGAAGAGGAACAATTGGGTGTTGAATGCTTTTCAAAGATGATTTCTTTGAGATTACTTAAGATTCAAAATGTGCTCCCCCCAAACCCCCTCAATTATCTTTCTAATAACGTATGCGTTATAGAATGGCATGGATGTCCTTTAAATTCTATGCCAGCCAATTTCCAACCAAATAAACTTGTTGAATTAAGAATGCATCGCAGCGCCATCATTCAACTATGGAAAGGAATTGTGGTAAGATTTTCACTTATGCAAATGTAGTATTCTTTTCCTTTTCATTAGTGTTTGATATTATCTAACTATCTATTGATATATAAATCAGAGTTTAGACGAGTTAAAGCTCATTGATCTGAGTGATTCTCAAAAGTTGATCGAGACCCTAGATTTCAGTGGAGCCCCAAATCTTAAGCATTTGATTCTTCGACGTTGTACAAAATTGTATAAAATTCATGCATCTCTCGAAAATCTCAAATGGCTTATTCAATTGGATTTAAATGGTTGCAAATGTCTTGAAATCCTTCCACCCATGATCAGCTTGGAATCTCTTAAAGTTTTTGATCTTTCTGGTTGTTCAAGACTAAAGAAGTTTCCAGAAATTGTGGGAAATATGTCATGTTTATCGAAACTTGATTTGGACAAAACTGCTTTAAAGGAATTACAAGTATCAGTGCAGAATTTAACCAACCTCACTTTTTTGAGTCTAAAAGGCTGCAAGAATCTTTCAAGTCTTAGTGTTTGTTGCAGTTGGATTTTTTTAAAAACTCTCACTCTATCTGGTTGTTCAAGACTAAAGAAGTTTCCAGAAATTGTGGGAAATATGTCACATTTGACAGAATTATATTTGAATGAGACTGCTATAGAAGAGTTGCCATCATCAGTGGAGCATTTAATTGGCCTTACTTTTTTGAGTCTAAGAAATTGCAAGAATCTTTCAAGTCTTACAGATGCTACTTGTAGAATGACATCTCTAAAAACTCTCATCTTATCTGGTTGCTCAAAACTTGACAAACTACCTGAGAACTTGGGGAATCTTGAAGGTCTGGAAGTGCTAGATGTGAGTGGAACAGCTATAAAAGCACTACCTTCCTCTGTTGTTCCTTTAAAAAATCTCAGAGTAATATCTCTCTGTAGATGTGATGGGCTATCATCCAAATCATTGAATAAGCTCCTTGGTTTTCTTATATTTCTCGTCATCTTTAATATACTTATATCTGTAAGGAAATAATTTTGTTTGCCTCCCGAAAAGTATTATTAAGCTATCTGATCCATGAGAACCTTTTTTGAGATATTGCACAAGTCTTTGATCATTGCAAGAGCTTCCATTAAATATACAGCGTATTGATGCAACAGACTGTACCTCACTGGGAACTTTATCAGTGAGACCTGAAGATGATTTTCGGCCAACTCCTTGTCTTTTTAATTGCGTAATTGAGAATCAAGGCTACGATAACATGTTAACAACTAAACATTGCTAAGACATTATGTCATTAATGACCAGGTATCTCCCTCTCTCTTACTCCCAAAAAAGATTATATATATATATATTCCCCCCCCCCCCCCCTCCCCCCTCTCTCTTGCATGTGAAATTCTAAACCTCATGATGTTTATGATTCAGAGACTCTGTGAGCCATGCTGGGTATATGGTGTCGACATTCTTGGAAGTGAAATTCCAAAATGGTTTAGCCACCAAAATATGTAGACATACCACACCAAAGAGGATGTGACTCCCTAATCTAATTTATAGACTCATTCCATGTTTCGGAATTTGGATTGAGAATTCAAGCACATAAGACAAGGTGACTCTGATTGCAAGAAAGAGAAATGCCAGTAAATTGGTAGCTTTGATGAGTCTGCAAGGCTGATTCACTATTTTTCTCGATTTTATTTTTTAAGTCACCATCTTTCTCTCTTCTCTTATGAAACTTGTTTGTGGCTGTATATTTCTTTTTTCTTTTAATTCATTGGCATTTCTTTTCTTAAAAAGGGCCTAAGGTATTTTGCTTGTTAATCCAGGAATGGTTCTTACCCCAAGGCTTGTAGGACTTGCAAAAGGATTTCGCTCTCGGGTATGTGAGTTGGGATGTTAAGCCTCTATATATTTTGTGTGGTAGTACTCTTCGTTCGAAGTTGCTCAGGGCCCAAATTTATTCGGGCATTTTTAACAGGCATTGAGAATCAGTAAATATGATGATGGCCCAATCAGTGATGAATATAGCCGGGTTTGCCAGCCCTAAGGGTAATACCTTTTTGTTTTGCCATGGATGTGGCCTTCTCCTTCATTATTTCTGAGACAAGCTGTTATGGCAAGTGAAGGGAAAAAATTGACAGTATGTGTATCCTCAAACTGTAGGACTGCTTGTCTTTTTCTCTGCTTATATAGTTTAGAAATGGTGGGTGCACATGCAATTGCATGCTAACTATTTCAAGCTATCTGGTACCTCCAATAGCGTTGAATGACTTATAGACTTATAGCTACCATCCATGACAAGCACCAGCAATGTAGTGCGTTTGGCATCCTCTTCAAACCACCTGCAATGAGTTGTATGGACCTCACATATTGAAGATAATTGGAAAACAACTTGTTCTCATTTATTTGTTGGCGTACTAGTAATCTTGAATGCCATCTCTTGCAGATTGTATTAGAGCATGCCGCTCCTATTGCGAATGATATGGTGGCTGCAGATCCCTCTTCTACAGTGGTGCATTCTTTGAGAAGGAATCAAGAATGGAAATCCTTAATATTCATGCTGCTGGCCAAACAAGGTGAAATTGACTATGAAGCTGTTGTAAAGCTTGCAGAGGTGATTGATTTTGGCTGGTGCCAGTTTTCATTTGATTATCATGGCTTCTTAATCTAGTTATTTGTTGCAAATTGTCCTAGGGCTTTAATAGGGCTGATCTTCGAAATTTTGGCAGAGAGGCTGGAATGTCAGCAATTTGTGCAGAACGGGATTGTGTCAGCATGAGGATTTCATGAAGGTAAACCCTTTCTTTCATTCAAAACTTTGTTCTGATTCTGCCAAGCAACTTATAGACTTATAGTGTTGTTGGCTGACCTGGGGGAGGCCACATTTTCTCCCTGTTCACTAATTTTTGTAGATTTCTTTGGAATCTCTAGCATTTTCTTCTATGATACTAATTGTAATTGTGACTCATGTGGTCTTTTAGACAATTTAGGAGCATTGGTATGCTCTGTTTCATCTATTTATATTGTTGCAGGCTGTGTGGAAGCTGAATGAAGCAAAAGGATTCAAATCCAGTACCCACTACAGTGCTGGTTTTGGGAAAGACTAGCATCATGTCATTTCATTTCCAGAGCCATGGATGTTTGAGCAGTGCATCTTATTCCATGGATACGGCCACTTTTTACAATAAGTTGTGTTATTTTTATTTGCTTGTTGTCCAAGGAGTACCAAAGATATAGTAGATTGGACACTTGCAAGGAGAATCACAGCATTTATCGGAGGCAACCAAGTCATTGTCATTAATGGTGAGCTTTTAAGAATATGCGCTAATTTTATTGGTATGGACAATAGCAAATGAACACTTTGTTTGCACATTTTCTTCGTTTTGCTGTTAGCCCTTATCATGGAATTATCTGTGCACAAGTTATGTGTAAGCACATTCCGTTTTAATTCACTGGTTCTTCTTGGTGTTATCTATTGTATGCTACTTGCTAGAACCAACTCTTTCCATGTGGTACTCATATTGACCTCACCATCATTTGCTGGTTTAGTATGAGTTTATGGTATGAATGATGATAGGGATACTACAACTTTGCTTCGTAAATCTTACAAACTAATGTGTCATCAATCATAGAAAGATAATTTAGATATTTATTGTTATATATTAGCATTTATCACATCCATATATTATTGGCTTGTTAGAAAACTAATATCCTGATGCATTTTGCTTCAGGTTGAAAGAAAAACGAGTTATAGGGGGTTCGGTTTTGTGACATTTGCTGATGAAATTTCAGCCAGGAATGCCTCTAAGAAATGACAGAGGTTACTTGCGCAGAAGTTGTGTCAGTAAATGTTATCTTGAAATATGATTAAATGTTATGCTGCTTAACACTGCTGGTAATTTCAGCAATGCTATTGTTGGCAACGGCCCAATAGGCATGTGGGCTGTCCAGTATCAAAGGAAAGAGCCTTAGGAGTTCCTTCCTTATACAGAGTGGTTTGGGCTACTGTCTGTCACATATGGTCTCAGCGAAACTCAAGAATTCATGGATGAGAGATCAAAACAGAGGAAAGCATAGTGAAGAATGTAGGAAAAGATGTCAAGTTTTGGATGATGTTTAAAGGAAGTGGCTGCAACACTATTCTAAACAGAGTTCTCTGTTCTAACTAGTTTGTACCTCATTCCATCCTTAATGACTCCTGAAACAAGATGTTGGGTACGATTAGCACCAATCTAGTGCTGTAGTTTAGTCTGAATACTCCTGTCTCTATGTAGAGTTGGGTTGGGGTGATGAAACACTGCTTTTCCTGTTGAGTAGGAAGTTTATGGCAGGGCAAATTCTCTTGTTGTAGTGGACTAACTGAAGTCGACGTATTTCAAATGTTTCTGTTTTTAATTTTGTATCGGTTTGTTTCATAATTAAAAATAAATAAAAATTATGAATTATCCAAAAATTATAAAAAGAATGGCCGATGCCCTTTTTAATCTTTGAATCATTGAGTTTTGAGGAGTATGGACAAGCACCCAAACCAAACACTTTACATTATAATTTCTTAATATGTTTGATGGTTGCATTTGTCATTGTCTTCCCACTTTATCACCTTTGTATTTTATCCGAATATTTTATTGATAAGCCAATTTTACATTTCTTTTTCTTTTTTTTCTTGTTTCTTTTGAGGGTAGTTCCGGGAGGGGAAGGGTGTTGGAAGTCAAATAAAGGAAGGTCTTTTTGATTTAACTGCCAGATGAACATAAAGTAAGTAAACTCTTGGAAAAGAAAAATAAGCTTTATTCAATCTTTAGAAATTTCCGAGCAATGACATACCTTTTTCCAAGAAAGAAGGGGAAAAAAAAAAAGCCATATATTTGTATGCCATAATATGTAGAAGGTTCCTCATTGCAAGAAAAAAAGTGTTTCAAATTGTTGGAGAAAAGGAAGCATTTAGGCAGTAAGTTTCATTGCTTCCTCGGCCATAGTGGTGGCCAGCGTGCCTATTCACAATTATCACAATTATTTCTAAACATGTTTTGTTTAATGAAATCAGTGGAGATATTATTTCTAATCTCTAATTTACAGAGAATAGAACATACAATTTTTATTCAAAACTTGTTGCAATTTAGAGAAAAAGACAACATAAATCCATATTCGGAGTGGTGATAGACCGACAAATGGGGTGGAGAGATCTTGACTCAAAATAACATACAATTTTCATTAAAAAATGTGAGACTTGTACCTCTTGATGAGGCTAAACTGCTGAAGGACCCCAGATCTAAGTATGGGTAAACCCTACACGCCTTAAAATGATGCTCACAATTATAGCTAATGGATATTTGAGTGCACATTAACAAAAAAAATCTATTCTCCGTGAAATTCACCCAACCTAAAACAACAAACCTTTCAATATAACTTGTGGGTTCCAATTAGTTCAACTAGTAAAGTCTCTAATGGTTGTATAAGAGATCTAGGGTTTAATTCCCACCTACACCAAAAATTGATTGGTGTCTTAGTCTGATGATAAAGAACTATCATCAGGAGCGGATGTCATAAGTTACATAAAACTCAAAAAAAAAAAAAAACTTTCGATATAACTTAAGATCTTGTTAACGGATATGCTTAGGACAATTGTTAATACTCTAAAATAGAATATTATACCAAGACATCATTGTGGCTTTAATATCAAGACACTGTCAACATATGATGATAATCTTAGATAACATGGTTGCTGTCCTCTTCCCTATTTCTACTAATTAAAAAGAAAGAAAAAATTTCCCAATTAAAGCATATTCTTTTCTTCAATCTTCATATTTCTCCCATACCACTCTTTCCTCTCCACTTCCCCCCAGCCCCTCTCTCGTTTAATTATTAGGTACTCCATAAGCAAAACTCTCCCCCTTACATAAAAGTCAATCTAATGTGGGTCCTTGTGGGGCTCAATATTCATATGGAATGGTGTTTAACTTGCCTTTAGTGGTGTTCAAACACACCACAACAACAACAACAAAGCCTTCGTCCTAAAATTTGGGGTCGGCTATGGATCTTTGATAGATTAGATTAGGTCGGCCACACTCCACCTCCAATGAAAGTGTCAAGCCCATTGTACATGGCATCAATTGACTGTACAAGATACAACAAAAACTACAAAAATATATGTTTATGATATTCACATAGGAAAAGAACTGCTTTGTGCAGAAGATAGATGTATCACTTACTCATCTTCTATGCCTTAATTAATGGATCCCATGGAAAGGTTCTTTCTTTTTTTTCTTTTTTCTTTTTTTTTTCTAGTTGTTTAGTTATGTTTATTTATTTGTATCAATGGTTATCACTTATCATTTTGTCGACAAAAATTGATAATGTCAATTTCTAATTGTGCAGAATTCTTTCCCAAATGATTCTAGACAACTAAATCTTAAACAAAAGTTATTTGAGTTGGAAGATTTTTGATAAGTATTCAACTTAGAAAATTGATCAAGTTTGGATTGATGACCAGAGGAGTGAAAGCCGCAAGAATTTTTTTTGAATTTTGAAAGCAATGAAAATAGGCCTATTTATAGAAAATGCTTAATTCATTTTTGTATATTTTATTTTGTTATGCCTTCTCATCCTTTAGACAAAAATTGTATCCTTCAACATTGTTTTTCATCCAATTGAATATAGCCAATACCAGTGAAAAGTATTTCACTTCAAATGTTGCTTATAAGCTATTTTTTTTTAGACTTATTGTGAGCTTATGATGGGAATAATTGGTTATGGGAAAACTAGTATTTTTCATGAGTATTTTTAGAGTATGACAAAATTTAGATACAGTACCTTAGGTGCTATTCCTTAAATTCCCCTATTAAGATTCAACCATATGGTTACTTAACTTAAAATACACTTCCATTCCATGAGAAAAAATTCACATGACAGAATCTTAAAAGGGGAATCTAAAGAACAGCACCTAAATTCTGTACTTAAGTCTTACTCTTTTAGAGTATGATCGGTAAGACAAGTTATTGAAGAGAATATGGTATAGACATTTCATCACTTGTGACTGTCATTTAAGTTTGTATTTACTTGGAAAAGAAACGAGGATTAAATTTTCGAAAATTTGTATCTTAGTTTTTGTTTTTTTTGTTAGGTGTCTTAGCTCACATCTTGTATTTGTTTGGACAATTTGGTTAATACCTAAAATTGTTCCAATCATGCTAGAGCATAATAGAAAAGCTTCTAAGGGTCTGGAGATTCTAATGCACTATCCCTCCACAATATTCCTCTTGTTCTGTTTGAGTGAAGAACATATAATTCAATGAGAGAGTCACTTCTCAAATACAATTCATATACTTAGGAACATCAAGTTGCCCAACTGTTGTTCCCCTGTTTTATTTTGATTAATAATATTGAAGTTTATGAATAGAAAAAAGTTGCCCAACATTACCAAGTCTACAGTCAACTAAATGAAAATTTTTATTAACATAATGAACAAATTTTACAATGAAATCCAAACACTAAAAACAAAGATTAGCCCCATCTGAAAACACAAAAATCATTTGGTAACTAGAATCTAACACAACCAAAGTCCTAACAAGCAAGCTAATGCAAGTGCATCCGAGCTTCTAAAGTGCATTTACAACTCTAAATTAAAACAACCATTCCAAAACCATACGGCAATTCAAATCAGAACCAATTCTTCAAAACCAGTTAAAATGCTAAAATAAATGGCCTACAATCACAATCTGGAGGTAAAAACAAAGACTCGTAGTTAGGATAACAACCTCCCAACATTACAAATTCAAAATAACTTAAAACACAATATCAGATAAGCATCCCTGTAGGAAAGTCTCGTCTTGTGGTTGTGGTAATAGGTGAAAACGACAAAGTTACACAGCCTAGAATTCTCTGAATTTCAACCTGAGAGAAAAGAGAGAGGAAATAGAGATACGATTGATAAGAGATTTTTAGTATTATTGTTTAAATATTTTAGAAATACGTTTGAAATAAAAAGTACAGTGAGAATGTTTAAATACTGAAAACAGTAAACATTCCTCAATTTTTTTTTTGGAAGTGTGGTTGGTGGAAGGCTGCTGAGTCATTTGTTATAAACTGGTGTCACTTGTCTATTGGTTGGAAGGCTTTGGAATGACCATGTCAACTGTCCTCCAGCATCTTTTAATAGTTTCTTGTCCGGTTAGCATGAGAAGGTGAAAAAAGTATTTTTATTAAAAAAAAAAAAAAAAGCAAAATGGACTGATGGGGCGGTATGACTCAGTGAAAAAAAAACAAATTTGAATCATTAAAAAGTAATACAGGTGCTTTCATTTCACGTTACACCATTTCATTGGAAAATGGGAAAAAGTAGGTAGCAGGAGCCTTTATAGCATTCCCATCTTTCAAAAGTTTTAGGGGCTGCTGGAGAGCCATCTCAAACATAAAACTACACATTTTAAATAATATTATATATATTTTTATATAATTTTTTTACTCACATATATATTAAAAACACTCAAATAATATAATTTAAATAACTCTCTCATATAGGCCCTTAGTATTTAACATTTTAAAAAATCGACTTATCAATTTTTACACTTTATTTTATAATACACTCTACATCAAAAATTTTATTTTTTTACTACTTCATTTAAAATAATATAAACAATTTATTAAAGTAATAATAAAAAACTACCACTACAAACATTAAAAGCACCGCCACTTATTTAAAGAATATAATAATATTTCTTGTTATAAAATTCAAGCAACATTAGGCCACTAATATACCAAAATTTATAAAAATAGTATCTTTGTTGTAGGGTGTTTTTTGTGGATTGAGATGCTAGAATTTGACTTTTTAACTTTTAAAAGCCTAGTTGTGAATGCTCTTAAAAAATTACTCCCAAAATGTGAATATTTTCTAACTATAAATAAATGTATTATACTTATCAAAAAAAAAAATGTATTATAATAATAATCTTCCTATATTTATGAATTATGATTTAAAAAAATTATATTAAAACGTTTATTATTATTATTATAATTATATATAATTATATTTATAATAACACTATGGAAATATTTCATTTTAATAGATAAATCAAAGTAGAATCTGAAACATTATACATAACATTAATTTTTTGTTCTTAATATATATTTCAATTACCTATAAATAAATAAATAACACTTGTTTAGCATTTCAAATAATTTATTCCCAGAAAAAGAAATAGATAAAATGTAAACGCCGTCGGCGGGCAAACTTTTGCCGGTCCCTCTGTATGAATTCTTTGACCCATGACAGCTGGTCTCACTTTAGACTCCACTGCATACCCAGCGTTATTTCAAGAGGCTTTTTGAGCTTTTCTCAGTCACACCTCAATTTCCTAAATCACTCGCTCACAGACAGTTCAAGCACATCTAATTCCTTCATGGCTTTAATTCCTTCTTCTCCTTCTTCTGCTTCTTTTGTCCGTGGATCGAAACACGATGTCTTCATCAGTTTCAGAGGGGAGGACACCCGCGCAACATTTACAGACCATCTATATGCTGCTTTGGTTCAAAAAGGCATATCCATTTTTAGGGACGATGAAACACTCGAGCTGGGAACACCTATTGGCCCAGGGCTATTCAAAGCAATAGAAGAATCGAGGATTGCTGTTGTAATTTTCTCAAGAGACTATCCTTCTTCGAGTTGGTGCTTGATTGAACTAGCAAAGATTGTTGATTGCATGAAAAAGACAGGGCTAGTAGTCCTGCCAGTTTTCCACTATTTGGATCCAAGTGATGTGCGAAATCAGAAGGGGATTTATGCGGAAGCCTTTAAGATTCATGAAGAGCGTTTCAAAGATCTCAAAAAAGATGTGTACACGTGGAGAGCTGCTTTGAGAGAAGTTGGTGGTATTCCTGGATGGGATTTACGGAATGGGTAAGAATTATTAATTTTCTTTTCAAATGATGGTATATATGATATTTTTTTTAATCTTAAATTTATTTATTGTTTACAAGCACAAATTGAACTTTGGTTGAACAACCTTTGCATAGTTTGTGCCATATATATTATACACTTTGAGTTTCCTTTTGATACTGAACGAAGCTAAGGTCGTACTTATGCTGAATGGTTTGTCTCTAAATTAATGTTGCTAGCTCTGCCTTGTCAATATTATTGTTCTGCTATGTTTGCAGGCATGAATCAGAAGTTATCCAAGAAATCGTTGGAAGGATATCTAGTGAATTGAATTGTAGATTCTCAAAGGCTAAAGGCCTTGTTGGAATAGACTCCCGAGTGGAGGAAATGTTGGAAAATTATTTGTGTGAAGGGTTGGGTGGTGTTCGCCTTGTTGGGATTTGCGGGATGGGTGGGATGGGTAAATCAACTCTTGCACAAGAAATTTATAGAAGAATTTCTAGTAACTTTGAAGCCAGCAGCTTTATTGCTGATGTTAGAAAAGAAACTAGAAATCGAGGTTTAGTTTCATTACAGAAACAGCTTCTTTCTGAGATCCTCGTGCCAAGCGAAATAAGGATATCAAACGTTCGTGAGGGAATCAATGTTATAGGGAATAGACTACGCGATAAAAGGGTTCTTATTGTTCTTGATGATGTGGATGGAGAAGAGCAACTAGAAGCACTAGCAGGGAAATATGATTGGTTTGGTCCTGGAAGTAGAATTATTTTAACAAGTAGAGATAGCCATTTGTTGAGAAAATGTGAAGTGGATGATATATATACAAGTAAGGGGTTGAATGATGATGAAGCTTTGGAACTTTTTAGTTGGAGAGCTTTCAAGGCATTCTATCCTAAAAAAGATTATGTGGAGCTGTCTCTAGATTTTGTGAATTATTCTAGTGGCCATCCTTTAGTTATTACAGTTGTAGGTGCCTCATTGTTTGCTAAAGGAATAGATGAATGGAAAACTGCTCTAGATAAACTAAAAGAAACATCTGACCACGTTTTAGATGTACTTAAAATGAGTTTTGATGAGTTGATGGATTTACAAAAAGAATTGTTTTTGGATATTGTGTGTCTTTTCGAAGGAGAGAACATCAATTGCATAAGAGATATGCTAAAAAATTTTGGTTATGATCCAGACAACGATATTCGTGTTCTTAAGGACCAATCTCTCATAACCATTGATGCACGGGAAACTTTGTGGATGCATGATTTGCTACAAGAAATGGGTCAAGGAATTGTTCGTAGAGAATGTCGTAACGAGCCCGGTAATCGAAGTAGGTTGTGGCGTTATGAGGATGTCTTCCATGTATTTAAGAATGATACGGTAAGTTGACTAGTCTAGCTATTATATATATATATATATATATATATATATATCCAAATTATTTTAAGAGTTTTGTAATTATTCTAATTTCATTATTCTTGATTACTAGGGAACAGAGTTTATTGAAGGCATAGTTCTAAAAGCACCTATTCATAAAAAGGTACAATTGAGTGTGGAATCCTTATCAAAGATGAAAAACTTGAGATTGTTTAAGATTCAAAATGTGCTTGTCCCAAACCACCTCAATAATCTTTCTAATGAGTTATGCATTATAAAATGGCATGGATATCCTTTAAATTCTATGCCAGCCAATTTCCAACCAAATAAGCTTGTTGAATTGAAAATGCATCGCAGCGCCATCATTCAACTATGGAAAGGAATTGTGGTAAGATTTTCACTTATGCAAATGTAGTATTCTTTTCCTTTTCATTAGTGTTTGATATTATCTAACTATCTATTGATATATAAATCAGAGTTTAGACGAGTTAAAGCTCATTGATCTGAGTGATTCTCAAAAGTTGATCGAGACCCTAGATTTCAGTGGAGCCCCAAATCTTAAGCATTTGATTCTTCGACGTTGTACAAAATTGTATAAAATTCATGCATCTCTCGAAAATCTCAAATGGCTTATTCAATTGGATTTAAATGGTTGCAAATGTCTTGAAAACCTTCCACCCAAGATCAGCTTGGAATCTCTTGAGGTTTTTGATCTTTTTGGTTGTTGAAGACTGAAAAAGTTTCCAGAGATTGTGGGAAATATGTCATGTTTATCGAAACTTGATTTGGACAAAACTGCTTTAAAGGAATTACAAGTATCAGTGCAGAATTTAACCAACCTCACTTTTTTGAGTCTAAAAGGCTGCAAGAATCTTTCAAGTCTTAGTGTTTGTTGCAGTTGGATTTTTTTAAAAACTCTCACTCTATCCGGTTGTTCAAAATTGAAGAAGTTTCCAGAAATTGTGGAAAATATGTCACATTTGACAGAATTATATTTGAACGAGACTGCTATAGAAGAGTTGCCATCATCATTGGAGCATTTAATTGGCCTTACTTTTTTGAGTCTAAGAAATTGCAAGAATCTTTCAAGTCTTATGGATGCTATTTGTACAATGACATCTCTAAAAACTCTCATCTTATCTGGTTGCTCAAAACTTGACAAACTACTTGAGAACTCGGAGAATCTTGAAGGTCTGGAAGTGCTAGATGTGAGTGGAACAGCTATAAAAGCGCTACCTACCTCCGTTGTTCCCTTAAAAAATCTCAAGAGTAATATCTCTCTGTAGATGTGAAGGGCTATCATCCAAATCATTGAATAAGCATCTCAATTTTCTTTTATTCCTCGGTTTTCTTTTATACTTCTATCTGGAAGGAAATACTTTTGTTTGCCTCCCAAAAATTATTGTTCAGCTATCTGATCTACGAGGACCTTTTTTGAAATATTGCCCAAGTCTTCGATCATTGCAAGAGCTTCTATTAAATACGGCATATTGATCAACAGACTGTACCTCACTGGAAACTTTATCAGTGAGACTTGAAGATGATTTTCAACCAACTCCTTGTCTTTTCAGTTGCGTAATTGAGAATCAAGGCTACGATAACATGTTAAAAACTGAACATTGCTAAGACATTATGTCACCAGGTATCTCCCTCTCTCTTACTCCCAAAAAAGATTATATATTTTTATATATATATATTTTCCCTCTCTTGCATGTGAAATTCTAAACCTCATGATTTTTATGATTCAGAGAGTCTCTGAACCATGCTGGGTATATGGTGTCAACATTCCTGGAAGTGAAATTCCGAAATGGTTTAGCCACCCAAATGTGTTGACATACCACACCAAAGAGGATACGACTCCCTAATCTAATTGATAGACGCATTCCATGTTTCGGAATCTGGATTGAGAATTCAAGCACACAAGACAAGATGACTCTGATTGCAATGAAGTGAAATCCATTGAAATTGGTAGCTTTGATGAATCTGCAAGGCTGATACGCTATTTTTCTCATTTTTTTTGTAAGTTGCCATCTTTCTCTCTCTTCTCTTATGAAACTTGTTTGTGGCTGTATATTTCTTTTTTCTTTTAATTCATTGGAATGTCTTTTCTTAAAAAGGGCCTAAGGTATTTTTTTTTGTTAATCCAGGAATGGAGCTTACCCCAAGGCTTGTAGGACTTGCAAAAGGATTTTGCTCTCAGGTATGTGAGTGGGATGTTAAGCCTCTATATATTTGGTGTGGTAGTATTCTTCATTCGAAGTTGCTCAGCGCCCAAATTTATTTGGGCATTTTTAACAGGCATTTAGAATCAGATGACACAATCAGTGATCAATATAGCCGGGTTGAACGGCATGGTTTACCAGCCCTAAGGGTAATACCTTTTTGTTTTGCCATGGATATGGCCTTCTCCTTCATTTATTTCTGAGACAAGCTGCTATAGCAAGTGAAGGGAAAAAATTGGTAGTATTTGTATCCTCAAACTGTAGGACAAGCTCATCGTGTTCTCTGCTTAAATAGTTAAGAAATGGTGGGTGCACATGCAATTGCATGCTAACTATTTCAAGCTATCTGGTACCTCCAATAGCGTTGAATGACTTATAGACTTATAGCTACCATCCATGACAAGCACCGGCAATGTAGTGCGTTTGGCATCCTCTTCAAACCACCTGCAATGAGTTGTATGGACCTCGCATATTGAAGACAATTACAAAACAACTTGTTCTCATTTATTTGTTGGTGTACTAGTAATCTTGAATTCCATTTCTTGCAGATTGTATTAGAGCATGCTGCTCCTATTGCGAATGATATGGTGGCTGCAGATCCCTCTTCTACAGTGCTGCATTCTTTGAGAAAAAATCAAGAATGGAAATCCTTAACATTCATGCTGCTGGCCAAACACGGTGAAATTGACCATGAAGCGGTTATAAATCTTGCAGAGGTGATTGATTTTGGCTGGTGCTAGTTTTCATTTAATTATCACGGCTTCCTAATCTAGTTGTTTGTTGTAAATTGTCCTAGGGCTTTAATGGGGCTGATCTTTGAAATGTTGGCACGGAAGCTGGAATGTCAGCAATATGTGCAGAACGGGATTGTGTCATGCATGAAGATTTCATGAAAGTAAGCCCTTTCTTTCATTCAAAACATTTTTTCTGATTCTGTCAAGCAACTTATTGTGTTGTTGGCTGACCTGGAGGAGACCACATTTCTGTTCACTAATTTTTGCGGATTCCTTTTAAATCTCTAGCGTTTTCTGCTATGATAATGATTGAAATTGTGACTCAGGTAGTCTTTTAGACAATTTGGGAGCATTGATATGCTCTGTTTCATCTATTTATATTGTTGCAGGCTGTGTGGAAGCTGAATGAAGCAAAAGGATTCAAATCCAGTACCCACTACAGTGCTGGTTTTGGGAAAGACTAGCATCATGTCATTTCATTTCCAGAGCCATGGATGTTTGAGCAGTGCATCTTATTCCATGGATATATGCATTAATATCCACTATATTAATCTAAATAGGGCCACTTTTTACAATAAGTTGTGTTATTTTTATTTGCTGCTTGTCCAAGGAGGACCAAAGATACGGTAGATTGGACACTTGCAAGGAGAATCATAGCATTTATTGGTGAGCTTTTAAGAATATGCGTTAATTTTATTGGTATGGACAATGGCAAATGAACACTTTGTTTGCACATTTTCTTCGTTTTGCTGTTAGCCCTTATCAGGGAATTATCTGTGCACAAGTTATGTGTAAACACATTCCGTTTTAGTTCACTGGTTCTTCTTGGTGTTATCTATTGTATGCTACTTGCTAGAACCAATTCTTTCCATGTGGTACTCATATTGACCTCGCCATCATTTGCTGGTTGCTATGAGTTTATGGTATGAATGATGATAGGGATACTACAACTTTGCTACGTAAACCTCACAAACTAATGTGTCACCAATCATAGAAAGATAATTTAGATATTTATTGTTATATATTAGCATTTATCACATCCTTTTTGGGTTTTGGCCATATATTATTGGCTTGTTAGAAAACTAATATCGTGATGCATTTTGCTTCAGGATGAAAGAAAAACGTGTTATAGGGGGTTCGGTTTTGTGACATTTGCTGATGAAATTTCGGCTAGGAAGGTCTCTAAGAAAGTACATAGGATACTTGCACAGAAGGTGTGTCAGTAAATGTTATGCTGCTAATACTGCTGGTAATTTCAGCAATGCTATTGTTGGCAACGGCCCAATAGGCACCTATGTGGGTTGTCCAGTATCAAAGGAAAGAGCCTCAGGAGTTCCTTATGCAGTGGTTTGGGCTACTGTCTGTCGCATATGATCTCAGAAAAACACAAGAAGTCATGGAGGAGAGATCAAAATAGAGAAAAGCATAGTGAAGAGTGTGAGAAAAGGTGTAAAGTTTTGGATGATGTTTAAAGGAAGTGGCTGCAACACTATCCTAAACAGAGTTCTCTGTTCTAACTTTTTTGTACCTCATTCCATCCTTAATGACTCTTGCTTAAAAGTTTTCTAGTAGTTGGGTTTGTAATTCTTTTGTTAGTAAAAACAAGATGTTGGGTATAATTTGAAAGATTTGGAGCTTGCAAGTTTGTTAACAATGGCGGAAAAATGAGTAACAGAGAGAGAGAGAGAGAGAGAAATTTCTGGAAACTGAAAAGAGAAATTCTATTAATCAAGTTCAAAAGAGAATACATTATACACAGCTCTATTTATAGAGCATAATTACAATACATCAAGAATCTTCTAGAGGAAAACTGCTCTAACAGAATTACAACCACCCTGCGATCATTGCTCCGTGAAATCAGGGATGACAGCCTGGATGACAGTTACTGAGAAGGCTTAAGACTCAACTGTTCACTGGAGATCAAAGCTAAGAACGTCGAGCACAGTCAGAGATAGAGGCAGAGTAAATCTTGAATTAAACGATACCGTTTCCCTTCAAGGCAAAGTACACTTAAGTGAAACGGCATCGTTTTGTCTAAGAGACCGTTAGATAAAAGTAGCCGTTAGTCCTCTTCTTCTTCTATTTTCAATTTCTGCTTTTGCTTTTGACTTTCAGTGCTCACTTTAACATAATTAGCACCAATCTGGTGCTGTAGTTTAGTCTGAAGACTTGTGTCTCTATGTAAAACTGGGTTGGGATGATGAAACCTGCTTTTCATGTTGAGTAGGAAGTTTATGTCAGGGCAAATTCTCTTGTTGTAGTGGACTAGCTGAAGTCGACGTGTTTCAAATGTTTCTGTTTGTAACTTTGTATTGGTTTGTTTCATAATCCAAAAAAAAAAAATTATGAATTATCCAAAAATTATAAAAAGAATGGCCGATGCCCTTTTTTTGTGTGTGGAAGCAACGATCTTTGAATCTTTTGAGTTTTGAGGAGTAAGGACAAGCACCCAAACCGGACACTTTTAACACTATAATTTCTTAATATGTTTGATGGTTGCATTTGTCATTGTCTTCCCACTTTAGCACCTTTGTATTTCATCCTAATATTTTATTGATAAGCCGATTTTACATTTCTTTTCTTTTTTTTCTTTTGAGGGTGGTTCCGGGAGGGGAAGGGTGTTGTTGGACGTCAAATAAAGGAAGGTCTTTTTGACTTGACTGCTAAAGGAAACATAAAGTAAGTAAACTCTTGGGAAAGAAAAATAAGCTTTATTCAACCTTTAGAAATTTCCGAGCAATGACATACTTTTTTCCAAGAAAAAAAAAAAAAAAAGCCATATATTTGTATGCCATTGTATGTAAAAGGTTCCTCATTGCAAGAAAAGTGTTTCAAATTGTTGGAGAAAAGGAAGCATTTAGGCAATAAGTCTTATTGGTTCCAAGGCAATAGTGGTGGCTAGTGCCAATTCACAATTATCACAATTATTTCTAAACATGTTTTGTTTAATGAAATCTGTGGAAATATTATTTCTAATCTCTAATTTACAGAGAAAATAACATACAATTTTCATTCAAAACTTGTTGCTATCAAGAGGAAAAGACAACACAAATATATATGTTCGGAGTGGTGATAGACCCACAAATGTGGTGGAGAGATTTTCATTCAAAATAACATACAATTTTCATTCAAAACTTTTTATGGGACAACTTGTAGCTCTTGATGGGGCTAAAACCGCGGAAGGATCCAAGATCTAAGCAAGGGTAAGCCCTACACACCTCGGAATGATGCTCACAATGATAGCTGACGGATATTTTGGTGCACATTAACAACAAATTTATTCTCGGTATAACTCACCCAACTAAAACAACAAACCTTTGATATAACTTAGGATTCTATTAATGGATGCCTTAGGAAAATTGTTAATAAATCAATTTAAGAAAATTTTGACACAATTTTCACAGGAAATATAAAAAGTCCTCAAAAATATTAATTATTTTTTATTTTCCTATAAAAAGTTTCTAAAAATATTTTCTAAGCAAATACCCTTAAAGCATCCATTAACTTTTTCCTATAACTTATTGGTTTTAAATACACTATACTTTTTCAGTCCAAAAAAAAAAAAAAAAGACCAACTATACAGTCTATACTTGTATTCAATTTATTTATTTAAACAAAATAAGCTTGCAAAGAAAATTACTGGTAACTAGCTCCGCAAGTTTTGAAATAGTTACACGGTGCTAAAATCTAATTATAATCTGAGTTAGCTAATTATGACAAATGGCATTCAGTAGGTGGGTGGACTACTAGGCAAGGCTGAGGTGGTTCACCTAGTAAATCATTTACATTATTTCATTTCATTTCATTTTATTAAGTTGACTTGTTTGGACTCCACCGCCTGTGGTGGATAGTATTCTAGCTCAAGATAGAGCTAATATATTTTGTAACAGAATATTTAATTTTTAGTCTAATGAAAGTTCATGGTTTACCAAAAAAAAAATAAGTGACTTGTTTTTGTAGGAGTAGACACTAGACACTGTAGAGTATCAGCCGTCTGGTAGTTTTTTTCAACCTGACTTCAATACATCTTCTCGAACCTATACCTTTAAGTCCGAGTCCAAGTCAGTTTTGGACATTTCAAATTGAGTTGAAATTGTGGAAAACTTAAACCCATTTGGCTCCAGTCGTCAATGTGACATTTCAAAACTGAATTGAAAATGTTCCAATGTGTTACTATTTCTTTTTAGGTGATTTAATTTATTAATTTTCTTTTTGGCATGTGATAGTGCAAAAAAGTTCAGCTTCCGTACTTCACATGCAGAACTTCAGATATACTTTCATAGAAGAAGCAAATAGAAAACAAGTTTCAGATTCCCAATCACTTGTCTCAGTTGTATACACAATTAGTTTCACAGTTAAAAACCATTTGATTCTATTATAATTTATTTGTGGGAAAGAAAGAGCGATAAATCAAGTCATACATTCAATCTTCATAATTCCTTGTTAGCTTAATTGAGATTCAGAACACCTCCCCCCACCAAAAAAAACCCCTTCAAAATGGAGGCTTGATACTAGGATTTTCTTCATTAGGCTTAAAAGCACCTTAGGCCAAGCAACTCCAATAGATGATATATTTGACAATGGATGTGATTGATATAAAACCCTGCTGTCTTTGAACCAGCAAAAATCAGTAATCAAGATTACAAACACTTAAGCTTACATCAAGGAGAAGGAAGATCTGTACATCATAAGGCTATGGATGAGTACGGGCTTGAGCTTTATACAGGCATATCAAACTCAACCTTGTGCCAATTCTATCCAACAAGTTTCATCATTTTTTGAAGCTTTATGAACCATGTTGTGGACGATATAAGCAACATCATATGCACAAAACAATCACATCAAGTGATCATATAAGACCTGGTATCATCTAAGATCACATAAGACTTGGTATCATCTAGAATTTGTCCTTGGATGAAGAAAAGAATGGCGCTCTAAGCCTTGGCCTTCTGGTCTTCCCCTATCTGGCTTATGGGGATGTTGGCCTTCTAATCTATTTCCTCTATCAGCCTTTCGGGGTGATTGGCTATCTGATTTTCTATGCCTTTCTGGGTTTTCAGGTGATTGTCCTTCAGCTCCCACTCCTTTGTAGAAGTTCGGGGGTAATGCACAATAGTCCAATTCTCCACCTATATCTGGGCTTTGAACATATTGAACTTCAGAGGCTTTGGCCTTGTCCAGATTTGGTTGACGAGAATGACGAGGTTCCAATCCTCTACCAGACCCTTGGCTTTTATCCATATGTTGGAGTTCATTTGTTATCTGGCTACGCCGTTCCTTTAGAAAGTTCAGTCGGGTTGTCAACTTTGACAGCGCAGAAGTTGTTGAATTTGCTCCCTGTTTATACACAGGTAAAGAGGTGTTATCATCACTTTATCACTAATTTGGCAATTCAAAAGAATAAACAATTAACCTCTCACAAGTCTAAGAATAAATTCAACAAGTTAATGTTCCATATAATTTCAATTGCTATCATGCATATAGTAAAGCTCCCACACATACACCACAACTAAAAAGTTCACAGCACCACCATCATTATTGTCATAACAAAATAATGGCATGTTATCATTAAGAACATGAAAACATGCATCCAAATAGATGCAGTTACAATGTTAGAATAAGACAATTGATTACACTGATTGTGTCAAGGAAAACCAGAATAAACCGATTAGGTATGAAGGAGGTGACAGTAGTTTCAATTCATTGAGGTACTCCAAAGCTCCAAAAATAACTTGACTTTGCTAAATTCAAATTCCATTAAAGCACAAGAAAACCAACAAAACTACAGTCATGGTGATATATATTTAACCTACCTCACCCCTTGAACCAGATCT
Source organism: Quercus aquifolioides (assembly GCA_019022515.1). NCBI lineage: Eukaryota > Viridiplantae > Streptophyta > Magnoliopsida > Fagales > Fagaceae > Quercus > Quercus aquifolioides. The sequence goes on along the minus strand of CM032335.1, from coordinate 21,350,080 downwards.
CCTGGAATTGGAATTGCTTGGAGGCATAGACCTGGCTAGCATTGGCTCTGGAGTGGAAAAATTGGCAGACGCCCCAACAGACCTGGAGTTGATGCTTGCTGGATCCAGATGCAGCTGGTGTTGAGGCAGATTTTGATCTGATAAAGATGTTGATTCCAGTAGCCTCTCACTCTCATTTTCTGCTCCATCCAAATAAGAATCCTAATGCATCCAAATCCTGAGGTAAGTTCAATGGAAATTACCAGATAAAACATTATAAATTAGCACAATCGGGTGCTCAATAGATTGGCTGAGTTTGACTATTAAGCTCCTCAAGGCTTCTTTATTTGACAAGTACAAGCTCCTCGAGGCTTATACACCAACCGCTGAAGCCTAAGTTTGAGTTTTGAGTTAATTTTCTAACAAGCAAGCCTGAGTAATGCCAGGCTCAATTTGATCAGGATTTGCTAACAGCTGAAGTGAACACAATGCTTTGTAGGGGAAACTGCTAAAACAAGTCCTTAAGAAACCTACTACATAGACACAATACAGACAAGAATGATGTCATAATTACTATTATAACTAGTAAATTAAGAGTTTAAGAAATAGGTGTTTGATTGGGCTAAAGATCAAGCTTGTGAACAAGCTTAGACAAAACTTAAATTCACAGAGCCTTTAGATGGTAATTTAAGCTAAAAAGGTGGGAAAATAAGAGCCAAGAGCTCAAAATTAAACTCAAGCTTGATCCAAGTTCAACATAGGCCAGCTTGAAGAAAGTAATAGGCAACTCGGCTTTTGCACACCTAGTTTCTGTCTAATATTATTTCAGATAAAATAAGATGGCTGAAATTTAATCTCAGATAAGATACAATCAGGAAAAACTTATATTTCTAAGAATAGATAAACAGATGAGCAGAACCAAAAGGGCATATGTAGGTGGGGACCGCGAAAGTATAGGAAAAATTTTATTGTAAGACTATCGTGTTGCTGAAGACTTCAGCTTGCATATTTAATGTCATGAACCAAAAAAGGGGGAAAATATTTATATCTGCATTACTTTATTCCAGATATTTCAGGTTCCTTCAATCACAAAACACTGGAATATTGAGTTAAGAAAATTTGTGAAGAAGAATAGCAACTTACCCTGCCTTACATTGACCTCACAAAGAAAAAATTAATCTCTATGCTAGACTTCCTCTGGCATATCAAATATTCTTTTATTCTTCCCTTACGTTTTTCTCTTTAATGACTGGTGGGGAAATTTGATCTCAAAGATTCAAATCCTAGATTATTAGGTTTTCCTGTGTCATAGGTTTCCATTCATTCATTGTTATTCAAGACAGTTTTCAGGAAAAACAAATAGAAATAAAAACTGAAGTTGGTGAATAATATGAATACCATAATAAAAAAATGGATGATCTCTAATTATATATTTCTTTCAAATTTATTGTTATTATGAAAATACAGAGCATATTTGAAATTTATTTACTACTAATTCTCATGTATCCACCAAAATTTATGCAAACATGAAAAGCCATCCCTCCACAGAAGATAAAGACTAGCAGACAGATTTGCAAAAACAGTTCCTAAGCTAGATACAATTTTGGTTCCTCATTTGACAAATCCAGTCCAGCTCCAGCAAAATCTTAGGACCCAACAGGCCAGCATCATTAAGAGATAAAATTCACATCTATTGGGTCCCAGAGCAAAGTTTCATCAGCTAAGTGAGACCTACCATTCAACTTGTTTTTCCAAAACTATAAAATGATCTTATGGTGCTCACACGGCCATAACTTATTGGATGATTAAATATAGAAGAGAGAAATTGTGCAGATACTCCATTAGTCAGAATGTCACTCATCCAATAACTAACCTGAGGAAAATCTAGCATTCACCTAATTGAGACTCTTGCTCAAAGAATAATCTCAAATGCTACATGAATTTACCTGGCTTCTTGACCTTTCATAAAGTGAAGTGGCTGTGGCTTCAGTATCCTGCTTATCTTTCCTGTACCCAAATTTCCGAGGAATAAAAAGAATGAGTAATCAAACTAAAGCAACCAAATATCCAAAAGATGAATACCCTTCACACATTTATCTGCTTCAGATCACCAAAGGCCTTATACACATATGTGGGTGACTGGTAAGTAAACTGTTAAAATATGAATTTGGTATATGTCTTACATCATAACATTTCAAGCATTAAAAGTAGCATGTAAACTTTAGTAAATTTTTTTACAAATATCAAGTAGAAGATGATGCAAGAAGAGATGGACCATTATGTAAAATAAAAACTTACAGTTTTGCTTGATGAACCAGAGTTTGTTGGGGTTCATTGTATGAAGCATGCATAGAACCATAGTTTTGTTCACGCTGTTGACTAAGCTGTACTCCAAGATCATCAACCTTCTTCTTCAATTTGATGACATCTTCCTCTGCCTTAGCTATTTCCTCAAGCTCTGCCTTTGTCTTTGGCACATTTGCAAGTTAAAAAATAGATCAAAGCAAATTATGGCAGATTAAATGTGAGGTAGACTAACCTTTTCATCAATAGTGGCTAAAACAGGTAAAGGCCATTGAGAAATTTGAATTCCTCCTTCAAGAGTGCTCCTCAAGTCTCTTTCTTTTTGCAACTGTTCCTGTAGTCTGGCTACCTGTAAGTACAATTAACACTCAAATGAGGCCTTCCTCATCACATTCAGTTACCAAATACATAATTCAATTGAAATCCACGCATCAAAAAGATCAGAAAATAGCATTCAGAACATTTAGATTGAACGCAACACAGGAATAATGTGTGTGTATGAGCACAGGTGTGCGGGAGTGTGTGAATGTTCTTTTAGGAAAAAAGAAGGAAAAGGAAAAGAAAAGGAAGTATCTCCAATATGAAAAAAGTACATCTTGCTCAAGAGCTAGACGATGTTCATGCAAGGCCTTCTTTCGTGTTTCCAGGCCAGCTTGCAGAACTGCATTCCCTTTAGCCTGCAAAGAGGAATTTTAATTAACATGAAAATTTCCCCCCAAAATTTCTTACAAGGATAACTTAAAAGAGAAATATTTGAATCCTCCACCTCCTCTGCAATTCTGTTTTCCAATTCAGTTTTGGTGGCCTGAAGCTTCTGGATTTCCACCCTACATAAGCATCAAAAGAAAAAAAGAAATTACATGGATAGAACAATTGGGAGTAAATTAAGAGCCACCATCTGTATTAAAGTACAATGCATACACAGAATCAAACTTCTCTCTTGACTGTTTAAAATTTATTCGTTGTAAATGCACCACCATAAATGCCAAAGGCAAATGGCCAAAATCTCATGGTAATCACTAAAGTCTTCAGAAAATACATAGACCTAATACTGAAAGTATGTGCCATCGTGGTCAAAATGCATTTATGCTAAACATTGTAAAGATGCAACTATTTACAATTGTGTACTAAATTTTGAGAGGGGCAGGGGTTGGAGGAAAGAAAAGAGAATTTTCACCAAGAGTGAGAAAACATAGTTTTTATCACATAAAACCTACTCAATAGAATTGAAAAGATAATTGACAGCGGAAAACAGTGTTACAACCCGATATCCAATGCTTCTCAAAAGAACCCCTTTTCAATAAACCGTGGGGGATAATTGACAATGAAAAATAAAATCATTCATTTAGAACTCTAAAATCCTTGATCAGTATTTAATTCTTGAAAAATAAATGAGACTATCAGGGTTTTGAATAATTCATCATCTTTATAAAGATGGAGCTCCAACTATTCCAACCTTAAATAAATACACTAAAATAGAATATCATACCAAGACATCATTGTGGCTTTAATATCAAGACACTGTCAACATATGATGATAATCTTAGATAACATGGTGGCTGTCCTCTTCCCTATTTCTACTAATTAAAAAGAAAGAAAAAATTTCCTAATGAAAGCATATTCTTTTCTTCAATCTTCATATTTCTCCCACATCACTCTTTCCTCTCCCCCTCCCCCCAGCCCCTCTCTCGTTTAATTATTAGGTACTCCATGAGCAAAACTCTCCCCGTCACATAAAATTCAATCTAATGTGTGGGTCCTTGTGGGGCTCACTATTCATATGGATGGGCGGGAAGCACTGTTTCAGAGATACCTTGTAGTGACCCTGTATTTAACTTGCCTTTAGTGGTGTGTCAAACACACAACAACAATAACAAAGCCTTGGTCCTAAAATTTGGGGTCGGCTATGGATCCTCAATAGATTAGATTAGGTCGGCCACACTCCACCTCCAGTGAAAGTGTCAGGCCTGTTGTACATGGCATCAATGGACAATACAAGATACAACAAAAACTACAGAAATATATGTTTATGAAATTCACATAGGAAAAGAATTGCTTTGTGCAGAAGATAGATGTATCACTTACTCATCTTCTATGCCATAATCAATGGATTCCATGGAAAGGTTCTTCTTTGCCTGCACTCATGCAAAATAAATAAACTAAAAAACACTCTCATGACAACAGCAAAAAAAAAAGTTTGAAGCATGGATAACAATTTGAGAAATTCAAAATAAATGGATGTCAAGATTCAAATCCTCTCTTGAAAAAGCTAGACTATATATAATTGTAAAAGATAATAGCTGGAGAAACATGACTAAGATTAGAAGGCCTCGAAGCAAAAATGTGTATCATAAATCCAGAAAAATACTCACAGAGGTACGTCCCCACATAGTGCGCCGCCTAGCACTATGTACAGGTCCATTCGATGTGGTTGTAGCCTTTTGTATGCGCGAGGATGGACTGGGACTAGTAGAAGCAGGAACTGAACTTGATTCTTTAGAAACATTTCGTAGGAGTTCAGCAGACTCAATATCCTGCATTGCTGAACTATTATTGCTTTGATTCAGAAGATTCCCACCACTTTCTAGATCATCATGTTGAGTCATTGAAGTTTTATTCAAATTTGATGACAACAAATGTCTGTCTTTGGAAGCATCACCTACTTCAAGAGACTTGGAACCCAAGTCTGAACCATCAAAATCCTGCACCTTTCAACTAGTTAGTACAAATTTAAAAAGCATCATAATCCAAAACCTCTCGAATAGTTAGTAGGACTGGGGTAGCCTCACTCTCTCTCTAGAAAACAAAATATCAATCAAAATAAAGAAATGTTGAATGTCGCCTCAAATTCCTAATTACTTTTGGTTTGGGTTTCCTTGACGTAGAAGGAAAGGTTTTTCCTTGGTGTCGCAAACAATAAATTTACTAGGTGTAGAAGACAAGAAATTTACTTGGTGCAGAAGACAAGGATTCTACATGACATAAAAGGAAAAGTATTCTTTATTGCAAAAGTAATAGGCATTCCTTATCTATTAAGGAATAGGATTGAAGTCTTATAAATAGGCATTACTACAAAGGGTTTGGTGGCTTTTGCCCAAGGTTCCTCCCACGTGGGGAGAGGTGAAAGGGTGAAAGGCTCCTAGAAGAACATGAGTGGGTTTCTCCGAAGAGTAGTTGGTAAATTATTTTGGTTGAAAGATTACTCAGGGTTATGTATTGAGAGTTTGTTTGAGTTTGTGTGTGAGAGAGTTATTGGGTGTATTGGGGTTTTAGGTTTGTGAGTGTTGTTTGTGTGAGTTGTGAATGTTGATTAATGTTGTTATAATCTATATTGTTGATACCGGATATTTTGGTTGGCATTTCCAGTGGTCGTAGGCATGGAGTTGGCCAAACCACTTTAAATATTGCTGTCTCATGAGGTTGTTTTATTTTCTGGTTCATGAGAATGCGTTTCTGCTAGCTCCAAATTACAATAATTGATGTTAGAGCTTCTAATGTTTGCACAACAAGAAAGAATCCAGAGCAGACAGACAGCGCATATATATATGAAGAGAATGGTGACCCACTAATGTATATGAGCAGAGGAGAATAAACACTAGCCCTGAGCTCAGTAGGTGGTCTTGCAATGAAATCACAAGACTCGCATGATTACGCGAAATAGGTTTGAGTTTGTACCAGCCACACTTTAGGCGGATTGGTACCTCAAAAAGAGGGGGAGGGGGGCACAGGTTCAAGCTCCCAGGACAGTATATTTAGTAAAGGTGGAGGCTAGCAGCTTCAAAGTTCGAGGCTCCAGGCTCTAGTCCAAAAGAATCAACAGGAGAAGGAAAAGGGGAGAAAGCGGGAGATGAAAAACTTATTTTAAAATAAAAAAAAGGCGAACCAATAAAATGGTTGATAGACAATAATATAAAGACTTAAAAGAAAAGTGATAGAAGCATTTAATGAGTAAATTTAGTAATTTAATCATGTGCAGCAAAGACCGATCAGAACACATTAAGAATTGACTTAGTATCGAATAAAAGGCCATAATGCAATTCAGTGAAGATAGATTTCCTATAACCATAATTAGTTTTATAGTATTCCAAATACACAATCATACCAGTGACTATCAAAATAAAACCATGATTGATCTAAAAAATGGCAGAAATAATGTTTAAGAAAAAAGGGTGAAAGAATCTAGGCTTCAGAACTGGATGAGTATCTGTATTAATTTGAAAGTCAATCTAGATGTCTTCAAGAGAGAACTTAGACATGACAACCAGTAATAGACTCTCTAAGTACATTGCAAAGCAAACACAAATGGAAAACATGTACATCTAAACACATAGCAAGACTACAAGGTTGCTCAGATGTAGGAATGCAGAAGCACCAAATATTAATCCTAATCAAACCTAGAAGTCCAATGCACCAAATATTTATTCTCAGTTCTGGCAATAGGGATGGAGAAGGATAAATTATCCCGGGATAAATTATCCCTTTACTACAATGAGAGTGTGTAAGTAAATAGGATGCTCATGTAAGAAAGTACAGAGACAAACCTGATCATCGCACAGATCATAGTCTCCAGGGTCACCACTCTCGCTGCAGGTTTCACCTGATGCATTTTCAAGATTATCACCTGCTTCTGCATCAGACTCATGTGTAGCATCACCATAGTCATCATCTTCATAGGACTCATCATCATCAGTTGCCTCTTCACTCTCACTTCCACTCTCTTCTGTGTCGGTGTATATTTCAGGGGAGATGGACCCTTCCTGCAAACACACTAGAATTCATGAGTCACAAAGAAAAAGTAAGAATTAATTCACAAAGAAGCCATTGAGCTCTAGTTCAAATGGTACTTCCACCACCCTTAACAATGGGATGGAAGGTAAGGTTGGGGTTCAAGACCCACAACCTGTGTATGTATTGTACCAATAAAAAAAACTTCACACTGAAGTTGTTATCTGATTTTAATAATAGCCAATACGGCCTTTTACTAATTATTTTATAGCACTGAAAAACCCTCAAATTTAAAGTTTTATGCTATTAAATGAGCTCAAACTCTTTGGGGGTTAATAGCAAGGAGACAGAAGATAAACATTCATACTTCACAATTCCAAAAGGAGGATACAAGAGAGCACCTTCATCAGTGAAGTACCTGAACTAGTTTGAAAATGACAAGTAAAATGATAAAAAGAAATATTTCTATTAAAGTTGATATGTAATCTTCATTGAATGGCAGTTATTCACTCCTTGTCAACTGACTCCATTCTTTTTTTTAAAAGAGTTTATATGGAGTTTATTGCAATCTCAAATAATGTTTGAAAGATCTATAAGAAAGAAAAAAAACACCTATGGAATTCCTAGATCATTAGGACAATTAACATGTAAAAAACCTAATCATGAAAGAAAAACATATAGCCCATACTAGCACAGATATGAATGTGTGGGTGTGGGAAGTGCGTGGGAAATGATAATAGGAAAGCATATCAAAACTGACTGTGAATGAGGAAGACATTAGAACTTACCCCAAATATGTTATCATACTCCTCCAATAAGGTTATAACAATGGCTTGAGCATGGTTAGCTGCAGCAGCTGCTTGCAGAAGTTGTGCAGAACCATCACCACCAACATCAAAATTAGTTTCAATTTCACAATCACCAGCTAAAAGGGGACGCAAAAGTAACGGAGCCATGCAAGCAGCAACAGCTGAGGAGCTCATTCGATTCTCAGCTTTGTGAGAAGCTACAATTTGCATCATCACAAGTACTCTAAACAGGGGCAAAAATAAACAGATTAAAAAATAAAACAACATCCAATAAAAAATGCAAGGAGGTAAGGCTAGTGAGAGCATAATTTTCAGATGGGGAAAACAAAAAGGAAAAGAAATGATCATATATAAAAATATATCAATATCTGTCGATATGTGCCATTGCGTGCGCGTGTCAATTTCCCTCTTTATCTAAGAATTCAAAGTACAATCAGTATTGAAACTGAAAAGGAAAAATAAGCATTAAATTAAAGAAAAAAAGGCATTCAAAGAAATAGTTTCTATTTGGGAAAATGAATCTAAAAGATAATTAAATTATGACAAGCACAATATCTGTATAGTCAAACAGACATAGAGGTGATAGTAAACATGATGTATGAACTACCTCTGCAATAAGCGGCGATTAGGCTCCGGAAATGTTTCACATATTGCTGCACGCATAGCATCAACTCTAACACTACGATCAGTTCCTGGACATCATTGAACAATAAGAAAAGTGAACATTAAAAAGAATACTGGGCATATGGTAAAACATCCAAATGTAATGTGTTGTATAAAATTTCCTTTGATAATTTCCACTGCATCTCCAAAGAAGAGACTGTAGCATATCTTGTACATAGGAAAGTTTCTCATCATATAATTAATTTTTTTATCAAAATAAAAAAATGTAAACACATTTATGAAAAAGCATGAGAGCAAGATCAAAATAGTTAAAAATTCCATTTTCTGACTGCTCTTTTCCAAGTAATATCCATGGCTCTATGCACCTATTGTAATAAGGAAGTGAAAAGTCACATCCTCCAGTAAATTCTAAATGTTCAATCACATTTGTTTTGTCACAAAGGTAGTTCTCCTCACCACCAAATGTTAATGATTTATATGCATTGAATACATTTTCAACTTATTCCCCAACATTTTACTATGTTAGCACTAAATGTATTGTAATGTGGTAAATTACAACTAGGCCTGCAAGCAACAACAAAACAAAAGATGGTAAACAAACAGTTGATCAACAGACTTACGACATGCTTCTAAGAGTGCTTTGCAGCAAGATGCAGGAACTGGAGAAGATGGCAACTCCCGGAGGACATACTGGGATAATTACAAGAAAAACAATTAACAAAACGGTTTAGCATCCATTGTGTGCTGTAACCTACATGAAGGATCAATATTTTTGCTATGATTATAAGGAGATACCTTGACACAATCAGCAACAATATGTGGATCCTCCTCTGGAGAAAACTCAATTTTTCCTAAATTAAAACATTATCCAAAAACTGTTAAGATACAGACATTAAACCCAAAAAACAAAAACGAATCTCTAATGTGAAGCTACAATACAACTATGGTTTCTTTTACTGTAACACTCCGAAGGCAAAGAGGAGTTCATTTAAATGACCATTAGTTTTTTTTGTTTTTTTTTTTTCACTGTGATTGTCTTTATTTCTTTTCTTTTCTTTTTAATCTGTGGCCATATAGCAAGTGGCAGTTTTTCCCAGAGGGTAAATTCAAAAAATAAAAATTACAAATCAGTTACTACAGTCCTATTCCCACATCTTATGGTGTAGCTAATTGCCAATTCACCCATATAACAACTATGATATAAATTCAAGATCTGAAAAGTGAGAATCACCTTGCATGCAAAACTTAATGAACCAAAAAAAGAAAAGAAAAAAAGATGATGCATTTAATTATGAATATAAGATTAAAGTTAGTCAAGAACAGCATATATCCAAAGAAACCCACCCTGCTCATATTCCCGAATTCGACGTTCAACATCCTCAACATAGGCAGCTTGTCTCAAGATCCCTTCTACTTTGACACCTGTTATATTTTTTATCAGATTGATAAACAAAGCAACAAAAAATCATATATTTATGTGTATCCAAACCAATAACAAAAGGAGCCCTACAGATCGACAATTGCTATATTAACAAAAAACCCAAAGTGAGAGCTATAACTTAAATAACAAATGAGGGTAACTGTGGCAAATGAAATTAAAGTGTACAATAATACATATTAGATGTTGCAAGCATTTGGTAGAACAAAAAGAATAGACACTTTACTTTTCTATAATCATATTACATTTGCATGATTTCTGCACAAAAAAAGCTAAGAATTAAACAAGACGAGATTATTTAGAAACTGCACCAAAATAAATTTCTATAGTGAAACAATAATAAAGTCTTGACATTGATTAGAACTTGCACAAAGTATAAATGTTCAGTACAGCAACAAGTTCTACAGGACTACAATATTTAAAAACATATTAAAACTTCCACAATCCACCAGTCATCCTCAGATTGAACATTGAAACTCATCTATATCTTTTTCCTACCAATTTCTCCTGGGATCACTATAGTAACATAATTAAATGAATGGAGTTCGAAATTTTCAAATGAAAATTTGAAATTAAGCTAATGGTGTTTAAAAATTTTATAAAATCCCAGCATGAAATATGTATTAATAGATTTCCTGGCAGTAGATTATTCATACATGTTGCAAAAAGTTGTTAAAATTATACACTCTTTTTATTATAGTATGCCATCTTCCATTAAGAAGAGAAAGATTTGGGGCCAATACATATTTATCCTTCAATGCAAGAATATAGATATTAAACTTCAATAGAGTAATAAAATCAGCTAATGACACACCCATAAGCTGTGGAGCAGCAAGAGACTCAATAATTAAAGATCCTCTAATGACACAAGCACACTAAAGATTCTCTCAAGCATAAGATTGAAAGGGGGAAAAAACATTATTTCAGAAACATTATTTATAATATTATTCAGAAGACAGATATGCATTAAGAAGTAAATTATTTCACAGAATTCACATTTTAAAGTACCGCAGAAATGAGATCCTAAATGATAGCTCTAAGGGGGGGGGTGGGGGAAGGCACTAGACCCACCATACTCTTCCATAAAATTAAGGGCTTTTTCCAAAAAAGATGGAGTTCCATCAACATCTTCCAAAGCAAGTAAAACTGGTCTGCCAATAACTGAAGATTTCACTGGCGGTCCCTCCTTCACTGCAAAAGAAGTAAGGAAAATATCAAATATCTCAATGAAGTGAAAATTACCCCAAGTTCAACTTCAAAACAGTATGCCTCATCACACAAGAATCAATGTTCCAGATACTAGTCAAGAAATATTTTCAAGAACTTTCATGCTATTATTGACAAAAACTTACAAAACCTAGTACATGGGAAGTTTATTAAAGAATAATATCATGAAAACAAAAAAAAATACTATTGTAACAACACAAGGAGTTTTTTCTGTTCTCATAGTTACAGCGGAGTTAATCCAATGCCCAGATATTTTAATTGCAACCAAAGGTTCTGATGGGAACGAAGCCATATGGAGACCACTCAGACATACTTAACTTAATGAAAATGAAGCTAATGATTAAATTTATTCATTCTCATGCCAAAAACTGTTTTTTTATGAAGCAACTCTACCAGCTCAGAAATAATGCAAAACATAAGCACAAAAAACAAAGTGTGAAGTTAAACAATAGATGAAAAGCATGATGACAACAAGGGCATACACTGGTCCAAAGAATTATCAACTGAATCAGTCTGATCGTTCCTGAAGATACCATTTTGCCCCATCACAATACCTGAACTTGGTGCTTGTGACAGAGCATTCTCAAGTGCAGTCTTCCACTCATACAAATCATCGGACGTTTCAGCCTGTAATACCATAAAAAAGGCACATCAGAAGCAGACAGAAAAAGTTGAATAACAAGCCCAGAGGAGCCTTCTCTATTCTTACTTTTGCCCCAATCATTTTTGGACTTGATCAAGTTTCAACATGTCTTCTGTATGTTTTTCCCACTCAAATAAAAAGTCCAAATTCCATGAAGTTATCATTCAGAAGGATTATTTATTTTTTTCTCTCCATATTTCTAGTTTTGGTCCCAAAAGCTTCCCCAAGTAATATGGCCTTCATGAAATTTTTGAAGCAAATGCAGTTCCCACCAAAGGTTCCATGTGATGAGGATCATATTTGGTGAGGTGACGTTGAAATAAAATGGTTCCAACTTCCTCGCTTATGAATCTTAAAGTTCTCTTTTTTTTTTAATTTAAAATTGAATTAAAATAAAAGGCCTTTGGATAGAACTACTTGGAAGAGTTTTATGTAGATTTTGCACTCAATTTAAGACAGGTTTCCATTAATTAGTACATACATCATGAACTCTTAAGAGATCTAGTGAGGCTCCAATCTTTATCCCCTCTATCATCTTTTTCCTTCTCTTTCTTTGTCTTACAGTTTACTTTACACAACCAGCCTTTCTTTAAACCTTAAAAACCAATTCAACCGTTTTTAATTCAATAACTGTTGTGGGGGTGGGGGCGAGGAGGATTTGAACCTAGAAGCCTCCACTAGAAAATTCAGGATATGTCAGTTGAGCTACAAGGCTCTTGGCTACTCTCGGTCAACCAAATAGATTTGACCCATGAATCCTTAAGGAAAAATTTGAAAATTTATAAACTGAACCGCCATTTAAAGGAGGGATAAAAGCTCTTCCTTTTCCAACTAGTTCAGGCTAGCAGTATTGCAAGAGTTCCATCATTCCAGCTTCAGATGCAAAATCTGTTTTATTTATTATTATTACTTTAAACTTCCAATCTTTTGAGCAATATTCCCCTTTAAATCATCTTATACTGTTTCAAAAGCCAATCATAAGGGCACTGTGTTTTGTATTTTATACATATGAAAGGCAAATAAAATTTGGGATGCATTGATTATAATGACTTGAAAGAATGATACATCACAGTTTACATTATTAGACATGATTTTACCAATTTTTGAAGTAGTTCTACACCAGTCAAGCAAAGAAAAAAGTTCTTTTTTTAAGGATGGGGGAAGCACCTTAAGTGTGAAAGCTCGACCATCACGACCATCAGGAAAGAGCACAGTCAATAGTTTTTTATCTGCTTTGACCTCCACACTATAGATTATTGAAATGAAGGACAACAAGGTTAGTAAACTTCTCCATTTCCATAATGGGCAAAACCATGAGAAGGAAGCCGGAAAACCGAGTAAACTCTAACTAGGAATTAAAAACAAAAATAAAAATAAAAAAGCCAACCTGCCTGAATTGTTGAGGTCAATACCACCAAGGGTCAAATTCACTTCACTCCCCTTCTGAGGAACAACATTCTGAAAATTAAAACAATAGTAGATTGAACCTTCTGAAACCTTAATGTAGTACGTCAAACACAATACATACATAGGTAGGGGTGTGTGTGTGTATAAAGGTCCTTTCATTCAGCTACTGCTTTGCACACCTGATCTAATATAAAGCATAAGATTAAAATTAGGCAATTGAGTTGACTACACTATGTTAATTCCCCTATAAGTCCAAACACCAAGAGCGTCTACCATACCAAGCCATGGTCAATGAATAAGTTTTTCAAATTATCTCAAAGATCATCATATCCTGTGCATAAGGCTCCCTCTTCTTCGAGGTCTAGAGAAAGGAGTTTTGGTTCACTTATTCATAACTAGAATGCTAAGCATGTGGTTTCTCCAGTTTACTAATCCATGCAACTATGGGTTAAAGATATGGCAGATTAAAGTCAATTTGAATGCCATTTTAAAATATTACTTAACAGTTCTATTCATTCATAAACAACTATAACTGGCTCCTTTTTCTTGTGATCAGTATTGACTAACTGCTTAAGGTATTATCTTATAGGCCATCCATAAGAGCCAATCAATATTATTATCAGAAGCAAGAACAGCAGCAACATACTCCTCTCCATGCAAGGACAATCAGCAAACTCCATAGCCAGTAACTATCTCTGCTGCTTGAAGTGGAAATGTGTCCCCAAAAGTGTTTCAATTGGAAACAGCCACTATAAATTAGGGAAGGGAAAGGAGATGAAAATTTGAAACTAAATTCTTCTGGATTAGAGTGAAAAAAAATGCAAATAAAGGATGATCATGGTATGTAAGTTTTAGCTTCAAATATCTTAGCAAAGAAAACCCAAAGCCAACCCCAACAGCTCTTAATCAGTTCATTGTGTCCTTCTTCATCATTTTAAAATAACTGCTAGAATGCTACAACAGATTTCACAAGAATGCAGATTAAAGGAAACCAAACAACTACTTACTGGATCACTTCTGAAGAAAACCAAGGAAGTACGTGTTAAAATAAACCACCTTTTCTTCCAGGATGTCCATCCAATCCCTATATAAAAAAATTACATAAATATTAATTTCAGACATCTTCAAATGCCTTTAGTTAGAACATTAGTGTTAAATGTACACTAAATTAAGAAATATGTGTTGGGTAGAAATAAGAGTAAACCATAACTGCACTGCCCTGATAATTGAAATGTTTATCAAAAAATTATATATATATATATATATATAGAGAGAGAGAGAGAGAGAGAGAGAGGAAGACTAATGAGTTCTATCAAAAATCAGTATCATCATTGAACCACAAAACTTTATAGGTTATTCCAGCAGTCAACCTATTCTGGAAGTAACAAACCTTATCCTCAGCCAAGAAAAATCATCTCGAGTAAATAACAATGATTAAAATTTAAAAATGTCCATTTGAAAAACTTTTGGTCCATCCAATGGCTTGGCTATATGCACAACACTGCGAGCCATTCTAAATTAGCAAACAAATGTTAATAAATGCAAAAAGATTCATCTATAATTATTCAAGTATACAGATACATGCACAACAGACAAACTGTAACTACCTAGCCAAAAATAAAATTAAAAAAAGAAAAAAAAATAAGAAATTGTACGTAAATATTTTCCCTTAACCCCCTCCCCCACCCCCACACACACGAGAGAGAGAGAGAGAGAGAGAGAGAGAGAGAGAGAGAGAGAGAGGAGTTTAAACACAAGAAAAACTATATATACCGCTGCTACTTCTAAGGAAACCCAAACCAACATCAGCAATCATGAAAATTGTGACATCTTAGAAAAACTCACAGAAATTTAGAACACCTAAGGTGTTAACAGTCCGTGTCTCGCTTCTTGCTAATTCAGTATAAATTTTATATGCAAACCAAGGAAATAAAACACACCTTTGGATGATATAAAAAGCGGCCCGCTCTTGAAAACCTGCAAGACAGTTATGCTTCAGTACACCTTAAGTTTCAGGGCTTCCAATAGAAATAAACAACAGAAAATACAATATATATATATATATACACCTTTCCTATTCAATTTTTTTGTTCATCATATTTGAACTCAGACATTACTATCTTAGATGCATCGAAATACTAGCATTTGGAATTTCTTTCATACATATAAAAAAAATGTTCTCACATGGACATTGATATGATACCAAACTTTCACTTAAAAATATCACAATAAAAATTATGATGACAATAAAAACACCAATGTGCAAGTATCAAAAATGTATAAAGCATTAAACACATTGAGAAGTAATATTCAAAATAAAAAGGCTTATTACCGTATTGCCACCCCGGTAACGCAAATACTCCGGCTGCGGAGGCGGAGGAGGTGGTCGTTGATCGTCATCGCCGCCACCGCCGCCGCCGCCGCCTTCTCCCTATAACACAATACACCAAAATTCCTCAAAACCATGCACTCAAATCCCTCATTCACACATAACAATGAATTTTTTGTTAATCAAAATTTAATCTAATTCATACATAATCACAATGCGTATTCAAATTTCAATTCATTCAAACGAAAATTTGAACAAAATGTCACATTGGAGAGAAATTGAAGCCAAAGTACCTGAGAAGATTCTGCAGTTCGGGTAGTCATATCTCTGATCCCAAAAAAACAGAATCGTTATAAGCAAAAAAAAAAAAAATTGCCAATAAATTACGAGCTAAGCTAATTGGATCAAACACCGTTCCTGCAATCACATTGATCAAACTCGTAATGAAATTTCAAAAAAAAAAAAAAAAAAACAGAAAAATCAATCAAAGAACATTCAGAAACAAACCTAATCCACCAAAAATTGTTAACCGTATTGTTGCTTCTAAAAATAGAAAAATAGAAACATTTTTTTTTTCAAATGATGATTTCAGAAACGTGCAATGCGAAAATATTTTGATTTTTACATTACCTTGTGTTAAAGAAAAGAAAAACTAAATTAGAGCGTGTTTGGATGAAAAGAAAAAGAGGAGGAAGAAGCATAAAAAAGAAAAGTAAGACAGAAACAGACTTTTCTTTCTCTCTCTCTCTCTCTCTCTCTCTCTCTCTCTTTCTCCTTTTGCTTTCTTTTTGTTTTCTGAATTCTCTCTCTCTTGGTCCGTAGAGGCAGAATCGTTGTTTGTT
Source organism: Quercus aquifolioides (assembly GCA_019022515.1). Taxonomy (NCBI): domain Eukaryota; kingdom Viridiplantae; phylum Streptophyta; class Magnoliopsida; order Fagales; family Fagaceae; genus Quercus; species Quercus aquifolioides. The sequence goes on along the minus strand of CM032335.1, from coordinate 21,333,753 downwards.
TTTCCAACGGAAACCCGGGGAGTCAAGCGAGAAAAGGCCAAATAGAGCGGGGAGAAAGTCTATAAACACATACAAATTTGACTAATACAATTTCACACTTTCGCTGACGTGGCAGATTGATAACAAAAAATAAATAAATAAATAATGTCTGAGCCAGGCCACACCTTATTACACAACTTTTACCGCAACTCGACATATAGCAAATTGTGAGTTCATGTGAGTTTACACTTTCACCATTCACAACTCGTCATGTAGCGTATTGTGACAAAATTTGTGGAAGAAGTTGTGATCTCAGGATTGTTCAAAATGTTTGTCTATTTTAGCATAAAAATTTATTCTTTTTATTTTATATACACGCTTCTCAAAATACTATATGTCATATTATTTATTTTATACTATATTTTATTAAAAACAATTCTTGATTTTTTTTATAATGTTTCCCTTTTTCGTGACACAACAACCATCATTAACTATCTTCCTTTATCCTCGGGATACAAATAAATAGAAAATTAATATTGCCAATTATACAGTTATTATACAACCATATATTTTTACACAACTTTACATGACCAGATTGAGTAATTGAATTTTTGACTTAATTGGCTAAAATGTGGCATTTTCTATTATACAAGTGTTGATACAAATGTTCAAAAAATAATTGATTTTAATGGTGGATCCTTATAAAAATTAGTAAAACTTGTCGAATCAAACTTTTGTAAAAAAATATTGTGAAAATATTATGTATTTGTAGCATTGCTCTAAAGTTAAAGTTGGCCATCCTAATATGCGGCAGTTGTACACGTCAACCGTGTATTCTCAGTCTTACGCTGTAACTATAAACGATCGTGTTGGAGGGAAAACGTGAAGTTTGGGAGGGGCATTTTTGGGAAATTTGGACTAAAGCACTGTTGTCTGTCTCTTACGAGTTACGAGTTGGTAATGTCTCTCCCTCACTGACTGGAGGAGAGACTACCTGTTCGGTCGTAGGCTACCAAACGTTGAAACACGTGGCTAGTATCTGAAATTTAGTAATTTACAGCTCGGACAAAGAGATTGGACTAGGGCAAGTACTTTGTAGCCAGGCTACTATCTGAATTTAGCTATTTTTTATTAAAATTAAAAATTAAAAAAATAAATAAATCATAAATTACGTGTTTAGATAATTATTTTGAAATTTTAAAATTTGAATGTTACTTATTCTATTCTGTTTATATCAACTACCTCCATTTCTATTTTTCGTTAAATAATACATAAACTTGTCATACGTGTTTAGTTCATCAGATAAAATGATGTCACGAAATTTTTATTATGCCACATTTTTAATTATTTAATTTTTTTTAGGCTACAAAAATGATGTGCCGTCATTTTATTAGACAAATTAAGCATGTGTGACAAGTTTATGTGGCATTCAATGGAAAATATGGATAGAGTGGATGCCAATGTAAACAAAATAGAGCTTCATAGGGTAAAATTCAAATTCTAAAACTTCATTATGTAAAATCCAAACACTCTCAAACTTAAGAAATGAGGCAAGGTTTCCCTCTATAGCAGGACGAGACACAAGATTAATACGTGTTTATTTTAAGATATGTATTAGTTTCATGTACCATTTAGTAGTGGGTATTTTTTTCAATAAATAAAATAAAATCAAACCTAAAAAACATACTTATAATACAATACAAACACTATTGACTTGCTTTTAAATTCAAACTTATCCTTTAAAATTCAAATTTATACTTTAAATGGAATCTAAAAAATTCTAAAACTTCATGGTGTTAAATCCAAACACCCCCAAAGTTAAAAAAAATGGCAAGGTTTCCCTTCGCAACAAGACGGGATACAAAATTGATACATGTCTATTTCAAGATATGTGTTCGTTTCATGTACCTTTTAGTGTTGGGTATTTTTTAAAATAAATCAAATCAAATCAAACCTAAAAAATATACTTATAATACAACTAGCATTTGAGCATGCACGTGGCTCTTTCTTTTTTTTTTCTTTTTTTTTTTGTAAAGGTTAATAATTTGCATCTATTATAATTTAGAAATATATTTTTATTTTTCAAACATATAAAAATGATAAACTTTAGAGATAAGCAGTAACTGTAATTTCTTTTTTGAACGTAAAGATAAAAAAATCCTAAATTTTAGGAATTATCTTTTTGAATTCAAAATGAAATTTGTTATTGACATTTATAACTCTATTTCTGAATGAAGTTATCTTTCATTAATGAGAGTATTTTTAAACCACATAAAAGTCTAATTGAAATAGGGGAATCCTCTTATATATAGTATATAATAGATAAATACAAACACCATTGACCTGCTTTCAAATTCAAACTTATCCTTTAAAATTCAAACTTATCCTTTAAATGTAATCTAAAAAATACTCCTAACTACTACAATGCGTCTATTGAGATTTATTTTCCTTTTTAAATGCTCATAAAAATAAAGTAGAGGCATAATAGGAAAATTAGTAACTAGTGGCTTCTAATTTTAGAAACAGGATAATATTTTGGGACATTTCAAAATGGAATACAAGATCAAAAATTTGAGATGGATGCAGTATTTTTTAAGGTATTTTAAAGTTTAAATTAATATTAACTTATATTTTTTTTTATCTTTAAATTTGTTTTCAATTTGGTTCTTTATGTTCTAAAATTTTAATTTTAACTCTTTATGTTTGATTATGCTTTTATGTTGGTCTCATTGTCTATTTCTGTTTGTACCTTAGATTTATATATGAGTAACACTAATTAACATGTATGTAGGTTCCTCGGATGGACGGATCTTCAGGCCAGGGGCTTTTTTGCCTTGTAACCTTTTACACCGCATCCTTTGGAGTCCCACATTAAAGGAAACCCCCCCCCCCCAACTTGCTGCCTTATAAGCTGTGAAGTCAAGGGAGTAGTGTATATTAAAATGGTTACAAATTGTATGTTATAATTCACTAGTTCCAAATAGAATAATATTTAATAAATGGTTTTTTAGTAGACTCCAGTTAATTCAACTAGAAAAAAAAAATTTGTTGTCAAATAAAATATTTAGAATTCAAACTTCACATAAACAAAAAATAATTAAAAATTTTAAATTAAAATTTTATCATATTTATATATATAAAAAAAAATTAAATACATCGTTTTCTAAGTTTTGTCTTCCCGTAGCGTCTGGTGCTTGAGTCTACTTCAAGAATTGTAATACGTATGTCCATTTTTTGGCCTTCCAGTTGTAGTTGTCAAGACTTTTCTTCTCCCCTCGTCCATATGTTTTTTTTTTTTTTTTTCCTAAATATAAACTCATCGTTTCATTATTAAAAAAAAAAAATCAAATACTGAAATTTCAAAGTCATATCAATTTAAACCTTGAAGTGATATGATATTAAAAGTTTAATGCTCGATTTGAAATTAATGAAATTTGAAATTATAAGGTTTAGTTTGTAACTTTTTTTTTTTTTTAAGAGAATCAGTTTGTAACAATTTTGGTGTCACTTTTAAAACATTTAATTTAAAATCACTCATAAGTAAAATATATTAGAGCTTAAAATGTAATTTGACTAAAGATTTGTGGGATTGAAATCTTGTGTGATCGGGGGAACATGAGCTGTTTATGATTTTGCAGGCCTTGGACATGGTCAGCCGGAACTGGCTCCTTAAACAGTCAAACTAATTGCCTATCATTGACATAGAGTGGGGCCTAATTTTTAACCTGGACCACCTGATTTAAAAGATAATGAGTGCTTAAAGTGGAGGAAGACTTGTAAACTGCTGGTTTCGCGGTGTTTAATTATTGGTGCTCAAAATGATAGGAAAATTGTGGTTTAAAAAGTGTCAGGAAAATATATGTTTAAACTTTAAAGTATTTATAATGTAAAAAATGTGTTTGGTATTATATTTTAAATAACATATTCTAAAATGTGAAAAAATATAATTGTATGTTTAGCATGTGTATGTGTATATTTTTTTAAAGTGAAGGTTGTATAGTAAAATAATACTATTTTATTTAAGGAGAGATAAAAAGAAAGGAAAAAAAAAAAACATTTAACAACGTTACCTGAAAACTAAAATTGGTATGGATGAGTTTTCAAAATACATGTTCTAAACACCTTAATTTAAGAATTGTAACACAAATACCCATGATAAAGTATCGCTAGCAAACATGTTTTTTTTTTTTTTTTTCGTTTTTTGATCTCACAATTTTCAGTATTTAAATATTGAAAACTGTTGTTTAAACATCGCTACCAAACAAATCTAACTTTTGTAGGACCATCTCACGAGTTTGTTAAGCTCCTGTCTAGTGCACCGCACTAGACAAAAGTCACGTCCCTCAGGACCCTCATGAGTAGGGGTTTTTTTTTTTTTTTTTTTTTAAGTATTTTACCTTTTTATGACCTTGAAGTATGAACAAAATGATGAGTTGTAGGACAATAGAACTTGATAGGCAAGCTTTAAAGGGAGAAATAATTGGTCACATTGATTTTGGTAGCCATGCCACCCACCAATTTTAAAGGCCCTAATGTAGTGGGGCTGTCGAGCCATGCTAATTTGTGTGTCCCTTTTCCTTACCAACTCAAAGTTAAACTATCAGCGTCCATAATGGCTGTAATCAATGAGCACATAAAAGCCAGCACCTAAAGAGGTATCCTAATTGGGGGAGAGGATTGATTTTTCTTTCGGTCGTCTATTCTGTTACTAGTTCATTGTCCACATACAAAGCTTTGGTAGAAGGTTGCCATCTATATAATCGTATTTAATTTGGCCTTTAAATTGAGTGACGTTAAAGATATCATAAATTTCCCAATTTATTGAGATGACAAATTATGATTGGTATAATATTATGTTTACATAAATTTAATATTGACATTATTTTTATTGTATACCAATTACAACATATTAATTTATCAATAGTGATGAATAATTTTTTTTTAAGATAAATATATTGTATAAAAAAACTTATTATTTTCAATTTTTATAATCACTATATTTTTAAATTGACCGCACAAAAAAAAAAAAAAAACAAACAAACAAAAACGACAACAACCACCACCACCATGGCAGCGTACATCACAAAATTAGTTAGATCATGCAGGATTGACATTTTAATAATTTCAATAAAAGAAACAAGTATTTAGTGAAAACATACAAAAATCAAAAAATATTTATATTTCCATAGATATTTCACTCTGTGCTCTTGTTTTGTTTTATGTATAAGCCTTATTTGTTTTTGTTTTTGTTTTTTTTTTTTTTTTTTTGAGAATCACAAGCCTTATTTGTTGAATAAACGAGGCATGATTTCTTTTGGATAGTTGTACTTAACTCTCTTTGTCTCTCCACGTAAAAGTAAACAAAACACAAGGACAGAGGTCAATGATATGAGGTTGACACTTGACAATGCATTTTGTCTTGCAGGATTATAACCTTGTGGGCCACTAAGCAAGCATTCATCGCATGCAACCATCAAATAAACACTTTCACATGTTATGCATATTAAAGATAAACGTGTAATTACAACCTTGACTCATAGGTAGGAAACTAAGAATTTTCTCAATTCTCCTTGTCCTGGTTCCAACTCATGGATTTGTCGACAAAAGCAAAAAGCTCACTTAAAAAGGTTTATGATTTAAATTTGGAAATGGGACTAGCATCCATATTTTGGAGGACCAGGAGTGTTTTAAATAACTTCATTCCACAACTTCGATGTCACTTGGGTAGTTGTGTGTCACAGTTGTTGATACCCAACAAAAAGCAATGGTACATAGAATTAAATATCTTTAGTGATTTGATATCTAAACAACAAACAAAATTTGCAGAATTGACTTCCCCTCAATCTCAGCTAGATAAACTTTAATGGAGCCTTAGCAAAATTGAAAACAAAAATTCTAATACCACATTAAATGTCACAACTTGTGTCGCAATTATCCACATGGTAGACTGTGAGTTGTAGATAAAAACTAGTAGGTTTATGTGAAAGTGACAGAATCAGTCACAGTTTGACACGTATAATAATTATAGTAAAAGTTGTAACATTTTATGTAATACTAGAGGTTAGTGCTGAATCTGTTTACATCACAGACCAACTATATGCTCTTTTTAATTATTCGGTCAAAATAATGGAAATGCCTGTGGAAATTAATCAAAGATCCAAGAAAGACTAAAAAAATTCTTGTGGAAAATTTAATGGGCAATGATGGTATATAGAGGGCAATCTATATGCTTTTCCCTTTTTGTAAGCAAAAACCTGAATATGAAAAATCTAAAGGCATCGAATACTTGACGAAAATTTTACACACTCTCTCTTACTTTATACTGTGCTCACGTGAATCCCTGCAATATGTTCTATTTTCACGCTCCTTTTGCAGTAATAGTCTGGTCCCTATCAATATGGATTTTTAAATTTAGTAAGGATACTCTTATTTTATACTCAACTTATACGTTAAGTTATGATTTGTTTATAATAAAAATAGTGTTAGTGATGCATTCAGGGAAAAGTGAATCATTAGTTAATAACTTAATAAGGTGCAAGTGTTAAGCTTTTTTAGATTTATACTATTGTCAGTTTCTTTAAGATCGTCTGTCCTCTTTCTAGTGTATTAAAAATGCTTAGTTTTCTATAAAAAAAAACTTAATAAGGTGTGAAATTGATTGAAAGCGTGACTGTAGCATTGTTGTTTAACTTTAGAAGTGGTGTCTTCCTCTCTATCAGTGATTAAGTGAAGTGTATTCTTTTTTTTTGGGAGTGAGCATAAATAAGGAAGAAAAAAAAAATCACCTTATTTGCATATATGGCTTGTGATTCTCTATTCTAATCTCTATGATGATGCAGAAAGAAACAAAACTATAAAGCATACACCCAGATCCTAAAGATGGCTTATCAACAAGTCCTGTTAAGTTTTTAGAATAGTCCACCTGATGGCTTTAGGTAATTGGGTCCATGTGAAAGTTTTGGCCCAAAATAGGGTCCAGACAAATAGGTGGGCTCCAAAACAACCCAATACGTGTCACATGTAAGGTTTTTTTGATTAGCTGTTACATTGGCCGGCTTCCCCTTCACAATCACTAGGCATAAAAAGACATTTTAAGTTTCTAAATCACAAGGGCATCCATCAAAGCTTTGTCACATCATGTAGGAACTAGGAAATATATTGCTCCAATCACTAATGGCCTTTGAATCAAATTGTATATTCAGTTTTATAAACATTGGATGTTGGTTGGAATTTAGCACTCTAGGGAATATGAGCAAATTGTCAAATTAAGAAAAAAAATATTGCTTAATTTAAATTACTTTCAATGGCAATGCGTAAGGAGATAGACAAGTTTTATATTAGTTATTGTGAAATTTTGTGAACTTTTTTTTTATTATGAGTTATGAGATTGATAGGTGCTATGTCCATAACCTTTTCTAAACACTTTCACAACAAATTTTAGGTAAAAAGTTGTTACAGGTTTTTAATTTGAATCTACCGTTAAAATTACTTTCTTGTCCACCCGTAACAGTTCGTAACAACTTGTCACATATTATGAGTTATGACATTGACAAATGCTATGTCCACAACTTTTTCTAAACACTTTCACAACAAATCTTAGATGAAAGGTTATTATAGGTTTTTAATTTGAATCCACCATTGAAATTATTTTCTTGTCTACTCATAATAATTCATAACAACGTGTCATTTATAATTTGTTGTCAAAGTATGGTGAAAATATTATGAATATGGCATTTCTCTACCACATTAGCTTTATTATTTAAATACAATTTAAAATGGTTTTAATTTTAAATCTTTAATTAATAAAGTTAAGACTTGAGAGTTTGAATTTCAATAAATAACATGGTTAAATTTAAATTTAAAAGCATTTAAGAAAATAAACAAATAAATAAATGCAATATTATGATTCAGTTTTCTATTTAAACTAAAAAACAGTTAATGCCTTGTTTCTATTAAAATAAAATAAAAACAGTTAATGCCTTGACTTAATAATAAAGAGCAATCAAATCACAAAATTAACAAGTTTGGCAATTAAGCCAGAAGGTTTCAGATGTTTTTATCTCAACAAATTTAGAAACATTCGTTTGCAACTTGCAGGTAAGCACACCTAGGATTTGTGGTCAAAGTATGGTAAAAATATTATCAAAGTGGCATTTTTCTATGACAATAGCTTTATTATTTAAATACAATTTAAGATGATTTTAATTTTAAATCTTTAATTAATAAAGTTAAGACTTGAGACTTTGAATTTTAATAAATTACGTGGTTAAATTTAAATTTAAAAGCATTTAAGAAAATAAATAAATAAATGTAATATAATGATTCAGTGTTCTGTTTAAACTAAAAAAAAAGTTAATGCCTTGACTCAATAATAAAGAGCAATTAAATCATACAGTAATCCAAAATTAACAAGTTCAGCAATCAAGTCAGAAGGTTTCAGATATTTTTACCTCACAAATTTAGAAACATTCGTTTGCAACTTGCAGGTAAGCACACCAATTAGCTCAGCTTAATAGCAATTAACAAATAAATTCCCCAAATTCATGTGATTAAACAAATTTAATACCACTATTATTTACCGTTTCCGTGTAGTATTTGAAAACTTTGGAAAGCAAATTCCAAATCCAAATTCACGAGAAACATTAAAAAAATAATAGAGAGTCCCCAAAAAAACCATCACGTTTGGGAAAACTAGAAGACAAGGTAAAAACAAAACAAAAGCCGCACATGTCCAATAATTCTCCGAACCCAAAACTCAAACCTCAAAAAACAACAACACGATCTATCTAAATTCCGTTGGGTTCTCAATTCATGGACCAGGGAAAACAATTTCCTAGGGCTTGAAATTCTTATTAGAGCTGGCTTTTTCTGAGTCTGTGAATTGTGCTATATATATATATATAGCTAGGGCTCGTTGTTGTTGTTGTTGTGCTTGTTGCACATGGAGAATTCGGAGACGGATAGGGTTCGATTGAAGAGGAAGACTTTGCAGTCTGTGGTGGAACAGTGTCAGCGAGCTCTTGAATTGCTCGCTACGACGAGCGGTGTTGACGGTGGCGGTGACGATGAGGAAGACGATGACGGTGACTGTGACGGTGGCACACGTGGTGAAACCTCAGCCTCGGGATCTCTCCGCGGCAGTGATCGAGAAGCCGATGAGGTATGAATTTTTGTGATCAATTTGGTTTCTAGGTTTTTTTTTTTTTATGCTTTGTACGTACAGTTTAGTTGTAGTTTAGCTAATGAAAATTGCCAATTGGATTTGAATTGTGAGAGAAACCTTAGCAAAATCTAGTGAAACTTTAGCTTTGATTTTGTTTTTGTTTTTTGAGTTTTTAAAATTTGTGGGACTGAAAACTGAAAACTGAAAATGAAAGCATTAATTGGAAAGTGTTTTTCAAAACATGTTTTTTTTTGGGTAATTACTGATTAGCCTTTTGAATTTGTGGTGGGACATACTGAATTTATTTCCTTTATTCCAATACATAGTGTTTGTTTTTATAGCTGAGCCTGTGTCTCGTGTACTCGGCATTGAATGTTTGGGGCATGCTGGTTTGCAACTAGGATTGGTTATACAATGAATGCTTGGGTCGGGATTTACTGGATAATGAATTAGTATACTAAGTCTACTGTCTATGGCTGAGCTGATTTTTAGTTCGAGCCGATGTTAAGAATGGTTTAAGTTGTTCTAAAGACTATTATTTGAAGTCATGTTTGTTCTGCAATTTTGTTATCCGAGGTTTACCTCGATGAGGTTTCACATCATCAAAAATAGAAATTGTTATTGATTAAGAGGGTCTGTAGTTTGAGACTGTTGCTCTGAACTTAATTGCCTTCCCATTGGAATGTGAGTCCTGAATTTTGATGTTTATGTTCAAATACAAATAAATAAATGAAGGGCCCCATTTTCAAATTTGGAGGCATAGCCCGTTGTTAGTCATGAAAATTATCACTACATATCATTATTATGCAATTAAGGGTTTGTCTTGGTTGATTACCACACTAATTTAAGTAGACAGATCTTTGATCCAGCATCATGTGCCGTATATTAAGTCTGTGCCAACTGCTTATATACTTTAAGATCAATATATATCAAATCTCTCTTGTATGGCACTTCATGCTCTGGAACCAGATGTGCTAGTGAAAATTTTCTGTTTTCTTCCCCCATTTAAAACACCATTCATATAATGTTGTAGAAATAAGTTGCCCTTGTCATCCCCTAATCTTGTAGCCTTGTGCAGTGTAGTCTATAAATACTAATTGTGAATGAGTTATGCATTTTTTTGATTCATTGAGAGGATAATATATGCTCACTTCCATGTTGTAACTCCATATCCTCTCCATCTTACTACAGTTGTGCGATCTTCTTAAGTCTAAAGTTCAGTGCGCTGACTTCCTTGAAAAGCTAGAGAGTGCACAGGCGACAGTTCCACAAAATATGACTGGTATGTATGCTAAGATGGCTCCATTTTTTGACTTGTTGCCAAATACGCTAGTCTTTTTGAAGTTCAGCCATTAGCAACTTTGTGCTTGGATTTATAATAGTTGGCCTTTTCTCATTAAGGCTTGGAATTGGATGCTAAAAATTTCTTGTACTGTCACAGAAGAAGGTAATTCTTGGGATATGGTCGGTGAAAAAGATCTATGGGAATGTGAAAGTGACGAATTGGAACAAGAAGACTATGTTCTTGTTAGGCAAGAAGATATAGTGGAGGGTATTGCATGCTTCATGGCTGCATATTTGTTGTCCCTCAAACAGACTAAGGTGTGCCAGGTTTCCACTCTTTGTTAAAATTTGAAGTTTCCTGGATCGATCTTTCCCTAGTTAGCTAACTTATCATTATTATGATCATTATTATTTTTGAAAATTTTAAACAGTATCCAACACTTGTATAACCATCCTTGACTTCAATTGATTTTATGCCATGGCTGTTATTGACCCTTATTATACAACTTATAAGTTATAATGAACTCATGGGAGCCATATTTTAACAATTGTTGGAAGTACGATTGGATATGGTTTCCATATCCATTTTCTTCTCTTGTTTTGATCGAAAAAGTTTGATCAATTACCGCTCCTGTGTAAGTGTATCTGTTGGACCACATCTAATGGTTTAAATTTGTACATAGACTTTTGCTACATTAAAAGCCTGCTTGAGTGAGGGTCTCTGGGCATGTTTTGTATCCAAGTGCTTTTTGCACACGTAAGTATTAACCCTTATACAGCATTCAGCAAATCGATAGTGCACATAGGAAAGAGGTATCATTAAATTAAGATTAGTATGCATGCTAGAGTTTGATTTTCTTTTTAATGACCTCTTCAGAAAATGACCCCAAGGATCTATTATGGGTTTACAACAACAAAAAGCCTTAGTCCCAAATATTATGGGTTTCATGTTAAAAAGATTTGCAATCCTTTCTAAGTATGGTATTAAAGTTGCTATGTGTTTGAAGATGCAACTTGGATTATAAGTTATGCTATTGTATTTTCCATTATGCGAGATGAAAGCAATGGGGATCATATAATTATATATTTGACTTTGTGAAGATCAACATGTGTTGACATGGTGCTTTATCTGCTTTATTGTTGAACTCAAATTAAAGAATTTGTGAAATTTTTTTTTTCTTTTTTCTTTTTTCAGTTTTAAATGTGTCACACACAATTTTAATGACAAGGTCTATGCATGTCAACCATGGGTTATAAAAAGAAATTGAGAAGTAAAAAGATGATGATATACTTTCTTTGAAGAATAAAATGTTTTCTAAATGGTTGATGTTTATTTTGCAGGATTTGACCCCTAACCAACTCCAGGATGGTAAGTTTGATTGGCTTTATCCTTTAACTGTTCCGTGCCTATATTTTTCTTCCTAATGTTGTATGATGAATTGAAGAGAAAATTTTCTATAGTTTTCTTTCACCTGTTCAGTCCAAGTACAACTTATGTGTAGTTGTAACAATTTTTGTGGCCGTGATAATGGAGTTCTGACATTCTCTATATTCTTTTTTAGCCCTTAGCAAGACATTCTCAGTGAAAAAGAAAAAGGGAAAGCTTCGGAAGGCATGGGATGGAAGCAAAGTTATTTATAATGTGGCATCTTGGGGTGCAACTGCTCTAGGGTAGGTTAATTATGTTAAATCCTGCTTATATATACATGGTCTATATATATTATGCAGTGTGTATTGGTTATTTTATAGTGTAGGCTCCTAGTGCGAAGTGAACTATGTCTTCTGATCAGTACCTTGTCAAGTTCCAAGAATCTTCACTTTGCTCCCACATCTATATTTGATTGATCGCCAATGCCACTATTTAATTATTATTATTATTAATTTTTTTTTTAGAATTACCTTATCTACTCTTGATCTTTCTTTTCTTTTTTTCCCCTAACAGGATATACCAAAACCCTGTAATTCTAAGGGCTGCAACCAAGGCATTCTGGACTTCTTGTCATGTAATATCAAAGCTTCTCTGATTTGCTTGTGCTGCGTGGAGAAAAATTCCAATGTTAGAATTCTTTGTGGTATTTGTGGTTGTGCTAGCTCGGTGTTCCCCACGTTGTAACATTAATGTGATTCATTTCATGACCACTGATTAATTAGTTTGTTGACATCATTTTTAATCTTGTAAATATTTCTTCCTTTCGAAGCATTTCCAGAGTGCAATTCAGATTCATTGGAAAAGTTTCATTGTAAGGCTTGCAGTCTTATTCTTACTTGCACTTTTATTAAGGCTACCTCCCTGAGTGCACGGACTTGCATTAGCTAGCAACAGATGTATATATTTGTTGTATTATTATGTTGTCAATAAGTGGCACCGAACAACCGATGGGATTATATTACTTGTAATTAGGTCATGGCTTATCATATGATTCTTAATTAGTAAGCAATTAACCTCTTTAGCATCTGCATTGTAGAACAAATTTAAGTGAAAATCTTTTTCTGAAATTAAAGAAAGAATAACATGTTTCAACTAGTCTTGGTGAAAAACAAAAAACAAACAAACTAGTTCCTCGAATCTTATTTAAACCTAATCCAATAGGTGGCACATGATATTCAGGTATTCTATGTTTTATTCCTTGTCCTAATTTAAATATAGTACGATGGCAAGAGAAATGAACATTTAAACCTAATCCAACAAATTTGCTTCTCAAAAGGGATCACGTTTCTTCGATTCGAAGATGCTGCCTTAATAAAATGGTTGGTTGGGAATCTAGCTAATATTATTACGTAGGTTTTAATTAACTTGGACGACAAAGTTGTTGGTACTGTTTTCCAGTACAGACGTGAAAGGATCTCTATGAACAGGTGGCTTGTGCTATGTCACAGCACACATCCTATGAAATATGAATATTCGGTCCAGATATAGAGAATTATTTTTATTTTGAGAAAGAAACCATTGGATGAGTTTGTTTTGACCAAAGCAGCACACCTTCTGCTGGACTATTGAGAAATCAAGTATAAATTGGGCTGGGCGTATAAGTTGGTCCATATGTTAGTCTCACATAAGTTGTATACACTAGGCATTAGATATTTTCTCCTAGGGGATTATATATTTCTAATTGAGCGATGTATCAAGTGCAGAATTTTATTGACAATACTTGTTATTGTTTCTAAAAATAAAAAACCAATACTTGTTATAGTTATTTCTGCACAATTTATTTTCATTTAAAAATTAAATTAAATTTGATAAAATCCTAATTTGAAATAGATTATGTCACAAAAAGAATAAAGTGAAATAGTCAATTTATAGGTTTATCAAAAAAGAAATAGTCATGATAGCAAAACTTGAATGCAAAAACTTCTTTTCAAAAAAATAAATAAATGCAAAAACTTAGGCCGTTGGTTGCTTGTGACAACTTTTTTTTTTTTTTTTTTTTTTTTTGGAGAAACGACCTGAGAGGTGCAGGCTCTTTTATAACGTTACTACTAGGTCTAGCTGTTTCTGTTACACAAGGCACGGTACAAAGAGGCTACCCACACATATTTCGCTTAAAGGTGCAGTTTTCATTTTCCAACCGCTTACCTAGTTTATTGGGTTACGACTTACGCATGTGCATTCACATGTAACCCGAACGAGACTAACACCTAAAGCTTTACATGAAACAAGGTGACTTTGCTGGCAATCCTAAGGAAAACAGTAAGCCCTCTATTTGTTTTGGCAATAATATTCTCTAGAAAATGAATCATTTTTCAAAAAGTGTTTTTTAAAAAACTGTCTCATTTTCCTATGTTTAGTAGTAACCTTAAATGAGTTAAAAAATATTCTAACTTCCCTTATTGCTTATTGTGAAACAAAGTTGTTTTCAAAAAAAGTTAATGAAAAACAATTTCTAAAAATAAGTTAATACTTTTTATGTTGACCAAAGATAATTTTTCTTTATTTCATTTTTCTGATACTACCAAATACTGAAAAACACGAAAAATTATACAAGGTTTTCATCAAAACAAAAATTGTATTCATAACTATTGATGTGGCATTAAAGGCTTTTAGAAGCTTAATACCCAGAATAGCCCAGTTCATTTTTTCTCTTTTCAAGAGTGAACATGCCTTGTCTAGTTGACCAGCCAAAAATTTGAGGACAACTATAACATGGTAAAACAGAGGCAAAGCCACTAAAACCATATATGGATATTACAGAGAAAAAAGGCGAAATTTTCCAGTATCTATTTATATTTTCATTATGGAAAATATAGGTAGGTTGAAAAAATGAAATTTTCTAAAGAGAGTAGATTTATGAATCTGGAGCAGCTGAGTTGCTTGCTCCATCTACAAAATTAGCAACCCCAGCAGTCAATGGGACTATATATTTCTGTATGCAGGCCAATAAGATCGTGTACCATCTTGTATCTACCAGGATACATATACTTGAGCCCTTGCTTTTTGATAAGACATGCCTCTTCCTCCCGTCATATTTACCTAGGCTCAATAGTAAAATGTATTGTCCTTGTGATTTGGAGCATCCTTACAAAGAATTGATCGGACCTCCATGACAGATCTAGGTGGTTCAAGGTCCTTCTCTTGAACTGCATTTCCCAGTAATTGCTGCATCTGTGAAGCAAAGGTATCATCAAGAATCTGCAAAGTAATGACAGGTCAGACATCAGAAGAGAAAAGTACAGAAAGAAGGTACAATAAAACCACTTCCGACTATAATGACACCAGAAAACTAAGTTACCTACCCGCCAATGACCATACCACACTCAGTCATAGACCATGACTCATGAAGCTAAGGTCGCATATTCATAACCCCCACCCCCCCCCAGTAAAAAAGTGGTAAACAAAAACTGTGTAATGCTTCTGGAATTGGGGAGCCCATGGTTCTCAATGTTGACTATGGAGAACCTTGTTGTACATTAGGGAATAACAATATTTGTAACAACCAAGGTAACAGAAACATGCAGTATTTAACAATAAAACGGTCCCTGCAGGAACCAGCTACAATGAGTGTGCCAACAACTTGATTAATTGATTCACACCACATTTTCTAAGCTTGATAAGGTGGTTCTAATGATGTATCTGATTAAATTTTCTGAGTGTCCTTAGATGTAATCTGAAGAAGCCCCCCAATTGACTATAGTTTCCATAAGCAGGCTACTTCAGCAAATGACAGCACACAAAATAATATAATCTAATCAACTTCTCTTTTTTGATAGACTATATCATTGATCATAGACTATACTGCCCAAATCCATGCGAACGGCACCACTACTGTTCTAACTGAAATTTTGAATAAAGCTGTAGTGCTACTACTGATCAATGAAAAAAAAGTGTTAACACTATTACTTACCGTTACTGCAATTCGTGAACCTTTATACCATGACCTGTTCTCTTTCCTGTTCTCTAAGAAACTTAAGACATCCTGTAACAAGAAATATAACATTAGCCTCAAGCCTGACTTTGGAAAGTAGTATGACAATAAGATCCAGATGCAATTAACTTACCTGTCCCATCCGATCCCAGTAACCTCGACAGATTGCAATGAAAACATGAGTCTCAAAGATGGTATGGAGATGATTCATTGTATTTGTCAGCTGCTCTTTCAGTGGCTGCATTCGACCCCGTACATCAGATTCCACCACAGTTTCCTTTGAATCTTGAAGAATCTTTTTCAGTTTTGTGGCATTCTGTAACTTTGTCTGGAACAACAAAATAAAGGAAGTAAATCAAGCACACATGACAGAAATCCTTGCCTAATTTAATTTTATACAAGAAATATTACTCTGAAAAAAGGGAACAAAAACTTGGCTGCTGCAGATATATGCAGAACAGCAGTAATTTAAGCCTGTACACATCTATAGAGACTATAAATGTAGGTATGCCTATTGGAGTTTATAGGGACACTTTTATTTCAAACAAGAATTACTCATATGTCATCCAGCAAGCTTTATTACAGTAGATAAGCTGCAGAAGGGCCCACAACCTCCACTTTTGAGGATAGCATAAACAAAGACACTTGTACAAGACCAACTTCAGGAACAAAAAATTTGTTGTTGTACATTGCCAAAGATCTTTCATTTTATTGTTAAATTTTTTTAAAAAAATAAATAAAAAAAAAAGAAATATCTATCTTTTTGTTTATGTCATTTCATTAACTAAAATATATCTTAGCTTAGGTCCCAAACTACTTCCAAATCATGCAAAATCCAAACAAATCATGTGTCAGTTTCAGGATGATACTCACATTCTCTACAAGTTTCTCCACCACTGCTTGCAGATAATTTCTGAACTTGGCTCTCAGCATTACTGTTACCTCACTGAGACGCTCTCCAGGGACTGCGTTGTTTCCTCCGTCAGGGATGCATGAACCCCATGACTTGAACTGAACTTCTACCTTGGGGCGCAGGACATCAAGCATCCTCTTCATGGAATTCAGTAGAACTCCCAGCTGAAAGGCAACACTAGATTTTCAAACCAGAATAATATACCCAGTTAAAGGAACCTTATAAATTTGGGAAGTTACAACTGACCTCATCAGGAACTACATAGGGGCATACAGAACGTTTGGCAAGTTTCTGGACATACTTTAGGCCAAATTTCTTGGGTGCCATATTTTCCTTCACTGGTGCCAAGACATCTGCATATTGCTTGTCTAAAGCTTCCACTACTGCCTTCTCAACATCAGCAATAGCCTAGTGGAAAACATAATCCAAAAAAGTAAAACAATTTCAGTATTTTCTTATATTTTTATTACTGTTATTTCAATTAACATATGAACAAATTTAGAATCTTGTCTTGCAAGTTCTAGTGCTGCATAAAGGGAATAAGATAATTGGTAACTACCCAAAATGAGTCCACAATTAGATGAGATAAGTTCTTGAGCAAATCCCGTGTTTATCTTGAATAAAGCCAGACAAGGTGATAATGGTTTGGAAATTACAAGAAAGATAGGCTCGGTTTTGATTTGCAATGAAAGACAAAGACATGAGGAATGCAAATAGCACTGTTGTAAGATAAAAAGAAAGTTCATATATATGTTTTCATTTATTTTTTCCTAGTTATTTCCTCTTATTTACGTATTTATTGTTGTATAAGACTGCTCAGTATTTCACTTGAACTGTAGGAATAAAAAGCTTTATTTTTAAGCCCTTAACCTCCTCGTTTTGACACCCAGCCTCACTAGTCACTTCAAAGTTCAAATTAAGCCTAGGAATTTTATGAGTCAATAATCAACCAAAAGGCTGGTCACCAGAGTTAGACAATGGTCAGAGACACATAAAAAAAATATGCTTGTAACTCAAATAGATCTTTAAAAAAAAACAAAACCCACAGGGTTAAATAAAGAAAAAGACGGTGATGTCTGAGACCAAATAGAAAAATAAAGATTGAAAGATGAAGAACCCATCTGGACATACATTCTCCAAGCCGAAAATATATTCTGGCCATCGGCAAATGATGATCTCATAGTCGCTCAAAGTTTCTTTCAGTCGGTCATACATGTCATCAACAAAAGGAGTAGTAGAATGTTGTGTCCTAACTCCTGACCATTTTACCTGCAAGTACGAAACTTTCAGATGATTAAGTGCAACTTGTAGAATGTGCAATATAATTGAAGATTCAAGAATTTTAAAGAATCAACTGTCAACATAGTCCCAACATGCTGGTCCCCATCCCCCCAAAACTAAAAAAGAAAAGCTCCAAAAAATAAATAACTTGGATGAGTCAAAGTTACTCGATTGCTTTCCATCCAAGCAGTAATGGAGAAGAACCAAGAGGATTTGGCAAGCATAAGAAGTGAATACATATGGTAGTACCATGGTTTAACGCATTTACCTTGTCTAATTTGCAGGACTCGAGCAAAGAGAGACGCTTATCTTGTATCCATACCATAATATACAAGTGGAATAATTCTTTTGCATCAACTCCACCTTTAACAGGACTGAGAAAGAACATAACATTGGGTTAAAACCACACAAAGTAATCACTACTATGATAGTCAAACTCTTGTTCTGCTCTTCTGTGCCATTAAAATAATACAGAAGAAATAATATTACCTGATTTTCCAGCTGGCAAGATCCCTCTGAAAATCTGCTGTAGCAATAACAAGTTCTGCTACAGGAGGTGAAGGGCCCGTGGGGGGGCAAGCAATGAGGAAAGCACGCAATCTGTTGCAAAGCTCGTTGCTGTAGATGCATGCAGACAGATTTGGGAGGTCTAAAAAGCTGTACAAAGAAATTCAAAACATTAGAATCCCACTTGCTTGACATGAGAGTGTGAGACAAACCACCAAGAAAATTTTGAACATGTATGCAATAGTGTCAATCTAAGGATGATCTCATATTAATCAAGTGAGTGCAACACTCTTTAAAAAAGTCATTAGAATCAAGGAACTTAAGGAGTTGATAATATTTTTTGTTATGGGTAAGGAACTTAAGGAGTTGATAATATATCAAAAGCAATAACAATAATGATAATGATGATGATTATATATTACTACTGCTTCTACCACCATAATAATGATAATAATAATTATTATTTAAGATCATAAGGAAAAAAATAAATCAAGGCTTTTGTTTACATTTTTTAAGGTTGACTATATATCAATCTTGAATGGAACATTTCAGTTTGCTGAGAATCAAATTGTTCCATTTAAATTTCTGCAACAGTACAGTAAAGCCAAACTTTGAAGGCATGTGCTGTCAAATGTGAGATCGTAAATTTGAAAGTGAAAGATGGACTAATAAGAGACAAACCAATATATTGCACATTATGATGCATGGTTACATGACTATCATCATCTTAGATTTTTGCACAATTCAGGTATCAATGCATTGATTAGTTGAGGAACGTACCTGGGAAGAATGTGTTGATTATGGATCTCAATATCAGTAAAAATCTCATTCCTAATGTTCATGCACAGTGATATCATCTTCTGGTAAGCAGTAGACATAGTAACATTATCCATTAAAATGCCTTCATTATTGCCGGTAACGTGTTCATCTGTCTCAGCCAAATGTCTTCTTGATCTCTTCTTTGAAGCAACCTGGGGAGATACTAACTCTGAGTAAACAGATAAATGTACAACTCAAGCAAGCATCAAAATGAAAAATGTTGGTTCAGTCTCTCAGACCTGAAAATAATGGCATAAAGCAGTCTGAGCCTCAGGAGACAAGATGTCATGAAGAAGTGTATATAATTTAACAGCAGGTTCCAGCGCAGGTGCTGCTAGCCCAGTTGCAGGCTTGAAAACCTCCATAATACCCGAGGGCAATGATTCATCAAGTGACTTGTAATTCTCAAAAACTAAGGAGAATATCTGTTCAATTTGATCCTTAGTTTCTCCTAAAATTCGATTCTGATGAGGCAACCAGAAATCATGCAAATTTGTGTTAGGAGAGATATATGGATCAGGCTGAGAACTATTAACCAAAAACAATGTTAATATTGCAGAAAAGCATCTTGGAAAAGAACAACATAACAATCAGAACAATCATCACATGCTTTAAACTGGAAAGCAGATTTGTACCTCTTGATGACTCAATATGTTCTTGCTGTGGCCTTTCATAAGAACGGGCATTAACAATTCATACACCAAGTTGAGGCAGTCAGCTGTTGGTGTAGCTACATCCATGACATAAGAAAGGTATCTATTCACATGGCACATTGAAACATAATTTGAGTAAATAGCCAACCATAACAAGTGGTGGTAACTTTTATTGCATGGCCTACTATTTTCAATATCAAAAAGCAATTAACATTAACATATCAATTACCTCAGTTTGGTGTATACTTCAGAAACCCCATAATATGAGGCAAACTCTGTTAAGAGCCACTTCCATGGGCCATGCAACAATAGGTTTCTTTGTTGAAAATGCTGAACCTTCATAGCAACCTCCAAAACTAGATCATATGCAACTGTTTCTGCAACAGAGCCACACTGGGACCAAAGGAATAGCATATAATATCATCAAGCTATTCAGTAAGCCATGACATAATAAAAAGAATAAATGTTCCTACTCTCTTCGAATGTAAAGATTGGTGTGTTTCTATTCTTTATAAATATTTTGTATAGACACCCTACGTGCATAAAGTATCTCCTAAAATATTATTATCTATATATTAAAAAATATACACATTCCCACTTTCAAATACTGAACAATCATTCTTCATACAACTACTCTTCTCTTCTTCTTTTTTATGGATTTGGGTGAGGGAATATCTTTAATAATCAAGGAACTTTTTCTTTGAGTACAGGCTGCCAATCTCTCATTGTAAATAAGGGGGTAAGCCTATAATTATCTAAATGAAGAGACAATAGAAATATCAAGACAAAGACTGCAGCTACTTACCACTTCAATTATAGAATTTGGGTGATACTGATATTACAGCATTTCACAATACCCAAAGATACAATATATCTCAATATGCTCAGGTAAGTTAAAATTCTACCGTTATTAACCATCAATTTCAAAATTAATTACTCCCTCTGCCCCATAATGAGTAGGCTTATGTAAATGCAAACATTTTAAATTTTAACATAACTTTCCAAATTTGCCCCTTTAGAAGTAATCAAGACACAAATTGTGGCGCACACATTATGGGAAGTAATATTTTGATTTGTGGAATGAACATTAAAGGAAAATTTTTACAGCAAGTAATCACAAGGTCATATCTTCATTAATACATAGCATGTCTCACATCCCGATCTTTCACTAAATGATCATCTATGTTAGCAACCTTGTACCATGATTCAGTTAAGACAACAGCTTACAGGCAGCTTTTATTAGAAATGGTTAGTACATTTGAAGACTACTCTAAGAGGTCACTCACCTTGGGATGACTATTATCATCTGAAACAGT
Organism: Quercus aquifolioides; assembly: GCA_019022515.1. NCBI lineage: Eukaryota > Viridiplantae > Streptophyta > Magnoliopsida > Fagales > Fagaceae > Quercus > Quercus aquifolioides. The sequence goes on along the minus strand of CM032335.1, from coordinate 21,312,478 downwards.
TGAATAGTTTATATACATCTGAATCTTGCCCACAAGCTCATGCTCTGGCTCACGATAAACAGACCACCAGCGTAGCTTGTCAGCCTGCATTCAACTCTAGTATCAGCCTTCTATCTCAACAATTTTCAGAAAAATGTCCTTAAATCTAATGTCAGGGCAAAATAATATTACCGGGTCATCAGCAATAGTAGCCACTTGAACAAGGACACGGCCAAAATGCTTCCCCTTGGAATCCTGGACTTCGACTAGCAGATCATCTCCTATACTATCTGGAAAGCTGTAGAGTTGTCAGCGTCTTTCTCAAGAAAATTTAGAAATAGAAAGAATAAAAGCAGGAAGAGAACGTACAAGATATGCATATCACCAGCTCCAGGTTGTGTTCGGATGGCATCTTCTTCAGGTGAACTTTTCAGCCTTAACAGACAAGAGTACGTTTCTGATAACATTTGCACGGGGGGGAACCCTTTAAGTCGCAGTATTCAGAAGAAAATTAAAAGAGAATGAACCAAGAAAGATATTAAACAGTGCTACAAATAAAGGGTCTAAACATCACATCAATGCAAATATGTCATTTATAGGTTTAATCACAGGGGCAACTCATAGCAATTCTGAAATTGTAACAAACTTGTCATTTGTGACGTTTAGTCTAGCCAGAAATGGAAAATTAGCCTACTAAAGCACACAATGCAATTTGCACGGTACCACATTCTTCTACTGTGTTTTCTAAACATAGATATACCAGAATGGTTTTCTATCCTTTTAATTTTAGGTGATTTTCTTTTCTTTTAATGAAATAGTTATTTAAGCCACCCTTCCCCCCAAAAAAAAGTCTAAATCAGCAGCTAATTCATCTTGTATGACAAATCGATAAAGCACATAGTTTGCATACCTTGCACAGCTTCATATGATGTTGAGCTGCTGCGTAGAGTTGTTACACCATTTTTGAGGAGTCCAGACACCTGTTTTATATACTTTGTACTGGCGTGCACATATGCCAAGCTCTGACGTGAAAAAGAACGATTTGCAGGTAGACGTGGTGCAACACGAATTTTTCTTAAAGCTTGCCATCCAGAAGCAAGTGTTGACTGCAAATTAGAGAGGTGATATTGAATGGTTTCCAACTTAATTACTGGTGCCCTAAAGGATGTGATACTACAGCCAGTAGGTGGGTCAAGGGACATCTTCACTTTACGCACTGCACAATCAACAAGATTTTAGGAACGTTCCCTTATAAGCTTGAATGACAAGAGTGCCAAAGCTGAGGATAAAAACTACCTTGCACCCTCATCTTGCCAATATTTTTCTTAGGCTTTGGAGCAACCCCCTCACTGGTAAGCTCTGAAGTTTGCTTCTTCATTAGTTCATCTTCTGATTGTAATAGTACTTGCCGTAATCTACAAATATATTATTTTAAGAGAAAGCATAAAGTGTCAAAAGGAAAAACCATGAAAATGTTTCTGTATGTTATTTGGAAAGTTTACACAATATGCAACATCAGAGAATCATTCAATGGAAAATAGTTGAATTTCTATGCCGTTGAATGTAGTAGACAAATGTTAGCTGCAAGGAGAAAGTGTGAGGGAGGAACACAGTCTTTTTTTTAAAACGTAATAAGACTCAATAAGACTCAAGGAGTATGCATATAAAGGAAAGCCCAAACAAAATAACAAAAAATGGCAGAAAAAATATTTACAAAATAAAATTAACGGAAGCTTAGGGTGTCCAGGAACTCTAGAAAGTTCGTGGTAGAAGAAGAATGAGAAATTGAGGCCCAACCACATGTAGTCTTCAGGAATGAGAACTTCATCTTTGCCAAATTCAACTCTTTCCCCCCAAAGCAACAGGCATTTCATTCTCTAGAGACACCACATTAAGCCCAAAGGAATGGCTATCCAAATCTCCCCATTGCTTCTTCTTCCAAAACACCCCTTCCAACCTGGAAACATTTTAAGACTGAAGAAGGTATAACCAATAGAATCCAAACAGACAGAAAAAGATGAACCACACTCTCTCAATGGTTCTTGCACATAAAGCACCAATCCATAAGTGTCAACCCTCATCTCCTTAAATTATCGATAGTCAACATTTCTAATACTGCACACCATGGAAAAAATAAAACACGTGGAGGCACCCTAACTTTCCAAATGCTCTCTCAATACCTTGTAGTAGTTCTTCACTTGTAAGCCTTTAAAATTTGAAGGAATGCATGGGACACAGTTGGAATTAAAACGACATGTGGGAGTAAATACATTTTAAGCACTACCACTTTGATCTAGTGATTTCAAATATGTACTTCCTGAAAAAGTACAGAGTACTGACTTGTAAAGTAAGAACAAACTAAATGAGTTTTGCATTACCGAGGAGAAACTAAACCAAGGCAAGGGTGTTAAGATTCCCAATTAGTCATGGTAAGAATTATTTAGATATTTTATCAAAAAAATAATTATTTAGATATCAATGGAACTAACAAACTAAGAATCTTATGCCAATAAATAAACTATGAATAGTGGTTGGTCACAAGCAAGTAATGTTTAAGATGTTGGGAGCTTAATGATTTTTTCTAACTTGCCAATGAGGAGATGCGATTAAGTTCGTCCCTACATTGAATAGAATATATATATATACATATATATTGGTGCAATAAGATGCAGAAGAGCCAGACGGCTAAGGAAAGCTGGAAAGGATATATACTATAGTCCAATAAGACACAATAGAAGTCCAAAATACAGTTTCTTATATGATGAAACCATAGAGAAAATTTTTTGTTCTTGGCCACAAACATTTAGGATATGGATTATTACAAATATAAAAACTAAACTCAAAACTAGCTTGAATTGGTGGCATTATAGACGAATAACAAGAAGAGACTGAACCCACCCGAAAGCATCCCGTAACAGAGCACATTCATTGTCCAAGAACATGGGGGCTTCCATGCACTCCATTGCCCATGCATGTAGGCAAAGTCGCGCGCATGCATCATATGCAATCACAGCATGCCATGGCCCTAGAGCACTGAATTTGATTTAAAAATCAAAAAAGAACAGTTAAAGATCACATTTAATAATAGGAAAAGGACTCTAGGCTTATCATCAGCTCCATCTATGGTGTTCAAAGAGATACCTTGCATGAAATGTTGGGAGGCGGGCTAGATATGAACCTGAAGATGCACCTGCTTCGGAACCAGCTGTAGTTCTGTCAACAGATAAAATAACAAAATGGTTAATTTCCCAAATTTATGACAAACTAAAGTGTTTAGACATTAAAGCACACAAGTATAATGTGCCGCAAATGAATATGTCTTTTCAAGACCTCAAGTGTAATGTGCATCCCAAAAACACACTTGCATACAGCTTTTGCCAAAAAGAACAATTAAAGAACACTAACCTTACAAACTGGTCAGCATTCCTATTTACAGTATCATTCTCTGGCTTAACAGTAAATGTGGTTTCTGATGTATTCCAATCATTTTTGTTTGAGATTTTACTTGAACCTGGTACATATGGTGTACTATGTACTCTAGATACTGGACTTCTATCAGCAGCTTGCTTAATTTCATGAGTGGAACCATCAATAGGAGGTGCACTGGGAATATCATCATCATCATCATCATCAGAGAACTTATCAGTCTGCAAGTTTCTCAAATGTAAATCCTGTAAAATGTAACAATTTAGCAAAGACAGTAAATAAGATTCAATTGATAGTATGGATGCATGTGCAGAACATGAAAAGAATTCAAATTAACAAGATAGTTTGCATATATCATACTAGTGCTAATAAAGGAAACAGTTACATTACAAGCCTTGAGTCTAATAATGATACAAATTTCAATATAATATAAGAGTTTAAATTGCTTTGTGGCCTACCTAAGAATAGTTTAAAAGAGCGAAAAGCTAGGCCTCATTATTACAATCAAAATGATTTCTGCAAGACAAGGAACCAATAGAAACTGATATATAAAAAAAGGGGGTTTAAGATCATCATCAACCATATTTCTAAATTAGGACTACATTGGGATGCTATTCTCGAAATCTAAACACATAACATCCAAAAAATTATGTACAATCCATAACACAACAACAACAGACAGTACACCAACACAAGCTCCAAAACATAATATAAGCTCCAAAAGTATTTACAAACCTTGTCAGCGGCACTTTCCACATTCACCTGCGATGGCACACTAGAAGCATATCCCCCAGAAACATAAGCTCTACCCCGAGGCACAGCCCCATTGATGCTTCCCACTTGTGTAGAAGAAAACTCCGAGCTAGCAGCAGAATCTGATGACTCATCCTCCGTATAACCATTCCGCCCAACAGGGTACCTCCCATTTCCCCTCACCAACCTCTCCGCCAAATTCCCACGTCTTCCTACCACCGTTTCCATCGACGAACTAACATCAGAATACATGTAATCACTACCATAACGCGCCTGCCTCTGCCCCGGGTTTCCATAACTACGAGCAGTTGCATTAGGTACCCTCTCGTCTTGTGGAGACGATTCCAACGAGTACCTACCCCCATACACCTCCTCCTCAGATTCAGTACTCATATCTTTCTCAGAATTAGACCCACTATCATCTACATCACCGGGTATTGTTCTCGATACTGGAATGGCATTCATAGGTAAATGTCCACTTCTAAATTTAGATGGAGGTGGCAATCCAAATCCCCGGCTGCCACCATTTCGAATGCCAGCAATAGGGTCAATCCTGGGTCTCATATTTGAATTTGATAATGTAACTTCCTTCTGATTAGAAAACAAAACCAGAAATTAATTTCTTCTTACTTTGAAAAAAAACAAAAACTAAAAGCAATTTCCATAACCAGATCCTATTATCCTACTACACTACAATAAAGCAAATTTTACTGAGTAAAAATTAATGAAAATAAGCTATAAAAAGTGAAAATAAGAAAATGGGAATTGAGTTTGTGAAAACTGACCTCTCTAACCCAACGAAGGGCATTCTTATCAAGTCCTTCAGTGAACATTATCCCTAGATATTTATCTTCACCTAAACCCAAAAAACCAAATCTCAGATACAATCTAAACACAGAAAAAATTATAGTAAAACTAAATAAACAAAGAAATCAGAAGCTATAAACGCAGAGATTTTAGTACTCAAAAGAAAACGAACTCACATATGAATCAAACTTAAGGTTTTCACAGCTGAAATAGCTAAGCAAAGCGCAATGCTAAACGAAACTTTGAGATTTACACAGACAGAGAGAGAGAGAGAGAGAGAGAGAGAGAAACCTAGTATATAACAGGAAGGGTTCGAGAGATTTGTTTACTTAGCGAAAAAGCTATCTCTGCGCAGCTCAGAGAGACTGATCAGTGAGATTTGTTTGTGAGGTTTGGTACTTTAGTTTTGGTTACTCTCTTTCACTGAACTTTTTTTTTTTTTTGGTTTTGTTTTTATGTTTTTTTTTTTTTTTTTAAATGTTTTTGGTCTTTTTCTATCTTGGTAGATTCTCTCTTTCAAATTAAAAATCCAACGATGATGTCGGTTCAGAATATTGCCCCATGCAAACGTCGTCGTGTCGTCAACGAAATAATCACAGGACGCATCGTTTACCCCAAAAATAAAATTCAAAAAAAAAAACCTATATTTTTGAGAGTTTACTTTACATCTTCAAAAATAACAAATTAATTTTTTTTTTAAGAACAACAAATTAAACCTTTAAAATATTCTATAAAAAATAATTAAATATTATAGTTTTAAATATAATAAATTAAACCCCAAGCATTAGGTTTTAAATGGTAACAAATTTGATAGTGAATCTTATCGTGTTTGGGGTTTTAATATGTTCTAAATATTAAATTCGTTATTTTTAAAAATCTCAAAAACAATTTGTTACAAGTTTAAGATGTTAAGTTAAGCTTCTATCCAATGCTTGAGTAAATAGAATGATACAAAAATGACACATGATTATTTTAAAACTTATATTGTGACCATGTCGCCTCTTTCGTACATAGGAGTTAAGGCAAGTCAAACTCTAATTTGTTACATTTGAGTTTTATTGTTTAATTTATTAATTTTAAAATGACATAAATGAATTTTTTTTTTTTTTTACATACTATAATTTTTCTAAAACAATGAGAAATTAATGAAACAGAAAATCCTAAGTAGTCCGCAAATAAAGCGCACGTAGGTGAGATTAGGCAGTGAGGGCACGAAAAAAAGTAACGGGCAGTTGACGTGGCAAAGTGGAGCTCCGTTTTTTTCTTAACTATTACTATTAAAAAACATTAAATAGTCGAACGTTGTAGTGGGAACACTTTTACTCTAAATTCCCGCTAGTACACAAGTCACATGGGAATGGTCGGTCCCACTTTTGGCCCATATTTTTCTTCTTTCTCAACTGTGTATTTATGTGTCACGTGTCTGTGTTTGCCGTGTAATCCTGGGTTCTAAATAATTCTATAATGTTTTGTTTGTTAAAAACAATAATTTTGAGGAATGAAGGCTCTATAGTAAAAGAAATGCTATGTTCTTTACCAAAAAAAAAAAAGAAATGCTATGTTCACAGTGTACATGTGGTTTCCGTTGGTAACAAGTAACAACCAAGCTTTTATGCAAAATCTACGGCTATGTTAGAATCTGTGGACTAGTCACAGACTACAATTTTTATCATCCACTTATTCCACGTTGGCGGCGAAAAATGATAAGGGTATGAACTTTAATTTGAAATTTTTTGAATATGTCAGTATGACACAGCTAGAGAATATGCTTCTTCTTTTTGCTTCTTCTTTTTTCTTCTTTTTTTCCCATTTCATTATTTGCTACTAGTACTATAATTGTTTATTGTTGGCTGTGTTATTACTTATTACTACCTTCTTGACTATAGGCCAACAAACTTTAGCACTTTTTTCCTCTCTTTTTTTGATAAATGCAAACCTTAGCACTTTAGCATATTAATAATCCTAGTAATTGAGACTTTCCAGCAAATAAAAAATAAAACCTAATTAATAAAACCTAATAAAGTAACGGATGAAGATTACTATTATCTAAAGCTTTTTCGGTAACTTCATTTATGGAGTTTCCTAAATCTTATCTTTAAAATGAATGGATTGAATTTTGTTAGGCTAATATCAATCGTTACTATTATTATTTTGGTATCTATTTAAATTATTGGATAGAATTTTAAGAAAGCCATAATGTAATTATCTTAAAAATTTTAGAAAATCTTAGTACAGTATCATTTTAAGGGAGTTGAGGAAAAGAAAATATATAAAGTAGCTTAAAGGTAGGATGTTGTATTCTATGTAGCAGTTTTATGCAATCAATGACTCACAAGTCACAACATCCACCTAAAAATAAAATGACTTACAACATGTGAAGTCCACAGGTATGTAGTCTACATAAATTGTGAGACAACAATTGCATAAAATCAATGTATAAGATAGATTATGTTGGTTAAGATTTTAACTATAAGACACTAAATAGTTCTTTAACTTATGTGAGTTTTAAATTTCCAAATATCCTATGATCACAATTTTTATATCACGACTTTTATTATAACTTTAACGTAATCAATTGTGAGTGGTAAACAATCACTTTCACATGACTCCACATTTTTTTGCCACTCACACTTTACGGCATTATAATTTTGATAAAAGTTAATGCACAAAAAAGGTATAACTAAACTTTATAATCTCATAACTCCCCTTTCAAATTGGCTGGCAGCCTCATGCAAGCTTCCACAAAAGGAGACATTCCTTACTGCCTAGCCAAGTAGTTGCAGAACAAAATCAAAAGAAAAAGGACAGAAAGTCATTGACATTGACTTCAATTGTAGTGGCTCAATTGCAGAACAAAAAATTGACAATGACTATTGTAGCTGCTCTCCCTTCAAATGATCCTCCATAATAATTTGGTCCACATCATTATGCCCCGTCCACGAGTCTAATAAATTTATCGACCGTTTGAGCAAAATTTTCTCCGGTCCAAAGGGAACTTGCAATTAGATGTAACATGCATTTGTGGGACACACGAAAATGATAGACAACTCAGGCTTCACTGATTAGCGTTACTGTCTCATTTTTAAGTTTACTAGGGAAGCCATACAGTTAAAATTCCCTCTTGACAAGACAGAGTGTGAGTAAAGTCAGAATTATCAAGTCCTTATCATGCGGTGACATGTTTGATGTATCATACATTGTGGGACACGTGAAAATGATTGGCAATTCAGGGTGATTATCTCATTTTTAAATTCAAATTTGCTACGGGAACCAGACAAATATTCCTCCAAAACAAGACAAGAAGAACATGTCAGTTGGAATTAGCTAATCCAAAAAGGCAAAAACTACAGAGTCCAATAAGAATCAGAAGAAACCGAATTTTAAATTAATCATCTTGTTAATTCAAATTAATTTATTGTTTATTGGGGCTTGGATTTTTTTTATAATTTTGCTCAAGGTTACACGATTACATCTCAATTGACAATGACTCTCTGGATGGAATCTTTATATATAAATTATTGCAACAAAAAAAAACACCCACTTTCAATGAAGTGGCAATACATTCAACAGGAAACAAAACGATTTATTGTAGTTCTTTAGCGTAAAATACGAAGCAATTTCTGTTGGTATCTTAAGCAAACAACTCGTCAACATTACACTCCCCAATGAAAACTTTTAAGCTCCGTGGTGAACCACAACTACCTTCAGCAATAATTGCTCTATCATTGGCAGCCATGTGAGCAACAACCTTGTAAATCATTTCGATCTGCGAAAAAAGATGAGAAAGTAAAAGGTTTTAGCTAAGCCTTCATCTTATTTGTGAGAGTTTCTAAAAAGGGAGTAGGGTAGAAGATGAGCAGTGCTAGTTACACACTCTGTACCAGATACATAGATAAAATATCGTATTTTGAAAACATGATTTTAGTTGTAATTTTGAAATAGTGTTTTCAAAATACAATTTACCATCTCACAATTATAACTAAAATCACGTTTTCAAAACACGATTTCAGCTTGAGTGTGTACGGCAGTGTATAACTCAGTGTGTGCAACAAAAATTAACTATAAAAGATATTGCAATTACATCTTCAGGAGCATGGCAACGCTCAGCTACTTCCTCAAGTGTCAAGGGTTCTACAGGCTCTTTACAACTGAAAAAAGAGAGAAATTTGTAGTAATCAGTTACAAATCTACTTCTAACTAAACAAAAAGAGAACATTAGCACAGAACAGAACTGCATCTAAGAAGTATCATTTTATGCAGAAGTTAGTTGCAAACAGATTCATTGACTACTCAAATGGTCAGAATCCAAGTCCCCTATGGTAAATGCTGTGGTCCCTTTATTTCGTCCAGGTTTTGGTTAATATTAATATAAAATCTTAAAGGCCCTGCCAGAGGATTCCTGGGTTTGGGATGTGAATCTGTAATACTAAAAATCTTTTTATAAAATCCAAAATTTCATATCTTATTTTCAGAAGTCAAACATACAGCAATAACACCATCCTGATAATTTATCCTTGTCTATACTCATGCACTAGGGACATCTAAAAATAACACATGTTTTGGCATAAAAACCTGCTCCAACAAACCCTATTGCTTTCAAGCAAGCTTTCTCACTTGAAGAAGAACTACTCTATATTTAATATATTTAATTATTTTTCGGAGTCCATAAATTTAAGATTTACATAGGACTTCACATTTCAAAATTGATATTAAAAAAAATTGTTTTTAAAAAAAATTATAAATAGGAGTAAAGAAAAAGACCTAGGTTGCTAAAGATTTGACATAATACCTGGCTTCATTGAGTACCGTCAAAACACGCTTCTGAAGAGCTAATACTTCTCCTGCTGCTTTTTTGCCAGCTTCCACACCTAAGATAAAGATAGACAGAGAGAGAGGAAAAGAAGAACACCATTCAGATAAATTGATCAAACATGAAAAATTAACTTTAAGATAACATATGTAGCGCCAAAAGTATGATGCAGTCGCATCCACCACCTTTGAATGCTGACTTCTGGACCAAAAGTTTAATAAGCAACAGAAAATCTATATTTACCAGGTTGGTGGTAAGCATTAATGTTGACAAGTGAGGCATAAATCCCCACTGCTCGCTCATAAAGTGCTATAAGTGCACCCACGGATCTAGGTGTCACTTCTTGCACTGTTACTGTAATAGACTCGCGGTTATTAGAATACAAAGCTGACCTTGTTCCCTGTATGAACTTGAATTAGTATGTACAGATTAGTGAAAGGACAAGAGTAACTGGCTGGTTGGAATAAATCTAACCTGTAGCATGCCAAAGAGGTAGTCGCCACATGTCACACCAGGTTCAAGCTCCCAATCATGACCAGGGGGTCTATCACGAAGCACCTCAATGAATGTCACAAAGAAATTGTGCACACCTTCTCTCAGTTGTTGAATATAACTACATAAAAGAACAAGCGCATCAGGACTAAGCAGAGTCTGCATCATGGGATATATCATATACTCTTAAAAATTTAACGAAAAACTCACGCATGCTGATCTGTGCTCCCTTTATTTCCATATACGGTAAGTCCTTGATTCACCTGTGATATCAAAGAGTCAAAATCTTCAATTATGCTACCATTTGGACATCTTTGATGATAAGTATTTCCATTTATCTCATCAAGCCCATATTGTAGTGGTCCTTTATGCTTAGTTGGAGTTGGCCCCCTCAACAACTTATGCTAGCAAGAAAATGTGATCAAATTTTATGCAAGTTGATTCATTAAGTCTTTCTGGGATATATCAGATAAACACAACCATGAGGCCAAGGACTCAAAAGAAAATACATCAAATTTGAAGCTTTCCACCAGTATGCTTAGGGCGTGTTTGGATACCGCTTATTTTGCTGAAACTGAAAACTTATTACTGAAAGTACTGTAGATAAAAGTAAAAGTTAGTTAAAATAGTACAGTGAAGCCCATGAATAGTACCAAAAAATGCATGAACAGTACCGTGGGACCCACCATTTTTTATCAAAACGTAAAAAATTTTCATCCCCAACGCAATCCAAACGCACGCTTATAGTACCTTTTTTTTTTTTTTGATAGGTACGAAAAAGGTTATTATAGAAACTACTATATGCATAGTACCCTTTTTATATAGTTAATACTTCCCAATACTTATACTTTGTTCAATATCTTACCTGATATTTACACTTTTTAACATAAATATCATTTATGACATAATTTTTATGCCACATACTCAGATGATAAGCCCCATTGGGTCAAAGTTTGAACCCAGAAGCATGTCAATCAGCAAGAGTTTCAACAAACAAATAAATATCTAAATGCAACATTAATCTTTAGGCAATTTGGATAATTGAACCAACAATCAAACTACTGAATACCCCCTTCTCAAGTTTATGCTTGGTCGACTTCTTATAGCCATTCAGAAGACCTTGCGAAAACATAGATTGAGTGTGTAAATGGCTTGGGAAAAACAAGAATAGGCACATGTCACGTGGTACAAAAGGGAAATTCTCTAGACAGAATCATATTCACCAATGGCAGAACTCACCAAAATGTTAACAGTACCATACATGCTTCAGTCTAATGAACCTTCTTTTTTATAAGTTAAAATTCTATAGCATTGTCATGGTGATTTAAAATTGGATGTCTAATTAGCCATTATGGCAAATGAACTTGAATCAATCTTCTAGATTTTCAAGTTTTACCCCACTCGGTGTGTGTTTGGCAAAAATTATTTTTGCTGACTAATTTTAGTATTCAGCTTATTTTTGCTACTATTCATGGGCCCCACTGCACTTTTTGGTACTATTTATGGGTCCCACTGTACTATTTCAGCCAACTTTTACATTTCTCTATAGTACTTTCAGTAAAGAGTTTTCAATTTCAGCAAAATAAGCGAAACCCAAACAGACCCTCAATAATTAAGTTGCACACACAAAAGCTAGGTACTCAAATTTGTTGCACATACCCGATTTCCATCCAAGTCAAACTCCTTCCCAATAGATTCCATGACCAACTGCTGCAAATACCGACTGAATAATAATAGGCTGTCCTTGTAAGGAAGAACAACCATATCCTGAGAAAAAAACAGAGGAAAGAAAAACCGATTTAAGAGGGGCTGAAATTTTAAATATTATGCAAATCTTAATAGAGTATTAAGTACCTTTGATCCTATCCCGTCAGAAGCCCAATACCAGCATAAAGCTAGCAATGCTGCAGGATTATTCCTGACCTAAATCAAAGAAATCAACCAAAAGGGTTAAACTTTTTCCCCTTTTTTTGTTGTTGTGTTTTGGGGGGGGGTGAAGTGACAACTATCTCCCATGAAAACAGAACTATTGTGACAATAAATTTCACAATATGTAATTTTGTCTCGAGGAAGCAAGAGTTCAACTTATTGGCTGGAATGGAACATCAGACAAAATTAAATAAAGAGCAATAAGTCATATTAAAAAAATTTGTACTTTAAAAGTCATATTAAATATATTTCTAGCCAACAAGAAGAACAGTAGATGTCTTTGCTATTGAAACTAGCAGAACATAGCTCTTTGAATAGGAAGATTCTACTGGTCTGGTTGAATCTTCAAAACCACCATTCACACACAGACAAAATAAAGAAAAAGGAAGCATGCATGCATAGAGTTCCCTATCAGTAATAATGAACACATTTAATACAAAAAAACACACCATTTCAGTTTATGACATATGTTGCACAATGCTAACTCTATGCAGAAAAGAGCTATGCCAGGAATTATCTCTTGCAAAAGGTACCTATCCCCCATTCAAAGGAAAAGCTTAATCTTCAACCTACAGGAGAAATGAGAATGAGGAATGAAGGGAGTAAACCACTCCACCTTTTCTTATTCAGCATATATTTGCCCTTATTTTTGTGCAGGGTGTTGCTATAACACAAGTAAAAGAAATCTGAAGCCATAAGGGAACAAACCAACTTTCTCCTCTCTTTTTTTGGTTTTGATAAGTAGTCTTTCCAATTTATTAGGAGCTCCTGGCATTGATTTCATTGGGGCATTTGGAACAAATGTAAACTTTGTTTCTAATTAGACTGTACAGGATGAACTGTAAATGACTTTATCCACTTCCATAAATTTATAACCAACAAAGTTCTTTATCCTCACTGAATAAATAACAGCATCAGAACAAGACAATGATTAAAAAGAATGGTTGATTGCAAATTCTTACCACAGTAGTTCTATTTGCCTCATCCATTATTGATGCACCAGCAAGCATTTCTCTTATGTCAATTCCCTGAAGCATAAATTGCATATAAATAACCATAAAACATAAAGGATTATCACATCAAATTCAGAATTCAAGAATCACTAACCTGAAGTGCTGCTGGAAGCAGACCAACTGCAGACATTTCAGAAGTTCTACCACCCACCCAGTCAAACATAGGGAATCTAGCTAACCAGCCCTCAATTCTTGCAGTTTTGTCTAATAATGAATTTTCTTGTGTTATAGCAACACCCTGCATAAAGACATTTTTAAGCAACCAAATCACAATTTTGCCATCAAATTAAGAAGGAGAAAAATCTCAGGCATTAATGTCTGGACTCCATCCAAATATGTGCAAATCAATCTATATCTTATCTGGCTAGTGTTAAGGGTTGCAAAATCTTAGTTTGCAACTCTGGATCAAAATTATCACCAAAAAATTATTTTAGATTTGTATTATGAAGTAGGGGTGTAATTAATAAAAGCAGAAAGAAAAACCTGAGATCAAAACCTGTTTTGCAAACTCCAGGCCAGCTTCACGAAAAGCCTTCTGTACTTCCAACAAACCATTTCTAGTTTCAGGAGTGCCTCCACTCTAAGGAAAAGTTGACATTACATTAGCAGCAAACCTTACAACGTAATCCAGAAAACCCATTATTTAACTGCAAAAGGGCTCTTTTTTTCAGGGGCTTATTTCCAGCTTATTCTTATGTACATCTTTTTAAAGCTGCACTTTTTCTAGGTACAATTGTACTTTTTCTACGTACAACTGTACTATTTTAAGCATAATAAGCCAATGAAAATAAGCTCTCCCAAACGACGACTAAACACATAAGGAAGGATAATTTCCACGCAGACCTTTGAAATCACTATTACAAGGGTAGATGCCAGCTCATCACCAAGCTGTGCAATCTGATGATCAATTCCTGCTGGATCTGTATTGTCAATGAATCTTAGCTGCCAATAAGACAAGAAAATATTTATCAGCACATTCAAAAACAATCAAAATAGGAGCAATAGAATCAGTTAGACTTAAAAGTATGCATAGCTAGGTTATATCATTGAAAAAAAGGACAATTTACAATTTGCCACTTCTTCAATGTCTAGATATTGTAATCCAGCTCTTAGTCCTTATGAGGCATAGAAACCCTCACAAGCCATTGGGTAGCTAGGTTATATGACATCATTTGAAGCCAGTAAGGCCATTCCTTCATTTAGGGTGTGATACATGCACCAGACAAGCCCCAACCAGAATATATTGCACCACTCATGACAATTACTTCTCAAACAAATAATTTTTTGATAAGTAATTTTCATTAAAAGCACAACCCTAGTACATAGGATGTATATAGGATAAAACACCCTAAAGACTAGCATCTAAAATTCAAAAGTTCAAAAAAACCCAAATTCAAAGTGGAAATAATTAAAATAGGAGGAATAGGATCAGTTCGATTTAACAGTATGCATAGCTGGGTTATATCAGTTTGATTTAACAGTCAGGCCTTTCCTCTACTTGGAGTGTAATACATCCACCAGACAAGCCCCAACCAGAATATATTGCACCACTCATAACAAATACTTCTCAACCAAATAATTCTTTGATAAATGAAATTTATTAAAAGCACAATAAGAAACACAACCCTAGCACATAGGGCATTTATAGGATAAAACATCCTTACTAGCATCTAAAATTTCAAAAGTTTAAAAAACTCGAACAAATGCTAAATGGAAAGTGAGGTAGTAGCTCAAGAACAGCAACCCACGATGATAATATCACACTTTCTTAAATTGTCCATTGTAAGGATTTCTGTCCACGTAAAAATATGACGAGCTTTAACCTTTCATAAATTTTTCCAATGTACTGCCAACCCCAACCTTGGTGCCATATGATTTTGAGTTCAAAGCCATGGCTTTTAGTAGGAATCCAAATTATTTTATCATCACCCCCCTAACAAACTTTGAAGAGCATTTCAAGACCAAAGGATTCCAGCTCCAATAATGCACCACTCTAACAAATCTTTGGTTCCAATGCAGACTATCATTTGACCAGACCATATTTTCTGCCATTGTTGCATCTTTTTTGATAATTCAATTATTACAAAAAGTGGGGAAAGGGGAATTTGAACACTGGTACTACCAGGCTCTTGGCCCCCATTGTTGGATCATTATCCCATGCAATGTGGAAGTGTTCTTTGTATGCTAAACAAATTTGGGAGGGGGGGGGGGGGGGGGGGGGGGGGGGGGGGGGGGGGGGGGGGGGGGGGGGGGGGGGGGGGGGGGGGGGGGGGGGGGGGGGGGGGGGGGGGGGGGGGGGGGGGGGGGGGGGGAAGAGAGAGAGTCACAGTTTATCAAGAAAAGGCAAATCACAGGAAAAAAGCTTCTTCAACGTGTATATTCAATTAATATTTTAACATATGGAGTATGAAAAAAATGAAAGATATAAGATGAAAAAAAAAATGCTGGTGCAGGGAAATTTGTCACAATTAGACTTTATAATTGCAATGTGGATGATTAAAGAAAAAGCAAAACCAGCACTGATAGACACCCAAGTACAAGGGTCTCATATACCTTAAGAGGAGGATTATCAGGGGCCAACGCCTCTGCAACAAACTGTGGTCCAAGAGCTGAACCTCCAATCCCAACAGAAAGGTATTTGAGTAAAGCGACCTTCTGGAGAAGATGGGGGTTTAATCTGCAATTTTGATTTCAAGCAAAGAGCACGTCAAAAAAAAATGGCAAAGTAGACCACCACTGACAACATAATGCCGAAAGTATTATGGTAGCATTCCAATAATTCAAATTATGGCGTGCATCTAAAAACTCGTACATGTATTTAATGTCTTAAACCC